>JAPXFY010000032.1:39866259-39918759 GCA_030674185.1 Monoplex corrugatus | reverse complement strand
TCTCCCACCTTGAGTTCCCGCCCTCTGTTACCCCCCGGAGTTCCCTCCCTTCCCTCAGTTTCTTCCCCATCCTGAGTTCCATCCCTCTGTTCACCCCACCTGGAATTCCCTCTCTGTATTCCCCCACAGAGTTTCCTCACTCTGTTTCCAGCCAACCCAAGTTCCCGCCATCTGTTCCCCCCCCCCCCTATCTTGCATTCCCTCCCTCTGTCTCCACCTCCTCCCTCTGTTCCCACCCCCCTGAGTTCCTCCCCCGCAGAGTTCCTTCCCTCTGTTCAGAGTTTTCTCCCTCTGTTCTCCACCCCCACCCACCCAGAGTTCCCTTCTACTGTTCCCCCCTCCGTTCTCACCCCCTGGAGTTCCCTCCCTGTGTTCCCCACTTATCTGGAGTTCTCTCTCTCTGTTCTCTCCCCATCCAGAGTTCCCTCCCTCCGTTCTCCCCTCATCCAGAATTCCCTCCCTCCGTTCTCCCCCCCATGCGCAGTTCCCTCTCTCTGTTCTCCCTGATCCGACTGGATGCAATTCCTTCCATTCCTTTGTTCCCCCCCCCCTCCAGAGTTCCCTCCCTCTGTTCTCCCTCACTCAGCTCCAGAGTTCCCTCCCTGTGTTCTTACTCTCCTTCAGAGTTCCCCTCTCTGTTCCCCACCCATCTGAAGTTCCTCTGTTCTCCTCCCTACCTCCATCCGAAGTGCCTTCTCTCTGTTCTCCACCCCTACATTGGGAGTTCCCTCCCTCTGTTCCCCCCCCCCTTTCCAGGGTTCTCTTCCTCATTTCTCCTAACACCAATCTGGAGTTCCCTCCCTTTTTTTCCCCACTCCGGAGTTCCCTCCATTTGTTTCCCCCCCCCCCCCTTCTGGAGTTCCCTCCATCTGCTTTCCACCACCCATCCAGAGTTCCCTCCTTCTGCCCCTCCCCCCATCTGGAGTTTCCCCCCCCCTCCATTCTTCTCCTCCTTGATTTCTTCCATCTGTTCCCCCCCACCCCATATCTGGAGTTCCCTCTCTCATTTCTCCTCCCTCTAGAGTTCCCTCCTTTTGTTCTACCCCCTTCAAAGTTCCCTCCCTCTGTTCTCCTTCCCTGTCTGGTGTTTCCTCCCGCTTTTCTCCTCTCCCCTCTGGAGTTCCCTCCCTCTATTCCCCCCCCTCCGGAGTTCCCTCTTTCATTTGCTCCCCCACCAACAGTTCACTACCTCTGTTCTCCCCTCCCCCTTCCAGAGTTCCGCCCTTCGTTTCTCCACCCAGAGTTCCTTCCCTCTGTTCTTCCCCACTTCCGGAGTTCGCTCCCTTCGTTTCACCACCCAGAGTTCCCTCCCTCTGTTCTCCCCCCCCCCCCCCTCTCCGTCCAGAATTCCTATTCTCATTTTCCCCCCTCCCGAGTTCCCTCCTTCTCTTCTCCCTCCCCCATCAGAGTTCCCTCCCCTCTGAAGCCCTTCCTTCTATTTTCACCTCCTCATGAGTTCCGTCCTTCTGCCCCCCCCCCCTCTGGACATCCCTCCCTCTGTTCCCCCTACCATCCAGAGTTCACTCCCTCTTTCTCCCCACCCTGATTCCCCTCCCTCCCTTCTCCCCCAACCCAGAGTTCCCTCCCCCCATTTCCTCCACCACACCAGGAGTTCCCTCCGTTTCCCCCACCACAACAGATTGCCCTCCCCCCTCCCCTCATTTCTCCCCCTCATTCAGTCCCCTCCCCCCTGTCCGGAGTTCCCTCTGGCTATTCTCCCACCCCATCCAGAGTTCCCTCCTATTCTCCACCCACCCACCCGGAGTTACCTTCCTCTGCTCCAATCCAGATTTACCTCCGTTTGTTCCCCCCATCCAGAGTTCCATCCCTCTCCCCCCCCCCCCCACAACCACAGTTCCCTCCCTCTGTTCTCCCTCCCATCCAGAATTCCCTCCCTCTGTTTCCCCCCCAAACTGGAGTTTCCTCCCTCTCCCCCCCCCCCCATCCGAGTTCCCTCTCTCCATTTCCCCCCACCCATCCAGAGCTCCTTCCTTCTTCCATCCCCCTCCCCCCGAGTTCCATCCGTATTCCTTCTCCCTTGAGTCCCCTCCTTCTGTTCCCCTCCCCCCGTCTGAAGTTCTCTCCCTCTGTTCTCACCCCCATCTAGAGTTCTCTCACTCTATTCTCCACCACCACCATTTGGAGTACCCTCCCTCTCTTCTTCCTCCCTATCCAGAGTTCCCTCACTCTATTCTCCACCCTCCCATCCGGAGTTCCCTCCCTCTCTTCTTCCTCCACCCATCTGGAGTTGCCTCCCTCAGTTCTCCCTCCTATCTGGAGTTCCCTCCCACTTTCCCACCCCATCCGGTGTTCTCTCTCTGTGTTGTTCCCCCCATCCAGAACTGCCTCCTTCTGTTACTCACAAGATCTGAGCAAAAACAATGCCTGGACAGGAAAACGGCGTTAGCTGAAGGCAACTGATAGTAACATAGAAACGTTACTAGAACTGTGTTCACACACTGAGAATCAGCGAAGTGTTGAAGACCCCCAAGCAAGATAAGAAGATACAGGCTCAGAAGCAAAGCAGGATCACCAGCGTGGTATCAGCTGGATGTCCCAAAGAGTACTGATTCCACTGCCTCCCTGTTAGATACATAGACGAAACAACTCTGAAGATGCCAGCATCTTCTAGGTTTACAGAGACGCACATGCTCAGACCCAATCTTTCGGCCTTTGCTGTTAGTATGGTAAAACACTTTGCTCGACGAAGAATACCAAAGAATAAATACGAATAAAAAAGAAGAAAAAGAATGGTTATAGAACTGAAGTGTTACATGGGCAAAGCGACTGCAGATGTCAACAAGCTAAAATCGGGAAAAGCAAGAAAATTTCACTAAAATTGCGATTCTACAACTCCAACGTTTAGTCAACTGTACAATTGTGAAACGTGATACTTGAAAACAAGACAGAATAAAACTCTAGAATCCTTTGACCTCGAGTACCTACGCAAGATCTTCGGCATCAAATGGAAAGATTGTGACAACGATTAAGTAAGGTCAAGACCCAAACAGATCCCAGTTACTAATATCTGCAAGCGTCGACTGAATTGGCTGGGCCATGCTGCTGTACTGCCATCTTCCTGACATGCCAACGAAGTCCTGAACTAGAACCCAGAGTACAGCAAAGGAGGGGAAGACCAAGCATGAACTGGCGCCAGATGGTCAACAAAGACCAGCAACTGGTGGATAGACTCTGGAGTGATGACCCGAGACTCTCTGCCGACCAAACCCATCAGAGCACTCTTGCTGTCATATACGTCACACGATGCGGGAGTGGAGAAATCAAAACATAACAAAATGAGATCACAACAACAAAACTTTTAATAACAATGCGCCTTCTGTTGTCTGATGTCCTTGCTAGTCATCATGTTTGTGCTGGTGGTAGTTCTTTATCATTTCTGTTGTTTTGTAGTTAATGTTCTGATCTGTCTTCTTGTTCTTCTGCTTTACTTTATAACATTCAGATTTATTTTTGGGAGGGGAGAGAGCTCTTAGTTGATTTAGTTTTCACTGATATTCTTATGGTTTTTTGCCTCATTGGTTTCTTGTCCATCCATAATTATATTATATTATGAGGAAGGGGGAGTTGGAGCACCTGGTCACAACGGGAAAGCTGGAGGGAAAGAGAGGACCAGGTAGACCCAGGGAGAAAATGCTAGATGGACTTGCAGAGTGGCTGAAGACGAGGAGAGTGGGGGAGATGCTAGGGGCAATGAGAGATAGAGACAGATGGAAGCCATGATCACCAACGCCATGTGGCAAGGCATCTGATGATGACGATGATGATGGTTTCTTGTTGCTGTTTTTGCAATCATTTTTTCTTGTCCTTGTGGTTTGTGGTGGTCTTCTTGTTCCAGGTCTGATTTCATGGTTACTGATCATTTTTCTTGTCCTTTTGTTTTCTTGCTGGTGTGTGTGTGTGTTTACTGTTGCTGTTGTTGTCTGTTACTTTGCTGTAGCTGGTTTTCCTTTGTTGTTGTTATTGTCGTTTTGTTCTTTTATTTTCCGCAATGTTTTCTTGCTGCTGTAATCTTTGGTTTTACCATTTTGTTGTTAATTTTCATCCTGCTCTTCTTGACGTTGTTTTTTCTGTATATGTCATTCTCCATATTCATATTCTTGTTATTCCTGATGGGGTTTTTTCGAAGAGTTGTCTTTTATTTTGTTCGTTTCTTACTTTGGTTTTGATTGCTTCTTTTTTGTGTCTTTGATCGGTTTTTTTCTTTTTCTTTTTGTTTTGATTATTTCCTTCTTTGTGTTTGTTGTTGTTGTTGTTGTTGTTGGTTTATCTTTAAATGCTTTTTGTTTGTGGATTTGTTTGATTATACGTTTTGCTTCTTGTTTGTTTGTTATTTGCTTTTGTTCGTTTCTTCATTTGTTTTTCTTTATTTCTTTTCTTGATTTTGTGTGTGTGTGTGTGTGTGTGTGTGTGTGTGTGTGTGTGTGTGTGTGTGTGTGTGTGTGTGTGTGTGTGTGTGTGTGTGTGTGTGTGTGTGTGTGTGTGTGTGTGTGTGTGTGTGTGTGTGTGTGTGTGTGTGTGTGTGTGTGTGTGTGTGTGTTTTTCCCTTCTTTTTTCTTTCTTTATGTGATTTTTTTCCTTTCTGTCTGTGATTTTGTGTGTGTTTTTTTCAAAATTTTCGTTTTCTTGATTGTACTTACTTTCTTCCATTTTATTACTCTGTTCTTCTTTTGTTTCTTGTTTTGTTTGTTTGTTTCTGCGATTGTCCTTTCTTTGTTCCTGTTTGTAATTGGGTTTTTTTTCTGTAATCATTTCTTTCTCTTATGTGTTGTTTGCTTTTCTTTTCTTTTCTTTCTTTCAGTGTCTGTTTCTTTTTGTGAATTTTCTCTTTCTGTGATTGCTTCTTTGTCTGGTTGATCGTTTCTTTCTTACTATGATTGTTTCTTTGTTAGTTTCTTTCGATGTTTCATTCTGGATTGTTTTTTTTTCTTTGTTTCCTTTTGTTATTGACCTTTCCTTTGACCGTTCCTTTTCTGCTGTTTCTTTGTTTATTTCTGTCCGTAACTGATCGTTTCTTTTTTTGTATTTTCCTCTACTACTTTCTACGATTTTTTTTTCAATCTTTGTTTTGTTTCGTATCTTATCTTGCCTTGTTTCTTTGATCATTTGTTTTTGTGGTTGCAGTTTTTCCAGTGACTGTTTCTGTTTGATTATTTTTGTAGCGTTTCTTTCTTTGTTTCTTTCTGTGGTTGTTTTTTTCTTTGCTTGTTTCTGTCTACGATTGTTTCTTTTTTTTGACCGTTTCTTTCCGTGATTGTTTCTTTGTTTCTGTCTGTGACTGTTTCCTTTTTTGAATGTTTGCTTGTGTTAGTTTTTTTTTCCTTGATTGTTTCTTTCCGTAATTGCTATATTCTCTCTGTGATTGTTTCTTGTGTGATTGTTTCTGTGATTGTTTCTGTGCGTGTTTTTGTGATTGTTTCTGTGAGTGTTTCTTAGTGTTTATTTGTGTGATTGTTTCCGTGAGTGTTTCTGTGATTGTTTCTGTGAGTGTTTCTGTGATTGTTTCTGTGATTGTTTCTGTGTTTGTTTCTGTGAGTGTTTCTGTGAGTGTTTCTGTGAGTGTTTCTGTGAGTGTTTCTGTGAGTGTATCTGTGAGTGTTTCTGTGATTGTTCCTGTGAGTGTTTCTGTGAGTGTTTCTGTGAGTGTTTCTGTGATTGTTTCTGTGAGTGTTTCTGCGAGTGTTTCTTAGTGTTTATTTGAGTGATTGTTTCCGTGAGTGTTTCTGTGATTGTTTCTGTGTGTTTCTGTGATTGTTTTATGTGAGTGTTTCTGTGAGTGTTTCTGTGATTGTTTCTGTGATTGTTTCTGTGATTGTTTCTGTGATTGTTTCTGTGTGTTTCTGTGTGTTTCTGTGATTGTTTCCGTGAGTGTTTCTGTGATTGTTTCTGTGATTGTTTCTGTGTGTTTCTGTGATTGCTTCTGTGAGTGTTTCTGTGAGTGTTTCTGTGTGTTTCTGTGATTGTTTCTGTGATTGTTTCTGTGTTTCTGTGATTGTTTCTGTGATTGTTTCTGTGAGTGTTTCTGTGATTGTTTCTGTGAGTGTTTCTGTGAGTGTTTCTGTGAGTGTTTCTGTGAGTGTTTCTTAGTGTTTATTTGTGTGATTGTTTCCGTGAGTGTTTCTGTGATTGTTTCTGTGATTGTTTCTGTGAGTGTTTCTGTGATTGTTTCTGTGAGTGTTTCTGTGAGTGTTTCTGTGATTGTTTCTGTGAGTGTTTCTGTGAGTGTTTCTTAGTGTTTATTTGTGTGATTGTTTCCATGAGTGTTTCTGTGATTGTTTCTGTGAGTGTTTCTGTGAGTGTTTCTGTGATTGTTTCTGTGAATGTTTCTGTGAATGTTTCTGTGAGTGTTTCTGTGAGTGTTTCTGTGATTGTTTCTGTGAATGTTTCTGTGAGTGTTTCTGTGAGTGTTTCTGTGAGTGTTTCTGTGAGTGTTTCTTAGTGTTTATTTTTGTGATCGTTTCCGTGAGTGTTTCTGTGATTGTTTCTGTGATTGTTTCTGTGAGTGTTTCTGTGAGTGTTTCTGTGATTGTTTCTGTGATTGTTTCTGTGAGTGTTTCTGTGAGTGTTTCTGTGAGTGTTTCTGTGATTGTTTCTGTGAGTGTTTCTGTGATTGTTTCTGTGAGTGTTTCTGTGAGTGTTTCTTAGTGTTTATTTGTGTGATTGTTTCCGTGAGTGTTTCTGTGATTGTTTCTGTGATTGTTTCTGTGAGTGTTTCTGTGATTGTTTCTGTGATTTTTTCCGTGAGTGTTTCTGTGAGTGTTTCTGTGATTGTTTCTGTGAGTGTTTCTGTGAGTGTTTCTGTTAGTGTTTCTTAGGGTTTCTTTGTGTGATTGTTTCTGTGATTGTTTCTGTGATTGTTTCTTTTTGCGATTGTTTCTGTGATTGTTTCTGTGATTGTGTCTTTCCGTGACTGATTTTTTTCTTTGTTTCTGTGTGTGATTGTTACTTTCCCTGATTGTATTTTTCTGATATATTTTCGTTGATATCTTTTGTTGTTGCTTTCTTTGTATTGTTATTTCTACTATCGTTCGTTTCATTATCTAGTTTTATGTTTCTTTTGAGTTCTTTGTTTTTGTTTCTTTGTTTTCACTGGTTTACCTTTCCTCTTTTTTTATTGTATGTATCCATCTTTCTTTATTTTATTTTATTTTCCCTTTTCTTTTGACTGGTATTTTCAGTCTGTGAATTTTTTTAGTGTTTCTTTCTTTATTCGTTTTTCTTTCTTTCTGTAATTGTTTCTAGCTGTGAATCTTCCTTTCCTTCTTCGATTGCTAATTTCTTTTTTTACTTTGAATTGTGGGGTTTTTTTTTGTGTTTCTTCCTTCATTTGTTGTTTTTTTTTCTTTCTCTTTGCGTATTTATTTGTCAATGTATGCTTCTTCATTTCCTTGCGTATTAGATAGTTGGCGTCTTTGTTTCTCGTTTTGACTATTTTATTTTCTTTGTTTCTCATTTTTATCGATTCTTTCTTTAATGATTTTTTCGTGTCCTTTTCTGGCGAGATGGCTACCGTGTGGCATTGGAAGCTGGGTGGCAGTTGTTTGGCCAGTGGTGAGAAGTCTGTCATCTCTCCACCTTGCCATTTGGCTTGTGACTGGTAGCCGATGACAAGGCCCGAATGGATCGTGCAGCGCATGGACAATCCCCCTTTGCTGGGTGAGATGGCTAATATGAGGCGCCAGGAACTCTGAAAGGTGACTGTTTGGGCGATGGTGAGGCTTTGTTGTTCTGGGTCTAGTCCAGCACTCCCGTGTGTTTCTTGTTAGCATTTTTCTCAGTATTTGCTTCTGTCTTAAATCGTTTCTTTGTTTTCCGTTTAGATTTTGTTCTTTTCTTGGTTATTTTTCTCCTTATTCTGTTTCTGTTTTTCATTGTTTTTTCCATCATTCTTTCTTTGCTTTTTTTAAGACTATATTTCGTTTTTTTCAAGAATTGCTTCTTTATTTGATTATATGTTCTTTATGTGATTCTTGTTAACCCCTTTCTTGCAGTGGCCATTTTTTTCTTTACCTTTTTGTGAGTGTTTGGTAAACAAATATGATTTTTCTCTTTCTTTTATTGCATTTTTTGGGTTGATTTTCTATTTGATTGTATGTATATCTTTGATCGCCTTTTTCCCTTCGATTGCATGTTTCACTCTCTGTCTCTATCGCTAATTGTATGTTTTTTCTTTGTTTGGTTCTTTGCTGGTTATATTTCATTGTTTCCCTTTCCTTCTTTGTTTGTTTTTGTGGTACCCTTCCGTGATTGTTTCTGTGTTGTATGTTTTTTGCTTTGTTTCTTAATTGTATGATTCTTGTTTTCATTGTTCTTTGTTTTTCTTTGTTTTACTCTTTGTTTACTTTTCTGATCACTTTTTATTTGTTTTCTGTTTCTATGCATGTTTCATTCATTTGATCGATTCTTCTTCTCTGTGTTTGAGTTGTATGTTTCTTTGCTGTTTTGTTGTTGTTGTACGTTTCTTTCTATTATTGTTCTTTGTTTCTTTGTATGTTTCGTGATTTCTCTGTGTTTCTTTATGTTTCTTTGTTTCTCTGATTGTATTTTTCCTTCAGTTGTATCTTTGACTGTAAATGTTTTCCTATTTTATTTAATTGTTTGTGTTTTATTTGCTTCTGGCTTTTTTCTTTCTTTGTTTCTTTGTTTTCTTCTTTCTTTCTTTGCATTTTTGGTTTCTCCTTTTTTTGTGATCGTTTTGTTCGTAGTTTGCTTCTTGTATTCTTTTTCCCCCTTGTATCTGTTGTTACAGCTTCGTTTCTTCCTTTTGTTTTCTTCTTTGTGTGTTTCTTATTTGCTTTGGTCTCTCTTCCTTTGCTTGTTCCTCTCTTTATTTCTTTGTTGCCGTTTGTGTTTGATCTGTTTTTTGCTTCTTTATTTGGTCTGCGTCTTTGTTATCTTGTTTTTGTGTGCATTGCTTTCTGTTTTGGTTTGTTCTTTGTTTTGGGATTTCTTTATGTTTTGTTCCTTCGTTTGTTCCTTTCCTCACTTCTCGACATTTATTCTTGCTGTTGTCGTTTTTGCTTTTAGAATCGTGTTTTTTCAGTTGGTGGTTTTTGGGTTTTTTTGTTCTTGTCGATTAAAGTGTTTTTTGCTTTTTTGCTTGACTTCTTGAGTTTTTGTTTGAGTGTGTTCTTAATTTTGGTAGTCGTGCAAGTACATTTCGTGTTTGGGTTTGGTTTTTGGTTTTCTTTTAATTTTTTGTTATGTGTTTTTCTTTTCTTGTTCTGAGCATTTGTGATTTTTTTCTAGTTGCTTTTGTTATTGTCTTCTTGTTTTTGCTTGTTTCAGTAGTGTTCTTATTTCGTGTTCTTGTTGGTGCTCTTATTGCAGTAGTTCTGGTAAATGTTAATATTGTTCTTATACTCTTATTTCGTTTTGTTTTCTCTTGTTGTTGTGCTCGTGTTTCTTCTTGTTCTTGTTGACTTCTTGATGCTGTTATTTTGTGTATTTGTCTCACTTCTTGTTGTCTTTGCTTTGTTTTTCTTGGTATTGTTTCGTTTTCTTGTTGTTGTTGTTCTTGTTGCTCTTGCTGATGTGGTTCTGTGTAACATTTTTTTTGTTTGGTTTTCTTTTTTAAATTTTGGTTTTTGTCTTGCTGCGATGGTTCTTCTTCGTGGGTTTTCTTATTCCTGACATTCTGGACGCTCTTCATGTTGTGGTTCGGCAGTTTGTGGATATTGTTTTCATGCTCTTGCCATTGTTGGTTTTCATATTTTTATCTATTTTTTTGTTTTATTTTTATTATTTTCTTAGGATCATCGCACTCAAGGAGGTTACCTTTGTGGTCACATTCTTTCTGTCTCATTTTCTACGCCATCTTAATGGCCACAGAAGTTGGAACATTTGTTTTACAATGCCATGATGACAATGTCGATGTGGATGACAATCATGATGCTATGGAGTTCCATCTAGGATTGAGACTGCGTAGCAGGGTTGTACTCTACGCTTAATATATCCTTGTGTCAACCAGGCCCGAGAGATACAAACACTTGTGGTGGAGGTCAGAAGATTTGAGCAACACCCTCAATGACGCATACGTGAAGTGGATGAGACTCGATTGTGTGGTCTGTCTTCCCAGTGAGCCCCTAGCACGCCCTACTCTGGGTAGGAGACGGTTAGAGGCGAAAAATCCCACAATGATATAGTTTTGAAGGGACTGATGGGGATTGGAACCCACAACCTTCCAGTCGGTAGTCCGTTGCGTTTACCCTTCACCACGGCCACTGGTTTGCTCTGTAGTTTTCCTCAGTACCAGCTTCTTAACTCATTTTCGTTGTTCTTTTTGTTATTGCCGCTTGTCGTCGTTTTCGTTGTTTTTCGCGGATGCTTTCGTTACTTCTTTTGGCGTCGCTCTCGGAATTTCGCCACTGTCATCGTTATCGTCATCTTTGTCCTTGTTTTTGTTATTGTTGTTGTTCTTCACGTCGTTTTTCGTGCTGCTTTTCTTGTTCTTGTTTTTCGAGTTCTTGTTGTGGATCTTGTTCTTAACATATTATTTTTGTTCTGCTTCTTGCTTTTGATCTTGTTCTTATTATTGTTCTTGTTCTTATTGTTCTTGTTTTTCTTGTTCTTGTTTTTGTTCTATTTTTTGTGCTCTTTTTCTTCTTGCTGTGTTTGTTCATCTTCTCCTTGTTCTTGTCTTTTGTTCTTGTCCTTCTTGTTCTGATTGTTCATGATCTCGTTGTTCTTGTTTTTCTTCTTCTCGTTCTTGCTCTTCTTGGTTTTCTTGTTCTTGTTGTTGCTATTGTTGAATCATGCAACGCATGGACAGCGCACTCCCTCCCCAATGCTCGACGAAACAGTCACCGTGTGGCGACTTAAGCTGGGAGGTGATTGTCTGGTCAGTGGTGAAGCATTCTTGCTCTGCGTCCCATCCAATACCCCCGTGTGTTATGTTGTTAACGTGTTTTATTGTGGTTGGTATTTTTGACTTCTTGTTGTATGTTGTTTTGAAGTTTGTTCTTTTGTGTGTGTACGTATGTTTTGTGTTTTGTTATTTTTATTCTGGTTGCTCTTGTTCTTCTCTTTCGTTATTTTGCTTTAGTCTGTTATTTTTGTTAAACGTTTTGAATTTTTTCTTTTCTTGTTCATGTTGGTGGTTTTGGTACTGTGGGGCATAGTTTTTGTTCCTGTTGCTCTTGTTGTCGTTGTTTTCCTGTTTTCGTGTGTCTTTGTCTTGTATTAGTTCTGCTTTGTATTTTCTTCTTCCTGTTCCTGTTGTGTTGTGGCATTGTGACACTGGCATTTGTTGATAATGTTATAATGATAATGTACTCCATGATGTCAAGTTTTGCTCTTCTACCCTTGTTCTTTGTTCTTGGTCTTTGTTTTTAACCTCTTTGTTGTCATTCCTCTTTTTTTGGTTTTCATTTTCCTGTTGCTGCTGCTGCTGCTTTTTACGATGCAGAGCGTATGCTACTATCCTGGCGTGGTGTGAGGTCATTACAGACAAACTGCAACAATGTGAGACCAAAATTGTATATCCAAAGAGTTAAACAAAATGCGTAAATAGACAAATGTAAACATTAAAAAGTCCAAGTGATTTAATAGATTCAAACGTAAATGGATACAGACACACAAGGTAGACAGTGGATACATGATTAGACATGTCGATAGACAGGGGCAGACAGATAGATGGAAGTACAAGATTCCACAACAAAAGAACCGCTCCTGGCAAAATCGTGTAGAAAACTCGCTTTCATTCGAAAACAATAACACATGCACACGCCGGAAAAACAATCAAAACAGACAATCAATTAGTCATACGCACTTAACATACAAACAAGCCTGTTAGTCTCTGAACGGATGCACAGTCGCACGAATCTGGAACAGATTCAAAAGGAAATAGCAGATTACAGTGTTCCGGAAACTTTAGGAGCATTTCCGGTCACTGCATTCAAATTAGGGATTATTTCCGTTTCTGTTTAAAAATGATCTCCTCTTAGTTTGAAGGATGTACTATTTTATGTTGTATAGCTAGCATTTCACAATAGGAAAGAAAATCTCACTTGGACAATATTTTCGTCGCTGTGATCGAACAAACTAGACTGGATTGGATTGCACTAGGTTCATTGTTTTTGGACATGACGCAGTTTTACCACGTGAAAGGGGGGTTGACCTTCATGAATAAAGCACGTCGCCATCGTACAGCGCCACCTCCCTTTGTTATATCTGTATGCATGTATTCTTGTTTACCGTAGGGTGTTTTCTTTTGCAGAATTCTGCCAAGGAAAACTACTTTGCTGCCAAAGGTTTTTCAACATGCCCCAAATAATTGCTACTTACGTTTATTACAATCATTATTACTGTTTAAAGCCCAGCTGCCTGCGCAGAGCTATGTCAGGGCTACAACCATAGCAAATGTACACATCTCGATGACCTTGACAAAAATTGTAAAGGAAATCAAGTACAGACTGTTGTTGTTTAAAGCCCAGCCGACTGCGTAGAGCCATATCAGGGTTATTACCGCTTCAAAACATACAAAACTTCAACAAGACAAAAAAACCAAAAAACCATCAAATATACATATCGATGCATTCGCGCACATAATATGGCGTTGACGATTCCGTCCAATTTATCGCACAGGGTATTAAAAAAACACATTTGAATACAAATTTAAGCATAACTGAGGACACCAAAATATATCTAAAAACGGGCATAAATTTCCTAAAATTGCCTCCACATTACTCACCTCCCTGGAGGCAAAAGTGCACTTAATACACATACCCAATTATCAATCCTAAGAAAACGTACGTAAGATTTTATCGAACACATACAGGTGAATGGACCAGCCAGGCAGTTGATATAAAGAAATGACAGATAGCAAAGGAGGAAGAAAGAAACAGAGTCACAGAAAAGAGGAAATTTCTAGCACAGAATTTCCAGAAGGTGGGGATACTATTTATACGATAGAGCCCGCGGCAACTACAGATAACACTGCATTCGCACAATAATCTAAAGACATGCTCCCAGCATTATCATTCCCTTAAATTTATCTCCATGTTGTTTTAAAAACAAAACCTGAACACAAACAAAGATCACTAAGGGCACTAAAACTTGAAAACATGGTGTAAATTATCGAAAATTGCCTCTGCGTATTGTGTTTCCTGAGAACAAAATATGTACTTGATACCTTTACCAACAGCCAATATCAACAGAAAGCATGTAAGACTGCGCAGAACACACAGATCAATAGACCAAAATAGCAGAAAATGATAGGAAGAAATGATAGAAAGAAAGGGAACAAGGAAGAAACACAGAGAATGAGAGAAAGGAGGGCATTTCTAGCACTGAATTTTCCTAAGGTTGGGATGCCATCTGTACTGAAAGATCCTCCGGCATCCACACCCCACCCCAACCCCTTTTTCGGGTACAGCATTTCGGTTTAGTGTGTCATCTGAGAGACTAGCACTAGGACCACCGCTCAAGGTGTAGTGGAGAGAGGAGAAAAATCACCGTCTGATAGGAATATAACTTGGATTTCTAGGTGCATACTCTTTCCACTAGGCCATACTCTGTTATAGATACACTTTTGGATTTGGGCTTTCGTAACGTTTGTCGCATGAAACCTGAAGAACACAGCGTTTGAAACTGTGTGGTCCAGTTAACAACAGATGACCATTTCTGTAATCCTCGGTAGTGTAATTGTCAATATCACCGCCTGTTTGGGAAGAGTCTGGGGTTCAAATCTCTGCCAGAGATTTTTTTTCTTGAGCTAGGTAGAAACCTCAAGATCTCGCCTATGAAAGCGGTTTAGTAGTGGTAGGTCTCCGTCAGTCGACGTTGACTATGGATGCTGAGCCCTAGAGTCATGTCAATTCGAGTTGACGCCTGTAGAGCAGCATCCACTGTGGCTGGTAAGGCCGATGCAGGAAAGGTAGTATCTGCGACACTGGATGTATGAATGCTTGATGGCCATGGAATTGCTTTCACTAGAGCTTGCTTTCCACCTGGCTCTCACCTCAGCTAACGTCTGGATCTTCTTTTCCCCCGACCCGAGTTGTTTCTGGAGCACACTGTGCCATCTATTGCGATCGGCTGCTGTGTCTTCCCAACTCTCTGAGTTGATATCTAAAGCTTTCATATCGCGCTTGCAGACGTCTTTGGGGGCGGCCAACAGATTTGTTGTTGGAGGTTAGTTCACCAAAAAGGATATCCTTTGGGATACGTCCATCTTCCTTCCGGTGCACATGGCCAAGCCAGGTCAGCCTGCGTTGTCTGAGCAGTGTGTGCATGCTAGAACCTGTATGTTTGGTAATTTGTCGCTCCACACATACATAGACAGCAACTTAACGCACCAGCGCTTATAAGAATAGGCACACGCACAGGTATACACACACACACACACACACACACATACACACGCACACAATCACCCGCACACACACACACACATGCACACATACACACAAACACGCGTGCATACGCACACACACTCATACACACACGCGCACATACACGCACGCGCGCACACACGCACACACACACACGCGTTCTGTTCAGTTACCTTCGTCGAATACATGCAGGGCCTTTAGATGTGGGCTGTGTGGCTTGTCAGCCACGTTGACAAAGGCAGACGTCAGTTTTCGTCCTTTGCTGTAAAGCAGAAGGGTCCTGGAACTCATCAGTACCGTCCATTCTGGAGATGTCTGGAATGGTGTCCAACTTAGACGTTGTTCATGAAGTTTCTTCATTCATCTGTCAATGAAGAGAAGGTATAAAATGTATTCCTATTGTCTGTGCGTGTGGTGGTGGTGATTGGTGATGGTGGTTGGTTGTGGTTGGTGGTGTTGGTTGGTGATGGTATTGGTGGTGATGGTTGGTGATGGAGGGTGATGGTGTTGGTGGTGGTTGGTGGTAGTTGGTGATGGTGGGTGATGGTGGTGATGGTTGGTGATGGTGGTGGTTGGTAGTGGTTGGTGATGGTGGTGGTGATGGTTGGTGATGGAGGGTGATGGTGTTGGTGGTGGTTGGTGGTAGTTGGTGATGGTGGGTGATTGTGGTGATAATTGGTGATGGTGGTGGTTGGTAGTGGTTGGTGATGGTGGGTGATGGTGGTGGTGGTGGTTGGTGGTGGTAGTTGGTGATGGTGGTGGTGGTGGTTGGTGGTGGTGGTTGGTGATGGTGGTGGTTGGTGATGGTGGTGGTGGTGATTGGTGGTGGTGGTTGGTGATGGTGGTGGTTGGGGATTGTGGTTGGTGGATGGTAATGATAGTTTCCTCGAACGTTGATTTCATATTTACATTCATGAACATTGACAATTTCATGTAAAAGAATGTTTCGTCTGTTATGCATTTGTATATGTACAAGGTCTGTACAGACACATATTAATGCTACTTGTTGTATACGTATATTCGCAGAAGTGTGAAGCAGGATTCTTGCCAAAGATGAAGCTGAAGGTGGACATGCAGTGTCTTCATCTAAGGGAGACACGATAGATGAGCAAGACCATCCATCATCGTCTCAGCAGAACCATCAACATGCTCAGAATACTGAACAACGTGTGGAGGTTCCACCACATCATCATGTGTCTTGCCACATGGCGTTGGCGGTTATGGCCCTCCATACGAATCTATTTTTTGTCGCTGCTGGTACATCTTCCACCTTCTTTCTTTATCCACTTCACAAGTCTGTCCAGTACTTTCTCCCTGGGTCTACATGGTGCTCTTTTTGCCTCTTCCTTTCATGTTGTGACTAGGTACTCTAATTTCTCTTGCTTCATAAAATGTCCCATAAATGCTGCCCGTCCTTCCCCAATCCTATTCATTCAGGTTCTTTTTCTGTTTGCCTCTTTCAACACTGTCTCGTTTGTTTTCTTTGCTCTCCATATAACTCATAACATTCTTGTTAGAAACTACATTTCAGCTGCCTCAATCTTGTTGACTTTGCGTGTTGACTGTCCACGCTTCGCATCTGTACAAGATCGGTTCCATATAACACTGATGAACTCTCACCCCGGTGCCAATCGACAGGGATCTGTCGTCAAGAACGCTGTCCAGCTCTGGTGGTCGGCCATCTCCAAAGTGCATTCACCACCTGGTAAGATGACTGGAGGACTGGGGACATGGTGGTCAGTGAGAAACAAGAATTCCCCTCATGCAGAGTGACGGCAAATGGCACAGCATGATGGGGCAGGTTGAAGGGTTTGAAATGTCTGGGAACAGTCATCTCACCAGTTTCCCCAAATACAATACAAATACACAGTGGAGCAGTACCAGAGCCGCGCCCTTTTCATCCACTTTAAGGCTCAGAATGATGGAGGATGACACAAGGCGACCTTATCAAGCTGTCAACGCTACACACAAGAAACATTTGAAGAATCAGAGAAATCATCTGGCCTAACACCATCTCCAACCAGTAACTAATCGAAGAGAGCAGAATCACATTATCCAGACTGCCCTTCACTGGACATAATAATAAAAAAGTAATAGTAAGGCGCCAAATATTGATTCAAGAATCAAATCAAGGCATGCACTCCCATCATTCACCAAAACAATCGCCAACAATGACCAAACCTCTAGGGCACAAACACATGCAAATTGGGATAGGGGTGGGGGTGGGATGGGGAACAGGACAGTAATAGGGCGTGTGACCCCTGACCCAAGCCGTCATCTTCTGTCTCACGCACGCACACACGCACACACGCACGCACTCACGCACACACACACACACACACACACACACACACACACACACACACACACACATACACACACACACACACACACACACACACACACACACACACACACATGATGCTAAGTTAGAGTACATTCAAGCCTGTTCGACAAATGACCCTTGAGCCAAGTTGTCTTCTTTGTCACTTTTTTCCACCAAGATCAAAGAAATGCAAGAAGACTATTTGGGTCTCAAGGGAAGGGAATTGAGAAATGAACCTTTATCTCCAATACTGCTAGTTTTTTGTTGTTGTTTTTTTTTGCCAGATCAGTCGGGCGAATGTCCTGTTCTTCACGATTTTCAACTGCCGTGTATTCTTTAGGATGCGCAGGCCAGGAGGTACCACGAGTCCGACTCGTTTTTCGTCCCCTTCCAAAGGGCTAGACGTCCAGTTCGATTTTCTGGTCAAACTAAGGAGAAAAGACGACGCCTCTTACGTAAACGAACCCTGGAGCCGCGAATTTAGTTATTGGCAGGCGAACGTCTTAACCATTCTGCCACTTTTTTCCACGAAGGAAAACGCGAAAGATGAAGACCAAGGATATCATGGCACAAACTGAACAAAGAGACATCAAGGCCCTGAAAGACACACAGGCAGAGTCAGAACAGAGGAGGGGAGAATCTTCAGTGTTCTAGATGCCAGAGATGAATTGGGCTGTGAGTCAGTCCGTCATCAGATGGAGAACAGATTGGTACAGCCATCACAATGTTGGTCCCCAGAAAAAATGAGATTCTCACCACCTCACTACACCTCTCACAACCCCTCCCCATTCCTCTATCCATCCCATCCCACCCACCCCCAGTTTTTAGTTTTGGTCTAGTTACTTACCAGGTCATCATGAAGATCGGACGAGATGGACCAGGCGTTAGGGAAACGTGTAAATGACACTTTGTGGTGTCTTGGGGTGTTGACACGGGTCCTGGATGTGTGGGGCTTTTTGTCCACTGAAGGCACAGTGAAGGAGGATCACCTTTCTGTGGTCATAGGAACTTTTATTAGAATGTATAACACAATCATGGTTCACAATATTCTGGTCATATATTTGTTGTACCTAGGATTTAAAAGGCGCATCGTTTCGGATAAAAACGTTAATAATCATGGTTCACAGTGTTCTGGTCTTGTGATGGTTGTGCCTGGAACTTGAATCAGTGTTATAAAGTTCAGAGTTTTAAGATGACATCATTGCACTTAGACAATTCCATATGCTCTCTACCAGAATCTGGCAGCAATTACCCAATCCTATGCCTTGAACCTGCGCACAACCCCTACCCGATGGTTAGTTCTGTAAATGGGGAGGAGGGAGGCAGGCCTACTTGAGAAACACTAAGTTAGCACCTTCACTGTTACTGAAACATTAAGATGATCAACGAACAGGCCAGTGTTTAAGTTGTCCATCGGGATTGAACTCAAGACACTAGATATTGAGTCCATGGATCTATCAACAGAGCCAACAGCCTGTGTAAAAACCAGACACCAGGGCTATTAGCCCAGCGATTATTAGAGCCATATCAGGGCTAACACCACGTTAAACCGACACCCAGGTTAAAGAAAAGTTAAACATCAAGCTCACCGTTATCCTTGCAAGTCTCATCATCATCATCAGGTGCCCTGCCGCATGGCGTTGGCGATCATGGACTTCCATCCATCTCTATCTCTCATTGCCCCCAGCATCTCTCCCACCCCCCTCGTCCCCAGCCACTCTGCAAGTCCGTCCAGCGTTTTCTCCCAGGGTCTATCTGGTGCTCTCTTTCCCTCCAGCTTTCCCGTTATGACCAAGTGCTCCAATCCCCCTTCCTCATAAAATGGCCTATAAATGTTGCCTGTCTTTTCCTAATCTTCCTTATGAATGATCTACTTGTGTCTGCCTCCATCAAGACTCTCATTTGTTTTCTTTGCTGTCCATGGAACTCTCAACATTCTTCTTACAAACCACATCTTGGCTGCCTCAATCTTGTTCTCGCTTTGTTTATTGACTGTCCACGCCTCACATCCGTACAACAGTATTGGTTCTATATAACATTCAAGAACTCTCTTCCTGATGTTAATTGATAGGCATTTGTTGGTAAGAATGCCTGTCATCTTCCCGAATGCCGTTTTGGCTTGGCCGATTCTGCCAGCTATTTCTGATGTGCAGCTGCCATCTGATGAAATTATCGTTACCAGGTATTTGAATTTATCGACCTGTGTCAAGGTTGTGCCATTTGCTGTTATTTTGCATGATGGGATTTCATGTTTTTTACTGATCACCATGACTTCAATCTTCCTGCTGTTTAGTTCCAGCCCCCTAACTTTGCTTCCTATTTCTAGTATATTCACAAGGTTTTGTAGGTCCCTTTCATTTTCTGCAATTAGCACGGTGTCATCTGCATATCAAATGTTGTTTATCATTTTCCGTCCAACCTTTAATCCAGGGTCTTCTTTTAGGTTTCTCATGATGTTTTCGCTGTAAAGTGAAAACAGATCTGGTGACAAAACACAACCCTGTCTGACTTTTCTTTCGATGTTTTGGAAAGAGCTTACATTGTTTTCTATTCTCATTGCAGCTGGTTGTTCCCAGTACATATTTATGATTATTCGTAGATCTTTTCAATCAACATTGAGTCTCTCCAGTTGGTTGATCAATTCATCATGTCTTACCCAACTGAAAGCCTTGGTGTAGTCAACAAAGCATAAATACAAATCCTTATTCATCTCATTTGACCTCTCTATGATAGTTCTTAGGATGTATATGGCATTAATAGTTCCTTTCTCTTCCACCAATCCACAAGTCTAGAATACGTTTAAAGAAAGATTAATTACTTACCCTGTCCAAAGTTCACAGAGCTGATGTATTTGATTTCCACTTCGGGCCTTTTCAGCTGCCCACAGACACTGATCCAGTAAATAAATACAAACGAATGAATGAATAAGTAAACAAATGCCGGCATTGGTTTCTTTTCACTGCTGGCACTAGTCATGGCAAAGCTAAAATGTGATTGAAGTTTGAAAGTCCAACAGCTCAGAAATCCAAACTCCTGATGGACAAGCAATTCCACGTGCAGATTGTGCACTTGTAGCACGTTTGTGCGTGCTTGTATGTGCGTGCGTGCGCGCGTGTGTGTGCGTGTGTGTGCGTGTGTGTGCGTATGTGTGCGTGTGTGTGTGTGTGTGGTGTGTGGTGCGTGTGTGTTGTGTGTTGCATTGATGAATGTATGGTTAGGGTGACTGTATGACTGGCTGGCTGGAAGAATGGATGGATGGAGGGACAAATTGACAAATAGATGGATTGCTTGATTGGCTGATGGATGGATGTATGGATGGATGGATGTATTCAAAAATGTTTGTGCACGTGTGTGCATGCACTGGTTTATTTTGTGACAGTATCAGTATGATTAGTCTTGTTGTTGTATGCGAAAGTATATGACAATGTGTGTGAATGTGAATGTGTGTGTGTGTGTGTGTGTGTGTGTGTTTGTGTGTATGTATACTTATATGTATATATGTATGCATGTATGTATATACATATATATATATATATATATGTGTGTGTGTATATATATATATGTGTGTGTGTGTGTGTGTGTGTGTGTGTGTGTGTGTGTGTGTGTGTGTGTGTGTGTGTGTGTGTGTGTGTGTGTGTGTGTGTGTGTGTGTGAATGAGCTTGTCTCTGCTTTCCCTGACAAGATGACACAATTGTCATAAGTCCAAATGCCACAATGATATGTCAGTACAATACACGTTTCACGTTTTCAAGCAGAATTTCAACAGCTTATGACTGAATGATGTGTTTATACCAAAAACCGACTTCCATAGCAGAACCAGACCACCCAGTCCCAACAGCACCGTACGTGATCACAGCACAAATCATCCCCAGCCACTTCTTGCATTGTCACAGACACTGGTCAGTCCATGGTCTCCACAACCCAGCACATTATGGCCATTTGTTGTCCCCACATCTTCACCACTTACACCATCGTTCTTGTACTTTTCTGTTTGTTGCATTTCTCTAACTCTCTCCTTCTTTCTCTCTCAGTCATTCTCTCTCTCTCTCTCTCTCTCTCTCTCTCTCTCTCTCTCTCTCTGTCTCCTCTCTCTTTCTCTCCTCTCTCTCTCTCTCTCTCCTCTCTCTTTCTCTCCCCCTTCTCTCTCTCATTCTCTCTCTCGCTCTCTTTCTCTCTCTGTCCTCTCTATCTCTACCTCTACCTCTCTGCGTCTCTCCACCTCTACCTCTCTGCCTCTCTCTCTCTCCCCTCTTTCTCTCTTCCTCTACCTCTTTAGCTCTTGCTCTTTCTTTCTCTCTCTCTCTCTGTCTCTCTTTCTCTCTCTTTCTCTTTCTCTCTTCTTTCTCTCTTTCTGTCACTCTGTCTGTCTCTCTGTATCTGTCTCTCTGTCTGTCTGTCTGTCTCTCTCACTTTCTGTTATTTTCTTCGTTATGATAAAGAAAAGTTGTGCTTTTTGTTTACTGCTTCAGTGGCATTCATCCCATGCTGCTGAATTCTACTTCCACAACACACCACCAGACCCAAGTTCATTAAATCCACGTCCCTGTGCCAGGAAATCCATGGGAGCCAAAGATATCAAGCTGCCCTGTGCTGGATGACATTAGTGGAGTTCAAAAGAACCTGTCCTGATCCAACTTTCTCTGGACACTGCCTACGGAGCTCTCAACTAAAGACACTCTCCACTCACTCACAAATCACATCAAAGACTGCCAGGTGAGGAGACCACCACCACCGCCCTCCAACGACAGTCTCCTGATTCTCAGACACCAAAAACTCAAATTCAGTTCCCCTCATGCGTGGAAGTGGTAGAGGAAATTGAAACTGATGTCACCACGAGGTCAGGGCCACAAGATTTAAATGGCCATGAGAACGGTCGCCGTGGTGTAGTGGTTAGCGCAAGGTATTACTGACTGGAAGGTTGTGGCTTCGAATCTCCATCAGTCCATTCAAAAATCATTCTGTGATTTTTCGGCTCTAACTAGCTCGTACCCAGAGATGGACGTGCTATGGGCTCATTGGGAAGACTGGAACCACACATTCGAGTCTCATCCACTTCATAGATGCGTCATTTAGTGTGTTGTTCAAATCTTCTGACCAGCACCGCATATGTCTGTATCTCTCGGACCTGGCTGATGTCAGGATATATGATTATAGTAAACGTAGAGTACAGCCCGTTCACGCAGTCTCAATCCTAGATGGAACTCAATAGCATCATAATTATCATCCTCATAGACATCATCATCATCAATTTGCAAGAACTGTTCCAGCTTATATGGCTATTAAGGTGGCGTAGAAAATGGGACGAAAAAAAAGGCGAGCACGAAGGCAACCTCCATGAGTGCGATGATCCTAAAAAATTAATTGGTCACAAGATTTGACACGATTTTTACAATGTTGGAATAACTGATGATTTTATGTCAATGGGAATAATAATTATGATGCCATAGAGTTCCATCTAGAAATCAGACTTCATAACACATCTATGCTCTACGCTATCATAATACATCCTGGTGTCAAACAGGCCTGACAGATGCAGACACCTGCCGTGTTAGAAAAATCAACCAATACTCTCAAGACGCATTCACACAGCGGACAAGACTTCACTGCGTGGCTCTATCTTCCAAGTGAGCCTACAGCTCGCTCAAGTCTGGGAAACTGCTTGTCAGGACAGAACATTTCCAGAGTATGCACTTTGGATCCATGAGAAATTATTTTCTAAAAAGCTAAGATACTAGGAGCAAGATGGATGCTCAATACTGTCATTGCCTTGACTTTTTGTTCAGGTATGTGGTATTTTCCTTTACCAAAATAATTGCAGGATGTATGTTGTCTAGAACATATGGAACCATACAGGTGCTGTAATGTTGTTTTGCGAATAGTTTGCTTCCCTGAATTTGAACCTTTTTCCTCAAAACACATACACACACGCGTGAGCGCGCGCGTTCACCCACCCCTTCGCCAAACACACACGCACAAACAAACAAACATGATCATGGCGCATTGGAATTACTATAAACCCATTAAATAATCATGTCAGAAAATCATGTTTTTCTTTTCTAGTTGAGGGAGGGTGAGAGAGCAGATGGTGTGATGTTGGTGACTGTTTGCTTCCCTCCGATACAATTTCTATCATTGTCTACTATTTCACGGAACAAAAGTAATAAATCTTCACCATAAACAACGGCAGAAATTTTTCAGCTTTCAGCAATCAATAAATCTCTACGATCGTAAATGTCACAAGATTTATGGATGGAGAGCTGTACGCTGAAGGGGAAAAAATGAAACATGAACTCTCTTGATTTTCAGAATATAGTTGTCGTTATAAAAGATACACACAATCAACTGTTAGTCTGTCGATCAGTCAATGTATTCCACCTCTGTGAAGACTCCACTCTGGCTTAGACGTTATCCTGTACTGTGGTGTGACAGGGTTTTAACTGAGTTAGAAATGTCTGTTTATTGATCATCACATTTTTACGTTATAGTGATATACTTGCATACTACAAGTCTGTTTACTGCGTGTTTACTTCTTTGCTTTTGAACTTTACAACGTGTGTTTCTGATTACTTATAAACCAGTATACTTATGCAATGCAAATGTTTCAATGCACGTTCCATCCACTGCTTAAGAAATATACATACATTCTTATACATGTATATATATATATATATATATATATATATATATATATATTATATATATATATATGTATATATATATGTGTATATATGTATATATGTACATATATACATACATACATGCATAATATATATATATATATCTAACATATATATATATAATACATATATGTATATATACGTTATTTCGTTATTTTTCATTAGTAAACCATGTTTAAAATACTTCTGAAATTCTTCTGATATTTTACGAGCTTTTCTCTCATCATCAGAATTCTCGAAAAGGAGAAAACAACACAAATGTTACCATACCAAGTAACAGAAATCAACATTAAACACGAATGTGAAGCGATCATACAAAATGATTACAGCTTAATTGTCAGCTGTTGGCTTCGATACTCATCTCTGGTGTTGATCGTAGGTCCCAATTCTCTTATATGCAATGCTTCAAGCGTCATCAAAAATGTTTCTCCCCGGGTTGTTGCGTCTAATATCGTGACATCATTCACGTCCATCGTTTTCAGTCCACATTGGTCCATATGTGTTTTTATCTGCCCACTGTTTTTGATGTGCTCTCTGAAGCGAGATTGCAAATTACATATATATATATATCCTAACCACGACCACAAACAGCAGCAATGATGACCACAACAACAGATTTTCTAAACACACAACACACACACACACACACACACACACACACACACACACACACACACACACACACACACACACACACCACCACCACCACAACCACCACCACCACTATCATCACCACAACCACCACCACCACCACCAAACTCACACGATATATGGTAGAGCCAGATTATTAAATCAAACTTTTTTTGCGAAAGGATTAGAAATGTTTGATTTGATCAATTTCAATTATTTTAGAAAGTGTTTCGTTTGATTAACCATTTTGAGAAACAAATAGCTTTTCTCTCAGTCGTTTCATGCATTGCCTGACCATGACAAGGTTTGTAGTGATCAGATTTGTCTAAAGCATTGTGTCACATCTCTGATCCTTGAGTCAGAAACAATCAATTGTCACTTTCACACAGAACACTGTGTGATAACTCTGATCTTTGTGTCAAACACAAATGATTATCTTCATCACACAGAACACTGTGTAGTAACTCTGATCTTTGTGTCAAAAACAAACAATTATCACTTTCATACAGAACACTCTGTGACAACTCCGATCTTTCTATCAAACACAAATGATTATCATCATTACACAGGACACTGTGCAATAACTCTGATCTTTGAGTCAAACACAAATGATTATCACTTTCACGCGGATTTTCAGTTATAACTCTGATCTTGGTGTTAAATAATTAACACCATCACACAGAACACTGTGTAATAGCTCTGATCTTTGTGTCCAACACAAATGATTATCACCAGCAAACAGAACACTCTGTAACAATTCTGATCTATGTGTCAAACACAAATAATTATATCATCACTCAGAACACACTGTAACAACTCTGATCTTTGTGTCAAAAACAAATGATTATCACTTTAACAAAGAACACTCTGCAACATGTCTGATCTGTGTGTTAACACAAATGAATAACACTTTAACACAGAACACTCTGTAACAACTCTGATCTTTGTGTCAAACACAAATGATGATCACCATCATAGAGAACACCCTGTAACAACTCTGATCTTTGTGTCAAAAACAAACAATTATCACTTTCACACAAACACTCTGTGATATGTCTCATCTTTGTGTCAAACACAAATGATTATAATTATCACCTTCACAGAGAATACTGTAACATCTCTGATCTTTTTGTCAAAATCAAAGAATTATCAGCATCACACAGAAAACCCTGTCACATCTCTGACCTTTATTTCAAAACGGTGGGACCTGAAACTTAAAACATCTCTTTAAGTACAGTTCACCATATGACTTGAAGGGATCTGAAGCTCAAGAGGTAATAACGATAAAGTTAAAACGATAGTGTGCACTCACACTTTTCAATGATAAGCAACCATCCACGTCACACACTCTTATAGACACAACTGAACCTCCAACTTACAGGCTACAGAAGACTAGGTTATGATTATAGCGTCTATCCATTTCAGGAGGTGACACTGTTTTAATGCTGGATGATGAAAGCGTATATCTGGAGAGGACTTTGGTTTAGATGTTGGATCAATCATTGTGTCATCAGAACATGGCCAGGTCATTATCAAGCATTGGTCAGACGAGGACTCCTGGTCAATACAGGAGTTTTAAGATCCTGGCTTAAAAGGACTGGAGCTAAACAGCGAGAAGATTGAAGTAATGATGATCAGTAAAAGACGAGAAATCCCATTATGCACAATAACAGCAACTGGCACAACATTGTGACAGGTTGATAAGTTTAAATATCTGGGTATGCTCATCTCACCAGACGGTAGATGCACATTAGAAACAGCCAGCAGAATCAGCCAGGCTAAAGCAGCATTCTAGAAAATGAAAAGCATTGTTACCAACAAATGCCTATCAGTTAACATCAGGAAAAGAGTTCTTCAATATCATACAGAATCGATACTGTTGTATGGATGTGAAGCGTGGACAGTCAGTACGTTAAGTCATAACAAGATTGAGACAGCCGAAGTGTGGTTTCTAACAAGAATGTTCCATGGACAGCAAAGAGTTCCATGGACAGCAAAGTAAACAAAGGAGACAATCTTGAAAGAGGCGATCACACACACACACACACACAAAAGAAGATTGAGAAACAGGTTTAGGAAAAGACAAACAACATTTATAGGACTTTTATGAGGCAAGAGAAATTTGCTGTGAGTTGATGCATCTGTGCGGTAGCATGGTAGGGTTAGATATTGGGAGGGTTTCGTTTTCTTTTTGTTCAGACCTAAGCACGGTCAGTAATCCACAGAAGTCCAAACACGACACTCCTGTCAGCTGTCCAAAGAACTCCAAAGTAGCAACATGTCAAATAGGATCATCATCATCATCATCATCATCATCATCATCATCATCATCATCATCATCATCATCATCATCATCATCAGGTGCCTTCCCGCATGGCGTTGGCAATCATGGACTTCCATCTGTCTCTATCTGTTGTTGCCTCAATCATCTATTCCACCCTTTTTCTCCCCAGCCACTCTGCAAGTCCGTCTAGTATCTTCTCCCTGGGTCTATCTGGTACTCTCTTTCCCTCCAGTTTTCCCATTGTGACCAGGTGCTCCAATTCCCCGTTCCTCGTAAAATGGCCCACAAATGTTGCCTGTCTTTTCCTAATCTTCCTTGTGAATGATCTTCTTGTGTCTGCCTCCATCAAGACTGTTTTATTTGTTTTCTTTGCTGTCTATGGAACTCTCAACAATTTTCTTAGAAACCACATCTCGGCTGCCTCAATCTTGCTCTGGTTGTCTTGTTGACTGTCCACGCCCCACAACCGTATGACAGTATTGGCTCTATATAACATTCAAGAACTCTCTTCCTGATGTTAATTGATAAACATTTGTTGGTAAGAATGCTTTTCATCTTCTTGAATGCTGTTTTGGCTTGGCTGATTCTGCTGGCTATTTCTAATGTGCATCTGCCGTCTGGTGAAATGATCGTTCCATAGTATTTAAACTTATCAACCTGATAATCCTGTGTAACGATAAAGAGAACTTGACTGGCCAGTCAACAAAAAAGATGTTCTACTTTATGTTATGATATGACTGTCATAATGTTACCTACATGAACCCCCCCCCCCCATCTCTCTCTCCCCCTGTGGGGATTTCCGAGGCTCTTTCAGCATAAATAGTATCCCCATCTTCTTGAAATTCTGTTCTACAAATTTCCTCTTTTCTGTCCTCTCTTTGTTTCTGCCTCGTTCTTTTGCTTTCTGTGATTTCTTCCCATCATTTCTGCCTTGCTGGTCCATTCACCTTTATGTGTTTGATAAAGTCTTATATGCTTTCTCCTAAGATTGATAACTGGGTACTTTTATTAAGTGCATTTTTGGCTCTAAGGAAATGAGATATGCGGAAGCAATTTTAGGTAAGTCAGGGCCGTTTTTTATATATGTTTTAGTGTCCTTAGTTATCTTTAAATTTGTACTCAGGTGTGTCTTTAAACTTCCTGTACGATAAATTGGACGGAGTGGTCAACGCCAGGGGCATCTCTTATATCATTGCCCGAATGCATTGATATGTGAACTTAATTTTCTTTTGCTTTTTTTCCTGGTGAAGCAGTGTGTGTGTATTAAATGGTTATAGCCCTGATATGGTTCTACGCAGTCGACTTGGCTTTAAACAAAAATGACAAAGAATGAAAAAACCTACATAAAAAGAAATCAGTTATACAAAATATCTCCAGAGCAAAACAAACAAACCAGTAAACAAAACCGTATTTCTCTCATAATGTTTTTAGGGAGGTTGAAGGAGTTTCTGTGACGATAAACAACTGTTGTTGTTGTTACTGCTTCAGACTGTTGTTGTTGTTGTTGTTGTTGTTGTTCTTACTGATTCAGACTTGGGTGTTGTCCTCTGTACATCACATTCTGTGATGATCAATGACTGTTGTTGTTGTCATTGTTGTTGTTGCTGTTGCTGCTGCTGCTTCAGACTAGAGTGTTGTGCTATGTACATCACATTCTGTGACGATCAATGACTGTTGTTGTTGTTGTACTGCTTCAGACTTGGGTGTCGTCCTCTGTACATCACATTCTGTGATGATCAATGATTGTTGTTGTTGTTATTGTTGTTGTTGTTGTTGTTTCAGACTAGAGTGTTGTGCTATGTACATCACGTTATTTGATGATCAATGATTGTTGTTGTTGTTGTTATTGTTGTTGTTGTTTCAGACTAGAGTGTTGTTGCTATGTACTCACGTGTCTGTGATGTAATCAATGATTGTTGTTGTTGTTGTTACTACTTTAGACTAGAGGTGTTGTGCTATGTACATCACATTCTGTGATCGATCAATGACTGTTGTTATTGTTGTTATTGTTGTTGTTGTAGGAGTGTTGTGTTATGTACAGCACATTCTGTGACGATCAATGATTGTTGTTGTTGTTGTTATTGTTGTTGTTGTTGTTGTTACTGCTTCAGACTAGAGTGTTGTGCTCCTTGTTCGTATGATAATTCATTCTATTGTGCCCACTCATTGGCAGAAGATACTGACTTGCTCTTTACGAAACAGTTGGTTGCTCTTTACAGACTTCATGATGATTTTCGTGTCTTGAAGCAGATGTTGTCTCTGTTCATACAGGGAGAAGAGTGGCAGAGTGGTTCAGGCGTTCGCTCGCCAAAAACTAAACTCGAGGTTCCAGGGTTCACTCCCTGTAGAGGCCTCCAATTTTCTCCTCAGTTTGACCCGAAAATCGAACTGAACGTCTAGTACTTCGGAAGGGGACGAAAAACAGTTGGAACCATGTGCCTTCTGGCTGCGCAAGCTAAAGAAACCAATTGAAAATCGTGAAGAACAGGGTATTGCCCGGCTGCGTTGGTAAAAAAACATTGGAGAGATAAGTTGATTTCCCAGGCCCCACCCCTTGAGGACCATTTAGCCTTCTCGCCTTTCTGAAGTCTTGGGTAAAACTAATGTGAAGATGAATATGAATTTGAAGCGAGGGAGAGGAGATGGGTGCCATCCTCGTGGTGCTGGCCCCGGGAAAAGTTGAGGGCCCTGCCCACCCATCTCTCCCCCATGACCCCAGGGTTATGGGAACTATCGAGGTAGAATCTCAGGACCTGGCCAGCTCATGGTTTGTATGCAGTCTTAAGGCTTGTCCGTGATCATTCTGGATCTTCTCCATTACGTGGCACCTGTGACGTTCGTGCATATGGAATTCATTCCGGCACGGAGACGCCATCTTGAGAAATTGAAACTGAAACTGAAACTGAAATCTTTCATGTTTTGCTCCCAAGTCGCCATTTTTTCTGTCTCTTCATGTCCGGGATACCACAGTGAGGGGGAACACTACAGTACCTGTCTGGTGACCTGATGTTTTGCAGTGTTCCTTGTAGATGTGGCAGTTTGATTGCTTCCAGGAATGTCACGGCGTCTGTAAGGAAGACTACGTCGCTGTCAGGGTCTGGGGTGTTGTTAATGATGCTTGTAGCTTGTGCAGTAGTGTGTTAAATACAAACTAAGCACACATACACACACACACACACACACACACACACACACACACACACACAACACACACAACACACACACACACATGCACGCGTGCACACACTGCACATGCAAACACACACGTACACATTTAAACACACACACACCATAACATAAACACACGTGAGATTCCTACGCCAAGGTGGTGGGTTAACAACTGAACATTTTAACTCTCTTGTGACAGGGACGCCTCAGGGCTGTTGCAGCCGCTGGTCTAAGGTTACCATCAGAAAATTTGGGGTGTATGGGTACTTGTCATTTTTGTTAAAATAACATCTCTCATTACTGATAGAACTACAAGACATTTTGCATACTTATGGTGAAATGATCTGGCAATCTGAATCTGTCAAAATAAAATCTGTATATTGAAGTTGTTGTTATTGTTGTTATTTTTTAGAAACCTTTTTCATAATCAGAACCATTTTCGTATCATTACTGACTCAGTAGCACTTGTTGAAGACACGATCACATCTGTTTCCTCTTCTGAATCACTTTTGTCCTCAGAAACTTCATTTTTACTACCACCATGATTGTTTTTATCAAGATCGAGCAGTTGCTTGATTTCGTCACGCATGAGACCACAATTTCTTGCCAGTTTTTGTTTTGAAATCGACTAAAAAGTTGTTGTGACAGCATGCAAAATGTAAACCAAACGTTAGCAGAAGCTAAACATGGGAGATCACTTCCAGTTTAGTGTAGGAAAAATTAGGGCAAATGTTGTACCGTATACGTTAATGGAAGTAAATAAACATGGGAGATAACTCCCAGTTTAGTGTAAGGAGAATAAGAACCAGTTCTGTACCTTTAACCAGCAAAACTACGATCGATGCTTCCCGTCCACAGAGACTGCAGGCGTGAATTTACTATAAATGCTTTCCGTCATAAATGTGATTTGGCTCAGAATGACACGATGAGGACGTTGTCTCACAGACATAAAATTCGAAATGCAGCTTACGACACCTTGAAGACCAAGAACACGACACTGACTTCACACTGTACACAAAATGACAATCATCATCATCATCAGGTGCCTTGCCGCATGGTGTTGGCGAGCATGGACTTCCATCTGTCTCGGTCTCTTGTTGCCTCAAGCATCTCTTCCACCCTCTTTGTCTTCAGCCACTCTGCAAGTCCATCTAGTAGCTTCTTCCTGGGTCTACCTGGTGCTCTCTTTCCCTCCAGCTTTCCTGTTGTGACCAAGTGTTCAAATTCCCCTTTCCCCATAAAATGGCCTATAAATGTTGCTGGTCTTTTCCTAATCTTCCTTATAAATGATCTTCTTGTGTCTGCCTCCGTCAAGACTGTCTCGTTTGTTTTCTTTGCTGTCCATGGAACTCTCAACATTCTTCTTAAAAACCACATCTCGGCTGCCTTAATCTTGTTCTGGCTTTGCTTGTTGACTGTCCACGTCTCACAACTGTATAACATTATCGGTTTAATATAACATTCGAGAACTCTCTTCTTGATGGTAATCGATAGGTATTTGTTGGTAAGAATGCCTTTCATCTTCTTGAATGCTGTTTTGGCTTGGCCAACTCTGCTGGCCATTTCTGATGTACATCTGCCGTCTGGTGAAATGATCGTTCCCAGGTATTTAAACTTATCAACCTGTCTCAAATTGTGCTGTTTAGTGTTATTTTGCATGAGGGGGATTTCATGTTTTTTACTGATCACCGTGACTTCAGTCTTCCTGCTATTTAGTTCCAAACCCCTTACCAATAAGACAGGAGAACAGAAATCCACACAGCAAGGTGTAAAGTCTCCAGCAACCAGCCACTGGACCCTCTTGACCTAACTCCTTCTATGACTCAGGCCTTGTCCAGGTCTGTAGGTTGGTCTGTAGCTGAAAACGTATATTCAATATTTTTCTAATATCATTACAGTCTGAACGATATCGTCTTCTGTGTTTTTGCCAAGTTTTTATATCAGCACGCTTTTCTTTCCATGCTGTCTTTGTGTCTTGGTTCCCCAGGGTGTTGCTTTCTAGGTGTTTGAATTTTTTCTCTTCTCATTTAATAGATCTCAGTTTAGAAACTACGTAATATTTCACACTGTTAATTTGAAATGGTTTTCTTGAATTAATTACTGACTTCTTGCTGATGTCTGTTTTATCATTTAAATACAACTGGTATGTGATCACTGCCATGTGAAGTTAGTGTTTCTGCACTCATTAGTGGTGTTACTTTACAAGAGAAGAGCTCTGTATCAATCTCTGTGTCTGTGTCTCCACGTTCTGTATCAGCATCTGTTGGTGATGTTGCTGTGAGTGGGCTGAGATGGATTTCACACAATATTTTTTCGAGGGCATTTCCCACAGAGGTAGTACTATTTAATCCCACACTGCAAATCTTGCACTGAGATCACCAGTGTCCCGTAGAGTACAAAGTAAAGAATGATGAACAAAATATGTTCAGTACTGCTAAACTGACAAATAACACTGAAAACATTGTTCACTGAAAGGAAAAACGGGAATTCCCTTTTCTCACAGTTGTAATAAAATTGTCAGTGGCCTCAACTGACAGATTTAACCCTTTTCCTACCAAGAAAATAGGTCACTGTACTAACTATTGACCAAGTAATTTTAGGAGAGAGACTTCAGAAACACTCAAATTACGCCCGTTCTTTTGCCATTTTTGACGCTTCAAACGTTGTGCAAAAAGAAAATGACAAGAGTATACTCCCTTTGTCGGGAAAGGATTCACGTTAGCAATGCATTCATTTTCTATTTATATACTCGAAACTGAAATTACGGTTCAGGGCACGAAATCCTCGTGACGCGGTCCATGGAGAGAGAAAGCTGAGTCACGAGGATCTCGTGACGTGGTACAGAATGTGTTAATATGTCAGATACGTTTGTCAATCAATGATCATTATGACGTCAGTATTCTGGAAGTTGTCAACGCGTGGTAGACAGTGAACTTCCTACTGAGCTATCCTGTCCATGTGTGTTGTTATGTGTGTCGATGTTGCAGATCTAAGGAAGAGGTCCACACCTGGCAGAGAGGGTAAAGGTCAAGCTGTAACTGTCCTGTCCATCTGTACTGCCCCATGTGCCATTTGTTCCGTGAGCAGAAACGTTTTCGGATATTCACCAAGTAAGGTGTATTACCCTGCACAGTTTATTGCTATCACTACAAACATAAAGTGTGCACACCTACATGATTTACTGCTATCACTACAAACATAAGGCATGTCATCATTATCATCATCAGGTGCCTTGCCGCATGGCATTCGCAATTATGGACTTCCATCTGTCTCAGTCTCTTGTTGCCCCCAGCATCTATTCCACCCTCCCTGTCTTCAGCCACTCTGCAAGTCTGTCTAGTATCCTCTCCCTGGGTCTGCCCGGTGCTCTCCTTCCCTCCAGCTTTCCTGTTGTGACCAGGTGTTCCAATTCCCCTTTCCCCATAAAATGGCCTATGAATGTTGCATGCCTTTTCCTAATCTTCCTTATGAATGATTTACTTGTATCTCCCTCCATCAAGACTGTCTCGTTTGTTTTCTTTGCTGTCCATGGAACTCTCAACAATTTTCTTAGAAACCACATCTCGGTTGCCTCAATCTTGTCTGGCTTTGCTTGTTGACTGTCCACACCTCGCAACCGTACAACAGTATTGGTTCTATATAACATTCAAGAACTCTCTTCCTGATGTTAATTGATAGGCATTTGTTGGTAAGAATGTTCTCCATCTTCTTGAATGTTGTTTTAGCTTGGCCGATTCTGCTGGCTATTTCTGATGTGCACCTGCCATCTGATGAAATGCTCGTTCCCAGGTATTGAAATTTATCAACTTGTCGCAAGGTTGTGCTGCTTGCTGTTATTTTGCATGAGGGGATTTCATGTTCTTTACTGATCACCATGACTTCAGTCTTCCTGCTGTTTAGTTCCAGCCCCTTACCTTTGCTTTCTATTTCAAGTATATCCACAAGGTTTTGTAGGTCCCTTTCACTTTCTGCAATTAGCACGGTGTCATCTGCGTATCGAATGTTGTTTATCATTTTTCCTCCAACCTTTAATCCAGGGTCTTCCTCTAGGCTTCTCATGATGTTTTCGCTGTAAAGTGAAAACAGATCTGGTGACAAAACACAACCCTGTCTGACTCCTCTTTTTACATCGTTTTTTATTCTCATTGCAGCTGTTTGTTCCCAGTATATATTTCAGATTATTCGTAGATCTTTTCCATCAATTTTGAGTCTTTCTAGTTGGTTGATCAATTCTTCATGTCTTACCCAATCGAAAGCCTTGGTATAGTCAACAAAGCATAAATATAAATCCTTGTTCACCTCGACTGACCTCTCTATGATAGTTTTTAGGATGTATATGGCATTAATCGTTCCTTTCCCTTCCACAAATCCACACTGTTCAGCTGCTATTTCTCTTTTGATTCTATTCCTTGTCCTCATCATGATTATTCTTAATAGGATCTTGGTTACATGACTCATCAAACTGATTGTACGATGGAGTTCGCATTCTATAGCCCCTGTCTTCTTTGGAAGTGCAATGAAAATTGATTTTGACATATCTTTGGGGATTTTTCCAGTGCCATAAATTTCTTTTAGGAGGATTTATTTTTTCTATACCGAATTCCTCCAGGGCTTCAATCATCTCTGTAGTAATGTTGTCTGGTCCTGGGGCTTTTCCTGGTTTCATCTTTTTCAGTGCTGCTCTCTTCATCTTTCATTATGGGTGGTCCTTCAAAGTTCTTTTTCATAATGTGTTCTTTGTTTCTGTCATCCTCAAAAAGGTCTTTAATGCACTCTCCCCATCTGTCTAACATTTTGTCTTTTTCCATGATAAGCATGCCATCTTTCGATTTTAAGCAACCAGTTGATGTGCATGTATTTTTCCTGTGAACAATTTCTTCAATTCGTCTGTACATACCCTTAGGATCCGTTTTGTGTCTGTCTTCTATTTCTTTGCATTTTGTGTTCAGCCAAGCTTCCTTAGCTTCATTGTATCTATTGCTGATTTCTTTGTTTATCTTCCTGTATATCTCCTCGTTTCTCTTTGCCCTCCTCCATTCCTCCATCAAGCCTAAAATTTCTTTTGTCATCCAGTTCTTTTCTGCTTTTCTATGTACTACAGGGATTTCTTCATAAGCTTCATTTATCGAATTTATCAACTTTGTCCATTGTTCCTCACTGTCAACAACGTCTTTCAGAGCACTGAATTTGTTTTGAACATGTACATTAACTTTTTGACGTATCACTTCATCTGTCCAAGGTTTAATTTGATGTTGTTTTTGGTCTGTTTCCTTTTCCGTAATTTCAACCTAAATCTTCCCACTACAGGATTGTGGTCACTGTTGCAGTCTGTGCCTGATAGTGTTTTTGCTGACAGTAAAGAATTTCTAAATCTTTTATTAATCAGGATGTAGTCAATCTGATTTTCTTCTATTAGGCTGCTCAAACCAGGTGTTTCCTACTATGAACTCATTCATCTGTGCCCATTGTACAAGTTTCCCTCCCCTTTCATTTTGCGTACCCAGGCCATGAGGTCTAACTATATCCTCTACCCTATCCTTTCCCACTTTAGCATTAAAATATCTCATTATTATGGTAACCTCTTGTGAATTGCAATGGGCTTTGGCCATCTCTAATACTTCGTAGAAGTTGTCGATGTCTTCCTGGGTATTTGTGGATATTGGTACATACACCTGATAGATGTTGATATGAAATGGTCTGCCTCCCAATTTGACCAGCAAGACTCTGTTGGACACAGCCGAGTAGCCCTTAACTGCTTTTGATTTGTCTCTGTCCATTACAATGCCTACTCCTCTTTCATGTGAGTTTCCACCAGAGTATATCACTGTATACTGTCCGGATGTTATCATGCCTGCCCCCTTCCATCTCACTTCCCCTAGTCCTAAAATACTAATGTTAAGCCTTTCCATCTCCATTTTGACATTCTCTAATTTTCCCTTTTACAGCACTGTCCTCACATTCCATGTTGCGATCTTGGTATTTTTGAGTTTGAGTTTGGTCGCAGTATCTGACTGACGGTCTGGTGTCACCTGCGCCACATGACGGTCCCTACCGGACGAAGGTGCTCCATTGGTTTGTGGGCACCAGGGCATATCCACACACCGGTGGGCTTGCGTGCCGCACGTCTGGAGGCCAGACCTCCTCCGAGTCCCTCGAGATTTAGCCTGAGTCCGTGAGGTGCTCAGTTACCGCATGTCGCCACGAGGAGGCATAACGTAGGACTTGCTGATGGAGAGGCTATGTACTGACAGGAAGAGACTTACGCATTCTGCTCTTCTTTTCACATAGCTGCAAGCAGCAGCGCTAGCCAGCAGTGCAGCTGAAAGTGAGACGTGGCAAGCACACAGTCACTAGCCAACACACTAGACGCATCACATCTGCCATTGACACACATAGGTGTGTATGCCTACACAATTTACTGCTATCACTACAGACATAAGGTGAACAAACCTACACAATTTACTGCTATCACTACAAACATAAGGTGAACAAACCTACACAATTTACTGCTATCACTACAAACATAAGGTGAACAAACCTACACAATTTACTGCTATCACTACAAACATAAGGTGTACACACCTACACAATTTACTGCTATCACTACAAACATAAGGTGTACACACCTACACAATTTACTGCTATCACTACAAACATAAGGTGAACAAACCTACACAATTTACTGCTATCACTACAAACATAAGGTGAACAAACCTACACAATTTACTGCTATCACTACAAACATAAGGTGTACACACCTACACAATTTACTGCTATCACTACAAATATAATTTACTGCTATCACTACAAACACAAGATGTACACACCTACATAATTTACTGCTATCACTACAAACATAAGGTGTGCACATCTACACAATTTACTGCTATCACAACAAACATCAGGTGAACAAACCTACACAATTTACTGCTATCACTACAAACACAAGATGTACACACCTACATAATTTACTGCTATCACTACAAACACAAGATGTACACACCTACATAATTTACTGCTATCACTACAAACACAAGATGTACACACCTACACAATTTACTGCTATCACTACAAACACAAGATGTACACACCTACATAATTTACTGCTATCACTACAAACACAAGATGTACACACCTACATAATTTACTGCTATCACTACAAACACAAGATGTACACACCTACACAATTTACTGCTATCACTACAAACACAAGATGTACACACCTACATAATTTACTGCTATCACTACAAACACAAGATGTACACACCTACACAATTTACTGCTATCACTACAAACACAAGATGTACACACCTACACAATTTACTGCTATCACTACAAACATAAGGTGAACACACCTACACAATTTACTGCTAACACTACAAACATAAGGTGAACGAACCTACACAATTTACTGCTACCACTACAAACATAAGGTGTGCACACCTACACAATGTACTGCTGTCACTAAACACGTAAAGTGTACACACCACAATTTGCTGCCATCCCCTAACACACAGTTTACCGCTATCACGTCTTTTACTGCTCCGATTGCATTGAGCAGGGGGCAGGATAGTCGTGGGCTGGGGTGGGAACAAGACAACTTATGGAATAATGTGTATTCAGGCATCTTGAAAGTAGGTATGTGTGGCAAACAATGACACGGTTTACTTTATTTTTGTTACGTGCGTTTTCACGCAGCTTTGAATTCTCTTTGATGGCTGTCCTTTAATAAAGGTCCATCTTTATGTGTTGTCCTTGAGACTCTAAGACAACACCGATAAGTCAGAATTACTTGCTACTTTCACATTCGGTCAGAATACTGTTTCATCTCAAGTCACATATATTTGACAGTTTCACTGTCGCATGTCAGCTGCCATTTGGTGTTATGACAGAAACAAGGCGTAGAGCTCTGAAGTCGTTGATTCTGATAAGTGTTGGATTCGAGAATATTTGTGTCCTGGCAATTTCTGCTTTAACGTTGAGAAAAAAAGAATACTGCCCGAGGCACAAACCGTCGCAGTTATGTCACAGATGGTTTGGAAACTTTGTGGCACTGTGGGCATGGCTGTTGCATCCAGCATGGTCAGATATTTAGAACTGCTAACACTGTCTATACACAGTAATTTACACATGTTAAGTGCTCATCCATGCAATGCGTTCTGCTCAGAGGCTTACAAACTTCACACACACATACACATCCTCCCAGGGAAAAGAGAGAGAGAATATGTTTTTTCACATACACAGCACAACACGACACAACACAACACAACACAACACAACACCACACCAACCACCACACAACACCACACCACACAACACAACACAACACACAACACACCACACACAACACAACACAACACAATACACACACACACACATACACACACACAAACACACACACACACACGCACGCACACACACACACATACACACACACAAAAACCCACACACACACACACACACGTGCACACACACAACACAACACAACACAACACAACACAACACGACACGACACGACACGACACAACACGACACGACACACGACACGAAACGACACGACACGACACAACACAACACAACACAATACAACACAACACAACACAACACACACACACACACACACGCGCGCGCGCGCGCGCGCTCACACACACACACACACACACACACACTTTTTTTTTCTTGTTCCCAGCAATGAGTTTGGAGTGAAAATGAACTGTGTTGATAATCAAAACTAACATGATGTTTATTCAAACATTGTAATAAATAATTCTGGAAGTTAGTGGTATATTTTTTTTCTTCTAAATTTTACATTTTACTAAAGATTTTTTATTTTGAGAAGACACTAGCTGGTAAATCACAAATTTCTTCATTCAGTTTTTCATGTGATAATTTTCTTCCCAATTCTGCGCATTTTATCACTGACAAAAGGCTTATGCACAACATTTGTGCGCGATGTATCTATTCATTGATATTATAAAAAAAAAAACCTTTCTGTGTATTTTTAAACATACATCACTGTGCACTTCGGCAGGTCTTCATTTCTATTCTTGCCACAGTCAGTTTACTGTCAGTAGGATTTACTCTATGCACTCAGTCAAAACGCACTAAAAAATATGTTTTCCACATACACATTTAAAACAAAAGTGTAACTAAAGTGATTTGTCTATTGATATGAATCTCTGTGGTGGGGTTACTTAAACAGTGGCTAATTAGCATGCAAAGTTTAAGGATGGCTCCTCAGGAAATTATCAGTTTGAATATTCTGACAAGTTTATCTCTCTTTTTCTATAAACATGGAGTTGACTGAGTGCCATCTTCAAAACCATGTAGGTCAACAGCCATACATCCTCTTTCAAAATGGTTCTCATCACTAGAAAGGACACCTTTTTCTACAAGAATAGCATTAAACGTCAAATGGGTCAGATGGCACAAGTAGACTCATTCGTTGGTGAAGAGTCACACAGTTTCTAAGAGCAGACTTTCTAAGCAAAAGTCATTTTTCTCAAACTTGCTATCACTTGCTTGCAAGGTGTTTTCATGTTTCCATAAATCAGCCACTTATATGGTTTGTTTAAAGTTTATATTATCTCTGTCTCTCTTTCTGTCTCTCTGTCTGTCTCTCCCATCTGCACACACACACACACACACACACACACACACACACACACACACACACACACACACACACACACACACACACACACACACACACACACACACACACACACACGCACACACACATATATATATATATGTATATATATATATGTATACATATATACATATGAATGTAGATAGATAGATAGACACAGATAGATAGAGAGATAGAAAGAGAGATAGATAGATAGAGAGAGAGAGGGAGAGAGAGAGAGAGGTAGATAGTTTCAGTTTCAGTTTCTCAAGATGACATCTCTAGGCTCGGAACGGATTCCATATGCACTAAATGCAAACGTCACATGTGCCATGTGTATGGTGATCATGTCACATGCCTTAAGCCTGCACGTAAACTCATGAGCTAGAGAGAGAGAGAGAGAGGGAGAGAGAGAGAGAGAGAGAGAGAGAGAGAGAGAGAGAACAGAGAGAGAGAAGAGAGGTAGATAGTTGTACTTTCAGTTTCTCAAGATGTCGTCTCCACGCTCGGAACGAATTCCATATACACTAACGTCATATGTGCCACGTGTATGGTGATCATGTCACAAGCCTTAAGCCTGCACATAAACCCATGAGCTGGCCAGGTTCTGAGGCCTACCTAGCCTATGTTTTACCTAGTCTGTATGTTATAGCTGTATTGTATCAGCCTATCACTGAAATAATCTTGGTTACATATAAACGAGATGTGTATCTGTGTACTTGTCTTCAGGAAAAGGAACATATACATAACGTAAATAAATATATAGCTGGCTAGACAGATAGCTAGTTTTTATATATATAAATATATATATATAGATAAGTAGATAGATAAATACATAGATAGATAAATACATAATAGATAAATACATATATAGATAGATAGATAGATAGATAGATATATAGATAGATAGATAGATAGATAGATAGATAGATAGACAGATAGATAGATAGATAAATAGATAGATAGATAGATAATAGATAATAGATAGACAGATAGTATAAATAGATAAATAGATAGATAGATAGATAATAGATAGATAGATAGAGAGATAGATAGATAGACAGATAGATAGATAGATAAATAGATAGATAGATAGATAGATAGACAGGTAAACGGATATCCATATCCATATACATACCAGTATACATATAAAAATACAGAAAGGGAGGTAAAGTGAGAGAGATACAAAAATCCAGTCAAAAGGAGATGGTTTTGTATATGTCTAATGATGAATACTTAACATTAAAGTATCTACAACAGATGTGAAACATCTATTCAATATGTACGTGTACAATATATTAGCAGATTGACTGTCATACAGCTCTAATCACGAATTTAGTTTAAAAGGTAAGAGAGAGAGAGAGAAGAGAGAGAGAGAGAGAGACAGACAGACAGACAGACAGAGACAGAGACAGTGACAGAGAGATAGACAGACACAGACAGAGACAGAGAGGAAAAAAGTTGGCAAGTAATGTTACTACATTTGAACACAGTGGTCATTCTTAGCATCAGCACTTTCTAACACTAAATCCTAATAAAGCCAGTGAAATGTGATTTGTGTCTAATGGCTTATTTCGTCGTCTGGATCCTTCAGTATGAAGCCATGAGTAGAGGTCGTGCATGTGAAGTTCTCCACGTGTTGTCAGCCATCTTGCACAGACTGAAACAGTACTGCACTGTTTGCTGACTCTGTCGTCTGTTACAAGTTAAAAACATGCTCATTAGTTCACCACAATATTGCACATATTGACCCATACGTAACGTTCGTGAATGAGCACAATTTTATTCACTAACTGGCTAGTTTATTTGTTAATTATCTTATTCACTTGTTAATAATTCAATGAGTAAAGTTAGGAAGTGTAGCACTGTGTGAAAAACAAAGTTGACGATCATTTGGAAGACATTATGGGTCATGTATAACAGTCATTAGCTACTCAATATTGTTGTTGTTTTTACTGGACATGTCTTGGTCTTGTGGCTGTAGGTTTGATGTCCTGTATCCATCTGGTGTGTGCTGGCGTTAGCTCGCCCCTCATCGACAGAAACATCACTGACTTCAACATCACTGACATCTGCCCTGGTGTGAAATATTTCATGAACCACAATCTCACAAATGCTACAATCGTTAAGGTCAATGTCCCAGACTGTGAGAAGTATTCATTGATAAGTTTAACTGAAGGACAGGGAATGGTGTATGGGGTATGTGAAAAATCTATTGTTTACTGTCTTTTACGTGTAGAAGCTCCATATGGCATACTTATACGCGTTCGTCTTCAGCGTTTAGAATATTGGTGTACTGACAGACAATGGGAAACACATACATTTTTCAGTCAGTTGGAGCTTACAGGTTATGACAACCGTTTAAAATGTAGTTATCATTCGCTTGAAAAACAAACCTTTGAGTCACAAACTGGCCTCTTTTATATTATCCATCTTAATCTTCCTGCAGTCAGTATTGATATAGATACACTAACAGATACTGATATGTCTGTTGAACATTTATCGGCTCATTGTGGTCATGTAATAGTTCCATACATGAGTAGATATTTCATGAGTAATTATGTTTGGAAAGAATTGAAAATTCCCATTGGGGTTGTCACCATGCTCAGCTTTCTGACATTGTATTCTGAGAGTAAGCCCTGTCCAAAAATATTGCTTGCGTACAGAAAACATAATACAAACTCTTCAAGAAGTAGACATTTCGGCTATTTACCAACAAAAAACCATCATACAACGCCAGTAGTAATATCTGCATCAAAACTTAAATTCCGCATTAAAGGACGTGGAGCTTATCCTGACGTTCTCAAGATAATATTCTCTTTTCATTCTGACACAAGTCATCCTCAAAAGCTGTCCAACGGTTTGTTCAACTGTTCGGTAGATCACTATATAAGTTTTCAGCATCACCTGGACTGTAACCTGCACTCAGAGTGTGAAGATGGACAGGATGAAACAGAACACTGTCCCTTCAGCAGTCTTGGTTGTCAGGGTTTGGTGGCTTCACGTGACAAATGTTTTAAATATATCCCCTTAACTACATATGAACCTCCCAGAATTGTAGCGTATGAGTGTTTGAAAATTGGTGGGAAATTGGCTTCAATAAAAACAAGGCAGGAAGCAGATGATCTGTTACATCTTTTTAAAAATCATGTTTCTTTCAAAGTGGCAGTAGGTCTTGCAACCGGTTATATCCACGTGCCATTTATATACAGAGAGATTCCTACCTGGTATGACAACACCTTCCTTTACAATATCGATCACTTGCAACCCCCATCATACTGGTTCTTTGTTCCTGGAATGGTTCAGGGTATGGGCCTTCACTCAATGAAAATAGACAGTTCGAAAATGTGGAACAAAGCTGTGTGTGAAATACATAAACGATCAGGAGACGTGACTCATGTTGACACTGTTACTGTTCCAGTTTTACTTCCACCTCTGTCCTTTCTGACACAGACTCGACAGATCTTGTCTAAGTGTCCTGGTGGCCATGTAACACACACATTCTTGTCATGTGATCCCAAAAGTCATTGTGGAACGACCGTGTATTCACACTTTTGCATCTACTGGAACATCATGACAAAGACAAATGCATCAAATCTTCCTAGAACAAATACTGCACATAGAATTGACATGTTTGTGTGTGATGATGACATTGTAACGGTGCCCTACACTCTAGTGTGTGACTTCAGACAGGACTGTCCAGACAGCAGTGATGAATCATTCTGTGAACATCCACCATGTGAATTTATGTGCACCAATGGTAAGTGTGTGTTGATCAGTCAACTATGTAATGAGTACTCAGATTGTCTGGACGATTCTGATGAAGTCAACTGCTTTGAAAGTTATAGTAATGAAGTCAAAAAATCCAATAAGAAGCAGCAACTTCTCATCAACTTTGACAGCAAAGGTTACTTTACTCAGCAGGAGATGGAAGCTGATGAGTCTTGTCCAGACACCCATTATGGTTGTACAGAGGACTGGTTATACTGTCTCCCTGTCTACACTCGATGTAATGGCTTTTATGACTGTACATATGGTGAGGATGAACAAGACTGTGGGACATTCACCTGTCCTGGTTTCTATAGGTGTCGTGGTTCTAAAGTTTGTGTTCATGGAGATCAACTGTGTGATGGCTGGGGTCAGTGTCCACAGCATGATGATGAATGGCTGTGTGATATAAAGTGTCCTGATGGCTGTCTGTGTCAAGGTCACACTTTCTTATGTACTCAGCCTTACTCTGCTGGTGTCTTTTCTCAACCGCGTTATCTGACGATGAAGAATTTAGAAATAGTGGTATCCGATTTTAGTGCGAACATATATCTTATCAGTATGAATCTTTCACATTGTTCTTTTGTACAGATACCACGTGTACATCCTTCAAATTTGATCTTCTTCGATCTGTCCTATAATCGACTACACAATATCAAAATGAATGTTTTCCAAGATTTCTTGAATTTAAGGAATCTAGTTCTATCCAATAATCCTTTGACCTTACTGATATGTGAACCGTTCAGTGTATATTATGCACTAAGAAGAATTGACTTGTCAAAAACCTGTCTAAAAGTTTTCAACAGTAAATCATCTATGTACTTGCCTCAATTAAATTATCTGAATATATCTTTTACTTGCATCAAAATCATTGGATCTGTGGGGTTTAAAAATGCACCCCAACTGACTGAATTAGACATCAGAAATAATCCCGTCAGTGACTTTCCTTTATGCATGTTTTCAGAATTGAATAATATTAAACGTGTCTTTTCATCACACCACAGACTTTGTTGTGAGAATTTGTGTGGTAAACGTTCTGATAAATTAAAATGTTTAGCACCACAGCCTGTTATGTCCACTTGTGTCAAATTGTTACCCACTGAACTACACAGGCTTTTTTTTCATTCTGTAAGTTTAGTTGCCATTTTAGGAAACTCAGCTTGTCTAATTGTTTCACGTGTGGTAAAGAACATATTTGGAGACACTTTCATCATGTCTGTTACCCATTTACAGTTTGCTAACATAGCCATGGGAATCTATGTCTCTGTTGTTACAATAGCCAATGAACAATCTCGCGGAAAATACATCCATTTTGAAAGTACATGGCCTAACAGCGTGACTTGCAAGGCTGCTGCCTTTCTTTGTCTTCTGTCCAGTGAGACATCAGTTCTTTTCGTCTGGATCATAACAGTGGATCACATCATGGACCTTTGTTTTTCTTCAAACACTATGAGGTTTCACAGAGGGTCAACGTTTGTAGTCTGTTGTATGGCGTGGTTTGTTGGAATCTTGTTGTCAGTGTTACCATTCATCCCTGGACTGTCACACTGGGGTCTTGATGGTCAGTCTGGACTTTGTTGTCTGGCTTTATTTGGTCACAACCCCAAACAAGAGTTCAGGTGGTTCACAGTCATTGTGGTCATGAACGTTACCATGTACATACTGACTGTAGCTGGTCAGGTCATCATGAAGAGACAAACACCAAAGTATCGAATAATGATTGATTCCACCAAGAGATCAATGTATTCTTCAGTCCACCTATTGGTAAAAGTGGCTGTGACAGATGCTGTGTGCTGGTTCTTTGTGGGACTGACCAGTGTCATGGTCTCAGGAGGTGTAGATGTATCAGACAAAGTCTACGTGAGTATAATCGTGTTCATGTTACCATTCAACTGTGCACTTAACCCAATCTTGTATTTGTGGACACTTATGACAGAACGAAAAGAACAAGCTCGAGAAGGAAGATTGTTCCGGATGTTAACGTTGAAATTATCCTTGTCTGAGAAGACAGTGTGACATATAAAAGTAATAATTATTCATTGTGATGTAGCATATAATGCACACTAAACACTATTAAAAGTTTACAATACATTATAAATTCGTTTGAAATGTAAGCAAGGAATTAACAAAACAAGACAGGCAGTAATTTAGGCCATTTTGGGCTCCTTCAAGCGAACACAAAAGACTGCTATGAAGAAAGCAGATAATCTATGACAATGATGAAATGTTAAAGACAGATACGAATTAATTCCATTAAGATATTGACTTCATATGTCAATTCGTTGTGAAAAAAAAAAATTCATACGCAAACGCTTATTTTACACACACACACACACACACACACACACACACACACACACACACACACACACACACACACACACACACACACCACACTCACACGCACATGCACAGACACACACACACATATATATATGTAGGTATATATATATTATATATATATATATTATGTATATCTATATATATATACATATATACATACACACACACATCTGTATATATATATATATATCATCATCATTATCATCATCATCAGGTGCCCTGCCGCGTGGCATTGGCGATCATGGACTTCCATCTGTCTCTATCTCTCGTTGCCCCCAGCATCATCCCAACCCTCCTCGTCCCCAGCCACTCTGCAAGTCCGTCCAGCATTTTTTCCTTGGGTCTACCTGGTGCTCTCTTTCCCTCCAGTTTTCCCGCCATGACCAGGTGCTCCAAATCCCCCTTCCTCATAAAATGCCCTATGAATGTTGCCTGTTTTTTCCTAATCTTCCCTATGAGTTATCTACTTGTGTCTGCCTCCATCAAGACTGTGCCGTTTGTTTTCTTTGCTGTCCATGGAACTCTCAACATTCTTCTTAGAAACCACCTCTCGGATGCCTCAATCCTGTTCTGGCTTTGCTTGTTGACTGTCCATGCCTCACATCCGCACAACAGTATTGGTTCTATATCACATTCAAGAACTCTCTTCCTAATTGATAGGCATTTGTTGGTAAGAATGCTTATCTTCTTGAATGCTGTTTTGGCTTGGCCGATTGTGCCGGCTATTTCTGATGTGCATCTGCCGTCTGATGAAGTGATCGTTCCCAGGTATTTAAATTTATTAACCTGTGTCAAGGTTGTGCCATTTGCTGTTATTTTGCATGAGGGGATTTCATGTTTTTTACTGATCACCATGACTTGTCTTCCTGCTGTTTAGTTCCAGCCCCTTACCTTTGCTTTCTACTTCTAGTATATTCACAAGGTTTTGTAGGTCCCTTTCATTTTCTGCAATTAGCACGGTGTCATCTGCGTATCAAATGTTGTTTATCATTTTCCCTCCAACCTTTAATCCAGGGTCTTCTTCTGAATTTCTCATGATGCTTTCGTTGTAAAGTGAAAACAGATCTGGTGACAAAACACAACCCTGTCTGACTCCTCTTTTGATGTTTTGGAAAGAGCTTACATTGTTTTCTATGCTCATTGCAGCTGTTTGTTCCCAGTAGATATTTCTGATTATTCGTAGATCTTTTCTACCTGGCGTTCTCTTTACTCCTTATTTTCTGTTGTAACCAGATGCTCTAATTTCTCTTGCGTCATAAAATATCCTGTAAAATTTGCTTGTCTTTTACTAGTCTCCTTCATTAATGTTTTGCTTGTGTCTTCCTCCTTCAAGACTGTCTCGTTTGTTTTCTTCACTATCCATGGAACTCTCAACATTCTTTTTAGAAACTAAATTTCAATTGCCTCAATCTTGTTCTGACTTTGCGTGATGACTGTCCACGTTTCACATCTATACAACAGAATCGGTTCTCTATAACACTCAAGAACTCTCTTCTTGATGTTAACTGATAGGCATTTTTTGGTAAGAACTTTTTCATCTTCTTGAACACTGTTTTGACTTGGCCGATTCTGATGGCTATTTCTGATGTGCATCTATCGTCTTGCGAGACGACCGTTCCCAGTTATTTAAATTCATCAAGTTGTCTAAGTGTTGCGTCAATTGCTCTTCTTTTGCATGAGGGGATTTCTTGTTTTTTACTGATTACCATGACTTCAGTCGTCTTGCTGTTTACCTCCAGCCCTTTAGTTTTGCTTTCTATTTCTATTATATTCACAAGATTTCGTAGGTCTTTTTCATTTTCTGCAATTAGAATGACATCATCTGCGTAACGAAGATTATTTTTTCATTTTTCCTCCAACCTTTATCCCTGGGCATTCTTCTAGGTTTCTGATGATGGTTTTGCTGTAAAGTGAAAACAATTCTGGTGACAGAACACATCCCTGCCTAACCACTGTTTTGATAATTTTGGAAAGAGCTTATGTATATATCGTTTTCTATTCTCATTGCTTCTGTTGTTCCCAATACATATTTCTGATTATTCTTAGATCTTTTCCATCAACATTGAGCCTTTCTAGTTAGTTGATCAATTCTTTGTGTCTTACCCGATCAAAAGCCTTGGTGTAATCAAGAAAGCATAAATTAAATCCTTATTCAACTGGATTGACCTTTCTAAGTGAGTTTTTAGGATTTATATGGCCTTCATAGTTCCCTTCCCTTTGACAAATCCACATCGTTCTTCTATTTCTCTTTTGATTCTGTTCCTTGTCCTCTTTTGATTCTGTTCCTTGTCCTCTTTAGATTCTTTTCCATGTCCTCATCATGATTATTCCTAGCACAGTTTTTGTTACATGACTCATCAAGCTGATTGTACGATGGAGTTCGCATTATTTTATAGCCCCTGGTTTCTTTGGAAATGCAATGAAAATTGATTTTGACATATTTTAGGGATATCTCCGAAGTCATAAATTTCATTTAGGAGGATTGTTGTTTGTTCAATACCAAATTCTTCTAGGGCCTCAGCCGTATCTGTAGTAATATTGTCTGGTCCTGGGGCTTTTCCAGTTTCATCTTCTTCAGTGCTGTTTTAACTTCATATTTCATTATGTGTGGTCCTTCCATGTTTTTTGTTGTAACGTGTTCATCATTTCTTCATCATCAAAAAGGTCTTTAATGTACTCTCCCCATCTATCTAATACTATGTCTTTCTCCATAGTAATCGTACCATCTTTAGATTTTAAGCAACACACACATACACACACACACATACACACACACATACACACACACACACACACACACACACACACACACACACACACACACACACCACACACACACACACACACATCTTCACTTAAATATACACAGATTACAGTTGAAGGAAATGACTGAAGCTGAATGTGTAATGCGGACAGGGAGTTCATCCCATGTTACTGGGTCTTGGTAAGCGAATCTCTGTTGACCAAAAGATGTTGGTTTGCAAGATGGAACACAAAGCATTCAGAATCGGAAGAGGATGGACGTTTTCTCCACATAGATGTATAGACTGCCAGAGATACTGAGGGATTGTTCCTGAGACAGATGCAAAGCATAGTGAGGAAAGTTTCTACTTGATTATGTATTGAAAAGACAGCCAAGGCAATGATTAGATATGCTTAGATATAGAAAACTTGAACTCTTTGAATATGAAAAGGGCTTATGTTTTAGGTCCGTCACATTGATCACTGCGGTATGGGTTGGCATGTATTTGCTGAACGCATGACTGCCGTTGTCATTTCAACTTTTGTAAATTGTTTGGATTTCTTGCAAGATGATGCACCATAGAAGTAGTTATTATTGGTGTGCTTTGTGTGGCCATGTCCCAGGGTTGGCTTGTCATTTCCTCACCTTGCCATTTGGATTGTAAACAAGACAACTGATGACTGGGTCCGAATGGGTCATGCAACGCATGGACAAGCCCCCTTTCCCTGATGAAATGACTTATCGATTGGCGTCAGGAGCTTGGGAGGTGATTGTCTGGAGAGTGGTAAGGCATTGGTGCTCTGGGTCTATCTGAACTCTTGTACTGTTTCTTGTCAAGTTACTTTTATTGTTATGATTATAATCACTATTATTATTATTGTTATTATTATATTATTATTGTTACTATTATTATTATTATTGTTGTTGTGTTGTTGTTGTTGCTGTTATTGTTGTTGTTGCTGTTGTTGTTGTTGTTGCTGTTGTTATTGTTGTCATTGCTGCTGTTGTTGTTGTTGTTGTTACTATTATCATTACCATTATTGCTGATGAACTGCTGGGTTAGAGCTTATTGTGTGGCCCCTATTACATGATATCTCTGTCGATGAAAAATTGGAGTATTTTTTAGGAGCATCTGTGCCACATGGAAATCCTCTCCGTCCTGCTAGGAGTATTGCCATGCTGGTCCACATCTGTTCGTCCATCCAATCAGCCTGGCTTATTTCGACATCAACGAGAAGAAACAAACAAACAAGCAAGCGAACAAACAAACAAACAAACAAACAAACAAACAAAAAAGCAAAGATTCGAAGATTTTCATGGATTACTAAAAAAAAGTAAAGTATAGCATTTGTTTTGAACTTTTATATCTTTGATTTTGCTTTGCTAACATTCTACAGCGTTATATCTTGTTAAAAATGAATAATAAACAAATGTTTTTCTTCAAACACTGGGGAGATGTGAGTGTGTCATTTTGTGATGTCTCTCATTCTTGTGAACTTTCCTTTGTGCCAGCATTCCATCCACTCCCTTTGTTAGAGTTTTTTGTTTCTTCCTTCCTTCCGTCCCTTCTCATCTCATTTCATTTCATCTCATCTCTCTCTCTCTCTCTCTCTCTCTCTCTCTCTGTCTCTCTCTCTGTCTCTGTCTCTCTCTCTCTCTTTCTTTCTTTCTTTCTCCTCTTCGCTCTCTGCCTTTTGTTTTTTGGTCATTTCTTTGTATTTCACTTTTTATTTCTGTCGTGTTTTTTTATTTCTGCCCATTGACAAAAAGAAATATTACCAACACTGAACAAATCATGTCCAGACGCGTCTGTTGAGATGACATCAAAAACATCTGGATACGTGACTGTGTATAAATCCAAACATTATAGGGTGACGTGCAGTGTAAGTGTTCCAGTTGGCAATGTCGTCATGGTTAGTTTTGTCAGGTTCGCATATCGTATGCAGTAGAAATCATCCTGCATATCTATAATTCAAGGGGTATTACAACACCGGTTTGGAGTAATGGTAAGTATGACAAAGTCTTCATTTTCAAGACTGTCAAATTCAGCATCAGTGGTTACTTTAAAGATGATGCTGTTGTACTGATAGACGTTGCTTCGAACTTATATTTTCTTATCACAATGATTCCACAATGCCTGTGTACCTATCGAGTAGCTTATTCAATTGCTCTGTAGTTTACTATTCTAGTTTTCAGCATCATCTAGACTGTGACCTGAAGACAGACTGTAACGATGCACGGGATGAAACAGAGCACTGTCCTTACAGCAGTCCTGACTGTCAGGGTTTGGTGGCCTTATGTAACCACTGCTATCAGTTTGTCAACCCTGATATTACAAATCCATCTAAAATTGATATAAGAAACAGCATCAGAGCAGCTAGGGAGTACTGTAGTTCACAGGGAGGTAGACTGGGGAACCGTATTGTGAATATGACTGGCGCAGTGTGATTCGGAATGGTACCAAGCGAAACGGGTTTGTTACGTACAGTGCTTGGACTGGTTTGTCTTATGGTGGTCTGTCTGTTCCACATATGTATAGAAAGACAATACATACCGAGGACAGGACTGTTCTGTATCATACAGTTGATGTCTATACTACTTCAGCCAACTCTTTCGGAGCTAAAGACAGATATATCACAGTAACCTGGCGTGGGCTTAAGGCAGTAGAGCTGGCTACTTATTATGTGTTTACAGGAGCGGTTTGTGAATTCAAGACAAATAAGACAACACAGAGCTCTAGTCATCTAGTATCAATATCACTGAACAACACACACTTGTTCTTTCCCACAGGACAACAGTCTCTGACCACATGCCAGAATAATCATGTGATACACACAATCCTGTCATGTGGTTCACATCTGTATAACGTGTGTGGGCAAAGACACACACCATGTAGTTACGTCAGTCACTCATCATACAGACATGGTGGGTTTGATTCAACAGATCGCCATGACACTTCAGTCCCCTTGTTTACCTGTGGTGATGACGTCACCACGCTGCCATACACCCTGGTATGTGACTTCAGACCTGACTGTCTAGATAAGAGTGATGAATCATTCTGTCAACATCCTTCTTGCGTCAACATGTTTACCTGTACTAACGGTCAGTGTGTGTCCCATGACAACGTGTGTGACCTAGTGTCCAACTGTCTGGATGGATCAGATGAATTCTGTGAAAGATTCAGAGAAAAGGAAAATCAGCAAAAGACCTGTTTCCCTACTTTCCATCTCCTGCTCTCATCAATTTCAACGGCATCAACGCTTTTACTGTAACACCAATGATGTCAAATGAGTCCTGTCCAGACAGCCACTATCGTTGTCCTGGTAAGTTCAATGACTGCCTGCCTGTCTACACACGATGCAATGGAATGTACGACTGTGTTGATCATGAGGACGAAGAGGAATGTAGTAAACTGACCTGTCCTGGATTCTTTCGATGCAGAAACTCCATGATATGTCTACATGGTGACCACCTGTGTGATGGTTGGCCACACTGCCCTCAGCATGATGATGAACTGTTGTGTGGTGTGACCTGTCCTGTGGGTTGTTGGTGTCATGGTCACACATTTCTGTGCCACCAGCCTTTTTCTGCATCACTCTTTCCTCAGTTTCGTTACCTGGATGCCACAGGCTCTGGTATGAATCTGTTTTATCTGTCTGGTGTGAATCAACCACCATATCTTATTCACCTGATTCTGGCCCATTGTTCTGTAGCTTATCTGACCAGCATAACACTGTCCAATCTGAGGTTCCTTGATCTTTCTGACAACAAACTACGGAATGTCAACATGACTCATTTTGTTGATTTAATAAACCTACAAACACTGCGTCTGTCCAACAATCCTCTCACTTCTCTATACAGTGACCAATCATCTGCCGCCACACAAAGCGCTCTGATAGAGGTTGATCTGTCCTACACCACACTGACAGTGTTGGACACCAAGGTCATGTCCAAATTCTTGCATCTGCAGAAACTTTTTTTAACTTTTACCACCATTCATACCATCAGCTCTAGTGGTTTTCAGTTTACACCTAAATTGACTGAACTGTATATGCATGATAGTCCCGTTGAAACATTTCCCGTTGATGTATTCAAAAGCCTTTCCCATTTAAATGTCATAACGACCGAAAACCACAAACTATGTTGCAATGAAATACTACCTGTTAATTTTGATGGCAAAGTTTGCTTTGCCCCAAAAGACGAAATTTCATCGTGTGAAGATTTACTTCAATCAGCAATGTACCGATGGTTTCTCTGGCTGATAAGCTGTTTGTCAGTGACTGGTAACATCTTCTGCTTTGTTGTACGTTTCTGTGCACAGAAGAAAACTTCTTCAAGTGGCTTCAGTGTGTTTGTCACCAACTTGACCATGGCTGACTTTCTAATGGGTGTCTACATCGCTATTATTGGTGTGGCTGATGAACTGTTTCGTGGTAAATATCTGTATCATGATAACACATGGTTAAGCAGTGTGGCCTGTAAGGTGGCTGGTTTTCTGTCTCTGCTGTCCAGTGAAGTATCAGCTCTGAGCATCTGGCTCATAACACTGGATCGTTTCATTGTCCTTCACTTTCCATT
>JAPXFY010000032.1:39858759-39861259 GCA_030674185.1 Monoplex corrugatus | reverse complement strand
AGAAAGGGAACTCTGGATGGGGGGAACAGAGGAAGGGAACTCTGGGTGGGTGGGGGAAACAGAGAAAGGTAAGTCTGGGTGGGGAGAACAGGAGTGAACTCTGGGTGGGGGTAAACAGAGGGAGGGAACTCCAGGTGGGGGAACAGAGGAAGGGAACTGTGGGTGGGGGGAAACGAGAAAGGTAAGTCTGGGTGGGGAGACAAGGAGTGAACTCTGGGTGGGGGTAAACAGAGGGAGGGAACTCCAGGTGGGGGAACAGAGGAAGGGAACTGTGGGTGGGGGAAACAGAGAAAGGTAAGTCTGGGTGGGGAAAACAGGAGTGAACTCTGGGTGGGGGTAAACAGAGGGAGGGAACTCCAGGTGGGGGAACAGAGGAAGGGAACTGTGGGTGGGGGAAACAGAGAAAGGTAAGTCTGGGTGGGGGAGAACAGGAGTGAACTCTGGGTGGGGGTAAACAGAGGGAGGGAACTCCAGGTGGGGGAACAGAGGAAGGGAACTGTGGGTGGGGGAAACAGAGAAAGGTAAGTCTGGGTGGGGAGAACAGGAGTGAATCTGGGTGGGGGTAAACAGAGGGAGGGAACTCCAGGTGGGGGAAACGAGGAAGGGAACTGTGGGTGGGGGAAACAGAGAAAGGTAAGTCTGTGGGTGGAGAGAACAGGAGTGAACTCTGGGTGGGGGTAAACAGAGGGAGGGAACTCCAGGTGGGGGAACAGAGGAAGGGAACTGTGGGTGGGGGAAACAGAGAAAGGTAAGTCTGGGTGGGGAGAACAGGAGTGAACTCTGGGTGGGGGAAACAGAGAAGGTCAGTCTGGGTGGGGAGAACAGGAGTGAACTCTGGGTGGGGAAACAGAGAAAGGTCAGTCTGGGTGGGGGAGAACAGGAGTGAACTCTGGGTGGGGGAAACAGAGAAAGGTAAGTCTGGGTGGGGAAACAGGAGTGAACTCTGGGTGGGGGTAAACAGAGGGAGGGAACTCCAGGTGGGGAAAGAGGAAGGGAACTGTGGGTGGGGGAAACAGAGAAAGGTAAGTCTGGGTGGGGAGAACAGGAGTGAACTCTGGGTGGGGGTAAACAGAGGGAGGGAACTCCAGGTGGGGGAACAGAGGAAGGGAACTGTGGGTGGGGGAAACAGAGAAAGGTAAGTCTGGGTGGGGAGAACAGGAGTGAACTCTGGGGGTGGGGTAAACAGAGGGAGGGAACTCCAGGTGGGGGAACAGAGGAAGGGAACTGTGGGTGGGGGAAACAGAGAAAGGTAAGTCTGGGTGGGGAGAACAGGAGTGAACTCTGGGTGGGGGTAAACAGAGGGAGGGAACTCCAGGTGGGGGAACAGAGGAAGGGAACTGTGGGTGGGGGAAACAGAGAAAGGTAAGTCTGGGTGGGGAGAACAGGAGTGAACTCTGGGTGGGGGGTAAACAGAGGGAGGGAACTCCAGGTGGGGGAACAGAGGAAGGGAACTGTGGGTGGGGGAAACAGAGAAAGGTAAGTCTGGGTGGGGAGAACAGGAGTGAACTCTGGGTGGGGGTAAACAGAGGGAGGGAACTCCAGGTGGGGGAACAGAGGAAGGGAACTGTGGGTGGGGGAAACAGAGAAAGGTAAGTCTGGGTGGGGAGAACAGGAGTGAACTCTGGGTGGGGGTAAACAGAGGGAGGGAACTCCAGGTGGGGGAACAGAGGAAGGGAACTGTGGGTGGGGGAAACAGAGAAAGGTAAGTCTGGGTGGGGAGAACAGGAGTGAACTCTGGTGGGGGGTAAACAGAGGGAGGGAACTCCAGGTGGGGGAACAGAGGAAGGGAACTGTGGGTGGGGGAAACAGAGAAAGGTAAGTCTGGGTGGGGAGAACAGGAGTGAACTCTGGGTGGGGGTAAACAGAGGGAGGGAACTCCAGGTGGGGGAACAGAGGAAGGGAACTGTGGGTGGGGGAAACAGAGAAAGGTAAGTCTGGGTGGGGAGAACAGGAGTGAACTCTGGGTGGGGGTAAACAGAGGGAGGGAAACTCAGGTGGGGGAACAGAGGAAGGGAACTGTGGGTGGGGGAAACAGAGAAAGGTAAGTCTGGGTGGGGAGAACAGGAGTGAACTCTGGGTGGGGGTAAACAGAGGGAGGGAACTCCAGGTGGGGGAACAGAGGAAGGGAACTGTGGGTGGGGGGAAACAGAGAAAGGTAAGTCTGGGTGGGGAGAACAGGAGTGAACTCTGGGTGGGGGTAAACAGAGGGAGGGAACTCCAGGTGGGGGAACAGAGGAAGGGAACTGTGGGTGGGGGAAACAGAGAAAGGTAAGTCTGGGTGGGGAGAACAGGAGTGAACTCTGGGTGGGGGTAAACAGAGGGAGGGAACTCCAGGTGGGGGAACAGAGGAAGGGAACTGTGGGTGGGGGAAACAGAGAAAGGTAAGTCTGGGTGGGGAGAACAGGAGTGAACTCTGGGTGGGGGTAAACAGAGGGAGGGAACTCCAGGTGGGGGAACAGAGGAAGGGAACTGTGGGTGGGGGGAAACAGAGAAAGGTAAG
>JAPXFY010000032.1:39831259-39846259 GCA_030674185.1 Monoplex corrugatus | reverse complement strand
GTCTGTCTGTCTGTCTCTTTCTCTCTGTATCACTTTTTATCTCTGTCTCCTCTCTAACTGTCTCTCTTTTCTCTTTCTTTCTCTGTCTCTCTGTTTCTGTCTCTCTCGCTATCTCTCTCTCTCTTTCTCTCTCTGTCTTTCTGTGTCTCTGTCTCTGTCTCTTTCTCTCTATCTCTCTCTGTCTGTCTCTCTGTCTGTCTGTCTCTCTCTCTGTCTGTCTCTGTCTCTCTCTCTCCCTCTCTCTCTCTCCCTCTCTCTCTCTCTTATACATTTTTTTTCATCCATCCAAGGTCGAAAGAAATCAGACAATAACAATTCCATCAAATTATTGTAGAAGGCTTCCTTATTGAAACTTGTATCCTTTTAATCTCACCATCAAACAAAAGAACCATAAAACGGCTTGTTAAGTGTATGTACGAAGTTATTGAAATTGAAAATGTTATAACTTAACAAAGAAATAAGAGGGAAGCAGGGAGAATTTTTATAATATCAAACCAAAGGACATACCTCTTGAGAGTCACGTAGGAATTATCTCCCATGTTGTGAAACTTCTCAAATCTAACATAGTTTGCGCTACCCATTCAGCCAGCATGTTTGTCAATGCAAGGATGCTAGAGGATTGGGTGCCAGAGTCAAAGGGTTAATGTTATCTTAATAAAACTACACAATATTGCCTCTTGAAACATTCATAGGAGTAACCTGTATGTAAGGTCTGTTTTTCATTCTTTTGAAGTGTGTCCACGAATGAGCTTTTGCTTTCGCCTTTGTCTTTTTTCTGGAGGGAAAAAGAGCACCAGATATGCCCAGGGAGAAAATATTGGACGGACTTACAGGATGGCTGAGGACAGAGAGGGTGGGAGATGTACTCGCATCGACAAGGGATAGATTCGTATGGAAGGTCATGATCGCCAACGCCATGCAGCAGGGCACTTGATGATGATGGTAATGATGACGATGATGATATGTTATTAATCCCCTTGAAAAAGAAGTTGTGTCATTAATTCTCTTGAAGGAGAGTTCCAGCTAGATCTAAAAGCGAACTTCATAAGGCTTACATTTCCTGTATTTGGTGCTGTGATCTGATAGTTAAATGGTTAAGACATCCTTCACAAGGATGAATTGGCTTTAAGACGTAATAATAATAATAATTAATAATAATTACAATATTTATATAGCGCAAAATCTTGATAAAATCAAATCTAAGCGCTGAAGCAGACACACACGCAGGCACGCACGCACGCACACACACGCACGCACACACACAGACACACACACACACACACACACACGCATGGCTATAAATGGGGAGAAAGAATAAAAGCAATAAAAGCAAGAATAAAAGCAATGGAAAATTATAGAGAGCATAGCATACAATTATATATTATAACCATGTGATTCCCTCCGAGCGGAGACAGGCTGCAGAGGGGAGAGTTGAGTGAGGTTAGGATTTTATGCAGAAGAGAAAAGGTGAGTTTTGAGAGCGGACTTGAAGGAGACAAAAGTAGGTTGCTGACGGACTGAGAGAGGAAGTTTGTTCCAGGAGAGTGGACCAGAAACAGAGAAGGCTCGTGGACCATAGGTATTGAGCTTAGTGCGTGGAAAGCGAAAAGTCAGAGGATCAGAGGCAGAGCGGAGGGTACGTGAGGGAACATAGATCTCAAGTAGGCTTGACAGGTAATCGGGGGCTGCGTTATTGAGGCTTTTGTAGCACATGGTGTCTAGTTTGTACTGTATGCGCTTTGATACAGGGAGCCAGTGAAGTTGTGCCAGGAGAGGAGATAAGTGGTCAGCTTTTTTCTTTTTGAGTACAAGGCGTGCAGCATTGTTTTGAATGCGCTGTAGGATGTGAATGGTGGAGGCAGGAAGACCAGACAGGAGTGAATTGCAATAGTCAATGCGAGACATTATGAAGGAGAGAACGAGTTTTGCAGTTGTTTCGACAGAGAGATACTTCCTGATCAGCTTTATACGATGGAGATGATAGTAGCAGGATCTGGCAGTTTGAGAAACAAAGTTGTTCATGGAGAGGGTAGAGTCAATGCAGACACCAAGGTTTTTAGCTGAATCAGAAATTGGGACTGATGTGTTACATAATGGGAGAGAAAGAGGAGGCAGCTGAGAAAGTTTCTGACGGGTGCCAATGAGGATAGCTTCTGTTTTGTCGTCATTAAGCTGAAGTCTATTGTGTGTCATCCAGTTCTTAATGTCCGAGTAACACTCAGTGGTGCGAGTCAACAGGCGCTGTATATTATCAGGTGAGTCACTGTCTTGAAGTTGGGTGTCATCAGCATAGAAGTGGTGTTTTATAGAATGGGAGTTGCTGATGGTGGACAGGGGGGAGGTGTAAAGAGTGAAAAGAACAGGGCCAAGGACAGATCCTTGTGGAACACCACAGGTCAGGTATGCAGGTTGAGAGTAAGTGCCATTGATGAGAACGGTTTGTTTTCTGTTTGATAGGTATGAAGTGACCCAAGACAGAGCAATGTCAGAGATGCCAAAAGTATGATGAAGTCTAGAAAGGAGAATACCATGATCAATGGTATCAAAGGCTGCAGACAGATCAAGGAGTGTGAGGAGAGAGACTTTGCCAGTATCAGTTGCAAGGAGGAGATTGTTGAGAATGTGTAGTAGGGCAGTTTCAGTGCTATGGCACTGGCGGTAGGCTGACTGGAAAGGATTGAGGAGATTGTTGGCAGACAGGTGAGAGTTCAGCTGGTTGAGGACGACTTTTTCAAGGAGATTTGACAAGAAAGAGAGATTAGAGATAGGCCGGTAATTTTTCAGTTCATTTGGATCTAAATTGTGTTTCTTGAGGAGAGGGTGAACAATAGCAGACTTGAAAGAATCTGGGACAGTTCCAGTTTGAAGAGAAGTGTTGATGATGTCAGTGATGAATGGGAGGAGAGTAGGGAGACAGTCGGTGTAGAGAGAACCTGGAAGAGGATCCAGTTCGCAGGTTTTGAACGACATGGATCTGATTGTGTTTAGAATTTCTTCTTGTGAGACTGGGGTAAAAGTAGTAAAAGGTGTGCCAGAGAAGGAAGGGTCAGGTGGGCATGGTTGACAGGGTGTCCTGTCAAGCCTGTCACGAAGAGTTTGTATTTTGGTGGTGAAATACTTGGAGAATACAGATGGGAGTTCTTCATTTGTATGTTTTGTTGGGAGAGGTAAATCTTTTCGTGTGCCAAGGAGATGATTCATGGTTGTAAAGAGTTCTTTTGAAGAAGAGGCATTCAGGATTTTGGTTTGGAAATAGCTTGTTTTTGCTGATGCAATGAGGGTGGATACTTTTGTTTTAGAGGCTTGGAAAAGTTGCCTGTATACAGTGAGTTTGGATTTGCGCCAGCGGCGCTCTGCTCTGCGGCGGGCACGTTTTGCACAGGCGATCTCATGAGTGAGCCAGGGTGTAGGGGGGCGGTCAGGTAAAAGACGGGTTGTGGCTGGAGCATGAGTGTCCAGAAGATGGTGGAGAGTAGTATAGAATTCATCGGCAAGGTTATGTGACTTTTCAGAAAGGAGACGGGAGGCATCAGATGAAAATGTGGAGAGGTCGATAGATTTGAGATTGCGTCGAGTCACTGTGCGCATGGTACGGGAAGGAGGAGAAATGTCGAGAGAACAGAGAATTGCAGAGTGGTCAGATGGAAGGGCTGAAGTTAGACGGGTAGAAAGAACTAAGCAGTTGTCAGTAGCGGAATTGTGATGATCACGAGAAATGATCCAGTCAAGAATGTGACCTTTTTGATGGGTTGGTTCAGAAATGTGTTGAGTCATATTGTGATTGGACAGAGAGTTGATGATATGTCTTGTGTCATAACGGTGAGTGTTGTCATAGTGGACATTGATATCACCTAGAATGATGAGATTTCCAGGTAAGAGGCAGTAGTGGTCAAGCAATTGGTCAAAGTCAGAGAGAAACGTGGATGTGGTGAGTTTGTTGGCAGAGCTAGGTGGGGGTCGATAGACACAGGAGAAGGTGATGGGGTGAGGGGTGGATTGGAAGGATACTTCAACGTGCTCGAAAGAAGGATGGGAGAAAGGCAGAGACTGCGAGAAAGATAGGCGGGAATGGAGTGAGTCATTGTAGAGGATGGCGATACCGCCACCTCGGGATGAGCGATGGAAAGAAGCAAGCCTGTAACCACTCGGAGTGAGGCTAGCATGTATAGGTTCGTGACCAAGGGGGTTAAGCCATGTCTCTGTGATAAAAGCAATGTCAACATGCTCATCTGCGATAAAGTCAGCAATAACATCGGCTTTGCCATCAGTGCATGTTGACTGAGCATTAAAAAGGCATAGTTTCAGCCTATCACAGTCATATGGTGGTGGCCGAGGTGGCGACGAAGGCGGCACCAACGGGACAGAAGGCGAAAGCGGCACCGGCGGGACAGAAGGCGAAGGCGGCACCATCAGGACAGAAGGCGAAGGCGAAGACGGCAGAGGAGGAGACAAAGCTTGCAGCAGCGAGGTCAAGGGCTGGGGCAGTGGAGGAGAAGAAGAAGCAGGAGACGAAAAGTGGCGTTGGGCAGGAGGCAGATTGTGCCAAAGTCGGTGGAGACGTCCACCACGACAGGACCAGTTCGATATTCACAGGTTCAAACCCAGGTGGTGGACATTTTGTTATTTTGAAAAAATCCCCCCGTTGGGTTGCCGAGGGCTCTTTCAGTATAAATAGTATCCCCGCCTTCTGGAAATTCTGTGCTAGAAATTTCCTTTTTTCTGTCACTCTCTTTGTTTCTGCCTTGTTGCCTTGTTTTCTGTCATTTCTACTTACTTTCTGTCTTGCTGGTCCATTCACCTGTATTTTTTCGATAAAGTCTTACGGAATTTTTCTTCGGATTAGTAATTGGGTACATATATTAAGTGCATTTTTGGCTCTAAGGAGGTGAGATGCGCGGAAGCAATTTTAGGTAATTTATGCCTGTTTTTATATATGTTTTGGTGTCCTTATGTATGCTTATATTTGTATTCAGGTGTGTTGTTTAAATCTCCCCTGTGCGATAAATCGGACGGAATGGTCCTACGCCGGGGGCGTGTCCTTGGATTATGTGCGCGAATGCATTGATATGTGTACTTAATTTTCTTTTCTTTTTTTCCTGTAGAAGTTTTGTGTGTTTTGAAGCTGTTATAGCCCCGATATGGTTCTGCGCAGTCGGCTGAGCTTTAAACAACAATAAAAGTAAAGTAAAGTAAAATTATGAAAAACAATGGCGACAGCTGAAGGGCAATCAGCAGTCATGACCTGGATGCGGCCTGGCCCCCTTAGAGACATGTGACTACATCTCAGACAAAACCGGCCAGTGGTTGGTTGATATTTTGGGTCATACGGCAGACATCTTGCTTATGTATATGTATGAACCACGACCTGAAGGAGCAGAGTCGCATGATCAAAAGAGGCGTGTTGAACGCTTCTTTACCGTCACTGTGGACAAAACTGCTGAGGAAATAGTGCGAAAAAAAATGCGGGATAGATCTAGCCGTCAGAATAACCGGACGCAATCAGGCGGGAAATACGCGCTTTCAGACTTGCCAGTAGATAAGATACACTACATTCAAGACATAATGACACGCACGTGGTGGATATTAGTTTTAGGTTTTCGATCGTTTGATTCTGTTCTCTCAGGTCATGGTTTATACATATGCATAAGCAAGATGTCTGCTGCGTCACCCAAAATATCAACCAATCACTGACCGGTTTGGTTCGAGCTGTAGTCACATGCCCCTTAGACCAGTTAGAGTATCAGGAGTTAAGGTCGGAAACATTGACTTGACGGGGATTTCTCATCTGAGGACCTTACGCCGTATGCTGAGGATTTTACGTTGTCCCGCTCTCCCTAGATTTTCTTGCGTCTTTAATTAACCCTTTGATTCCCGCACCCTGTCCAACAGCATTCTGGATTATCAACCATGCTAGCAAAATCCAAAACAAGTGTGACTGCCCACGTTCAAGCAAACAGGAACCAGAAAAATCACGAAAGAAGTAAATGAACGCGTATTTAATACAACAAAACAAGACAGGCGCAAATTTTCGGCCAACTGGCCTTTGTCAAACGTAAGATTACAAACAAACAAACACCAGATACAAACAATTTGAGACAGCAGCAGGGAAGATTCAGTCTTTTTCTCAATTTTTTTGTGTCTAGTGTTTGTTTATTTGTAACCTTACGCTTGACAAAGGCCAGTTGGCCGAAAATTTGCGCCTGTCTTGTTTTGTTGTATTAAATACGCATTGATATTCTTCTTTCGTGTTTTTTCTGGTTCATGCTAGCAAAGCAAAAACTTAACCCTTTGACTCCCGCACCCTGTCCACCAGCATCCTGGATTATCAACCATGCTAGCAAAACAAAAACTTTACCCTTTGATTCGGTGAGAGAATCAAAGAGTTAATTTTTTGCAGTTGGTGAATAGGGTGCGGGAGTCAAAGGGTTAAAAGAAATGGTGTAATTAATTCTTGAAGAAGTTTATTTTGTGTGTCAGTTTGTCAGGGTGTTAGCAACGCCATATGCTGAGGAATTCTGACCGTCTCGCTCTCCTCGGATTTTCTTGCTTCTTTAAAAGAAGTGATTTAATTAATTCTCGAAGAAGTTTATTGCGTGTGTTAAAGTTTGTCAGGGTGTTAGCAACGCCATATGCTGAGGAATTTCGACCGTTTCGCTCTCCTCTGATTTTCTTATGCTTCTTTAAAAGAAATGATGTAATTAATTCTCGAAGAAGTTTATTGCGTGTGCTAAAGTCTGTCAGGGTGTTAGCAATTGTGTCTCACTGGCATCGTAACAGAGCTGAAGCCAGCGGCAGCAGCAGCGGCAGTAGCAGCAGCATCAATAACATCAGCAGCGGCGCAACACTTCCATATCATTGATCGCATGCTGGTGGGACCCCCCAACTTTCCTCAGCCGTTTCTTGCTGTTGCTTAAAAATATTTTTTTCTGTATTCATTTCTTGATTTTCTTTCTTTCTCTTTCAGTTTCAGTTTAGTTTCAGTTTCTCAAGATGACGTCTCCGCGCTTGGAACGAATTCCATATGCACTAACGTCGCAAGAGCCACGTGTAATGGTGACCATGGCACATGCTTAAGCCTACACATAAACCCATGAGCTGGCCAGGTCCTGAGGACCTTTCTAGACTATGTTTTACCGAATCTATATTTTATGCTAGTAATTTATCAGCCTACCTCTACATACTCCTTTTTTTTTGGGGGGGGGGGGGTATTATTTATTCACCTACTTACTCACTTCTTATTCACGTTCTCACTCACTCTCTCACTCACTTACTACTTACTTAATAACTCACTTATTTGTATACCTATCTATGGTTAATTAAGAAATTATTGTCTTTATCTATGTGATAGAGAGCTTAGCATTTGGGCATTGACTGGGGGTGGGGGGGGGGGGGGTCTGTCATGTGAGACATGTTTGTACCGAAGAGCTAGTTGTATTGTGATTCAGACCTGTCTTTCTTTCTTTCAGTACCACTGTTAGGGTGGACTAGCCCTTCTGATAAATGCCATGAATTCAAGACACGATGTCTCAAGTTGAACTTCAGCCCGCAACATAAAAAAAACCTGTCTTGATTCGTTGTTCGTCTTAAAATGGTCCTGTCCTTCTAGGAGGGGGAGGGGGAGGGGGGGTCATCTTGCTGTTTTCATTGTTCTTGTTGTCCCGCCACTCTCGCTTCTTCAAGACCATCGCAGGGTATAGGGGTTTGAGTAGGCTTAAGAAGTATCTGCCCAATAATTATTGGCTGATTTGGGTGGAGCTTATGTGGGATTACCTGAGTGCGATAGATTCGTCTTAAAACAAACTTTGAACTTTCCTTCTGTCTTTTTTCTGTTTTGCGGAGTTGGTCTCCTTTTGTGTCTGTGTCTGAGCCTATCAGTATTATGCTGTTTCTCTCTCCTCCTCTTTCCCTCTTTCCTTCTTTGTCTCTCTGTGCCTCTGTCTCTCTCTCCGTCTGTCTCTCTCTGTGTCTCTTTGTCTCTCCTCTCTGTCTGTCTCTGTCTCTTTTTTCTTTCTTTCTTTCTGTCTTGTCTGTCTCTCTCTGTCTGTCTTTCTGTCTGTCTCTTTCTTTTTTATTTCTCTTTTTGTGTCTTGTCTGCCTCTGTCTGTCTCTCTATCTTTCTGTCCGTTTCTCTGCTTCTGTCTGTCTGTTAATTTTTCTGTGTCTCTTTCGGTCCATCTCTGTCTATATGTATGTGTGTGTGTGTGTGTGCGTGTGTGTGTGCGTGCGCGCGTGTGTGTGTGTGTTTGTGTGTGTGTGTCTCTCTCTCTCTCACTCTGTCTCTATTTCTGACTATGTCTTCCCCCCTCTCTCTTTCTGTCTGTCTGTCTCTCCCTCCCTTCCATCTTTCTCTCTGAAAATTTGCACTCTCTCTCTCTCTCTCTCTTATTTCGTTCAACACACAGACGGACGGACATGCGCTCGCGCACATACGCAAACACACACACACACACAAACACACACACATTTTCTCTTTCTCTCTCTCTCTCTCTCTCAGACACACAGTAACCCACTGACACCCCCCCCCCCCCCTGCCCCGTGGAACGACGAGCTACACAGTCATACACACACTGTTTTATCGCATGGTCTTTTCCCCGTCTCTCGTGCATCGCACGCGCAAGGCAAGAGTTGGACATCGACGCACGTGCGTCTCGTCTGTGTGGTGGCCTGCGTGCGCCTGTGACCGGCCGCCGGTGGCTGAGAGAGAGAGAGAGAGAGAGGAGAGAAGGGAGGGAGGGGTGGGGGTGTAAGAGAAAGTGGAGAATGCTAGTGGGGAGGGAGAGGGATGGGAGAAAGGTTGGGGGGTGGATGTTCCGTGGCTGTAAGTGGCGATCGGGCTGGTGCCGGTGAAGATGTTTGATGATTAAGTTCTGCGCTTCGTAGATGTGCTCTTCACTCCCTTAGTTAGTGTTTCAGGCGTTGAGAGAGAGAGAGAGAGAGAGAGAGAGAGCCAAGCGAGAAGCACCCCCTCTCGTTCGTTGCATTTTATTATTAAGACTTTCGTCGGCGTTTGTGCTTCGATGTATGTCGTATTTTGAATTAATTTCATCAGTGTGTGGATGTGATATAGACAAGCATCATGACTGAGGGATTTGATGTGTACAGATCAAGATTCAAGATTGAAGCAACTTTTTGTGTTGTTGTTGGTTGCCAAACGCCACGGTCTCTGATTCGGGATATGTTTTGTCATTTGTGTTTGGTGCGTTTATGAATGAACAATTACAGTGCCGTTCGTGGATATGTTCTTCGTGTACTGGTTATGTAGAGTTTGAGGCTTTCTTGTAAAACAGTTTATGAGATCGTGATATTTACGGATGAACTTATTAGGATTTGGTTAAAGGAATATGTTTTGCTCGTCAAGTTTGCTTTGAATGAAAACAAGAAGTGTATAAATCTTTTCATGAATCGACTCTGATTTCCTGGTTGGGATCTGTGCAAAAGCTTTGTGTGTCTGTGGTCTACGGAGACAGGTGAGTAGACCATTTATTAACATGTTGTTGGGGACTAGTCGGAATTTTGGTCTATAAAGTTTATGGAATGGAATCTTTTATTTAATGTCTGTTCACGATAGTGATATTAGACACACACACACTCACACACACACACACACACACACACACACACACACACACACACACACACACACACACACACACACACACAAAGAAAAAAATGGAAAAGGAAATGGAGAGAAAGAAGGGATGGTGATGGGGAGAGGGTAGTGGAAGTTTGAACGTAAGAAAGGGAACAATTACAAGTAATAATTCAGAACAATGAATTAACAGTGTCACATAATAACAAACAACAGTTCATTAACTCTTCATAACAACCTGCCAACGTCTATGTTAGTTAGCTTATGCCTGTATATCTGTTTGTGTTTAGTTCTTGAAATCTGTTTGGAAAACGACAGGTGAATATATAGTGCTGTTCGTGGATATTTTCTTGAGTTGTTGCAGAGTTTTAGACGTCCAGTAAGAAAGATAAGGATACCATATTAAAGAGGCTTTAATATCAAGGTCTGTTGTATTCATTCACTATGTCAGATTAAGACGGAAATGTGATTTCTGAGAAGAATTTTAAAGAGTTCCATGGGCAGCAACGAAAACAAACGAGACAGTCTTGGAGGAGGCAGACACAAGAAAACCATTAATGAAGAAGATTAGGAAAAGACAAGCAACATTTTATATGAGGCAAGAGAAATTAGAGCACCTAATCACAACAGGAAAGCTGGAGGGAAAGAGAGCACCAGGTAGACCCAGGAAGAAAATACTGGACGGACTTGCAGAGTGGCTGAGGACAGAGAGGGTGGGAGATGTACTTGCAACGACAAGGGATAGATTCGTATTGAGGGCCGTGATGGCCAACGCCGTACGGCAGGGCACATGATGATGACGATGATGATTATGATGGTGATGATGATGATGATGATGATGTTAATGTCAGAGTAGGAATAATGTCGTGAAATGCTGTCAGATAAAGTTCGTATGAGTTGAACGCGGACACCTGTTACTCACGATATTTTAGTTTTGTTCTTAATGTTCGTTTTGAAAACGATCAATTTCGTTCTATTTTGACGGCTCTGTTCTCTGTTTGCACTTACTGGCTGGGATCTGAAAGCAGAAAGTTTGTGGGTTTGTGACAGTCACAGAAAGTTGAAAATTGATTGATGATTAGTTCTGTTTTGTTTTTCTTTCAACTTTGCTTTGAAAAGAACATAAATAGTGCTATTTTGAGGAGAGGCTGTAGCACGAGAAAAAGAGGCCAAATGATGATAAGGAGGAGGAGGAAGATGACAATAATAATTATGATAATGATAATGATAATGATAACAATAACAATAGTAATAATAACAATAACAACAATAATATTGATGATGATTATGATGATACTGATAATAATAAAATTAATAACAATAGTAATAATAATAACAACAACAATAATAATAATATTAATGATAATAATAATAACAACAACAACAACAACAACAACAACAACAACAATAATGATGATGATGATGGTAAAAATACTAACAATGATAATAATAACAACAATATAACAACAATAGTAACAATGATGATGATGATCATGACGATGACGATCATCATCATCATCATCATCATCATCATCATCATCGCGAAGTCTTCATATAAACATCTAGTTAAAGCGTGCACTCTCAGCATTCTCCAAAGCATTCACTCACAGTGACCAAAACTCCAGGATTAAAAAAACACACGCGAACTAAGAGGGGGGGGGGGGGGGCACAGGAGGGAAGTGGAATGAAAGGGTGGGCACGTGCAGGGATCGGGGGTGGGGGAGGGATCACTGTTGTACAAAAAGATACGTCTTCAAGTTAGACTTTTAAGTAAGAAAGAGTATCATATGACTGTCGTATAGACAGAGGAAGCTCGTTCCAGTTGTATAGACCACACACACACACACATACACACACACACACACACACACACACACACACACACACACACACACACACACACACACACATACATACACACACATACACACACACAAACACACACACACTCTATCCTTAACACACACACACACACATACACACACATACACACATACACACACACACACACACACACACTCACACACACATACACACACACACACACACACACACACACACACACACTCACACACATACACACACACACACACACACCAAACATACAAACACACACACACACACACAAACACACACACACACACACAAACACACACACACACAAACACACACACACACATAGACACAGACACAGACACACACAACACACACACACACACAACACACACACACACACACACAAACACACACACACACACAAACACACACACTCTCTCTCTCACACACACACACACACACACACACCAAACATACAAACACACACGCACACACACACACACACACGCGCGCGCGCGCGCACACACACACACACAGACACAAACACACAGACACAAACACACACACACACACACACACACACACACACACACACACACACACACACACACACACGCACACATACACACACACCAAACATACAAACACACACACGCACGTACACATATGCGCGCACGCGCGCGCGCACACACACACATACACAAACATACACACTACCATACACACTCACAACACACACACACACACACAAACAAACAAACACGCACACACTCGCACAGAGAGAGAGACAGAGACAGAGACAGAGACAGAGACAGAGAGAGACTGTGCGACATCTTATCGAGGAATTGTTTTATAAACAAGTAATATCAGAAGCAGAACGGAGAGGATTTGTAGGATTCTGCAGATTAAGTTCGTGTTGACTTTAGCTGTCAAAATATTTTCGTTTAACTCTGTAGGCTGGCATTAACAATAACAAAGTGTATTGCACTGTACTTTCGAAAGCGCGGGGGAGGGGGGGGGGGGGGTTGCGGGGGACCTGTTTTCCATATTTGATGGGTGGGAACTGAGCGGGTTTCTTTGTGTTCTTTGGCGTCCAGAGATATCATGCTGACAGTGATGATACTGATGTTTTATTTTTCAAAGGTTTGAAGTCTAGCTGGAACCCTTTTTTTTTTCAAGCTTGTCAATGTTTGCATGCTGGGTGTTTTCGTGTTTTTGTTCGCCAGTCACTGGCATGATTTTACAGGATCTGTAACGTGTATAAATTTGATATTCTGCTCACATATAAACACGAAGGGGGTTTAGCTACTGGCAAGGTCTGCATATATGCTGACTTAGGAGAAGGGGAAAAATCTCCACATTTTAAATTCTTTAAAAAAAGTTTTTTAGGATCGTTGCACTCAGGTTACCTTTGTGTTCGCCATTTTTCCCCATTTTCTACGCCACCTTGATGATTACAGAAGCTGAAACAGTTTTTATTATGCAATGATGATGATGTCGATGTAGATGATAATCATGATGGTATGGAGTTCCATCCAGGATTGAGACCGGGCTGTACTCTACGCTTATTATCATAATATATCCTGGCGTCAACCAGGCCTGAGAGATACAGCACCTGCGTTGCTGGTCAGAAGATTTGAACAACACCCTCAATGACGCATCCATAAAGTGGATGAAACTCGACTGTGTGGTCCCAGTCTTCCCAACGAGCCAGTAGCAGGCCCAACTCCAGGTAGGAGCCGGTTAGAGCCGAAAAAAAGCCCTCAATGATTTTTCTAAGGGACTGATGGAGATTCAAACTGAAATATGTTGGACACGCAATCCGTAATGAGAGAACAGACTTGATGTCCACTGTCCTCCAAGGTAAAGTGGAAGGAAAGAGAAACAGAGGACGGCCACCTGCATCACTTGCTAGAAACATCACAGACATCAGTGGCAAGAAACTCCAGGAGGTGGTCAGACTTAGCCAAGATCGAGAGTGCTGGAGGCAACTTGTGAGGACATCATGTGCAGCGGCCAACACTGTTCCCGGTGACGCCGACAGGTGAGACAGGTGAGATGGAGATTCGAACTCACAACTTTCCAGTCGGTAGTCCGTTGCGTTAACCGCTACACCACGGCGACTGGTAAATCTCCACCCTTTACCCACTAGGCGAATTGAACCCAGGAACTTCTAATTGGAAACCCAACGTTGACCCACTCGACTACCACACCAGGATAACTAGACCATTCTGAGAGACATTTGTGTGATTTGGTGCATACAGATCATGATATTTGGCTCGTAACAACCATGACTCAGGATATTCCTCTCCTGTTCTTCAGGTTCACTTTGAAAAGGACAGACGGAAACACTTCATTCTGTTCAGATATTTTGTCTACGTCAGTATCTCTTCCGTTAATCAAAAAGTATCCCCACCTTCTGGAAAGTATGTGCTAGAAGTTTAGTCTTTTCTGTCACTCTTTTTGTTTCTGCCTTGTTCCTCTCCGCATACCTATTTTCCATTCGCTAGCTGGAATCTTAGTATAGAGTGTCAGTGTGGTTGGAGTCAGTAGAAAGGTGACGACACTGCATCTGGTGTTGTTGGGATTTTGATGCATAAAATCTGTAATCCAAAACAAGTGTAAATGCCCGCGTTCAAGCAAACAAGAACAGAAAAAAACACACAAATAAAGAATCAGAAAGCGTATTTAATACAACCAGACAGGACACTCGCAAATTATCAGCCAACTGGCCTTTGTCAAGCGTAAGATCACAAACAAACAAACACCAACTAAAAATAAATAAACAAAAATAGGAGAAAAAGACTGAAGCTTCCCTGCTGCTCCGTCCAGTGTGAGAAAATCTGACCAGTGCCAGTCGTGACTTAGAAAGTATTTCTGTCTGGTTCTTCAGGTTCATATTGCAAATGCCAAGTAGTGTTCTTCACAGATATTCGCATTGAACCAAACCCTAAACATGTTTTTCGTAGTGTGTGATTACAGGTTTGTCTCCTGACCTTTCTCAGCCCCCCTCCCCTACCCCTGTGAGGTGCCAGGGGCCCTTTCAGTATAAATAGAAGAGAGCATGATAGGAAAGAGTAACATCTGACTGCGTTGAAGTAAATGTGATTACTCTTGTCATGCCGAAACAAGAGGGGACCTTAATTTCTGCATCTGCAGTCTCCCTCCCATCACCACCACCCTCCACTGAACTGTTGTTAACTGAAAACTTTCTTCCTTTGTTCCATGGTTCCCCATTACCTATCTGGGAAGTGAGCAGAGAGAGAGAGAGAGAGAGAGAGAGAGAGAGAGAGAGAGACAGACAGACAGACAGACAGACAGACAGACAGACAGAGAGAGGTGACGAGACCTCACGTAGACGTAGTTGCTGGGACTCGTTGTTTTATTTATTCAAGGTGTGAAAGTACAATGGTATCACGAACTGCAATTGGGATTTGGTATATAACAGTAATTGTTAGTTGACTGGGACCGCTTGTGAACTATTCTCAGCTAGATATTTCCTTTTTTCTGTCACTCTTTTTGTTTTGGCCTTGTTCATTTCCTTTCTGTCATTTCTACCTATTATTTTCTTCCTT
>JAPXFY010000032.1:39821259-39826259 GCA_030674185.1 Monoplex corrugatus | reverse complement strand
TTTTGTCTTCTGATTTTGAGAATTTTGTATTTTGTCTTCTGATTTTGAGAATTTTGTCTCTTTAACTCTTTGACCCCCGCACATCGTCCACCAGTATTCTGCATTGTCAGCCATACTAGCAAAGCAAAAACTTAACCCTTTGACTCCCTCACCCTATCCACCAGCTTCCTGCAGAAAGCAAAAGCTTAACCCTTTGACTCCATCACCCTGCAGCAAGCTGGTGGATAGAGTGAGGGAGACAAAGGGTTAGTAAGGTGTTGCAGTTGGTGGATAGGGTGCGGGAGTCAAAGGGTTAAATTCATTATCGCTGTCGTCATCATCGTCATCGTCGTCGTCGTCATCATCATCATCTTTTTATCATCATCATCATCGTCGTCGTCGTCGTCGTCGCCATCAATAGTATCATTGTTATTATTATTATTATTATTATCATTATTATTATTATCATTATTATTATTGTTGTTATCATTATCATTATTATTATTATTACTAGTAGTAATAGTAGTATCATTATTATTATTGTTGTTGTTGTTTTAGTATTACAGTCATTATGGTGTGTTTAATCAGATTCATTGAGTGAAACATTATTATACCCTTTCAGAAAAGGAAATAAATGTCACGTTTGCAATTATGTGGTTAAAAGAAACAATTCTCGAAACATAAACATATTTTGTATATATATATGTATTGATTATCAATTGTTAGAAATGAATGTCTATACATCTGTTGTCATCACCTTCATGATCATCGTCATCACTCCTATTGTTTATGTATTTGTGTTAAAATTTTTATGTGGTATTCGCTATACTTAGAAAAACGTGATGTTTGTTTTGCTTATTGATTGATTTATTCATTTGCATGTTTGTTTTGTTTGTTTTATTTTTTTTTTCAAACTTGCTTGTAATTCCAAAGAAATAAGAGGGAAGCAGGGAGAATTTTTATGATATTAATCAGAGAACATAACTCTTGAGAGTCACGTAGGAATTATCTCCCATATTGCAGAATTTCTCAAATCCAACACAGTGTTTTGTATCTGCTTCTATGGTAGTTGAATGGGTTGCGCAAACTGTGTTGGATCTGAGAAGCTCTGCAATATGGGAGATAATTCCTACATTTGTTTGTAATTCGTTTTTGACAAAACACAAATAAAGACAATGTTTGCTGAACATTATTACGATATCATTGAGAAAACTGAACAAGATTTATATACAATGGATTGAGTAAAATTCATATATATACATACGTCATATCGACTAGTCTGTAATATGTTTTTGTAAACAATGTAAAGTCATTGGATTTGTATAGTTTCAGATTTTAGTTGTTGTTGTTGATGTTTGGTTGTTTGGTTGGTTGGTTGGATATACTTTTATTTTGTTTGATATACTTTTATTTTCTATTTTATTTTATTACCTTTATTTTAGTTTCTTTGCGAACTTATCGTGTTTTCTTCGTGTACATAATCTTGATAATTGCGTTAAAATTGAATGTATTTTCTTCATGTTTAAAGCCTGTGTACTTGTGTTTTAGTTCATAATTTATATATATATCACCTCCCACCACCAAATCAGTCTTAACTCGCAGTCAGTCGAACAGCACTAGGAGCTGAAAAGGTGACTGAGGGTCTGTCTGGGGTGTTTTGACTTTTTCTCAAAATTGATTTCTGTAGACTATAATCTATCATCCACAGAATTTTTTTTCTTGAAAAAATATTATTAATCAATTTAAAATGGTATTTTAATGCACTGATCGCAGCAGAAAGAACGCAATTTCCTACCAAAAGTACCTATTTTTGTCTCTTATTATGAACCGTAACTTGTACAGTACCCGCACATGTAATATACTGATGGAAAGCTCTTTGATCACCTTTCAGATAATGGCAGCGAAAATTAGAAACAAACTGGGTCAAAGCTACCAAATAAAGAAATTTAAGGAAAATGTGTAGGAAAGCACACAAAAACTTTAGAGGCTGTTTTCTCAAAATGGCCGTCATACAACGTAATAACTTTAAACATTCATAACTTCTACATTTTTTTAGTACAAGCTTTATTCAAGTACCAAAATAATCAGCAGAATGTACACTTTCCAGTGATATGTATATCTCAAAATACCCAAAATGCTAGTTAAGACTGATTTCGTGGTGGTATATATATATATATAATTTCTTTTCATTTCATTTTGTTTTCATTTACTTTATTTCTCTTTTTCTATATCTGGAAGAACTATTAACGCTTCCTGGAGCGCTGTGTGTGTCTCTCTCTATAAGTTCTTCTTATCTCCCCTTAAAATGTCGTGACATTTAGGTTGGAGTTTTGTTTTTTTTCCGCCCAGCGGTGTGATACTATGGGATGACCTTTTCTTCTTCTCCAAAAAAACTTTCTGTTTTCAAAACTTGTCGTAAACTTTTTGTTTTCTCTCTCCTTTTCCTTTAGCATTTTTGTCTAAGTCTGAGCGATCATATCTTGTTTGGTCTCAAAGTGATTTCTGGCTATGAGAAAGAAAGGAAGGAAATGACTTGTGTTTTCTCATTGCGTTTTCTCAAAGTGTTACAATACTTTAGTTGAAAAAAAGGCCAGTTTTGGGCGGGATGGTGGATAAGTGGGTGGGTTTAATGAGTGAATGGGTGGGTGGGTTGTTTGGTTAATGGGCTGATTGGTTAGTTGGTTGGTTGGTTAATTATAGATTTATCGGTGAATGATGGCCTTGTTTGTTTGTTTTTTGCGCTCGGAGCGTTTTCTTTGCATGTGTATTTGCCCCCCCCCCCCCCCTTTCACTTTGGGATGCCGGGGGCTTTTTCAGTATAAATGGTATCCCCACCTTCTGGACATTCTGTGCTAGAAATTTCCTCTTTTCTGTCATTCTCTTTGTTTCTTTCTTCCTCCTTTGCTTTCTGTCATTTTTTCCTGTCATTTTCTGCCTTGCTGGTCCATTCACCTGTACGTGTTTGATAAGGTCTTATATCTCACCTGTCTCACCGTCGGCGTCACCGGGAACAGTGTTGGCCGCTGCACATGATGTCCTCACAAGTTACCTCCAGCACTCTCGATCTTGGCTAAGTCTGACCACCTCCTGGAGTTTCTTGCCACTGATGTTTGTGATGTTTCTAGCAAGTGATGCAGGTGGCCGTCCTCTGTTTCTCTTTCCTTCCACTTTACCTTGGAGGACAGTGGACATCAAGTCTGTTCTCTCATTACGGATTGCGTGTCCAACATATTTCAGTTTCCTCCGTTGTATGAGTACTAGGAGCTTGCGTGTAGTACCCAACTCATTCAGTATGCTTTCATTTGAGCGCCTATCCGTCCATTTGACCCTCAGCAGTCTTCGGTAAAACCACAGCTCTGCTGCTTCCACTCGTCTTTCATCCTCTTTCTTCATTGTCCATGCCTCGCAGCCGTATAACATCACTGGCCAGACAAGACATTTTAAGAGTTTTATCTTAAGGTCTGCTGTTATGCTGTGGTCTTTCCAAATATTGTTCAATTGAACCATACTGTTCTTGGCCATTCCAATTCTCATCTTTATGTCTTTTGAGCATGTTCCATCGTGTGTCTTGACTGAACCTAAATATTTAAAGTCCTTGACATTTTCTAAGGGACTTGGTTTAGCATGATCTGGTCCTGTCTAGTGTTATATTTGCCTGCAACATGCATAACCTTTGTCTTCTTTGAATTTAAGTCCAGCCCAGCTGCCTTTCCAACCCGGTCTACCCTGTTCAGGATCCTCCTAGAGCCTGTAATGTTGTCTGCCAGTAATCCTGTGTCATCTGCGTAGCGTAAATTTGACAGGTTTCTACCACCGATATTTACTCCCATGTCTTCTATGTCTGCCTCTCTCATGATATGTTCAGTGTATATGCTGAAGAGATGTGGAGACAGGATGCAACCTTGCCTTACCCCTTTAGTGATGTTAAAAAATTTGCAGTTTTGATTATTCCATCTGATTGTTGCTTTTTGATCATTATATAATGAAGCTATGAGGGAAACCAGATGTCTTGGAAAACCCATTTTGATCATGAAGTGGAAAAGACTTTGGTGAATCACGCTATCAAACGCTTTGCTGTAGTGATTTTGCATTTTTGAGGAGTTTCTACATGTCCGCTTCCAATAACCTCCGTCGGGTAATCCATTACCGTCATCACAGCTACCTTTCACAGACACGGACTCCCCCAGTAGCCATTGAGTTCAGGTCCCCCCTGGGGGACTCAGAGGACACAGAGCTATAACGTTTTCCATTTTGTAAGTTCATCATATGCAATAATTAGCAAAAGTACAAGCAAGTAGTTTGCGGGTGCCTTCTTGCCGCGCAGTGCACTTACAGTGCTGAGATCCTGACCATTGTTCCTTCGAAGAAATCATCTGCTCACGACATTGAAAAAGAAGCCATATATGAAAAGTGTATCTTCTTTACCCTCTTTTTCACCCATCCCCTGCTGCCAGGACTTGTTTGTATGCACCCCTTAGTCTGGCCCCTCCCCCAGCGACCTGTCCGGCTTGCTTGAAGCTGCCAGGGCCCACGAAGTCCCCGCCGGCATAGCTCCTGGGATCGTAAGGACACACAAGCTCCCCCGCCACAACAAGGCAGATGCAATTGGAGGTCTTATATACTTTCTCTTAAAGACCGATACTTGGGTACATGTGTTAGGTGCATGTTAACTCTAGGCAAATGAGATAGGCGGAAGCCATTTTAGGCAATTTAGGCCCCTTTTATGTATGTTTTAGTGTCCTTTAGTTATGTTTAAATTTGTATTCAGGTATGTTTCTTTTAAATCCCCTTTACGATAAATTGAACGGAATGGTCAACACCAGGGGCATCTCCTTAGATTATGCGCACGAATGCATTTGATATGTGTACTTAATTTTCTTTTCCTTTTTTCTTTCCTGTTGAAGTATTGTGTGTGTTTTGAAGCGGTTATACTCCTGATATGGCTCTACGCAGTCGACTGGGCTTTAAAACAATAACAAGAACAATTGTTCACCAGAGATATACTATGTAGAGGATGCAAC
>JAPXFY010000032.1:39786259-39816259 GCA_030674185.1 Monoplex corrugatus | reverse complement strand
CAAATGCTATGTTGGAATGAGTGAGATGAGTTTTTGTTTTTCAAGGACAAATGCTATGTTGGAATGAGTGAGATGAGTTTTTGTTTTTCAAGGACAAATGCTATGTTGGAATGAGTGAGATGAGTTTTTGTTTTTCAAGGACAAATGCTATGTTGGAATGAGTGAGATGAGTTTTTGTTTTTCAAGGACTAATGCTATGTTGGAATGAGTGAGATGAGTTTTGTTTTTCAAGGACTAATGCTATGTTGGAATGAGTGAAATGACTTTTGTTTTTCAAGGACTAATGCTATGTTGGAATGAGTGAGATGAGTTTTTGTTTTTCAAGGACTAATGCTATGTTGGAATGAGTGAGATGACTTTTGTTTTTCAAGGACTAATGCTATGTTGAATGAGTGAGATGAGTTTTTGTTTTTCAAGGACTAATGCTATATTGGAATGAGTGAGATGACTTTTGTTTTTCAAGGACTAATGCTATATTGAAATGAGTGAGGTGGCTTTTATTTTCAAGGACTAATGCTGTATTGGAATGAGTGAGATGAGTTTTTTTTTCAATGACTAATGCTATGTTGGAATGAGTGAGATGAGTTTTTTTTCAATGACTAATGCTATGTTGGAATGAGTGAGATGAGTTTTTGTTTTTCAAGGACTAATGCTATATTGGAATGAGTGAGATGAGTTTTTATTTCAAGGACTAATGCTATGTTGGAATGAGTGAGATGAGTTTTTGTTTTTCAAGGACTAATGCTATGTTGGAATGAGTGAATGATTTTGTTTTTCAAGGACTAATGCTATGTTGGAATGAGTGAGATGAGTTTTTGTTTTTCAAGGACTAATGCTATGTTGGAATGAGTGAGATGACTTTGTTTTTCAAGGACTAATGCTATGTTGGAATGAGTGAGATGAGTTTTGTTTTTCAAGGACTAATGCTATATTGGAATGAGTGAGATGACTTTGTTTTTTCAAGGACTAATGCTATATTGAAATGAGTGAGTGTGGCTTTTTTTTCAAGGACTAATGCTATTTGGAATGAGTGAAATTTTTTTCAATGACTAATGTTATGTTGGAATGAGTGAGATGAGTTTTTTTTCAAGGACTAATGCTATTTGGAATGAGTGAGATGAGTTTTTTTTTCAAGGACTAATGCTATGTTGGAATGAGTGAGATGAGTTTTTGTTTTCAAGGACTAATGCTATGTTGGAATGAGTGAGATATTTTTTTTTCAAGACTAATGCTATGTTGGAATGAGTGAGATGAGTTTGTTTTTCAAGGACTAATGCTATATTGGAATGAGTGAGATGAGTTTTTTTTTCAAGGACTAATGCTATGTTGGAATGAGTGAGATGAGTTTTTTTTTTCAAGGACTAATGCTATGTTGGAATGAGTGAAATTACTTTTTTTCAATGACTAATGTTATGTTGGAATGAGTGAGATGAGGTTTGTTTTTCAAGGACTAATGCTATATTGGAATGAGTGAGATGAGTTTTTTTTTCAAGGACTAATGCTATGTTGGAATGAGTGAGATGAGTTTTTTTTTCAAGGACTAATGCTATGTTGGAATGAGTGAGATGAGTTTTGTTTTTCAAGACAAATGCTATGTTGGAATGAGTGAGATGAGTTTTGTTTTTCAAGGACAAATGCTATGTTGGAATGAGTGAGATGAGTTTTTGTTTTTCAAGGACTAATGCTATGTTGGAATGAGTGAGATGAGTTTTTTGTTTTTCAAGGACAAATGCTATGTTGGAATGAGTGAGATGAGTTTTTGTTTTTCAAGGACAAATGCTATGTTGGAATGAGTGAGATGAGTTTTTGTTTTTCAAGGACAAATGCTATGTTGGAATGAGTGAGATGAGTTTTTGTTTTTCAAGGACAAATGCTATGTTGGAATGAGTGAGATGAGTTTTTGTTTTTCAAGGACAAATGCTATGTTGGAATGAGTGAGATGAGTTTTTGTTTTTCAAGGACAAATGCTATGTTGGAATGAGTGAGATGAGTTTTGTTTTTCAAGGACTAATGCTATGTTGGAATGAGTGAGATGAGTTTTTGTTTTTCAAGGACAAATGCTATGTTGGAATGAGTGAGATGAGTTTTTGTTTTTCAAGGACGAATGCTATGTTGGAATGAGTGAGATGAGTTTTTGTTTTTCAAGGACAAATGCTATGTTGGAATGAGTGAGATGAGTTTTTGTTTTTCAAGGACTAATGCTATGTTGGAATGAGTGAGATGAGTTTTTGTTTTTCAAGGACAAATGCTATGTTGGAATGAGTGAGATGAGTTTTTGTTTTTCAAGGACAAATGCTATGTTGGAATGAGTGAGATGAGTTTTTGTTTTTCAAGGGCTAATGCTGTATTTAAACACGTGGAGACGCCAGGGGCTCGTTCAGTATGAATAGTATCTCCACCTTGTGGGAATTCTTTGCTAGAATTTCCCTCTTTTCTGTCACTTGCTTTGTGTCATTTCTTCCTATTGCTTTCTACCTTGCTGGTCCATTCGTCTCTATATGTTCGACAAAGTTTTACGTACTTTCTCAAAGGAGTGATAATTGGGTTCATATATTAAGTGTGTTTTTGACTCTGGGGAAATGAGCTATGCGGAAGCAATTTTAAGTAATCTAGGAGTGTTCTGAGCTTACGGTTTTTGTGCTTTGTATCTGATTCTGTGCTAGCTGAATGGGTAACGTAAACTATGTTAGATTTGAGAAGTTTCACTACATGGGAGATAATTCCTACGTGACTCTCAAGAGTTATGTCTTTAGTTCATGTTTTTACATGTGTTTTAGTGTCCTTAGTTATGTTTAAATTTGTATTCAGGTATTTTTTTTTTTAAATCCCTGTGCGATAAATTAACTGGAGTGGTCAACGCCAGTGACATTTCCTTAGAATATGTACGCGAATGCGTTGCTATGTGTACTTAATTTTCTTTTCCATATTTTTCGTGTTGAAATACTGCGTATGTTTTGAAACGGATATATACCCCTGTTATGGGTCTACGCAGTCGGCTGGACTTTAAACAAAAACAACAGTAACAGTAACACACACGTTATCTCCCTGTTAGAGAGAATCGAACCTGAGATGTTCACATCCTAAGCGAATGTTTTACCCACTGTGCCACACACGTCGTCCCTCTCTTGCTGTTAAAAGGCCGATATATTTTGAACACACTGCTGCATATTTGTACTAAATTTAGAAGATAATGCGTTTTCAATGTGGTATTCTATGTCCATTCTGGTTCGCTAACTTTCATGTGAAACAAACTTGTAAGCTTTTCTGGAGCGGTAAGTCACAGTAAGTGAGACTGTCTATCTCCTGTGATGCCATGACATTTACTGTGGTGTTGTTACTTGTCGTACAGTGCTGTCTTACTTTAGGATGACCTTATCTTCTGCTGGAGACTTTTGTTAAAAATAACTTGTAGGGGTCTTTTTATTTCCTTGAAGGTGCCTTATGAAATCTGAAGATCTTGTTTTTCTGTGGAGTGTTTCTTCCATCCCTTACCCCCCCCCCTCCCTCTGGTCTCCTGTGACGGACAAGAAGGAAAAGAGTTTTGTTTTTCAGTGTTATCCTATTTTAGCTGAAAGAGAGGAGTTTTCTTTTGTTTGTTTGGTCGTTTTTATTTGTTTAGTTGGCTTTTTGTTTGTTTATTTGCTTGTTTGTTTGTTTGTTTGTTTGAGTTTGCTTGTGTTTGTTTGGTCGATTTTTTGCTTGGCGATTTCATGTTTTGTTTGTTTGTTTATTTGTGTTTGATTTCTTTTTTAATCCTTGTTTTGTTTTGTGTTGTTTTGTTTTCAGAATCATCAGACTAATCGTCTTCTTCCCCCTGTGGGGATGCTGGGGGCTCTTTCAGTGTAAAAAATATCCCCACCTTCTAGAAATTCTGTGCTAGAAATTTCATCTTTTCTGTTAGTTTCTTTGTTTCTTTCTTCTTCTTTTGCCTTCTGTCATTTCATCCTGTCATTTTCTGCCTTACTGGTCCGTTCACCTGTGTGTGTTCGATAAAGTCTTACGTACTTTCTCTTAGTATTGATAATTGTGTGCATAACATAAACGAAGTTTTGGTTGTAGGGAAATGAAACATGCAGAAGCTATATTAGGTAATTTAGGCCTGTTTTTATATGTGCTTAAGTGTCCTTGATTATGTTTCAATTTGTATTCATATATATATATTTTTATATCTCCTGTGTGATAAATTAAAAGGGAGTGGCCAACGCTGGGGACATCTCCTTAAATCATGTGGACGAATGCGTTGATATGTGTACTTAATTTTCTTTTCCCTTTTTTCCCTGTTGAAGTATTTTGTGCGATTCTGAAACGGGTATAGCCCTGATATGGTTCTATGCAGTCACCTGGGCTTTAAACAAAACGAACAGTAACAGTAACACACGCGTTATCTCCCTGTTAGAGAGAATCGAACGTGAGATGTTCACATCCTAAGCGAATGTTTTACCCACTGTGCCACACACGTCGTCCCACTCTCTTGCTGTTAAAAAGCCGATATATTTTGAACACACTGCTGCATATTTGTACTAAATTTAGAAGATAATGCGTTTTCAATGTGGTGTTCTATGTGTATTCTGGTTCGCTAAATTTCATGTGAAACAAACTTGTAAGCTGTTTCTGGAGCGGTAAGTCACAGTAAGTGAGACTGTCTATCTCCTGTGATGCCATGACATTTACTGTGGTGTTGTTACTTGTCGTACAGTGCTGTCTTACTTTAGGATGACCTTATCTTCTGCTGGAGACTTTTGTTAAAAATAACTTGTAGGGGTCTTTTTATTTCCTTGAAGGTGCCTTATGAAATCTGAAGATCTTGTTTTTCTGTGGAGTGTTTCTTCCATCCCTTACCCCCCCCCCCCCCCTCCCTCTGGTCTCCTGTGACGGACAAGAAGGAAAAGAGTTTTGTTTTTCAGTGTTATCCTATTTTAGCTGAAAGAGAGGAGTTTTGCTTTTGTTTGTTTGGTCGGTTTTTTGTTTGTTTGGCGATTTCATGTTTGTTTGTTTTTTTTGTTTTGTTCTGTGTGTGTATGTCTGCTTTCTTTCTTTGTTGCTGTTGTTGTTTGATTGGTTTTGTTGTGGCAGTTGTTGTTGTTGTGTTTGTTTTCTTTTTAATCCTTGTTTTGTTTTGTTTTGTGTTGTTTTGTTTTCAGAATCATCAGACTAATCGTCTTCTTCCCCCCGTGGGGGTGCTGGGGGCTCTTTTAGTATAAATCGTATCCCTGCTTTCTGGAAATTCTGTGCTAGAAGTTTTCTCTTTTCTGTCACTCTCTTTGTGTCTTCTTCATCCTCTGCTTTCTGTCATTTCTTCCTTTCATTTTCTGCCTTGCTGGTCCATTCACCTGCGTGTGTTCAATAAAGTCTTACGTATTTTCTCTTATGACTGATGATTGGGTACATGATATTAAATGCATTTTTGGTTCTAGGGAAATGAGATATGCGGAAGCAATTTTAGATAATTAAGGCTTGTTTTGATATAAGCTTTAATGTCCTTGGTTATTTTTAAAATTGTATTCATATATGTTTTTTAATTCCCCTATGCGATGAATTGAAACGGAGTGGTCAACGCTGGGGACATTTCCTTAAATTATGTGGGCGAATGCGTTGATATGTGTACTTAATTTTCTTTTCCCTTTTTTCCCTGTTGAAGTATTATGTACGTTTTTGAAACGGTTATAGCCCTGATATGGCTCTACGCAGTCGGCTGGGCTTTAAACAAAAAGAACAGTAACAGTAACACACACGTTATCTCCCTTACACCCCCCCTCCCTCTGTTCTCCTGTGACGGACAAGAACGAAAAGAGTTTTGTTTTTCAGTGTTATCCTATTTTGAGGAGTTTTCTTTTGCTTGTTTGGTCGGCTTTTTGTTTGTTTATTTGCTTGTTTGTTTGTTTGTTTGTTTGTTTGTTTGTTTGTTTGTTTGGACGGTTTTTTGTTTGTTTGGCGATTTCATGGTTTTTTTGTTTTTTTGTTTTTTTGTTTTTTGTTTTTTGTGTTCTGTGTGTGTTTGTCTGTTTTCTTTCTATGTTGTTATTTCTTTGGTTTTGTTTTGGCTGTTGTTGTTCTTGGTGTTGTTATTGTTGTGTTTGATTTCATTTAATTTCTTTTTAATCCTTGTTTTGATTTATTTGTTTTCTTTTCAGAATCATCAGACTAATCGTCATCTTTTCGCTTTTTATTCATTTATTTGTTTATCTATTGATTCATTTCTTTTAAATTCTTATTTTCAGTAGTTTTGATTTTTGTGTGTGAATAAAATGAAAATAGTTTTTGCACACAGAGAACCAATGCTTTTAGTGGACGTCTGTTGGCTCTTGAGATGTCGACAACTGGAAATGTTTTCGTGTTCCTGTGAGAGTGATGGAATGTTTTTATCGTTTCTTTTACAGTGTGATCAGTTTACTTGATATAAAAGAAATTATTGCTGTATTTGACTTATTTTATTCTCGTTGTATTTTAAGTTTTGTTTTATTTTATTTTATTGTATATTTCTTATTTCATTTTATTTCGTTTTATTTTATTTTAGTTTAGTTTAGTTTATTTTGTTTCAGATCATTTTATTTTGTTTGATTTTGTTATGTTTTACTGTATTTTATTTTATGTTAATTTTTGTGTTATGTTTTTTTGCTTTGTGATTTTCTTTCATTTGCATATATTATATTTCAGGTTATAGGTTTTAGCCCATTTCTTGTCATTTTGTTTTTTAAATTTTATTTTATTCTTATACAATTGTATTTCGTTTTATTTTATTTCGTTTGTTTTATTATATTTATTCTGTTGATTTTATTTTGTTTTGTTTTCATTTATTTTCATGTTTGTATTTTACGTCATTTTCTTTATTTTAGTTTTGTTTTCATTTATTTTTCTTTGTATTGCTTTGCCTTGTTTTGTTGGTTTTGTTTTGTTTTTGTTTCGTTTCGTTTCGTTATATTTCGTCTTATTTTGTTCTGCTTCATTTTAAATATTTCATTTTATTGCATTTTATTTAAAGAAAAAGGCTGCTGGTTCTTCCTACGATCGATCGATGTGTTTCACTAAGAGAATTCTCACGTCTCCTCTATTGTCATGACATTTTACGTTATAATTTAGTTTCCTGAACAGTGTTGTGTTACTTTGAAACGGTCTCGTCTTCTTCTAAAGCCTTTTCAAACTTGTGCAGAACTTTTTTTTCTTCCTCGAAGGCGTTTGGTTAAGTCTGAATGATATTCTCTTTTTTTAAAGTTCTCTCTCTCTCTCTGCAAAGAAGAAGAAAGCTCTCTCTCTGCAAAGAAGAAGACAGCTCTCTCTCTCTCTCTCTCTCTCTCTCTCTGCAAAGAAGACAGCTCTCTCTCTCTCTCGCTCTGCAAAGAAGAAGACAACTCTCTCTCTCTCTCTCCTTGTGCAAAGAAGAAGACAACTCTCTCTCTCTCTCGCTCTGCAAAGAAGAAGACAACTCTCTCTTTCTCTCTCTCTCTCTTTCTCTGCAAAAAAGAAGACAGCTCTCTCTCTCTCTCTGTCTCTCTCTCTGCAAAGAAGAAGAAGCTCTCTCTCTCTCTCTCTCGCTCTGCAAAGAAGAAGACAGCTCTCTCTCTTTCTCTCTCTCTCTCTTTCTCTCTCTGCAAAAAAGAAGACAGCTCTCTCTCTCTCTCTGTCTCTCTCTCTGCAAAGAAGAAGAAGCTCTCTCTCTCTCTCTCTCTCTCTCTCTCTCTGCAAAGAAGACAGCTCTCTCTCTCTCTCTCTTCTCTCTGCAAAGAAGAAGACAGCTCTCTCTCTCTCTCTCTGCAAAGAAGAAGACAGCTCTCTCTCTCTCTCTCTGCAAAGAAGAAGACAGCTCTCTCTCTCTCTCTCTCTCTCTCCTGCAAAGAAGAAGACAGCCTCTCTCTCTCTCTCTCTGCAAAGAAGAAGACAGCTCTCTCTCTCTCTCTCTGCAAAGAAGAAGACAGCTCTCTCTCTCTCTCTCTGCAAAGAAGAAGACAGCTCTCTTTCTCTCTCTCTGCAAAGAAGAAGACAGCTCTTTTCTCCTCTCTCTCTCTCTCTCTCTCTCTCTCTCTCTCTCTCTCTCTCTCTCTCTCTCTCTCTCTCTGCAAAGAAGAAGACAGAAAAGAAAGGAATCTGTGTTTCTCAAAGTCGTACTCTAGTTCATTTGAAACTTTATGTTATTTGTTTGTTTGTTTGATTAATTTGAGTCTCGCTTTGTCTCTGTCTGTCTGTCTGTCTCTCTCTCTGTGGTGTGGTGTGGTGTTTGTGTGTGTTATGAGAGAGAGAGAGAGAGAGAGAGAAAGTGTGTGTGTGTGTGTATGTGTGTGTGTGTGTGTGTGTGTGTGTGTGTGTGTGTGTGTGTGTGTGTGTGTGTGTGTTGTGTGTATGTGTGTGTGTTTACCTGGAAGAGGGGACTTTATATTATTTGCTTCTTTCGGTGATTACATTTTTTTATTAGTATGTTTGTGTGTATGTGCACGCGCACGTGTGTGTATGTGCATGATAATCTCTCAACATTCTTCTTAGAAACCACATTTTGGCTGAATCAATCATGTTCTGGCTTTGCGTGTTGACAGTCTACGCCTCACAACCGTAGAACAATATCGGTTCTATGTAACATTCAAGATCTCTATTACTGGTGTTTTAATTGATGGACATTTGTTGGTAAGAATGCTTTTCATTTTCTTGAATGCTGTTTTGGCTTGGCTGATTCTGTTGGCTCTTCCTGATGTGCATCTCCCCTCTGGTGAAATGATCGTTCCCAGATATTTAAACTTACCAACCTGTCCCAAGGTTGTGCCGTTTGCTGTTATTTTGTATGATGGGATTTCATGTTTTTTTTACTGATTACCATGACTTCATTCTTCTTGCTGTTCAGCACCAGCCTTTAGTTTTGCTTTCTATTTCTAGTATATTCACAACATTTTGTCGGTCCTTTCATTTTCTGCAATTAGCACGGTGTCATCACGTAACGAATGATGTTTATCATTTTTCCTCCAAACTTTATCCCATGGCATTGTTCTGGTTTCTCATGATGGTTTCGCTGTAAAGCGAAAACAGATCTGGTGACAGAACACAACCCTGCCTGACCCCTCTTTTGCTATTTTGAAAAGAGCTTAGCACGATGTCAGCTGCGTAAGGAATGTTATCATTTTTCCTCCAATTTTTATCCCAGGGCATTCTTGTAGGTTTCTCATGATGGTTTCGCTGGAAAGTGAAAACAGTGTATCAGAATTTGACTGAAATGTTGTTACGAGTGGTAGGTTCTGTATATGTAGGCTATTAAAAGTGTTTCTGTTCTGTCTTTGTTATAACGCAACCACGATAAATAAAATTATACAGTTCTATCTACGTCTTAGTTTCTGACCTGCACGGAATTTGGAACGAGAAATTATTTTGTTAGAAACGAATATTTGTGACCTCCCACCACGAAATCAGTCTTAACTAGCATTTTGGGTATTTTGAGATATACATATCACTGGAAAGTGTACATTCTGCTGACTATTTTGGTACTTGAATAAAGCTTGTACTCAAAAAAGTGTAGAAGTTATGTATGTTTAAAGTCATTAAGTTGTATGACGGCCATTTTGAGAAAACGGCCTCTAAAGTTTTTGTGTGCTCTCCTAAACATTTTCCTTAAATTTCTGTATTTGGTGGCTTTGACCCAGTTTGTTTCTAATTTTCGCTGTCATTATCTGAAAGGTGCACCAAAGAGCTTTCCGTCAATATATTACATGTGCGGGTACTGTATAGATTACGGTTCATAATAAAAGACAAAAAGAGGTACTTTTGGTAAGAATTCGCGTTCTTTCTGCTGCGATCAGTGCATTAAAATACCATTTTAAATTGATTAAGAATATTTTTTCAAGAAAATTTTTTTTTCTGTGGGGGACAGATTTTAGTCTACAGAAATCAATTTTGAGAAAAAGTCAAAACACCCCAGACAGACCCTCAGTCACCTTTTCAGCTCCTAGTGCTGTTCGACTGACTGCGAGTTAAGACTGATTTCGAGGTGGGAGGTCACATTTTTATTTTCATGAATTTTTTTCCATAGAAAGGGAGATATCAGAATGGCTTCTCCTTTTTGCTTTTATTGCATACATTAGGTAAAGGAAGTGCATATAACTTAATATTCAGAGTCTTCAGAGAAATGGAATCACCACTGGAATTTAGATTAAGTTTGTATTTTTATTTATATATTTAAATATTATTCTTGTAGTACGGTTCGAATACGTTTTAGATATAATCTAATTCTGTGTCGTGGGAATCCGAATATAGATGTATCTGCGTCAGTGTATCTGTGTGATATGTGTGTCCGTCTGTTTGTCTGTGTGACCCCCTTTCGTGTGTTTGTCTGTGTGTCTGTCTTCTCTCTCTCCGCTCTCTGTACGTCTCTCTCTCTCTGTCTCGTCTGTCTCTCTCTCTCGTGTCTCTCAGTGTCTCTCTCTTTGTCTCTGTCTCTCTCTGTGTCTCTCTCTTTGTCTCAGTCTCTCTCTGTTCTCTCTTTGTCTCAGTCTCTCTCTGTGTCTCTCTCTTTCTCTGTGTGTGTCTCTCTCTATCTCTTTCTATCTCTGTGTCTCTCTCTTTCTCTCTCTCTGTCTCTCTCTTTGTCTTTCTCTCTCAATCTCTTTCTCTCTGTCTGTCTCTTTCTCTCTATCTTTCTATCTGTCTCTGTCTGTCTCTCTCTTTCTCTCTCTCTTTCTGTCTCCTCTCTTTCTGTTTCTCTCTTCTTTTCTCTCTCTCTCTTCTCTCTCTCTCTTCTCTCTTCTCTCTCTCTCTCTCTCCGTCACCTCTCTTTATTTCTTTGCATTTTCTGTCTCTTTCTTCCTTTCTCTCTCTGTCTCTTTGTCTGTCTGTCTGTCTCTCGTTGTCTCTGTTCTCTTTCTGTCTCTTCGTCTGTCCCTCTGTCTTTGTCTGCCTCTCACACACACTCTCTCTCTCACTCTGTGTGTGTGTGTGTGTGTGTGTGTGTGTGTGTGAGAGAGAGAGAGAGAGAGAGAGAGAGAGAGACACACACACACAGAGAGACAGAGACAGAGAATGACAGAGAAAGACAGAGGGAGAGGGAGATTTATGTTGTTGTTTTTTTTCTTCGTTTTAGGAATTTTGGACATCATCCGCTCTATTGATTGTTACAACTTTCGTTTTTTTTTGTTTTTCATTTTTTTCTCTTCTTCTTTTTTTTTTTTCTTCTTCTTCTTCTTTTTTTTTCTTTCTTCTTTCTTCTTTTTTTTTTTTTCTTTCTTCTTCTTCTTTTTTTTCTTCTTCTTCTTCTTCTTCTTTTTTTTTTCTTCTTCTTCTTCTTCTTCTTTTTTTCTTCTTCTTCTTCTTCTTCTTTTCTTCTTCTTCTTCTTCTGCTTCTTTTTCTTCTTCTTCTTTTTCTTCTTCTTCTTCTTTTTCTTCTTCTGCTTCTTTTTCTTCTTTTTCTTGTTCTTTCTTTCTTTCTTTCTTTCTTTCTCTTCTTTCATTCATTCATTCTTTCTTTCTTCTCCCCCCCACTCTCTCTCTCACACATGTCCGTCTGTCGCTGTCTCTTTCTCTCTCTGCCTCTGTCTCTTTCTCCTCAGGAATGTAATGCAACCTTTTGTAGACATGTTAAGATTTATTTCTTTGTAATTTTGTTTGATTCCAGGCATCTTTTCAGATAGGCACACTTTTTTGGTTGTGAGAAGAAAAGAAAGAAAGAAGAGCGAGAGAGAGAGAGAGAGAGAGAGAGAGAGAGAGAGAGGAGAGAGAGAGAGAGAGAGAGAGAGAGAGGAGTTTTATTTTTACTGTTTTGTTTGGTTGATGGGTTTGTTGTTGTTGTTGTTGTTGTTGTTGTTTGGAACATCAGAGTAGGCAGTTTTATTTGTTCTCACCATAATTTCCCCATTTTATACGCCACCTTAACGGCCATAGATGCCGGGACAGTTTTTACAGTGCTTGTGATGATGATGACGACGACGATGAGGATGATAATCATGATGATATAGAGTTCCGTGTAGGATTGAAACTGCGTGACAGGGCTGCACTACTCTATCCGCTTAACTATCACGCTATATCCCGGCGTCAACCAGGCCCGAGAAATACAGACACCTGCGGTCTGGTCAAAAGCACCACCACCCTCAGTGACGCTTCCGTGAAGCGGATGAGACTAGACTGTGTGGCCCAAGTCTTTCCCTTGAGCCTATGGCGAGTTATGCTCGAGGGTGGGAGCCGGGTTGTGGTTGAAAAATCGAACAATGATTTTGGAAGAACTTGTGGGGACTCGAACCCACAACCTTCTACTGTTACTGGTGTTCTTGTTTAAAGCCCAGCCGACTGCGTAGAGCCGTATCAGGGCTTATATGGTATCAAAATATACGCAATACTTCAACAGGGGAAAAAAAGGGAAAAGAAAATTAAGTACACATATCAATGCATTCACGCACATAATCTACGGAAATGCCCCTGACCACTCCGTCCAATTTATCGCACAGGGGATTTAAACAACATACTTAAATACAAATTTAAGCATACCTAAGGACACTAAAACACATAAAAACGGACTTAAATTTCCTAAAATTTCTTGCGTATATCTCATTTCCCCAGAACCAAAAATGCATTTAATACGTATACCCAGTAATTCATTAATCCTAAGAGAAAGTACGTAAGACTTTATCGAACGCATACAGTTAAATAATTGGTAGTCAGTTGCGCTTACCCCGTTGGGTTGCCGGGGGCTCTTTCAGAATAAATAGTATCCCCACCTTCTGGAAATTCTGTGCTAGAAATTTCCTCTTTTCTGTCACTCTCTTCGTTTCTGCCTTGTTGCCTTGCTTTCTATCATTTCTACTTATTTACTGCCTTAATGGTCCATTCATAGTATTTTTTCGATAAAGTCTTACGCACTTTTTCTTCGGATTGATAATTGGGTACATGTATTAAGTGCATTTTTGGTTTCTAAGGAGGTGAGATATGCGAAGCAATTTTAGGTAATTTATGCCTGTTTTTATATATGTTTTGGTGTCCTTATGTATGCTTATATTTGTATTCAGGTGTGTTTTTTAAATCTCCCCTGTGCAATAAATCGGACGGAATGGTCCTACGCCGGGGCATGTCCTTAGATTATGTGCGCGAATGCATTGATATGTATACTTAATTTTCGTTTCTTTTTTTTCCTGTTGAAGTTTTGTGTGTTTTGAAGCGGTTATAGCCCTGATATGGCTCTGCGCAGTCGGCTGGGCTTTAAACAACAATAAAAGAAAGTAAAAGTTGCGCTAACCACCGCGTCACTGCAACCAGTCTGTTTGCTTCTTTTAGGAAGTTTGGACACCATCCATTTTTTTTAGCGATTTATTTACTAGTTGTTCTTTGTGCTTTTCTTCTCTTGTCTCTCGCTGTCTGTCTCTGTCTGTCTCTCTCTCTGTCTGTCTGTCTCCTCTCTCTCTTTCTGTCTGTCTCTCTGTCTGTCTGTCTCTCTCTCTCTCTCGCTCTGTCTGTCTGTCTCTCTGTCTGTCTGTCTGTTTCTGTCTGTCTCTCTCTCTCTCGCTCTGTCTGTCTGTCTCTCTGTCTGTCTGTCTGTTTCTCTCTCTCTCTCTCTCTCTTCTTTGTTTAATTTTAATTTGTGTGCAGTATTTTGTTTTCTATTGTTTTCATTACATGTGTATTATATACAGCTGGGATGTAACATGATTTATGTACTGATATCTGTATCGTCTGGGGAAAAAAGTTTCATTTCATTGGAGTGTCTATCTGTCTCCCTGCCTGCCTGTCTGTCTGTCTGTTTCTCTCTCTCTCTCTCTCTCTCTCTCTTTCTCTCTCTGTCTGTCTCTCTCTCGTCTCTCTCTGTCTCTCTCTGTCTCTCTCTGTCTCCTCCCCACCTCATCACGAGAGGAGGGATTTCTGTTTCATGAAATCATTACCATCATTTGATCAAATGGTTTTATTTCTGGAAACATTATCAGCGCCATCCGCAAAGTTTCCTTCTTTTTTTTTTTGTAATTATTTTTTTAAGTTGCATAGATCAGGTTTTTGCACGTAATATCTTTTCAGTGAATCCGTTAAGGATTTTTGTTTTCAGAAAACGTTACTTAGTAGACGGATATGTATCATGTGTAACTCAGACCAGCATTTTATTGTCATTCTTTTAGGATGTGACCCACCCCCGTTGGGTTGCCGGGGGCTCTTTCAGTATAAGTAGTATCCCCACCTTCTGGATAGTCTGTGCTAGAAATTTCCTCTTTTCTGTCACTCTCTTTGTTTCTGCCTTGTTGCCTTGCTTTCTGTCATTTCTACTTATTTTCTACCTTAATGGTCTATTCACCTGTATTTTTTCGATAAAGTCTTGCGTACTTTTTCTTCGGATTGATAATTGGGTACATGTATTAAGTGCATTTTTAGCTCTAAGGAGGTGAGATATGCGGAAGCAATTGTGGGTAATTTATGCCTGTTTTTATATATGTTTTGGTGTCCTTATGTATGCTTATATTTGTATTCAGGTGTTGTTTTTTTTAAAATCTCCCTTGTGCGATAAATCGGACGGAATGGTCCTACGCCGGGGGCGTGTGTCCTTAGATTATGTGCGCGAATGCATTGATATGTGTACTTAATTTTCTTTTCTTTTTTTATCACTGTTGAAGTTTTGTGTTTTGAAGCGGTTATAGCCCTGATATGGCTCTTCGCAATCGGCTGGGCTTTAAACAACAATAAAAGTTAAGTAAAGGATGTGACCCTTGTAAGGGTCGATCCTTAGGAAAATAAGGAGAGAGTAGGGGCCGAGTGAGGGAGGGAGGGTGGGAGAGAGAGAGAGAGAGAGAGAGAGAGAGAGAGAGAGAGAGAGAGAGAGAGAGATCGTCATCATCATCATGTGCCCTGCCGCATGGTGTTGGCGATCATGGCCCTCCATATGCATCCATCCCTTGTTGCTGCAACCACATCTTCTGTCCTCAGCCACCCTACAAATCTGTCCAATATTTTTTCCCTGGGTCTACCTGGTGTTCTCTTTCCCTCCAGCTTTCCTGTTGTGACCAGGTGCTCTAATTCCCCTTTCCTCATAAAATGGCCTTATAAATGTTGCTGGTCTTTTCCTAATCTTCCTTATGAATGATCTTCTTGTGTCTGCCTCCACCAAGACTGTCTCGTTTGTTTTCTTTGCTCTCAACATTCTTCTTAGAAGCCACATTTCGGCTGCCTCAAGATTAAGATTGATGAAGAAGATTAGGAAATGGGGAAAAATGCAGCAAGCTGGATTTTGATCTGGGGTGTTTGCGCAGTGCAAGAGAAAGTGCTATTGTAACGTGTTATTGACTATGACCGTGTTCTGTACAATGTAAGTTACATAGCTAACTTTGTGTGTGGTGTGTGTGTGTGTGTGTGTGTGTAGTGTACGTATGTGTGCGTGTGTGTGTGTGTATGTGTGTGTGAGTAGTATGTGTGTGTGTGTGTGTGTGTGTGTGTGTGTGTGTGTGTGTATGTGTGTACGTATGTGTGTGTGTGTTTGTGTGTGTGTGGGGTGTGTGTGTGTGTGTGTGTGTGTGTGTGTGTGTGTGTGTGTGTGTGTGTGTGTGTGTGTGTTCGTTCTTTGATTTAACGTATTTTCAATATAAATGATATTTATTTGTTTGTGTCTATGTGTGAGATAGAGAGAGTATGTGTGTGTGTGTGTGTGTGTGTGTGTGTGTGTGTGTGTGTGTGTGTGTGTGTGTGTTGTGTGTGTGTGTGTGTGTGCTCGCGAGCGCGTTTGTGTTTGTTTGTGTGTATGTGTGAGAGAGAGAGAGTGTGTGTGTATATGTGTGCGTTTGTTTGTTTGTTTGTGTGAGAGAGAGAGTGTGTGTGTGTATACGTTTGTGTGAGAGAGAGAGAGAGAGGTGTGTGTGTGTAGTGTGTGTGTGTGTGTGTGTGTGTGTGTGTGTGTGTGTGTGTGTGTGTGTGTGTGTGTTTTGAGAGAACGTGTTTCTATGTGTGTGTGTTTGTGTTTAGTGAGAGAGAGAGAGAGAGAGAAAGAGAGTGTATGACAGAAAGAGTATGTGTATATCTATATATATGTGTGTGTATGTATGTGTGTGTGTGTGTGTGTTTTGTTTGTGTGTGTGTAAGTATGTGTGTGTGAGTATGTGTATGTATGAGAGAGAGAGTGTGTGTGTATGTGTGTGTTTGTGTTTGTTTCTTTGTGTTTGTGTGTAGCGTTTGTGTGTGTTTGTTTGCTTGTGTGTTGTGAGAGAGAGAGAGAGTGAGAGATAGAGAGAGAGAGAGAGAGAGGCAGACAGACAGACAGACGAGACACAGAGAGAGACAGACAGACAAACAAACAGACGGACAGACAGAAGAGACAGACCTGTCTGAGCATCTGACCGAGAAAGTCAACAAACAATCAAGCCAACGTCAAAAACAAACAAAGAAATCAATCTAATTGTTTTGTATTTGTGTGTGTCCCCAGGATGCCAGAGGAAACAGCGAGACGGCACCAGAGACGTTCGTTGCCGAAAGCAATTTAAGACAAGACAAAACAAAACAAAACAAAACGAAACGAAAAAGACAACCGCAGACGAAAAACACGAACACACAAATTAAATCAAAGAAACAATTTTTTTTGAGACTGGGGGTAAAAAAAAAAAAACTCTCCAAGACGTGGGATTTGAAAGACGCTACAAGGTGCCAGAAAGTCTGGTCTGGAATTGTACGAAATTGCAGAACAACAGCAAACAATAAGAACACAGAAAGAACGAACGGACTTGTGGTTATAAAATAAAAAAGAAGAAAGAAGAAAGAAAGAAAGAAAAAGAAAGAACAAAAATAAAAGCGAAAGAAAGACAAAGAGAAAGAAAGAAAGAAAAACTGAAAAGAAGAAGGAAAGATTAAACAAAAAGAAGAAAAACTTAAAAAAGAAAGAAAGAAGGAAAGAGAGAGAGCGAAAAAAAAAAAAAAAGAGAAGTTATAAGAAAGCACACAGATTGATTGATTGGTTTGATGTGTTCATCTGTATCGATTGATTAGTTGTTTGACTGTTTGATCTCTTCGTCTATATTTTCCAACCTTTGAGATGAAGATACAGTACAAGAGCGTGGACATCGAGGCAAAGACAGAAACATAGACAAAGAGACTGATAACAGAAACGAAGGGATGGAAAAAGAAAGGAAGTAAATTGACAGAAAGATAAAAAGACAGATACAGAAACAAAGAAAGGCAGGGACTTAGAAAAGAAAGAAAGGAAAAAGAAAAGAAAGGAAGTAACTTTAAAAGAAAAGTCAAAAAGGAAGAATTAAGTAGAGAAAGTTTGGAAAAGGCCAGAGACACACGAAAATAGACAGAGAACGCGTGTTTAGTTAACAAAAGAAGACATGTGCATTTTCTTTTTGGCCTATTGGCCTTTACCAAAGAAATAAGAAGGAAGCAGGGAGATTTTTTTTATATCAACCAAAGGACATAACTCTTGAGAGTCACGTAAGAATTATCTCCCATGTTGTGAAACTTCTCAAATCTAACATAGTTTGCGCTACCCATTCAGCTAGCATAGAAGCAGATGATACAAAGCACAAAAACTGTAATCTCAGAACACTACTGGCCTTTGTCAAACGTACGCTAAAGACAACAAAGCGACAAATTCACTGATTTAAAACAAAAACAACAGGACAACACTTAACTCTCCTGATGTTTCCGTTGAGCTAGAAAAACAGTGACTAGTATGAAATCATACAGTGGTTATAATAGTATGAAATCATTAAGTGGTTGTAATTTGTGGTAACTGGGAAAAAAGGAAAAGAAAGAAAGAAAGACACTCCAAATAACATCAGCAAGACAAAAAAGTGTAAGCTGGGGAAAACAGCTTTCTTCTGAAATCATACAAATTATTGCAACAGTTCCAGACAACAATATCAGAAATATGATTCACCATGATTAAGGGAAGAACATATTTTTTGGAGTAACAAGAAGTGCAGTTGTTACAGAAAATTGTGGCTGGAAGGAGATAAAAGAAAATAACAAACAAACAAAGAGAGAGAGAGAGAGAGAGAGAGAGAGAGAGAGAGAGAGAGAAAACCGAGAACAATTTCAGCAGTAAATTCCAGAATCCATAAAAGTGACACAAGTCGTCTGATCTCAGACGTGTCATAGCCAGTTGGTTTTAAGAGAAAAATACACAAACAAAAACACAGACATTATTCCAGAAAAAAAAACAAGAAAAAAAACAAACAAAAAAGCAGTATTAGCACCGACAGCACAGCAACAATAATAACATAACAACAGCAGCAAAAAAAAACAACAACAACAACAACGGCAGCAGCAGCAAAAAACAAAAAACAAAAAACCCAATAATAACGACAACAACAGCAACAGCAGGAAACAAACAAACAAACAAGAACAACAACAAAAAGCACACAACAAGAAATTCAAGCCAGGTGATTTTCTGGACAGGAAAAAAAATTAGAACGAAAATAACAACACCAAACACGCAACTTAGTGCCAATGCGAGTGAGTGATCATGACCTCTGTATAGAACTGAAAAGTCAGTGTCAGTTTTGTTGAGGCAGCTTTTCCAGGCTCGGAATAAATTCCATATGAACCAACTCCGCAGATGCCATGTGAAGGACAAAGACCCGTGGAATAAGCCATTGCACCGAGCATAAGCCCAACACGCTGATAAAATCTTTAGATAGATAACAATTACACGCACAACAACAACATCAGCACTAGCAGATACGAAAACGGTAACGAAAGCCGAAAGTGGCGACCGTCAGAATGGAGTAGTTTTGGGCAAAATTATTAGCAACAATTTACATGGTAAGTCGTGGACATGCACGTTGGAGACTGCGATATTAGTAATAATAAATCAAATAACAACATTAACAATAATAAAGAAAAAAAAACAGCATAAGTAACAACAACAAAACACGTGGATAATAACAGCATTAATAATAACGGCAGAAGCAATAACAGCAACAATAGCAATAACAACAACGACAACAACAACAACAACAACAGAAACGACAGCAACAACAAGAGAAAGAACTAACAATAACAGCAGCAACAGCAACAACCACATTAGCAGTAACAACAACAACAGCAACAACGGCAGCAGCAATAACAACAACAAGAGAAACACGAACAATAACAACAACAACAAAGACAACAACAAACGACAACTTTAGCTAGCTGAACGGAATAATGAACATTTAACACGAAACAACAAAATGGTGTGCGAGTGCGCGTAAGCGATCATCTCAACACAAGCGAACACCTGTAACAACAGCATAGGGACTGCAACAGGAGGAGCAGATCTTACCACAACCAAAGCAATTCAGTCGACCCTTGGAACCATTTAGATGGAAAAATTCACAATACTAACTTCTGGAACCCAGCAATCTTCGTTCATATGCGTGTGACAGATCGCGACAGAGGTTGAAAACCACGACTAGAAACAAACATTACTGCAACAAAAACAACAACGAGCACAACAACAAAACAACATCAACAATCACAACAACAGCAACGGCATCAACGATCACAACAACATCAACGATCACGACAACGACAACACCACCATCAACATCAACGATCACATCAACGACCACAGCAACAGCAACAACAACAACAACAACAACATCATTATCAACGATCCTAACGAGAAGAGAATCTAAAACTGGTGAACATTCGGACGGAATGATTATCAACAAGCAAAACCAAACAAAACAGGCAATATTTGTATGATTGTGAGTTTGAGGCGTTGCCACATTCGAGAACATCACCATCACCACCACCACCGCCACCACCACCACCAGCAGCAACAACAGTAACAACAACGGTAAGAGCAAACCATTGCAACAACAACGACAGCGTAATCCAAAACCGGCAATCACCTGAGAAATAACAATATAAAAAAATTACCAACCATAATATAAACAGGAAGCAGGTTGTGCGTGCGCCAGTAACAGAATAGTCAACCTGACACCGTCTGAGGAAATTTCCTGCGCAAACCGGAAACGGAACAGACGAGGGACTCCATTATCGTCTGGCGTGTGACATGTGAGTTATTCCCCCTGACCAGCTCGTGCAGTGTGGAACTTATCCGTCATCAGTGCAACAGGTAAGCGCACAACCGTGTTTCTGCAACTATTGCATTTTTAAGGGACCGATTGACCGCCGTGTTTGTCTGTCTGTTCGATGTATTTTTGTAAGAATATTATGTTTGCATATGTGCGTGTATGATTGTGTTTGCACATGTATGCATGCATGTATGTCTGTCTCTCTGTCTCTGTCTGTCTGTCCGTCTGTCTGTCTCTTTCTCTCTCTCCCCCTTTCTCTCCCCTTCTTCTCTGTCTGTCTGTCTGTCTGTCTCTCCTCTGTGTCTGTCTCTATCTGCCCCTCTTTCTCTCTCTTTCTGTCTCCAGTCTCTCTCTCTCTCTCTCTCTCTTTCTCTGTGTGTCTGTCTCTCTTTCTCTCTCTCTCTTTCTCTGTGTGTCTGTCTCTCTTTATCTCTCTCTTTCTCTGTCTGTCTGTCTCTCTCTCTGGTATATGTCTGCCCGTCTGTCTTTCTATCAGTCTTTTCAGAATTATCTTTCTTCCTATCTGTCTTTCTTAATGTCTGTGTCTGTCTCCACACATATGTTTATATTCATGTCTTTTTGCATGTGGATGTGTTTACCTATTTACCTTTCTGTCGGTCTGTTTCTCTATCTTGTTTTGTGTATATTTGCTAAATGAGTTACCCGTTTCTCTTTAGCTTTTTATTGTAATGGATGGAGGTGACCAGTCTTGAGTTTATTGTTTAATTTTGGTCTACTTTTATACATTCACTCACGTATTGATTTTGTCAGATGTTTGTTTCTTCGTATTTTCCTTGTTTTGATTTTCATAGCTATGGACAGTCAACAAACAAAGCCAGAACAAGATTGAGGCAGCCGAGATGTGGTTTCTAAGAAGAATGTTGAGAGTTGCATGGACAGCAAAGAAAACAAACGAGACAGTCTTGATGGAGGCAGACACAAGTAGCTCACTCATAAGGAAGATTAGGAAAAGACAGGCAACATTTATAGGCCATTTTATGAGGAAGGGGGATTTGGAGCACCTGGTCACAACGGGAAAGCTGGAGGGAAAGAGAGCACCGGGTAGGCCCAGGGAGAGAATGCTGGACGGACTTGCAAAGTGGCTGGGGACGAGGAGGGTGGGGGAGATGCTAGGGGCAACAAGAGATAGAGACAGATGGAAGTCCATGATCGCCAACGCCATGCGGCAGGGCACCTGATGATGATGATGATGATGATGATGATGATGATGATGGACCAAGTTATTATTTTGTATGATTAATTTATAAGTTGATGGAATGGCTAATCAGTTGTTTTTTGTTTCTGGCTTTTGTTTTGTTTTGTTTTGTTTGAGGGTTGGCTGGTTTCTGTTGTGAGTACGGATGTATAAACAAAATGTATGGCTCTCTTACAGTGTGCCAGCTTTCTGTATTCATTAATTTGTGTTCCCCCACTACTCCCTCTTGTGGGAATGCCGGGGGCTATTTTCACTATAAACAGTATCCCCATCTTTTGGAAATTCTGTGCTAGAAAATTCCTATTTTCTGCCACCCTCTTTGTTTCTGCCTTGTTCCTTTGCTTTCTGTCATCTCTATCATTTTCTGTCTTGCTGGTGTGTATACCTGTATGTATGCTGTAAAACGTTAATACTGTCTGTTAGGACTGATAATTGGGTCCGTGTATCAAGTGTATTTTTAGCTCTAAGGAAATGCTGTATGCAGAAGAAATTTTAGGCAATTCAGGCTTTTTTTCTGTTTTAGAACATATAGACACACAGACACACAGACACATAGACACACAGACACACACACACATACACACACACACACACACACACACACACACACACATCATGTATATATACAGGGGGGTGCAAAAGTAGGTATACAGTATCACATCATTATTATAATGCTTAATTCCGCTCTCGATTAGAAGAGTGTGAATACCGACGGCAAGCAGTTTGAGTATCTGAGGGAATAAGGCTGTGCTTGTTATCACATGTAAATGCAATATTCATTTGTTTGTATAATAAATACAATGAGCATTGTACGTGTTTTCTTTTTTCATAACTGTATACCTACTTTTGCACCCCCCCTGTATACATTTATATGTATATGTATATATACAAATAAAAACATATATATATATGAGAGAGAGAGAGAGAGAGAGAGAGAGAGAGGAGAGAGAGAGAGATTTTTTATTCAGGTTTGTTTTTTCTAGACCCCACGGTGACAAATTGGACTGGATGGTAAACGCTGGAGGCACATCGTTTAACTATGTGCCAGAATGCATTGACATGTAATGTGCTTGGTTTTTTTTTCTAACTATATTTTCGAGATCAGGGAAGCGTTGTGTTTGTTTTGAGGTGGTTATAATCCTGATATGGCTGTGAACAGTCGGCTGGGCTTTTTAAACTTAGATAATAACAATGCCGAATTTTCAAGGCTATACATCATGCTGTTACCATATCATATGAAAACAGATTCAGAACGGATACGTAGTTTTTAGCGATCTTGAAGAACCTCTTCCGAGACGTCCTTCCTGATGCAATTTTCCAGTTTTTACAAGAGATTAATAGATTTCACCTGATATGATTTTACGGCTGTTTTTCTGTAATTGCGTTTTAGAATTGTAAGGTTAATAGCGAGCATGGTTTTTAACTGTTGTCTTTTATCTTAACCGGGTTGTCGTTTATTTGATGTGGTGTTAGCCCTGATATGGCTCTAGAAGTCGGCTGGGCTATAAGCGGTATGGACTTGAACTTGACTAGCGAGCTTGTGTAGAGGCTTTTGTTTTATTAACTGTCCTTTTCCTCTGTTCTTGATCCATGCTCTACTCCCGTGGGGATGCTGGGGGCTCTTTCAGTATAAACAGTAATATAATGTTTATTTGTATAGCGCATATTCCATATAAAAACATGCTCACCAGCTATATATTGCGCAAAAAAAAACAAAAACAAAAAAAAAATGCAAAAGGTGATAAAAAAAAAAATGTTCACAATTACATACACAATAAGATAACAACAAACATTAAAGCTATACAAGTAAGAAGACACATAAGAAACCACAGAATATCAAAATTTAAACACTGACTCATGTAATGAAAAAAATAACAGATTTTTCATATGAATAAAGAGGCAGAAGGTGGGGACACTATTTATACTGAAAGAGCCCCCGGCAACCCAACGGGGGTGGAGGGGGGGTGGAGGGGGGGTGGAGGGGAGGAGTGAGTGAGTTAGCAAGTTAGTTCATAACATTAACTAATTTCAGATGCAGTTGGTTAATAGTGGTGTTGGTGCTTACCGGTGTGTTCACGTAACGTGCAATAAAAAGCCACGACCGTCATGAAAGAATAATCAGGGAAAATGCCAGGGAGCCTGCCCATAAAATGTGCAAGTTTGCTGAAGTGTTTTTGAGGAAGAGAGAGAGAGAGAGAGAGAGAGAGAGAGAGAGAGAGAGGGAGAGAGAGAGAGAGAGAGAGAGAGAGAGAGAGAGAGAGAGAGAGAGAGAGAGAATGTGTGTGTGTGATGACATTTACTGTTCGTGTCTTTGCCTCTGTGTCTGCTTTTCTGTCTTTGTCTCTCTTTTCCTGCTTTTTTAAAATTTATTTTTTGCATAGCGGTTTGTTTGTCTATCTCTGCCTCAATCTCTTTGTTTCTTTCTGTGAAAAATCGTCTTTGTCATTCTCTCCCTGTCTCTGGCTCTTTCTCTCTGTCTGTCTGTCTCTCTCTCTGCTTCTCTTTCCCTCTCTCGTATCTCTATATGTGTCTATCTGTCTGCTTGGCTGTCTCTTTCTGTCTTGTCTGTCTTTTTCTCTCCCATTGTCATCAACCCCCCCCCCCTCTCTCTCTCTCTCGCATTGCTTCTTTCTCTCTCTGCCTCTGTCTGTGTGTCTGTCTGTCTGTGTGTCTGTCTGTCTGTCTGTCTGTCTCTCTCCCTCTCTCTCTCTCTCTCCTCTTCTCTTCTCTTTTCTATTTTTGCTTGTTTTGATCAGATTAAAACAAACAAACTGTTTGATATGAGAATTATTTGCTCCCGAAGCCAACGTTTTACCTGATCCTTTCCTGTCTTGCTTCGAGTCGTTGTAGCGATGTATGTATTTGGAGCATAGGACTGGGAATACTAAGCGTGGACGTATGTTAGCGATGTATGTATTTGGAGCATAGGACTGGGAATACTAAGCGTGGACGTATGTTAGCGATGTATGTATTTGGAGCATAGGACTGGGAATACTAAGCGTGGACGTATGTTAGCGATGTATGTATTTGGAGCATAGGATTGGGAATACTAAGCGTGGACGTATGAGTCTCCATCAGTTTGGTTTTTCTAATATGAGGGACGGCTCTTTCGCTGGGTGTGATAATCCTGTTGTAGGCTCAGTTGAGGAGAGTGGAAACATACAACTGAACACCTGTACCTCCAGCTTCATAATGGAGTAACTTTAAAAGTCTTCTCCCAGTTTCTTGCTGAAAGCATCCTCTGTCTGTCTGTCTGTCTGTCTGTGTGTCTGTCTCTGTCTCTTTCTCTCTGTGTTTCTGTCTCTGTCTGCCTCTCTTTGTCTCTCAATCTCTGTTCTCTCTCTCTGTCTGTCTGTGTCTGTCTGTCTGTCTGTCTTTGTCTCTCTGTGCCTCTGTCTCTGTGTGTGTGTCTCTCTCTCTCTCCCTCTCAATTTCTCTCTCTTTTATCCCTGTGTCTGTGCCTGTCTGTTTTGCCTTGTCTGTCTGTCTGTCTGTCTGTCTCTCTCTCTCTCTCTCTTTCTCTCTGTCTCTGTCCTTCCTTCCTCGCCGTTACACTGACCCTGCTTCTCTCTTTCCCTCTCTTCTTTCTCTCTCTGTCTCTGTCTGTCTCTCTTTCTGTTTGTTTTTGTCTCTCTGCCATTCTGTCTGTCTGTCTGTCTCCTCTCTCTCTCGTGTCTATTTCTTCCTTTTTTCATTGTTTGCTTTGTTTTGATCACATTAAAAATGTTCTCTATGCGTATTAGTTGCTCCTGAAACTACCGTTTTACCTGATCCTTTCCTGTCTTGCTTTCAGTCGTTGTAGCGACGTATTTTGGAGGACTGGGAACACTAAGCGTAGATGTATGAGTCTCCATCAGTTTACTTTTTCTAATATGACGGCAGATGCACATCAGAAATAGCCAGCAGAATCGGCCAAGCCAAAACAACATTCAAGAAGATGACAACCATTCTTACCAACAAATGCCTATCAGTTAACATCAGGAAGAGAGTTCTTGAATGTTGTCATCATCATCAGGTGCCCTGCCGTATGGCGTTGGCGATCATGGACTTCCATCTGCCTCTATCTCTCGTTGCCCCTAGCATCTCCCCCACCCTCCCCGTCCCCAGCCACTCTGCAAGTCAGTCCAGCATTTTCTCCTTGGGTCTACCCGGTGCTCTCTTTCCCTCCAGCTTTCCCGTTGTGACCAGGTGCTCCACCTTGAATGTTATATAGAACCAATACTGTTGTACGGTTTGCGAGGCGTGGACAGTAAACAAGCAAAGCCAGAACAAGATTGAGGCAGCCGAGATGTGGTTTCCGAGAAGGATGTTGGGAGTTCTATGGACAGCAAAGAAAACAAACGAGACAGTCTTGATGGAAGCAGACACAAATACATCATTCATAAGGAAGATTAGGAAAAGGCAGGCAACATTCATAGGCCATTTTATGAGGAAAGGGGAATTGGAACACCTGGTCACTTCGGTAAAGCTGGAGGGAAGGAGAGCACCGGGTAGACCAAGGGATAAGATACTAGACGGACTCGCAGAGTGGCTGAAGACAAGGAGGGTGGAAGAGATGCTTGAGGTAACAAGAGATAGAGACAGATGGATGTCCATAATCGCCAACGCCATGTGGCAAGGCACCTGATGATGATGATGATAAATATGACGGACGGCTCCTTCGCTGGGTGTGATGATCCTGTTGCAGTTGAGGAGAGTGGAAACATACAACTGAACACCTGTACCTCCAGTTTCGTAATGGAGTAACCTTAAACGTTTTGTTCCTGTTTTTTGCTGAAAACATCCTCTGTATATGTCTGTCTCTTTGTTTGTCTGTCTGTCTGTCTTTGTCTGTGTCTCTCTGTCTGTCTGTCTGTCTGTCTCTATCACTGTGTCTCTGTCTCGATCTGTCTGTCTCTATCTCTGTTTCTGTCTGTCTGTCTCTTTCTGTCTGTCTCTGTGTCTGTCTATCGCTATCTATCTCTCTGTGTCTCTGTCTCTTTCTCTGTCTCTGTCTCTGTCTCTCTCTCTCTCTCTCTCTCTCTCTCTCTCTCTCTCTCTCTCTCTCTAGCATCTGAAATACGAGTAACTGCTATATACTTGTACGTAGAATTCTTATCTTGTCATGAATCGTTAATAATGTTGTATTATGTGATTATGTTATATTGAATAAATTTATTTGAACCATCTCTTTAATAGTTTCTTATGGTCTTTTGAATAAAACAAAAATCTTAAAATTGTAAAGTAAAAGGATACAAGCTCTAAACTTAGAGTGCTTGCGAATTAGAATGATTAGTAGAATTATAACGAGACATATAGTTTTAATAGAAATGAAAATTGTAAAGGCTGAAAAATGTACTTTTTGTGGTATGCCAGTATAAGGAATTGAGTACATATTTTGGCGGTATAATATAGTTCAGCGCGTCTGGAAAATGTTAGAAGATTTAATCAATGGATCTGCCCTGTGGGGACGCCGAGGGCTCTTTCTGTATAAGTAGTATGCCCCCTTCTGGAAATTTTGTACTGGAAATTTCCTCTGTTCTGTCACTGTCTTTGTTTCTGCCTTGTACCTTTGCTTTCTGTCACTTATTTCTACCTGTCATTTTCTGCCTTGCTGGTCCATTCACCTGTATGTGTTCAGTAAAGTCTTATATACTTTCTCTTAGGATTGATAACTGGGTACATGTATTAAGTACGTTTTTGACTTTAGAGAAATGAGATATGCGGAAGCAGTTTTAGGTAATTTAGGCCTGTTTTTATATGTTTTAGTGTCCCTAGTTATGTTTAAATTTGAATTTATGACTGTTTTTTTTTAAATCCCCTGTGCGATAAATTGGACGGAGTAGTCAACGCCAGGGGCAACTCCTTACATTATGTGCGCGAATGCATTGATATGTGTATTTAATTTTCTGTTCTTTCTTTCCCTTTGTTGAAGTACTCTCTCTCTCTCTCTCTCTCTCTCTCTCTCTCTCTCTCTCTCTCTCTCTCTCTCTCTCTCTCTCTCTCTCTCTCTCTCTGTTGAAACTGTTATAGCCCTGGTATGGCTTTACGCAGTCGGCTGGGCTTTAAGCAACAATAACAATAACAATAACAATCATGGATGTGGAAATGTGAACAGTCGAAAGTTTACTGAAAATTTGATTCTTTTTGTAGTTGAACGACTTACAAAAACAGTGTTATTGATTTCATCACTTTAAAGCCAAAGCTACATTTGTCGGTGTAAACCAATAAGTCCAACCCGAAATAGCTGTCTTTAGACAAATGTTGCCTGACAGATATAGCCCACAGGGTTATAATGCGAAATTATCCTAAACATGATGCAAACTGAAATTTCCCTGACATGGCATAATTCTATGGTCACATTTCGACAGAAACATAAAAAGTATATAGAATATTTCATGCTCCCGATTTTGCAGAAATGTCAAATATCTTTTTTTGCTATAGTACACCTCCCAACTGATTTACTTGGAATTGTTGTTGCTGCTATATGTATATATACATGTATATATATATATATATATATATATATTTTATATATATATATATATTCATCATCATCATCATCATCGTCAAGTGCCTTGCCACATAGCGTTGGCGATCATGGCCCTCCATATGCATTTATCCCTTGTTGCCGCAAGCACATCTTCCACCCTGTCTGTCCTCAGCCAGTATTTTTTCCCTGAGTCTACCTGGTGTTCTCTTTCCCTCCAGCTTTCCTGTTGTGACCAGGTGCTCTAGTTCCCCTTTCCTCATAAAATGACCTATAAATATTGTCTGTCTTTTCCTAATCTTATCATTGATCTTCTTGTGTCTGCCTCCATCAAGACTGTCTCGTTTGTTTTCTTTGCTGTCCATGGAACTCTCAACATTCTTCTTAGAAACCACATCTCAGCTGTCTCAATCTTGTTCTGGCTTTGCTTGTTGATTGTCCACGCCTCACAATCCGTATAACATTATCGGTTCTATATAACATTCAAGGACTCTCTTTCTGATGTTAATTGATAGGTATTTGTTGGTAAGAATGCTTGTCATCTTCTTGAATGCTGTTGTGGCTTGGCCGATTCTGCCAACTATTTCCGATGTGCATCTGCCGTCTGCTGAAATGACCGTTCCCACGTATTTGAACTTATTTTCATCAGTTCTCGAAAACAGTGCTGCTCACACAATCTTTCAAATGATGTCGATGAGGATGGTAATCATGATGCTGTGGGGTTCCATCTAGGATTGAGACGGCGGGACAGGGCTATACTCTACGCTTACTATCATAATATATCCATTCCTCAACCAGGCGCGAGAGATGCAGACACCTGCGGTGCTGGTCAGACGATTTGAGCATCACCCTCAATGACGCATCCGTGAAGTCGATGAGACTCGACTGTGTGGTCCCAGTCTTCCCAATGAGCCCAACTCTGGGTAGGAGCTGGTTAGAGCCGAAAAATCCCACAATGATTTTTGATGGGACTGATGGGGATTCGAACCCACAACCTTCCAGTCGGTAGTCCCTTGCGCTAATTACTACACCACGGCGACTGGGGAGTCAAAGGGTTAAATTAAGTTTTTGCAGCTGGGGAATACGGTGCGGGAGTCAATGGGTTAAATTAAGTTTTAGCAGCTGGGGAATACGGTGCGGGAGTCAAAGGGGTTAAGTTTTAGCAGCTGGGGAATGCAGTGCGGGAGTCAAAGGGTTAAATTAAGTTTTAGCAGCTGGGGAATACGGTGCGGGAATCAAAGGGGTTAAATTAAGTTTTTTGCAGCTGGGGAATACGGTGCAGGAGTCAAAGGGTTAAATTAAGTTTTAGCAGCTGGGGAATACGGTGCAGGAGTCAAAGGGTTAAATTAAGTTTTAGCAGCTGGGGAATACGGTGCAGGAGTCAAAGGGTTAAATTAAGTTTTAGCAGCTGGGGAATACCGTGCAGGAGTCAAAGGGTTAAATTAAGTTTTTAGCAGCTGGTGAATACGGTGCAGGAGTCAAAGGGTTAAATTAAGTTTTTGCAACTGGGGAATACGGTGTGGGATTCAAAAGGGTTCAATTAAGTTTTTAGCAGCTGGGGAATACGGTGCGGGATTCAGAGGGTTAAGGAGCTGTGACACGTGCAGAACACTTAAGTGTGACGTAGCGGAAGCGCGTGCTTTGCATTGTCACATTAAACTGTGATCAGTTTGAGCCATTATTCCGACCCGCACGGAATTTTCGGCGTTAGCGCGTGTGGAACGCATTTCACGTGCAGAAAAAGAAAATCTGAAAGTATGTTGTATCATTTTTAGTAATGAAGTTAACTGGCCTTGGCCGATTTTGTTTGTTTGTTTGTTTGTTTGTTTTTTATGGATCATCATCCAAAACAAGTGCGACTACCCGCGTTCAAACATGAACCATAAAAAAACACGAAAATAGAGTCAGAACGCGTATTTTAATACAAGACAAGACAAGACAGGCCCAAATTTTCGGCCAACTGAAGAAATAAGAGGGAAGCAGGGAGAATATTTATAATATTAATCAAAGGACGTAACTTTTGAGAATTCTAAAGAGTTATGTCCCTTTATTAAAAATATTAAAAATTCTCCCTGCTTCCCTCTTATTTCTTTGGTATTACCTATACGCCTTGGAAGCAACCCTGTATATGTTCTGTCTTGTCTACGTGTGTGTGTTTGGTCAGTTCAGGAATAAAAGACTATGTCAATCTTGAACATAAGACCAATATATTGTATGTATTTCTCTCTCCTCTCTCATAGTTGTGTGTAGGGTAGTTGCAGAGTATAAAGGTAGGCTTGGGTGCTCCTTTTTCGAGCAGTGTTCTGAGCTTGCTGTTTTTGTGCTTTGTATCTGCTTCTATGCTAGCTGAATGGGTAGCGTAAGCTGTGTTA
>JAPXFY010000032.1:39753759-39756259 GCA_030674185.1 Monoplex corrugatus | reverse complement strand
CTGTATATATTCGATGAAAAAAAAACTCTTAGTACTTTTCCTTAGGATTGATAATTGCGTGCATAGGTGGGGTGGGTTTTTTGCTCTGGGGAGGTGGGATATGCGGAAGCGGTATTTGGTAATTTAGGTTTGTTTTATATTATGGTTTGGTGTCCTTACGTATGTTTTGATTTGTATTCAGGTGTATTTTTTAAATCCCCTGTGCGATAAATTGCACAGAGTGATCAACGCCAGGGGCATGTCCTTAGATTATGTGCGCGGACGCATTGATATGTGTACTTAATTTTCTTTTCTTTTTTCTTTTTTTTTTTACTGTTGAAGTTTTATGTTTTGAAGCGGTTATAGCCCTGATATGGCTCTACACAGTCGGCTGGGCTTTAAACAACAATAACAATAACAGTCGTTAAATTGCTTTGGTAGCCTGCCATGCGAACACAAGCTTAGACTGGTTCACGTAGGCTACGACTACAAGCAGAAAATATCACCGCAGAGCCAGTTATTATACAGCAAAATACCAATACAGTAGATGATCAATCTCAGACTCTCCTGCCATGGGGATGCCGAGGGCTCTTTCAGTATAAGTAGTATCCCCACCTTCTGGAACTTCTGTGCTAGATATTTCTCTCTTATCTGTCATTCTCTTTGGTTCTTTTTCCTCCTTTGTTTTCTGTTATTTCTTCCTATCATTTTCTGCCTTTCTGGTCCATTCACCTGTATGTGTTCAATAAAGTCTTAGTACTTTTCAATTAGGATTGATAATTGGGTACATGTATTAAGTGCATTTTTGGCTCTAGGGAAATGAGATATGCGGAAGCAATTTTAGGTAATTTAGACCCGATTTCTGTATACTTTATAGTCCTTTATGTTTACATTTGTGTTCAGGTATGTTTTTCGGAAGGAATATTTTGGTAATCTAGGCCCGACTTTATATGTTTTAGGGTGCTTGGTGATGTTTACAGTTATATTCAAATCTGTTGTTTTAATATCCTGTGTCATAAATTGGACGGAGTGATGGTTATATTATGTGCGCGAATGCATTGATATGTGTACTTAATTTTCTTTTTCTTTTTTTTTTCCTGTTGAAATTTTGTGTATGTTTTGAAACGACTCATCATCATCATCATCATCATCAGGTGCCCTGCCGCATGGCGTTGGCGACCATGGACTTCCAACCATCTCTATCTCTCGTTGCCCCCAGCATCTCCCCCACCCTCCTCATCCCCAGCCACTCTGCAAGTCCGTCCAGCATTCTCTCCCTGGGTCTACCTGGTGCTCTAATTCCCTCCAGCTTTCCCGTTGTGACCAGGTGTTCCAAATCCCCCTTCCTCATAAAATGGCCTATAAATGTTGCTTGTCTTTTCCTAATCTTCCTTATGAGTGATCTACTTGTGTCTGCCTCCATCAAGACTGTCTCGTTTGTTTTGAAATGACTGTAGCCCTGATATGACTCTACACAGATGGCTGGGCTTTAAACAACAATAACAAAATAACAAATATCTTCAGACTCCTGTATGAAAATTATCACACATCCCCAGCGAAACATCTGCCATTGTTCCTCTGCCATGGTTTCGTGTACTTCATGTTAGATTTTGGGTAGATACCACACACAAGACAGGGATACTGGGAAATGCAGCCACCACCACCACCACCCATCCACCCACCCACCACCACCAACAACAACCATCCACCACCACCACCACCACCACCAATACCACCACCAGCAACAACAACAACTACATATGTATATATATATATAATATATGTGTGTGTGTGTGTGTGTGTGTGTATATATCATGTGTGTGTGTGTATATTACGTGTGTGTATGTGTGTGTGTGTGTGTGTGTGTATGTGTGTGTGTGTGTGTGTGTGTGTGTGTGTGTGTATATATAGATTATGTGTGTGTGCGTATATTACGTGTGTGTATGTGTGTGTGTGTGTGCGTATATTACGTGTGTGTATGTGTGTGTGTGTGTGTGTGTGCGTATATTACGTGTGTTCGTTCGTTGCTTGATTTAACGTCTTTTCACTATAAGTGATATTAGACGAGGAAAAATGGCATGGAGGATGAAATAATGGGGGGGGGGGGGGGGGGGGGGTAAGGGGTGGAGGGGAGAGGGGAACAGAGTAAGGGACGTTAAAATAATTAAAAGGAAGCGGCAAGGTCTTAAGAAAAAGGATATGGATGAACAGAGAAATGAAACTAGAACAACGCTAACATCAATAATGTAACAGAAAAATCGTCATAAAAACAAAACAAAACAAAAATAATCATAATTATAATAATAATCTTAAAGTAACACATTAACGGGACTGTGAACCAATGATTCTGAAATTTTAACTAACAAAACTTGATCCGATACTACTTCTTTAAAATGCGTTTTAAGATAGTTTCCTTGTGTAAACGTCTTTGGTAAAAAGGAACGAAGCTTTCTGCAGTAAAACAAACAGTGATACAATGTGAATTGTTCGCCGCAAATACATAAAACGTTGTTACAATATT
>JAPXFY010000032.1:39743759-39748759 GCA_030674185.1 Monoplex corrugatus | reverse complement strand
TAATAATAATAGCAGCAACAGCAGCATAGTAGTAGTAGTAGTAGCAGTAGTAGTAGTAGTAGCAGCAACAGCATAGAGAGAGAGAGAGAGGGGGGGGAGAGAGGGAGACAGACAGAGAGAGAGAGAGAGAGACAGACAGACAGACAGAGAGCGAGAAAGAGAGAGACAAAGAGAGACAGAGAGAGATTCCCACCATTTTTTTTTTCATTTTTTGCTGTCTTATTTCGTACATTACATTGGTGACCACGGAACTGGAGACAGTAATTCACAGTACTGTGAAGATAATGACGATGTAGATTGACAGCTGCTCCTCCGACATGACTAAAACTGACCACCTGAAACATCTTTACTGTCCTTTGTTTTTTTTATTGTGTATTATTTTCCCGTTATATATCATTATCGTCTTCCTTGTTATCATGACTTGATCGACTCGGTATCTTCAAAGAGGAAATCAGAAAAGAAGACACAAAGTCCTAATTTTTCCAATACCCAAAGCCTGATACCTAACTGCCCCAGACAGCTAGCGTCCTTGATATACAAACTAAGGCTTAACTCTTGGAAAACAAAATATACACAGAATGTATTGTATTTGTTCAAAAGCATTATCTGTCCACCATCTGCTCTTTGAATGTTCTATCTTACTTACGACATATAGAAATAACAATCTTGATTTTTCATGTACTGATTCTAGAGATATCCTTTACAACAAAAATAATGATATTATTTCGGTAGTCCAGCTGATTCTCAGATCCCCTGTTGGCAGATTGTTTTGAAGAGTTAATTAATTGTTGTCTGTTATTGATTGACACTGTTAAATTAATGTTCTGTATTCTTAATTGTAATTGTTCCCCTTCTTACATTCAAACTCCCACTACCCCTCTCCATCCCCTTCCCACACCCTTTTTTTTTCTTTTTTCTCCCTGTGTATGTGTGTGTATGTATGTGTGTGTGTGTGTGTGTATGTGTGTATGTGTGTATGTGGTGGTCTTTGATTTAATGTCTATTCACTAAAGTGATTTTAGACACCAAAAAACAACAACAAACAAACAAACAAACAAAAAAAGGGGGGGGGGGAAGGGGAGTGATAGAGGAGTGAAGAGGATATTTGAAAATTGTCAATTTTGAATTTGAGAAAAGTTGATCCAGAAAACAACTGTTTTGAAGAGGGGAAGGTAAAACTAACAAATAATGTTACCATAATTATCGATTTAAACAAACAAACTAACAAACAAAATTAGTAAATATCCGGAAGAAATGAATAAAAAGTAGAACTAATAATTGACTAATCACAACAATGAACAAGTCAAATAACATTTTAAAGGTAATTCGCTATAGGACTTTTTGACAGGCTGACAAAAAAATTCATACAGTAATGATGATGAGGCAAATATGTCAGAAACTGTACTCACAGATAGTGTTGGAATATGTCGTTTTACCCTAACGCAAGAAAGAATATGACTATGTGTTATCTTCTTTCCACACAGACACACTATGTTATTGGTATATTTTGTTTTGAATGCATCAAGTTTCCATCTGTACATAAGGGACTGTATAGTTCTGCTGGCATGAAGCTGCTTAAGTATTTTACTGACTTCAAAGTTCATGTGACATTTATCATACTTTTTCTGTTTTAATTGGAACTGCTTCCAGACGTAGTTGTCCACTAAAGTGTAATTCTCGTGCAACGAGAGAGAAAGCTGGATATTGTTTGAATCTGGTGAGTTATTAGCTCCCCGTTTGGCAGCCCTGTCAACTTTATTATTATATCTAAAAGAACTATGAGAAGGTATCCAGCAGAAAGTAATATCAGTGCCTCTTAAAGATAAATTATGAATCAAGTGACTTATTTCCAGAATCATTTCTGATCTTGTTTGTAATTTTGATAATTCAAGAGCCTGAAGTGTGTGTATGTGTGTGTGTGTGTGTGTGTGTGTGTGTGTGTGTGTGTGTGTGTGTGTGTGTGTGTATGTGTATGTGTATGTGTGTATGTGTGTGTATGTGTGTGTGTGTATGTGTGTGTGTGTGCATATGTGTGTATGTGTGTGTATGCGTGTGTATGTGTGTGTGTGTGTGTGCGTGTGTGTGTGTATGTGTGTGTATGTGTGTGTATGTGTGTGTGTATGTGTGTGTATGTGTGTATGTGTGTGTGTATGTGTGTATGTGTGTGTATGTGTGTGTGTGTATGTGTGTGTGTATGTGTGTGTGTGTATGTGTGCGTATGTGTGTGTGTATGTGTGTGTATCTGTGTATGTGTGTGTGTATGTGTGTGTCTCTCTCTCTCTCTCTCTCTGTGTGTGTGTGTGTGTGTGTGTAAAATCACTATTGTGAACAGACATTAAATAAAGATTCCATTCCATTCCATTCCTAACGAAGGAAAAAACCAGCAAACAGAGAAGTGCATAATGCATTATTGTTGTCAGTGGAAACCTCGACCCTGTCTACATCCCCGACCATGTAATTGTGGTCATCACCAGGGGACATATTAGTCTGGTGCCCCGTATAATGTGGTCAATAAGTAAACGGCCACTACTGACCATTACTGAATTGACTCGGTGTACCGGGCGGTTGTGTACCCCTTTTGAAGTGTGCCCAGGTATAGAATACTCAGTGTGAAATAACTGGGAGGTTACTTGCCAATAATTAGTACAAAAGGATTAAGAGAAGCCAGGTACACCATTTTAGCAGGTAACCCTCGAATAACGTACCAAGTGTATAAAATAATGTAATTTAAATGTCTGTGACTATATGTATGTATTTATGTATGTATGTATGTGTATGTATGTATGTATGTATGTATGTGTGTGTGTATGTGTGTGTGTATGTATGTGTGTGTGTATATATGTATGTATGTATGTATGTATGTGTGTATGTATGTATGTATGTAGGTATTTATGTATGTATGTATGTATGTAAATATGTATGTATGTATGTATGTGTGTGTGTGTGTGTATGTATACATGTGTTTATGTGTGCATGTATGTATGTATGTATGTATGTATGTATGCATGCATGCATGTATGTATGTATGCATGTATGTATGTATGTATGTATGCGTGTATGTATGTATGTATTAATGCATGTGTGTATGCATGTATGTATGTACGTATGTATGTGTGTGTGTATGTATGTATGCATGTATGCATGTGTATGTATGTATGTATGTATGTATGTATATATGTAGTATGTATGTATGTATATATGTAGTATGTATGTATGTATGTATTGCAGAAAATGAAACGGACCTACAAAACCTTGTGAATATACTAGAAATAGAAAGCAAATGTAAGGGGTTGGAACTAAACCGCAGGAAGACTGATGTCATGGTGATCAGTAAAAAAAACTTGAAATCCCCTCAAGCAAAATAACAGCAAATGGTACAACCTTGAGACAGGTTGATAAATTTAAATACCTGGGAACGATCATTTCACTAGACGGCAGATGCACATCAGAAATAGCCAGCAGAATCGGTCAAGCCAAAACAGCATTCAAGAAGATGAAAAGCATTCTTACCAACAAATGTCTTTCAGTTAACATCAGGAAGAGAGTTCTTGAACGTTATATAGAACCAATAGTGTTATACGGTTATGAGGCGTGGACAATCAACAAGCAAAGCCAGAGCAAAATTGAGGCAGCCGAGATGTGGTTTCTAAGAAGAATGTTCAGAGTTCCATGGACAGCAAAGAAAACAAACGAGACAGTCCTGATGGAGGCAGACACATGAAGATCATTCATAAAGAAGATTAGGAAAAGATAGGCAACATTTATAGGCCATTTTACGAAGAAAGGGGAATTGGAGCACCTGGTCACAACGGGAAAGCTGGAGGGAAAGAGAGCACCAGGTAGACCCAGGGAGAAGATACTAGACGGACTTGCAGAGTGGCTGGGGACGAGGAGGGTGGAAGAGATGCTTGAGGCAACAAGAGATAGAGACAGATGGAAGTCCATGATCTCCAAGGCACCTGATGATGATGATGATATATGTATGTATGATTCGAACTCGCTACCTTCCAGTCGGTAATCCGTTGCGCTAACCACTACACCACGGCGACGGGTGGTTATTAATTTTCTGATACGGTAGATTGAAATAGTTTGAGTCTTCACGGCCCCATTATAACAGGGAGAGAAAAATGAACTTTTTTGCTTTTCATCTTGTAAATTTCATATTCTGGGGTGCGGTGAGGCTTTGACGTTGATTGATTACTACACTAATGAACTGACAACTTCATATTGCTGGCTTCATGATCCGTATCTGTCATCGTTTTTTGATGATTTCTCTTTATGCAGGAAGTTTTCATTGTGGCAAATAATTCTGTTTGAATGGTGTTCAATAATAATTCTTTATGATTTTAGTTCAGAGGTATACGTTTCTTTTTTTCTTCCAACCCCTTTTCTCCTTCATTCAAAGTGATCTGCCTCGTCTGATTTTATATTGTTTTTTTGTTTGTTTTTGTTTGGTGTTGATTTGTCTTTTATTCATTTTGTGTGTGTGTGTGTGTGTGTGTGTTTGTGTGTGTGTGTGTGTGTGTGTGTGTGTGTGTGTGTGTGTGTGTGTGTGTTAAAGGTGGTGAAAGAGGTACAGTTGGCATCGTTCTCTCTGTCTGTTTGTCTCTCTCTCTCTCTTTGTCTCTGTCTCTCTCTCTTTTTCTCTGTTTGTCTGTCTGTCCCTGTGTCTCTTTCTGTCTGTCTGTCTCTGTCCCTCTCTCTCTCTCTCTTTCTCTTTGTCTTTCTCTTTGTCTTTCTCTCTCTCTCTCCTTCTCTCTCTCTCTCCTCTGTCTCTCTTCTTCTTCTCTCTCTCACACATTCTCTCTCGCTCTCTGTCTGTGTCTCTCTCTTTTTCTCTGTTTGTCTGTCTGTCTGTCCCTGTGTCTCTGTCTCTGTCTCTGTGTCTGTCTCTGATCCTCTCTCTCTCTCTCTGTCTTTCTCTTTGTCTTTCTCTCTCTCCCCTCTCTCTCTCTCCTCTCTCTCTCCTTCTCTCTCTCTCTCCCTCTCTCTCTTTCCCT
>JAPXFY010000032.1:39723759-39728759 GCA_030674185.1 Monoplex corrugatus | reverse complement strand
ACAGATAAGTCCGTAAACAAACAGTGACACATGCAGCAACTCTTTTCACTCCGGAAGCCTTAACAAATGGACGGAAAGAGACGGTGGAGAATTGGAAAGGCGGAGGGATGATGATATGCACACACATACACGCGCGCACGCGCTCGCACGCACACACACACACACACACACACACGCGCGCGCGCGCGCACAGAGAGAGACAGAGAGAGAGCGACACACACACACACACACGCACGCACGTACACACACGTGCGCTCGCGCGCGCGCGCACACACACACACACACCACACTTGATCTCTCATCATACACACACGCGCGCGCGCGCGCGCGTACACACACACAACACACCAAAACACACACACACACACACACACATACAAACAAACGAACACACACACACACACACACACACACAGAAACACTCACACTCACATAAACACACACACACGACCACACACGCACATGCACACAAATACACACACACACGCGCGTGCACACACACACACACACACACCAAACACACACACGCGCGCGTGCACACACAGACACAGACACACACACACACACACACACACACACACACACACACACACACACACACACACACACACAGGCAAACAAACATACCAAACAGAGTTCGATGTTTTCATGCATTTCCCTACAGGCAAGTATTTATGGAGCAATATGGGGAAAGAGGCACTGAATAAATATTCTTTGCTAATCTTCATCGTATCTGCATTTAATGAGAGAGAGAGAGAGAAGAGAGAGAGAGAGAGAGAGAGAGAGAGAGAAAGTGGGAGAGAGAGAGGGGAGAGAGAGAGAGACAGACAGACAAACAGAAAGAGAGAAAGAAGAACAAAAAGGAGAAGAAGGAGGAGAAGAAAGACAGGAACAGAGACGGAAGAGAGAGGAGAGAGAGAGAGGGGAGAGAGAGAGACGAACAGCCAGGCCAACCAGACAAACAGAGAGAGAGAAGACAGATAGACAGACAGACAGACAGAGGGGGAACAGAGAGAGACAGAGAGACAGAGGGGCACACACACACACACACACACAGAGGGAGGAGAGAGAGAGAGAGAGAGAGAGAGAGAGGAGAGAGAGAGAGAGAGAGAGAGAGAGAGAGAGAGAGATATGTTTGTTGTCCACGGAACTCTCAACATTCTTCTTAGAAACCACATTTCAGTTGCCTCAATTTTCGTCTGATTTTGCTCGTTGACTGTCCATGCCTCACAACCATACAACAGTATCGGTTCTATATAACATTCAGGAACTCTCTTCCTGATGCTAATCGATAGGCATTTGTTGGTAAGAACGCTTTTCATCTTCTTGAATGCTGTTTTGGTCCAGCCGATAAAGCTGGCTATTTCTGATGCGCATCTGCCGTCTGGTGAGATGACCGTTCCCAGATGTCATGCGTGTAGCACAGGGTGGAATGAAATCCCTATCCAGCTTGGATTAAATCCAGGTGTCTCACTTCTTAGGCGAGCAAGGGCTTTAAACGCTACATAATACATCGGATGGTGTTTCATCATCATCATGTCGAGCTTGCTCAGCTATCCTTTACACGTTGATTCCATCCTTCTCTGTCAGACATTGCAGTAGGTAGTTCATCATACTGACAGCCCGTATCATCCATCAGCTGGTCGATGAAGGTCTTCTTTGGACGTTCTGGTCTTTGTTTGCCGTGGCTGGGTCTCCATAGTAGAACATCCCCCACCAGTTCTTCTTTGCTACGCCAGCAGTGTCCCGCGAAGCGCAGTCTTTGTTAACGTATTGATTTACTGATTGGTGGGATCTTACCATATAACTCTTTGTTAATTGGATGTTCTCTCCAGGATTTGTTCAGGGCTGCACGCAGCATTCGTGTGTATGCTCCATCAATCTTCTTCTCCAATGTCGTTGTTAGGGTCCAAAAGATTGAGCCATATGTAAGAACGGACTCTACTGTTGCTCGGGAGAAGTTCCTTTTCAGGTTGTCTGGTTGATTAGATTTCCAGATTTTGTCCAGTTGATTTAGTGCGCCCCAGGCTTTTCAGAGTCTGGTGTTGACGTCTTGTTCTGCGGAGTCAATGTAGCTGCCAAGGTATTTAAAGTCTTGAACTTGTTTGATCGTATCTCCATTGAGACTTCTCATACCTTCTGATGCGTCTTCAGACAGATGAACTCTGTTTTGTTCGCATTGAGGTGGAACCCGATCTCCATTGTGGTGTTTCAACAGAGCGTAAACCTGACTGGCCATTTGATGTGATCGCCGCCTCGTAAGGCCGTGCAGCCGCTTATATAAATGGGATAGTCTAGATGATTCGTTTCTCCATGCTACTCTTTTTAATTGTTTAGAACACGGAAAAGGAAGAAAGGCGGACCTTCAGTCACATACATCGAGAACATAACCAACAATCAGTGGCCTAAATATTTGAAAAAAATTGTCGACAAAAGTCAAGACAGAGCTGCCTGGAGGGAGATGGTGGTGTCCAGGTGTGTAACGGCTAAAACATCGATCCCGGTGACGCCGACAGGTGAGACAAGTGAGAACACGTCCAAATCTTCCAGAATCTCGCCATGAGAGGAAAGCATGAAGAAACGTAAAATTTCCGTTCCCTCCCCTCCCATCCCTCACACACACACTTACACACACCCACACACCCACACACACACACACACACACACACACACAACACACACACACACACACACAACACACACACACACACACACAACACACACACACACACACAACACACACACACACACACACACACACACACACAACACACACACACACAACACACAACACACACACACAACACACACACACACACACATACACACACACACACACACACACACACACACACACAACATACACACACACAACACACACACACACACACACACACACACACACACACACACACACACACACACACACACAGTGTTGCCAGCCATTAGATATTATCATGAATTGTTCTTGTAGACCGCTGTTCATCACAGACATTTTAACTAACTGTGCATTACACATGATCAGACTTTTTAGTCGTTATCCACCCCCCCCCCCCCCCCCGGTAGGGATGCTGGGGCTCTTTCAGTATATAAACTAATCAACATAACTCTTGAGAGTCACTGAGTTATCTCCCATGTAGAATTTCTCAAACCCAACACAGTTTGCGCTACCCATTCAGCTAGCATAGACGCAGCCACAAAGCATAAAGTTGTACGCTCAGAACACACACACACACACACACACAAACACACACACACTCACACACACACACACACACGCACACACGCGCGCACACACACACACACACACACACACACACACACACACACACACACACACATGTTCTGAGCTTAAAACTTTATGCTTTGTGATTGCGTCTATGCTAGCTGAATGGGAAGCGCAAATTGTGTTGGATTTGAGAAATTCTTCATGGGAGATAACTCCGTGACTCTCAAAGGTTATGCTTCTTAGTTGATATTTACAATTCTCCCTGCTTCCCTCTTATTTCCTTTATGTTTTCTATAATTTTCCATTGCTTTTCTTCTTTTTCCCCATTTATAGCCATGTGTATGTGTGTTCGTTCGTTCTTTGATTTAACGTCTTTTCATTATAAGTGATTAGACGTTAAATCAAAGAACGAACGAACACACATGTGTGTATGTGTGTGTGTGTGCGTGTGTGTGTGAATGCGTGCATATGTGTATGTTCAGCGCTTAGATTTGATTTTTATCAAGATTTTGCGCTATATATAAGTATTATTATTATTATTATTACAAAGAATTTCCTCTTTTCTCAATTCTGTACTAAGAATTTCCTCTTTTCTTTCACGATAGTACAGAGTTCCATTGTGTATGGAGACAGCATGACAGGGCTGTACAGTGCACCCTGTATACTGCCTTTTGTAACAATGCTCTGATGTCAGTCTGACCACGGGCGATACAGGGAGGCCCCCGTGAAGTGGTGGTGAGACTGGACAGCGTGGCTCCAATGTTCCTATTGAGCTCGCGGCACGCTCAGCTTTGAGTGGGTGTCGATTGGGGCCTGATGGGGGCTGCACACACCCCACCCCTCTCCCCACCCTCACAGTGGTTTAGACTGATGGAAATCACTCCCTGTCCCTCAACCCCCCTCCCCCCCCCCCACATACACACACACCCCTTTCACCCGTCTGACGTTAGACTGTTGCGCTAATTACTTTGCTGCCGTAACAACTGATTTGTCCACGTACTTGTTCTGATTACCTCGTGCAGTATGTTGATTGATTGATTGATTGATTGATTGGTTCATTCATTTATTCATTCATTCATTCATTCGTTTATTTATTCTCATTTTATCCCATGTTTTATGTATGTCCGTTCACCGTATCTTAATGTTGAGCCATTTGTGTTTTTCTTACATGAAGATTTTTTAAAATTTGTATTAAAAAAATTTTTTTTCACTGATTACCATGACTTCTATCTTCTTACTACTTAGCTCTAGCTCTTTATTTCTACTTTTATTTGAACAATAATTATTATATTCATAAGATTTTGTAGGTCTGGGTTTTTAAAAAAATATTTTTTAAGTGTTTGCAGTTGGAACAAGGGTTTACATTAGAATATCTTCATATTTTGTTTGTGAAAGTATGTATTGCGGACCAGTTTTCTTTCAGTATAAAGTTGATAAGAGAAAATAGAAGTCGGGAGACGTCAGAGTATTGCCATATAAGGGAATACAGCCCTGTCATTTTGCATGTATTTGTTTTTCATATTCAAACCTACAGTAAAAATTACCAGTCTATTTTTAAACGTATCCCCTCAAATCTGCAATGGTATGTAAGTGTCTTTAGCAACAATTGAAATATAAGTGCTGCAGAACGCTTAGCATGTTTACGTTGCTATTTCATGTCTTGAACATGTGTGTATATTATACATGTGTACCGGATGTCTGACACCAGAATTCCGAAGCAACTCCTCAACGGGGAACTAGCGTCTGGCAAGAGAACAGTTGGAGGCCAGAG
>JAPXFY010000032.1:39711259-39716259 GCA_030674185.1 Monoplex corrugatus | reverse complement strand
GCTAGCATAGAAGCAGATACAAAGTACAAAAACAGTAAGCTCAGAACCCTTTGACTCCCTCACCCTGTCCACCAGCTTCCTGCATTGTCAACAATGCTAGTAAAGCGAAAACGTAACCCTTTGACTCTCTCACCCTATCCACCAGCTTCCTACATGAAGCTGGTGGATAGGGTGAGGGAGTCAAAGGGTTAAGTTTTTGAAGTAGGTGAGAGAGGGTGAGGACAGAGAGGGTGGAAGTTTGTAGTTTGTTCAAGAGGGATTCCCTGCACTCGGAAAACTCCATATACGCTCCAACCAAATCCGCCAGCAATTATCTGACAGACTTCCGATGCCTGCACAAAACCCTATGCGCTGGCAAGGTCTTAAAACGGGGAAAGGGGGAAGAGGGACCTATGAAACATTAAGCTGACGCCACCAGAATGATGGAAACATTAAGCTGACACCACCAGAATGATGTAAACATTAAGCTGACACCACCAGAATGATGTAAACATTAAGCTGACACCACCAGAATGATGGAAACATTAATTAAGGTGACACCACCAGAATGATGGAAACATTAAGCTGATACCACCAGAATGATGTAAACATTAAGCTGACACCACCAGAATGATGGAAACGTTAAGCTGACACCACCAGAACGATGGAAACATTAAGCTGACACCACCAGAATGATGTAAACATTAAGCTGCCACCACCAGAATGATGGAAACATTAATTAAGGTGACACCACCAGAATGATGGAAACATTAAGCTGATACCACCAGAATGATGGAAACATTAATTAAGCTGACACCACCAGAATGATGGAAACATTAAGCTGACACCACCAGAATGATGGAAACATTAAGCTGACACCACCAGAATGATGGAAACATTAACTAAGCTGACACCACCAGAATGATGGAAACATTAACTAAGCTGACACCACCAGAATGATGGAAACACTAAACTGACTCCACCAGAATGATGGAAACATTAAGCTGCCACCACCAGAATGATGGAAACATTAATTAAGGTGACACCACCAGAATGATGGAAACATTAAACTGACACCACCAGAATGATGGAAACATTAAACTGACATCACCAGAACGATGGAAACATTAAGCTGACACCACCAGAACGATGGAAACATTAAGGTGTTCAGCAAACAGGCCAGTTTTTTAATGTTGCGGGCTGGGATTGAACTCAAGATATCAGATCTTGAGTCCATGCCTAAGCCAACTAGCCCTAGGGTGGAAGATGTACTTGCAGCGACAAGGGATAGGTGCATATGGAGGACCATGATCGCCAACGCCATGCGGCAGGGCAACATGATGGTGATGATGATGATGAGTAGGTGGGTAGCGTGCGGGGAAGTCAAAGCATTAAAAGCTGTACATGCGTGCGTTTCGTGAGCCTTCCAGAAGGAAACTTTTCTACACATTCAAACCACACTGTATCCTTTCTCCGTTTTGTGTGTGTGTGTGTGTGTGTGTGTGTGTGTGTGTGTGTGTGTGTGTGTGTGTGTGTGTGTGTGTGTGTGTGTGTGTGTGTGTGTGTGTGTTGTATGTTGTGTGTTGTGTGTGTGTGTGTGTGTGTGTGTGTGCCTGCAACCCCCTCCTCCCCCGCCTTTCCTTTTCATTGTCTCCCTTTCCCCCCACCATTCTTTCCCTTAGACTGGGAAGAAAATGTATGGGCAATTAATCAAGAGAGTGTACCACTACAACACACTTCTGACCAGGCAATCGATCTGACCGGCTTTGTACAGCGAGAACAGTGAGCTTAAATGACTGATTCGGTCTGCACTTTTTTTTTTCCATGTATGACTCTAGAGATATTCTTTACAGCAAAAATAATGTTAAAAATGCAAAACAAGTGTGACTGCCCGCGTTCAAGCAAACAGGAACCAGAAATAAAAGACCACAAAAAACCCCCAAAAAAAATCAGAACGCGTATTTAATACAAGACAAGACAGTTGCAAAGTTTCGGCCAACTGGTCTTTGTCAAGCGTTAGATTACAAAGAAACAAACCCTTGTGGGCAGATTGTTATGAAGAGTTCATTAATTGTTGTATGTTGTTATTTGACACTTGTTAATTCATTGTTGTGAATTATTAATAATGTATTGTAATTGTTCCCCTTCTTACATTCAAATTTCCACTCCCCCCTGCCCATCCCCTCCTCTTCTTTTTTTTTTCTCCATTTCCTTTTCTCTTTATCTCTGTCTGTCTCTCTCTCTGTCTCTGTCTCTCTGTCTCTGTCTTTCTCTCTCTCTCTCTCTCTGTCGCTCTCTCCGTGTGTCTCTGTCTCTGTCTGTCTGTCTGTCTCTCTCTCTGTCTCTGTCTCTCTCTGTCTCTCTCTGTCTTTCTCTGTCTCTCTCTGTCTCTCTCTCTCTCTCTCTCTCTCTCTCTGTGTGTGTGTGTGTGTGTGTGTGTGTGTGTGTTTGTCTAAAATCATTATTGTGAACAGACATTAAACAAAAGATTCAATTCCATTCAGTCTTTACCCTGCAGTTTCTCAGCATCAAATTCACAGAATCGTCTCTAATCAGTTTCATAGTCCTTTGGAAGGGGACGAAAAATGAGTCGGACCCGTGTGCCTTCTGGCTGAGCACGCTAAAGATCCCACGGCAGTTGAAAAATCGTGAAGAGCAGGGCATTGCCCGGCTGCCTTGGTATAAAACATTGATGAGAGAGGTTGATTTCTCAGGTCCCACCTCTTGAAGACCAGTCAGTCTTCTTGCCTTTCTGAAGTCTTGGTTTATATGAAAAAAGTGAAGATGAAGATGAATTTGAAGCGAGGGAGTGGGGATGGGCGCCGTCCTCGTGGTGCTGGCCCCGGGAAAAGTTGAGGTTTCTGCTGCCTCACTCCCCATATGACCTCATTGTTAGGGAACTATCTAGGTAGGACCCCAGGACCTGGCCAGCTCTTGGGTTTATGTGCAGGCTTAAAGCTTGTGCCGTGATCATTCTGGATCTTCTCCATCACATGGCACCTGTGACGTTAGTGCATATGGAATTCATTCCCAGCGCGGAGACGTTATCTTGAGGAATTGAATTTGAAACTGAAACTGAAACTAGTCAGTTTTAGCCTCTTTTTTTGATGCATTCCCAAGAAATCTGTTTCTCAATAAACTGTTCGTTAAAGACAAATCTTGTTTTTGTAAACGGAGAATTGACATGAACCAGACAAAAACACGAAAAAAGAATCAGAACGCGTATTTAACACAACCAGACAAGACAGGTGCAGATTTTCGGCCAACTGGCCTTTGTCAAGCGTAGACGCAAGATTACAAACGAACAAACACCAAATACACCAAGTACAAAAACTGGGAGAAAAAGACTTGACTTGACATCGCAGTTCCAAATATGTAAGTAAATAGGTTATCAGCCAAACTGAATCATAATTCCTAGAAAAATACCAAGTCGATTGAAAACGGTTTCATTTTTGACTAAATAATGAACCAGTCAGAATCCTGTTTCTGTTCTAATATGCGTATTATGGCACCCCCCCCCCCCCCTCCCCGTGGGGATGCTGGGGGCTCTTTCAGTATAAATAGTATCCCCACATTCTGGAAATTCTGTGTTAGACATTTCTTCTTTTCTGTCACTGTCTTTGTTTCTGTCTTGTTCCTTTGCTGTCTGTCATTTCTTCCAGTCATTTTCTGCCTTGCTGGTCCATTCACCTGTATGTGTCTGATAAAGTCTTTCCGTATTTTTCTTAGGATTGATTGATGATTGGGTATATATGTTAAGAGGATTTTTCGCTGTAGGGAGGTGAGATATGCAGAAGCGATTTTAGGTAACTTAGGCCCATTTTTATATGCGTGTTTGTGCCTTGGTTATGTTTAAATTGGTATTCAGATTTTTTTTTCAAGTCCCTTGTGTGATGAATTGGACGGAGTGGTCAATGTCTGGAGCATATCTGTAGATTATGTGCGCGAATGCGTTGATATGTGCACTTCATTTTCTTTTCCATTTTGTTTACCCCCATTGAGGTGTGGTGTGTTTTCAAACGGTTATATATCTGATATAACTCTAAGCAGTCGGCTTGACTTTAAACAAAAATCACAATAACTATTGATAATGTATAAAATCTGTTTTCGCTGTTATAACTGTCATTATCTTCCATACGTGTGAATTTTTTTTATATTTCAAAACGAAGCATCTTCAAGATGACAGTGACCCTGAGGAATACAAAATCTGGATTTGATTGATTGATTTTCTTTGTAAATGGGAGACTATTAGAATGGCTTGACCATCCTGTGTCTTACTCCGTGACTCCCCCCCCCCCCCCACCACCACCACCACCTTCCCTGGCGTCTCACGTTGTCTGCTTCAAATTGGAAAATCCTGCGGACAATAAATCAGATCCTGTCTGAATGGGACGCTCGTTCTGTAAGCTTTTGAGGCCCAAGCCTGACCCGGGCAATAAATTGATCTGATGGCTTCCCAGAGTAAGCAAGTTGGTGTGTTATCAGCGCTACAGGCGGGATAATTCACTCCTCTATCCCTCCCCTCCCCTCCCCCCCGTCCTCTTCCCCTCCTCCCCCCCCTCCCCCTATAGCACCGCCCTCCCCACCTCCCTCCCCACCTCCCCCCCTCAGCTTGCCCACCAAGATTTGTGTTATTACTACATGTCCGTGTGTGTGTGTGTGTGTGTGTGTGTGTGTGTGTGTGTGTGTGTGTGTGTGTGTGTGTGTGTGTGTGTGTGTGTATGTGTGTGTGTGTGTGTGTGTGTGTGTTCTGTTTTTTGTTTTTGTTCTTGTATTTGTTTGGCACTGAGGCTTGCTTTGATAAAAATCACCTTTTTTTCTTAGATTGGAAGGTTGAAATCATCGCACGCCACTTTATTCTTCTCTCAAAATTAATGTTATCGTCTGTCAAAAATAATTGACAGATAGATTTTATCAGAAAACATATGATATATATGATAAGTGAATGAATGAATGAATGAATGTATAAGCACGTTTTTTTTAATAGACAGGCGTTTGCTTGAAAAGACAGATAGACAGAC
>JAPXFY010000032.1:39693759-39706259 GCA_030674185.1 Monoplex corrugatus | reverse complement strand
ATTATTTTGGTACTTGAATAAAGCTCGTACTCCAAAAAATGTAGAAGTTATGTATGTTTAAAGTCTTTAAGTTGCATGACGGCCATTTTGAGAAAACGGTCTCTAAAGTTTTTGTGTGCTCTCCTACACATTTTCCTTAAATTTCTTTATTTGGTGGCTTTGACCCAGTTTGTTTCTAATTTTCGCTGTCATTATCTGAAAGTGCACCAAAGAGCTTTCAATCAGTATATATTACATGTGCGTGTACTGTACAGGTTACCGTTCATAATAAGAGACAAAAATAGGTACTTTTGGTAGGAAATTGCGTTCTTTCTGTTGCGATCAGTGCATTAAAATACCATTTTAAATTTATTAATAATATTTTTTCAAGAAAAAAAAATTCTGTGGGGGATAGATTATAGTCTGCAGAAATCAGTTTTGAGAAAAAGTCAAAACACCCCAGATAGACCCTCAGTCACCTTTTCAGCTCCTAGTGCTGTTCGACTGAGTGCGAGTTAAGACTGATTTTGTGGTGGGAGGTCACATATGTGTTCTATAAATCCTTATACACTTTCTCTTAGGATTTAGTAATTGGGTATGTGTGTTATTACTATTAAGTGCGATTTTGGTTTTAGGGAAATATGATCTGCGGAAGCAGTTTTAGGTAATTTGCAATTTAGGCATCTATCTATCTGTCTATCTATCTATCTATCTACTATCTATCTATCTATCTATCTATCTATCTATCTATCTATCTATCTGTCTGTCTGTCTGTCTATCTGTCTGTATATCTATCTATCTGTCTGTCTGTCTGTCTATCTGTCTATGTGTCTATCTGTCTGTCTATCTATCTATCTATCTGTCTGTCTATCTATCTATCTATCTGCCTCTGTCTCTGTCTGTATGATATCTGTCTGTCTCTCTGTTTGTCTCTGTCTGTCTGTCTGTCTCTCTGCCTCTCTCTCTCTGTCTTTCTCTCTGTATCTCTCTCTGTCTGCTTGTCTGCCTGTCTCTCTCTGTCTGCTTGTCTCTCTGTCTTTCTGTCGTTCTCTCTCTCTTTCTCTTTCTTTCTTCCTCTCTCTCCTTTTCTCTGTTTGTGTCTAGCTCTCTCTTTTCTCTCTTTATCTCTGTCTCTCTGTCTCTGTCTGTCTCTCTGTCTGTCTCTCTGTCTCTTTCTCTGTGCGTGCGCACGCGTGCGCGCACACACACACACACACACATAAATATATATATATATATATATATATACATATATATATATGTGTGTGTGTGTGTGTGTGTGTGTGTGCGTGCGTGCGTGCGTGTGTGTGTGTGTGTGTGTGTGTGTGTGTGTGTGTGTGTGTGTGTGTGTGTGTGTGTGTGTGTGTGTTGAGTTCGGTTCCAGCCTGCAACATAAACACTTGTTTTTCACTACCCATCGTAACGGCTCCAAGCATACTAGAAGTAGTCAGCTTAGTGTTTTACTGTTCCATAGCTCCCATGGAGGCAGACACATGTAGATCATTCATAAGGAAGATTAGGAAAAGGCAGGCAACATTTATAGGCCATTTTATGAGGAAAGGGGAATTGGAGCACCTGGTCACAACGGGAAAGCTGGAGGGAAGGAGAGCACCAGGTAGACCCAGGGAGAAGATACTAGACGGACTTGCAGAGTGGCCGAAGACAAGGAGGGTGGAAGAGATGCTTGAGGCAACAAGAGATAGAGACAGATGGAAGTCCATAATCGCCAACGCCATGCGGCAGGGCACCTGATGATGATGATGATGATGATGATGATGATAGCTCCCATCTCCCTCCCCCCGTAATCTACTCCCCCCCCCCCCCCGTTCCAATCACACGCAGTCTTTTCATTTCAAACGTGTACACTTTTTTTTTTGGTTTGTTTTTTGCGCAAGGTTAAGGAGTCAACCAGATAATTACTGACAGGTGTGGTTGGGAGCGCATAAAGAATTGCTTGAGTTTAATGATGAAAAGAATCCCTTTTTAGAACGAACTAGGAACAAAGAAAAAGTCAGTATCGACCAGTCAAATCAAACACCACATCTGTGTTCTGATGCAAGAGCTGCAATACATCATTGTGGCTATCGTTACCTTCCACCACGTCATTGTCGTAGTTCCAGAACTTCAGCAAACGATATCCCCAACACCAAGCGTACGGCCAGATTGATTGACTTGAAATCCTCTTTGATGCCGATATCTTTCGGCGAACGCTTGTCTCACCGCCAAGGTGTTTCGGCGATTGGGTTTAAAGAAAAGTCTGTGAGAAGCTGGAAGCAAAAATGTTACCTCTCAGCACAAAATCAGTCTTAACTAGCATTTTGGGCATTTTGAGATATACATATCACTGGAAAGTGTACATTCTGCTGATTATTTTGGTACTTGAATAAAGCTTGTACTAAAAAAGATGTAGAAGTTATGTATGTTTAGAGTCATTCAGTTGTATGACAGCCATTTTGAGAAAACGGCCTCTAAAGTTTTTATGTACTCTCCTACACATTTTCCTTAAATTTCTTTCTTTGGTGGCTTTGACCCAATTTGTTTCTAAATTTAACTGTCATTATCTGAAAAGTGCACCAAAGAGCTTTCTGTCAGTATATTACATGTGCGAGTACTGTACAGGTTATGGTTCACAATAAGAGACAAAGACAGGTACTGTTGGTAGGAAATTGCACTATTTCTGCTGAGATCAGCGCATTAAAACACCATTTTAAATTGATTAATAATATTTTTTCAAGAAAATAATTTCTGTGGGGGATAGATTATAGTCTACAGAAATCAATTTTGAGAAAAAGTCAAAACACCCCAGATAGACCCTCAGTCACCTTTTCAGCTCCTAGTGCTGTTCGACTGACTGCGAGTTAAGACTGATTTCGTGGTGGGAGGTCAAAAATGGATTTATGTTCATTCAGATTGTAACGTATATCCTCGGCGGACAGTTTCAGCCCAAATTTATAGATGACTACAGGCATGTTAGGAAGTAATATTGAAACTGTAACTTTAGCTGTTCGGTTGTAACACGCGCGCACGCGTGCACACAGACACACACGCACGCACGCGTGCGCGCACACACTCACACGCACGCTCGCTCGTACACACGCACACACGCATGCACACACACACGCATGCGCACACGTATGTGCAAACACACACACACACACCACACACACACGCACACACACACACATATATATATATACATATATATATGTATATATGATATATATATATACATATATATATATATGTATATATATGTATATGTATATATATATATATATATATATATATATATTTACACTATATTATATACACATGCACACTTCAGTTCGATTCCCGAATCATGATTTGGCATCTTAATAATGTCTTTATTATTGATTATATTATCATTATATGAAAAGTAAATTTTCTTTTCCTCTTTTCCCCAAGGGTCATGGAGGTATTGTGTACACTTTGCAGATGGTTATAGCTCTGATATGGCTCAGCGCAGTCGGCTGGGCTTTAAACAACAATAATCTTTTTTAAAAAGCTCTGATATGGCTCTGTGCAGTCGGCTGGGCTTTTGAACACTAATAAGAATACACAAATGTCCGGGACCACAGAGACATATGTGGACTATCTCAGGATCGAACACAGGACCCCTCCGTTATCGATATGATGATGTAACCACGTTGAGCCGTCAGGGCCATAGACCAGTATCCATTGATTATTGTATGGTGACGATGGGGGATATAGATGTCACACTGTATTATGATCCAGCATCCGCCACCTCCCTCACATCAACCCAAACGAGTAATGGGCTCATTTCCGACTAGATGGAAAAAGAATACTTCCCACAAATGGAGGATCGGTCTTCGCTTCGTGATTAATCCAGTGTTTTGAGTTAGGGAAGCTTGGAACAGTGACAATGATGACAATGGGGATTTGGGACATGATAAATTATACACATACACACACACATGCACGCGCGCGCACTTATATGCGCACAGACGCCTCTCTTTCTCTGTCTGTCTGTCTGTCTCTCTCTGTCTCTGTCTCTGTCTGTCTGTCTGTCTGTCTCTCTCTCTCTCTTTATGTCTCTCTCTCTATATATATATGTTGTTTTCTCCTCTTCCAGAACTCTGATGATGAGCGAAAAGCTCGAAAAATTTCAGAAAAATTTCAAACATGGTTTGCCAATAAAAAATAACGTGTATCATACATAAATACATGTATTCATACATAAACATACACATGTACAAACATACATTCGTACAAACATACATGCATATATATGTATATATATATATACACACACACTTTTTATTTGTTTTTGTTTTTGTTGTTTTTTTGTCCCATTTTGTATGCCCCGCAATGGCCACAGAAGCTGGCTGTTTTTTTCTTTCTTTTTTACCATGCAATGATGATGATGTCGATGAGGATAATAATCATGATGCTATTGAGTTCCATCTAGGATTGAGACTGGGTGACAGGGCTGTACTCTATGCTTACTATCGTAACATATCCTGGCGTCAACCTGGCCCGAGAGATACAGACAGCTGCAGTACTGGTCAGAAGATTTGAGCAGCACCGTCAGTGATACATCCGTGAAATGGATGAGACTCGACTGTTTGTGGTCCCAGTCTGCCCAACGAGCCCATAGCACTCCCAGCTGTGGGTAGAAGCCGGTTACAGCCGGAAAATCCCACAATGATTTCTGAAGGGACTGATGGGGGATTCGAACCCACAACGGTAGTCCATTGCGTTAACCACTGCGCCACGGCGACTGGTTTACCACCTCGATCTCATCCGAGCAGTAGTTTGCCATGTTTTCGTCAGATGGAAAGACCTGTTGGCTATAAATCACATAGTATTTATGCATTTTTGGCTATGCGGAAGTAATTTCAGGCAATCTCTGCCCGTTTTTATGTATGTTTTGGTGTCATTAGGTATGCTTAACTTTGTGTTTGTGGGTGTTTTTTAAATTCCTAGTGTGATAAATTGGATAGAGCGTTCAACGCCCTTGATCATGTGCACGAATGCATTGATATGTGTACTTAATTATCTTTTCTTTTTTTCTTTTTCCTGTTGAAGTTTTGTATGTTTTGAAGTGGTTATAGCCCTGATATGGCTCTACACAGTTGGCTGGGCTTTAAACAACAATAACTATGAACTGCCACTCGTTTCCCCCTCGATCTCATCCGAGCAGTATTTCGCCATGTTTACGTCAGATGGGAAAGACCTGTGGGCCATAAATCGGGTAGTGTCCCAGCAGGGCGCGAACCTAACCGCTCTATTGATCTGATTGCCCCGTGCAGTGGGCACGTGTCTGTGCTCATGTTACGCACGTTGATTCACTTCCACCACAGCTTGTCTGTGGTGAAATACAGTGTTAAAGCTTTCCCCTGTGGGGATGGTGGGGGCTCTATCGGTTTAAATAATGTCCCCACCTTGTAGAAATCCTGTGCTAGAACTTTCCTCTTTTCTGTCACTCTCTTTGTTTCTGCCTTTTTTGAGGTTTTTTTTTTTGGCTTTGTGTCATTTCTTCCTATCATTTTCTGCCTTGCTTGTCCATTCACCTGTATGTTTTCGATAAAGTTTTATGTACGTTTTCTTAGGACTGATAATTGGGTACACGTATTTATGCAGTTTTGGCTGTAGGGAGATGAGATATGCGGAAGTAATTTTAGGTAATTTATGCCCGTTTTTATACATGTTTTGGTGTTATTAGGTATGCTTAACTTTGTGTTTGTGTTTTAAATCCCCTGTGTGATGAATTGAGCAGAGCGGTCAACGCCCTTAGATCATGTGCACAAATGCATTAATATGTGTACTTAATTTTCTTTTCTTTTTGTCTTTTTCTTGTTGAAGTTTTGTATGTTTTGAAGTTGTTGTAGCCCTGATATGACTCTACACAGTTGGCTGGGTTTAGAGCAACAATAACTATGAAATGCCACTCGTTTCCCCCTCGATCTCATCCGAGCAGTATTTTACCATGTTTACGTCAGATGGGAAAGACCTGTGGGCTATAAATCAGATAGTGACCCAACAGGGCGCGAACCTGACCGCTGTATTGAACTGATTGCCCCGTGCAGTGAGCACGTGTCTGTGTTCATGTTACACAGGCGTTGATTCACTTCCCCCCACAGCTTGTCTGCAGTGAAATAGAGTGTTAGCCCCCAGTGTCCTCGTATCTTCTGTGCTGCTCTTTCCCTTCCTTTTTGATCTCATTGGACCAGTATGTAGCCATGTTTACCTCAGATTGGCCATTTTGTATTTGTTTTGTCTGTGACTTTCCTGAAACGAAAAGTCTATGACCAACGTGTTCTGTCCATAGTTACCTACAGTGCAGAAACGTGGAATCTAACGGGGAAGAAAACTCGCTTTGAAACTAAGAACCATGCAGTGAGCACATGAAAGAATCAAGTTTGGTATCACCTGGAAAGATCACAAAATGGCTCAGTGGATCATAGAAAGAACAAAAGTGTGAGACATCCTGGAAACCATCAACAAACTGAAATGGAATCGAGCAGGACATCTCACCCGGAGAATGGACAATCGTTGGACAACAAAAGCCACGTTGTGGATACCAACAGACAGCACTCGCAATAGAGGAAGACAGAAAATTAGATTGAGAGATGACCTAGGTGGATTTGACAAAAACTGGAGAGGAAAAGCGCTGGAACGAAAAGAATGGAAACAGCTGGGGAAGGCCTACACGGTTTTTGATGTCTGAAAGAGAAACGTCAGATGGTAAAGACCTGTGAGCCATAAATCAAATAGTGTCCCAACAGGGCGCGAGCCTGACCTCTCTATTGATCTGATCGCCTCGTGCAGTGGGCACGTGTCTGTGTTCATGTTACACACACGTTGATTCACTTCCCCCCACAGCTTGTCTGTGGTGAAATACAGTGTTAGCTTTCCCCTGTGGGGATGGTGGGGGCTCTATCAGTATAAATAGTGTCCCCACCTTCTGGTAATTCTGTGCTAGAAATTTCCTCTATTCTGTCAATCTCTTTGTTTCTGCCTTGCTCCTTTGCTTTCTGTTATTTCTTCCTATCATTTTCTGCCTTGCTGGTCCATTCACCTGTATGTGTTCAATAAAGTCTTACGTACGTTGTCTTAGGATCGATAATTGGGTACATGTGTTAAGTGCATTTTTGGCTGTAGGGAGGTGAGATATGTGGAAGTAATTCCAGGTAATTTATGCCCGTTTTTATATATGTTTTGGTGTCATTAGGTGTGCTTAACTTTGTGTTCGGGTGTTTTTTTTTTAAATCCCCTGTGTGATAGATTGGACGGAGCGGTCAACGCCCTTAGATCATGTGCACTTCCCCCAAGCTTGTCTGCAGTGTGTTAGCCCCCATCCTCTTATCTTGTAGTGAAAGACGTTCCTCACGTACAATTTGTTTATGTCAGTGTAGTATTCAGTCAGATGAAAGCCCGTTTGGTTTTGCCTCAATCCGCTCATCATCATCGTCATCGTCACTATTATCATCGACATCATCATGTGTCCTGCATGCCGCATGGCGTTGGCGATCATGGCCCTCTATACGAATCTATCCCTTGTTGCTGCAAGTACATCTCCCACCTGTCCGTCATCAGCTACCCTGCAAGTCCGTTCAGTATTTTCTCCCTGGGTCTACCTGGTGTTCTCTTTCCCTCCAGCTTTCCTGTAAGTAGCTACATGGTAAAATACCTTATCTACCAACAATTATGTCCGTTCGCAGGTAAATAAAATAAAATAAACAGATAAATAAATTAAAAAGAACAGAATCACAATTCTTCTTGAGCTAATGGACTGTCAGTCACAGTGATGTTGATCTTTAAGCCTGCAATATATTTCAATTAACAGATTGGTTTTGTTGCTTTTGAGCTGTCAGTACAACATAAGTTTATCTGACAATATAGATGTTCACCTGATATGAATTTCTTGGCGTAAAACGTTTTGTGACGCCTTTCCTGGGCGAAAGCTTCTACTCTTCCTTTTTAAGTCCTCTAAAAAAACAAACAAAAAACAAACAAAAAACAAACACAAAACACAATGGTGAGAACTTTCTCTTTGACACGATTTGTTCGTTTGTTATATTCTTTTAACGTCTATTGACATATGTGACCTCCCACCACCTGTGACCTCCCACCACCTGTGACCTCCCACCACCTGTGACCTCCCACCACCAATTCAGTCGTAACTCGCAGTCAGTCGAACAGCACTAGGAGCTGAAAAGGTGACGGAGGGTCTAATCGGGGTGTTTTGACTTTTTCTCAAAAGTGATTTCTGTGGACTATAATCTATCCCCAACAGAAATTTGTTTTCTTGAAAAAAAATCATAAATCAATTTGAAATGGTATCTTAATGCATTGATCATAGCAGAAAGAACGCAATTTCTTACCAAAAGTACCTATTTTTGTCTCTTATTGCGAACTGTAACCTGTACAGAACCCCCACATGTAATATACTGACAGAAAGCTCTTTGGTGCACCTTTCGGATAATGACAGCTAAAATTAGAAACAAACTAGGTCAAAGCCACCAAATAAAGAAATTCAAGGAAAATGTGTGGGAAAGTACATAAAAACTTTAGAGGCCGTTTTCTCAAAATGGCCGTCATACAACTAAATGACTTTAAACATAAACTTCTACATTTTTTTGAGTACAAGCTTTATTTAAGCACCAAAATAATCAGCAGAATGTACACTTTCCAGTGATATGTATATCTCAAAATACCCAAAATGCTAGTTAAGACTGATTTCGTGGTGGAAGGTCACATATGGTAAGAAATTGCGTTCTTTCTGCTACGATCAGTGCATTAAAATATCATTTCAATTTGATTAATGATTTTTTTTTCATGAAAAAAATCTGTAGGGATAGATTATAGTCAACAGAAATCAATTTTGAGAAAAAGTCAAAACAGCCCAGATAGTCCCTCAGTCACATTTTCAGCTCCTAGTGCTGTTCCACTGACTTTAGAGCTAAGACTGAATTGGTGGCGGGAGGTCACATATATACTTTTAGACGATACACGATTTGTTGTCATGGAGCATTAGCATCTGATTCTGGAAAGTTCATCGCTGCAAGCAGAGGGGAGATAATGGACATCATCAGCGAAATGGTGTTTTCTTTCCCTGTTCCTTGTACTTCAGCTACACTCATTTTGTGACTTTCTTGTCAAACAGAATTTTGTTCTCATATAGTTTTTCTATCCCATCCACTCACTCTGTTGCCTACTCTCTGCAGAAACTTCCGCAACCACCCTTGACAGTTTCTTTCTGTCTTCCCAGTCTTCCGGTCTTTCCCCTTCTTCAGTGTCATACAGCGTTTGCTTTGGGATGGAAAAAATCTGGTGGACAATAAATCGGATTCCTGTCTCGATAGACTTCAAGTTCAGTAAGTTCCAGAGCTCATGCCTGATCATGCAAGTGATCTGATCATGTCATGCAGTGATTTGGTTGTGTGCATAAACCTTGGTCTCTTGCTGACACAGTCTTCTCTTTATGTCTTTCTTTTTTTTTCCTTTCCACCAATACGAAATCCCCCCGTGGGGATGCCAGGGGGCTCTTTCAGTATAAATAGTATCCCCACCTTCTGGAAATGCCGTGCTAGTAATTTCCTCTTTTTTGTCACTCTCTTCCCCTGTGGAGATGCTGGATCTCTTTCAGTATAAATGGTATCTCCACCTTCAGAAAATCTTGTGCTGGAAACGCCTATAATGAAACGAGATAAACGGAAGCAATTTTACCAAAGGAAATTTGAGAAATTCTACGTGGGAAAGGAATGTTCTGAGCTTACCACTTTATGCTTTGTGGCTGCGTCTATGCTAGCTGAATGGGTAACGCAAACTGTGTTGGGTTTGAGAAATTCTACATGGGAGGTAACTCCGTGACTCTCAAGAGTTATGTTACTTAGTTGGAAGCAATTTTAGGTAATTTGGGTCTGTTTTTACATGTTTTAGTGTCTTTAGATGTGTTTAAATTTGTCTTCAGATTTCCTTTTAAAATCCCTTGTACGATAAATCTGACGGAGTGGTCAACTCCAGGGGCATCTCCTTGGATTACGTGCGCGAACGCGTTGATATGTGTACTTAATTTTCTGTGTCTTTTTTCTCATGTTGAAGTGTTGCATAAGTTTTGAAACGGTTATAACCCTGATATAGCACTACGCAATCGGCTGGGCTTTAAAGAGAAATGAAAATTTTAAAAATATGTAGCGAATTGGTTTGACTTGGTTCAGTTTTCACGTCGACACCCACCTCAGCTGATATGTTCGACAGGAATAACCATCCCAGGGAAGTGGGGGGAAAGGCGACCTGTCTAATCCTATACTGACACCATCAGAACAACAGTGATGCTAAGATGGCACAGTAAGAAGGCCAGTTTTGGTATAGCGCAACCCGGTATTCAAATCCACAACCATTAGCATGTGCATCCGACGCTCAACCAACTTGAGCTATTGAGTCCCGCATGTGTAACAAATACAAACAACAGTACTTTTTATATTGATTGGCGTGGTTATCAAGTGGTTGAACATCAGATTTCCTATCGGTACAATCCTGCATTTGTCACCTCCCAGCGCGAAATCAGTCTTAACTGTCATTTTGGGTATTCTGATATATACATATCACTGGAAAGTGTACATTATGCTGATTATTTTGGTACTTGAATAAAGCTTGTATTCAAAAAAATGTAGATATTAAGTTGTATGATAGCCATTTTGAGAAAATGGCCTGTTAAGTTTTTATGTACTTTCCTACACTTTTCCTTAATTGTCTTTATTTTGTGGCTTTAACCCTGTTTGTTTCTAATTTTAGCTGCCATTATCCAAAAGGTGCACCAAAGAGCTTTCTGTCAGTACATTACATGTGGGGGTTCTGTACAGGTTACGATTCGTAGTAAGAGACAAATTAGGTACATTTGGTAAGAAATTGCGTTCTTTCTGCTGTGATGATTGCATTAAAATATCATTTTCATTTGATTAATAATATTTTTTCACGAAAAAAAAATTCTGTAGAGGGATAGATTATAGTCAACAGAAATCGATTTTGAGAAAAAGTCAAAACACCCCAGATAGACCCTCAGTCACCTTTTCAGCTCTTTGTGCTGTTCCACTGACTGCGAGTTAAGACTGAATTGGTGGCGCAAGGTCACATTTGATCCGCCAAGACACCTCAGCCTGCTGGGTGGAGGGTGTAGATTTTTCCACCACGATCTTCCAGGTGAACACGTACAGACCTGCCAGTGCCTGATCCCTCTTCATACGTATGTACATGCAGAACATCGAATGTGAACGTTAAAAGATCTTCTTAGTCGTGTCGGTGGCTGGCTTAGGGAAAGGTGAAAACACTCAGCATGCACATCCACCAGATTTGTGACCCGCTCTGATGAAAGGTACAATAAGTCGGGTGAGGCCTTCTGCTGCTGTGGGCTGAAAACTGAACAGGGACATTAAGTCGATTTTATGTTTTCTGCATTTTCATGTTCTATAACCACTTTTACACCATGTCCTAACACAATAAAGTCAAATTCAATCGATAAGTATCATTTTTTGTGTTTTAATGTTTTCTTCTCCTTTCAAAATATTCACAAGTTCCGTAACATTTTGGTGATTAAAGTACGCTTTTCTTATATTTATTTTTCTTGTTGTTGTTTTGGATGGATGGACAATTAAGCAAACAAGGGAAGTATGGAATTTCAGCTGATTTGGTTGATGTTTAATGCTTGTTGCTAAGGAGTTTTTGACAATACCTTTTCACTTCAGGCCTGTTCTCTTCAACACTGTTTTTCTCAAAATGGTTGACTTGACCCCTCTCATCTTTGAAAGCCCATAACTTGTTTGTTTTTGTAGCCTGAAACTCAACTTAAGTACCATTTGAAAGCTGAGATTTTAAACTTTATAGTGATACCAAAACTTAAAAATGCCTAAACTGAGACTTATTGTGCCTTTTGTGAGAATGGGTCACATATATGCAGACTGTGGAAACAACATAGTGGAGTGTGATCAGCTTGCCTAACAGGCTGAAGTTCTCTGTGCTCCATTAAGAAATCTGAATACGTGTAATGCCCGTGCCGTTAGTCCAAATATGTTTGGACAACATTGCTTTACGAGAACGATTTCTAATAGTAATGATGATGATATGTTATTGGACGGACTTGCAGGGTGGCTGAGGACAGAGAGGGTGGAAGATGTGCTTGCAGCGACAAGGGATATGTGCATATGGAGGGCCATGATCGCCAACCCCATGCAGCAGGGCACATGATGATGATGATGATAATGATGATGATGATGATGATGATGTTAGTACTACCACCGTCACAACCACCACCACCAGGATCACAACCACCACCACTACTACTACTACTACTTCTAAAACTGCTGCTACAACAAACAACTACTACTACTGTAATGATGAAATGATAATGAAATAATAATGATAATGATGATAATAATAATAATAATGAAAACAATAATGATGATAATAATGATGTAATCATGATAATAATAATAATGGTGATAAAAAAAGCACTAAGTAATAATGCACTTCATTTTTGT
>JAPXFY010000032.1:39676259-39681259 GCA_030674185.1 Monoplex corrugatus | reverse complement strand
TCTCACTACACTGATGTTCATGTTGATCTCACTACACTGATGTTCATGTTGATCTCACTACACTGAAGTTCCTGTTGATCACACTACACTGGGGTTCCTGTTGATCTCACTACACTGAGGTTCACGTTGATCTTATTACGCTGAGGTTCGTTTTGATCTTACTACGCTGAGGTTCAAGTTAATTTCACTACACTTAGGTTCAAGTTTTAATTTTACTACGCTAAGGCTCATGTTGATCTAATTACGCTGAGGTTCGTGTTGATTTCACTACGCTGAGGTTGATATTGATCGTACTGAGCTGAGCTTCAGATTGATCTTGCCACACTGAGGTTGGAGTTGACCTTACAGCGCTCTTTCCTCCTTCATTATCAGCCCATCCGCAAACACACTAATTTTCCCTTCTTCAAAAGGAAAGAAGACATTAGAAGGCGGAATCAAACGCAGCCATCGCCTTTATTGTGGCGCAAGAGAGAACGCATTACCCCTGGCTAACAAAGTTCTGCTGGCTCTTCTTCATTGCCATGAAGATCTTACTTGTTTACAGGAGTCTTAGATGAAAAGTCGATGGAGAACTTCAGAAGCAGAATTAATAGATCAGCAATCGAGCTTAGCTGGGGTGCTGATATCTTCAGCGACCAGTTGCGTCAGATGTGTTCCATTTGCTCAGGGGCCCCCGTTGGGTTGCCGGGGGCTCTTTCGGTATAAATAGTACCCCCACCTTTTTGAAATTCTGTGCTAGAAATTTCCTCTTTTCTGTCACTCTCTTTGTTCTGTTCTAGAAATTTTCCTCTTTTCTGTCACTCTCTTTGTTTCTACCTTGTTGCCTTGCTTTCTGTCATTTCTACTTATTTTCTGCCTTAATGATCCATTCACCTGTTTTTTTTCGGAAAAGTCTTACGCACTTTTTCTTCGGATTGATAATTGGGTGCATGTATTAAGTGCATTTTTGGCTCTAAGGAGGTGAGATATGCGGAAGCAATTTTAGATAATTTATGCCTGTTTTATATATGTTTTGGTGTCCTTATGTATGCTTATATTTGTATTCAGGTATGTGTTTTAAATCTGCCCTGTGCGATAAATCGGACGGAATGGTCCTACACCGGGGGCATGTCCTTAGATTATGTGCGCGAATGTATTAATATGTGTACTTAATTTTCTTTTCCTTTTTTTTTCCTGTTGAAGTTTTGTGTGTTTTGAAGTTGTTATAGCCCTGATATGGCTCTGCGCAGTCGGCTGGGCTTTAAACAACAATAAAAGAAAGAAATTTGCTCAGGACAGTGCGGATCCAGTTTCATAAAATGGAACGTAAAACAGCAGGTGAGCGAACCGAGATACAGCCTGCAAACTTGAGGTTGGCGAGGGGTTTACCTGGGTGAAACTGAGATTTTAGTAGCAATGTGGGATTTTAATCCTTTGACTCCTGCACTCGCACCCTATCCATCAACTGCAACACACATAATCCTTTGACTACCTCACCCTGTCCGCCAGCTTCCTGCAGAAAGCTCGTGGGTAGGGTTAGGAAGTCATAGAGTCAAATGTTTGCTTTGCAGGCATGGTTGATATTGCAGCATGCTGGTGGACAGGGTGCGGAAGTCAAAGGGTTTTTAAATAGCAGTGTGCTCTTCCCAGAACAAGATTGAGGCAGCCGAAATGTGATTTTTAAGAAGAATGTTGCGAATTCCATGGACAGCAAAGAAAACAAACGAGACAATCTTGATGGAGGCAGACACAAGAAGATCACTGATAAAGAAGATTAGGGGAAAAAAGCAACATTTGTAGGACATTTTATGAGGAAAGGGGAATTAGAGCACCTGGTCACAACAGGAAAGCTGAAGGGAAAGAGAGCACCAGGTAGACCTAGGGATAAAATAATGGACGGACTTGCAGGGTGGCTGAGGACAGAGAGGGTGGAAGATGTGCTTGTGGCGACAAGGGATAGGGTCATATGGAGGGCCATAATGACCAACGCCATGCGGCAGGGCACATGATGATGATGAGTGTTCTCTTCGGGCTGTTCCTTTAGGTGTTCAATCTATATGGCAGTGAAATTTTCCTTGAAAAAGCTTTGAAATTATACAATTATCGTATGGAGTTCGATTAGTTTCACAGAGAAAATCTCCCTGGAAAAGCTTTGAAATTATATAATTATAGTAATATCCCTTTCGGCAGTACTTCGTTCAAATTGTCCAAAATTGGAATTTTTCACTTTACAATACAATTGACCTTTTAACGATCCCCACATTCCATACATCCCCCCGTGGGTGTGCTGGGGGCTCTTTCAGTGTAACTACTATCTCCGCCTTCTGGACATTCTGTGCAAGAAATTTCCTCTTTTCTGTCACTGTCTATGTTTCTTTCTTCCTCTTTTGCTTTCTGTCATTTCTTCCTGTCATTTTCTGCCTTGCTGGTCCATTCACCTGTATGTGTTCGATAAAGTCGTACGTACTTTCTCTGAGGATTGATAATTGGGTACATGTATTGAGTGCTTTTTTGGCTTAAGGGAAGTGAGATATGCAGGAACAATTTTAGATAATTTGGGCCTGTTTTTTATCTATGTTTTAGTGTCCTTAGTTATGTTTAAATTTGTATGCATGTATGTTGTTTAAATCCACTATGCGATAAATATAACAGATTGGTCAATGCCATGGGTATCTGTTTAGATTATGAGCACGAATGTATTGATATGTGTATTTAATTTTCGTTTCCTTTGTTGTCCTGTTGAAATATTGAGTATGTTTTGAAACGTTTATAGTCACATGATGACGGGTTGTTGTATCTGTACAGACCCGGTGTTCGAACACTCCCCCGCGAAAATCTCCGGGGGAGGGGAGAGAATTGCTGTGCAATCCAGACGTCAAACTCAGACTGTTTGGCTTAATAGGAACTGAGTAGAATGACTTTCTTATTATTCCCCTTGCTAGTCTGATCGACAGACCGTTTTGTGAGTCTTTTACCATGCGACAGGGGTCATAACCCGTTAAGTTAACGTACATGGGAAGTAACTTTTTGTGCATTTACACTTTGTCCTAAGCAACATAACTCTTGAGAGTCACGGAGTTATCTCCCATGTAGAATTTCTCAAATCCAACAGTTTGCGCTACCCATTCAGCTAGCATAGACGCAGCAGCCACAAGGCACAGAATTGCAAGCTCAGAGCAATCCTCAGTGTTGGATTTGAGAAATTCTATATGGGAGATAACTCCGTGACTCTCACGAGTTATGTTGCTTAGTTAATATTTAAAATTCTCCCCGCTTCCCTCTTATTTCTTTTGGTGTTACACTTTGTCCGTTTTCCTGTTTCTGAGCTCGGTGTCAGAATAGTTGGTTGTGATATTTCATTATAAGCAAAGATGTACGTGTGGGTTGTTTTTAAAAAAAAAAATATAGAACGCTTGCTTTAAATTGTATCTAAAAGAATGAAGAACAGATGCGTGAAAAATGTGTACATGTACACAACCTCGATTTTAGGTCTATTCACAGTACATGGGTTTTGAAAACGTGTAGAAGGATTTCAGGTTCTGCCCAGTATTAACAGTTTCTACTTTTGGGAACGATCACTTCACCAGACGGTAGATGCACATCAGATATAGCCAGCAGAATCGGCCAAGCCAAAACAGCATTCAAGAAGATGAAAAGCATTCTTACCTACAAATTCCTATCAATTAACATCAGGAAGAGAGTTCTTGAATGTTATGTAGAACCAATACTGCTGTATGGTTGTGAGGTGGACAGTCAACAAACAAAGCCAGAACAAGATTGAGGAAGGCGAGATGTGGTTTCTAAGAAGAATGTTGAGAGTTCCATGGACAGCAAAGAAAACAAACGAGACAGTCTTGATGGAGGCAGACACAAGAAGATCATTCATAAGGAAGATTCGGAAAAGACAGGCAACATATATAGGCCATTTTATGAGGAAGGGGGATTTGGAGCACCTGGTCGCAACGGGAAAGCTGGGGGGAAAGAGAGCACCAGGTAGTCCCAGGGAAAAGATACTAGACGGACTTTTTGCAGAGTGGCTGGGGACAAGGAGGGTGGAAGAGATGCTTGGGGCAACAAGAGCTAGAGACAGATGGAAGTCCAAAAATCGCCAACGCCATGCGGCAAGGCACCTGATGATGATGATGATGATGATGATGATGATGATGCTGATGATGATGACTTTGTTCAGCAAACTTACTCTTGTTTCCCTGTGGGGTGGCCGAGGGCTCTTTCAGTAAAATTCATGTAGTATCCCCACGTTCTGGAAATTCTGTGCTAGAAATTTCCTCTTTTCTGTCATTCTCTTTGTTTCTGCCTTGTTCCTTTGCTTTCTGTCATTTCTTCCTGTCATTTTCTGCCTTGCTGGTCCATTCACCTGTGTGTTTGATAAAGTCTTATGTACTTTTTCTTAGGATTGATAAGTGGGTACTTGTATTGGGTGCATGTTTGACTCTGGGGAGGTGAGATGTGTATAAGTGGTTTTGGGTAATCTATGCCTGTTTTTTATATGTTCTTGTGTCCTTGGGTATGCTTAGATTTGTATTCAGGTGTTGTTGTTGTTGTTGTTGTCTTGATCCCCTGTGTGATGATTTAGACGGCGCCAGGGGCATGTCCTTGGATAGTGTGCACGAATGCATTGATATGTGCACTTCAGTTTTCTTTTCTTTTTGTCTTTTTTTTTTTCCTGTTGAAATTTTTTATGTTTTGAATCAGTCATAGCCCTGGTATGGCTCTACGCAGTCGGCTGGGCTTTAGACAACAATAACAATAACTATACCTTACTCGTGTGTGAATAATCTACACAGTTAGGTAACCAACCTATGCAAACAATTTGGACTGAGGTGTTTACGTACACATGGCCATCTGTGATCCGCTCTGACTAAAGGTACAATAAGTCGGGTGAGGCCTTCTGCTGCTGTGGGCTGAAAACTCTGAACAGGGACATTAAGTCGATTTTGAGTTTTCTGCATTTTCATGCTTTATAATCATTTTTACACCATGTCCTAACACAATAATGTCAA
>JAPXFY010000032.1:39666259-39671259 GCA_030674185.1 Monoplex corrugatus | reverse complement strand
AACCAATACAGTTGTACGGATGTGAGGCGTGGACAGTCAACAAGCAAAGCCAGAACAAGATTGAGGCAGCCGAGATGTGGTTTCTAAGAAGAATGTTGAGAGTTCCATGGACAGCAAAGAAAACAAATGAGACAGTCTTGATGGAGGCAGACACAAGTAGATCATTCATAAGGAAGAGGGTGGGGGAGATGCTAGGGGCAACAAGAGATAGAGACAGATGGAAGTCCATGATCGCCAACGCCATCCGGTAAGGCACCTGATGATGATGATGATGACACTTTTTTTCTAAATCGATATTTTCCTAATTTTTTTATGTGAGGGTAGAGTAAAAAAAAAAAATAAAGGGCTGGAGCTGAATAGCTAGAAGACTGAAGTCATTGTAATAAATTTTTAAAAAAAAGACATTCCCTCATGCAAAATAACAGCGAATGGCACAACATTAAGACAGGTTGATAAGTTTAGGTATTTGGGAATAGTCATCTCACCAGACGGCATCACAAATAGCCAGCAGAAACGGCCTAGCTAAAACAGCATTCAGGAGATGAAAAGCGTTCTTGCCTACAAATGCCTGTCAATTAACATCAGGAAGAGTGTTTTTGAGTGTTAGATACAACTGATACTGTCGTACGGTTGTAAGACGTGGACAGTCAACACTCAAAGTCAGAACAGAATTTGAGGCCACTGAAATATGGTTTCTAAGAAGAACTTAAGAGTTCCATGGACAGCAAAGAAAACAAACGAGACAGTCTTGACGGAGGCAGACACAAGTAGATCACTCATAAGGAAGATTCGGAAAAGACAGGCAACATTTATAGGCCATTTTATGAGGAAGGGGGATTTGGAACACCTGGTCACAACGGCAAAGCTGGAGTAGACTCAGGGAGAAAATGCTAGACGGACTTCCGGAGTGGCTGAAGACGAGGAGTGCCTCATGCAAAATAACAGCGAATGGCACAACATTGAGACAGGTTGATAAGTTTAGATATTTGGGAATAATCATCTCACCAGACGGCATCATAAATAGCCAGCAGAAACGGCCAAGCTAAAACAGCATTCAGGAGAATGAAAAGAGTTCTTACCAACAAATGCCTGTCAATTAACATCAGGAAGAGTGTTTTTGAGTGTTAGATACAACCGATACTGTTGTACGGTTGTAAGACGTGGACAGTCAACACTCAAAGTCAGAACAAAATTTGAGGCAACTGAAATGTGGTTTCTAAGAAGAACTTAAGAGTTCCATGGACAGCAAAGAAAACAAACGAGACAGTCATGAAGGAGGCAGACACAAGGAAAACATTAATACAGAAGATTAGGAAAATCAAGCAACGTTTATAGGATATTTCATGAGGCAAGAGAAATTAGAGCAACTAGTCACAACAGGAAAGCTGGAGAGAAAAAGAAGATTAGGAAAATCAAGCAACGTTTATAGGATATTTCATGAGGCAAGAGAAATTAGAGCAACTAGTCTCAACAGGAAAGCTGGAGAGAAAAAGAAGATTAGGAAAATCAAGCAACGTTTATAGGATATTTCATGAGGCAAGAGAAATTAGAGCAACTAGTCTCAACAGGAAAGCTGGAGAGAAAAAGAAGATTAGGAAAATCAAGCAACGTTTATAGGATATTTCATGAGGCAAGAGAAATTAGAGCAACTAGTCTCAACAGGAAGCTGAGAGAAAAAGAAGATTAGGAAAATCAAGCAACGTTTATAGGATATTTCATGAGGCAAGAGAAATTAGAGCAACTAGTCTCAACAGGAAAGCTGGAGAGAAAAAGAAGATTAGGAAAATCAAGAAAACGTTTATAGGATATTCATGAGGCAAGAGAAATTAGAGCAACTAGTCACAACAGGAAAGCTGGAGAGAAAAAGAAGATTAGGAAAATCAAGCAACGTTTATAGGATATTTCATGAGGCAAGAGAAATTAGAGCAACTAGTCCAACAGGAAAGCTGGAGAGAAAAAGAAGATTAGGAAAATCAAGCAACGTTTATAGGATATTTCATGAGGCAAGAGAAATTAGAGCAACTAGTCTCAACAGGAAAGCTGGAGAGAAAAAGAAGATTAGGAAAATCAAGCAACGTTTATAGGATATTTCATGAGGCAAGAGAAATTAGAGCAACTAGTCTCAACAGGAAAGCTGGAGAGAAAAAGAAGATTAGGAAAATCAAGCAACGTTTATAGGATATTTCATGAGGCAAGAGAAATTAGAGCAACTAGTCCAACAGGAAAGCTGGAGAGAAAAAGAAGATTAGGAAAATCAAGCAACGTTTATAGGATATTTCATGAGGCAAGAGAAATTAGAGCAACTAGTCACAACAGGAAAGCTGGAGAGAAAAAGAAGATTAGGAAAATCAAGCAACGTTTATAGGATATTTCATGAGGCAAGAGAAATTAGAGCAACTAGTCACAACAGGAAAGCTGGAGAGAAAAAGAAGATTAGGAAAATCAAGCAACGTTTATAGGATATTTCATGAGGCAAGAGAAATTAGAGCAACTAGTCTCAACAGGAAAGCTGGAGAGAAAAAGAAGATTAGGAAAATCAAGCAACGTTTATAGGATATTTCATGAGGCAAGAGAAATTAGAGCAATAGTCCAACAGGAAAGCTGAGAGAAAAGAAGATTAGGAAAATCAAGCAACGTTTATAGGATATTTCATGAGGCAAGAGAAATTAGAGCAACTAGTCAACAGGAAAGCTGGAGGAAAAGAAGATTAGGAAAATCAAGCAACGTTTATAGGATATTTCATGAGGCAAGAGAATTAGAGCAACTAGTCTCAACAGGAAAGCTGGAGAGAAAAAGAAGATTAGGAAAATCAAGCAACGTTTATAGGATATTTCATGAGGCAAGAGAAATTAGAGCAACTAGTCCAACAGGAAAGCTGGAGAGAAAAAGAAGATTAGGAAAATCAAGCACGTTTATAGGATTTTCAGAGCAGAGAAATTAGAGCAACTAGTCCAACAGGAAAGCTGGAGAGAAAAAGAAGATTAGGAAAATCAAGCACGTTTATAGGAATTTCATGAGGCAAGAGAAATTAGAGCATAGTCACAACAGGAAAGCTGGAGAGAAAAGAAGATTAGGAAAATCAAGCAACGTTTATAGGATATTTCATGAGGCAGAGAAATTAGAGCAACTAGTCCAACAGGAAAGTGGAGAGAAAAAGAAGATTAGAAATCAAGCAACGTTTATAGGATATTTCATGAGGCAAGAGAAATTAGAGCAACTAGTCCAACAGGAAAGTGGAGAGAAAGAAGATTAGAAAATCAGCAACGTTTATAGGATATTTCATGAGGCAAGAGAAATTAGAGCAACTAGTCCAACAGGAAAGCTGGAGAGAAAAAGAAGATTAGAAAATCAAGCAACGTTTATAGGATATTTCATGAGGCAAGAGAAATTGAGCAACTAGTCACAAAGGAAAGCTGGAGGAAAAAAGAGATTGAAAATCAAGCAACGTTTATAGATATTTCATGAGGCAAGAGAAATAGAGCAACTAGTCCAACAGAAAGCTGGAGAGAAAAAGAAGATTAGGAAATCAAGCAACGTTTATAGGATATTTCATGAGGCAAGAGAAATTAGAGCAACTAGTCCAACAGGAAAGCTGGAGAGAAAAAGAAGATTAGGAAAATCAAGCAACGTTTATAGGATATTTCATGAGGCAAGAGAAATTAGAGCAACTAGTCCAACAGGAAAGCTGGAGAGAAAAAGAGATTAGAAAATCAAGCAACGTTTATAGGATATTTCATGAGGCAAGAGAAATTAGAGCAACTAGTCCAACAGGAAAGCTGGAGAGAAAAAGAAGATTAGGAAAATCAAGCAACGTTTATAGGATATTTCATGAGGCAAGAGAAATTAGAGCAACTAGTCACAACAGGAAAGCTGGAGAGAAAAAGAAGATTAGGAAAATACAAGCAACGTTTATAGGATATTTCATGAGGCAAGAGAAATTAGAGCAACTAGTCTCAACAGGAAAGCTGGAGAGAAAAAGAAGATTAGGAAAATCAAGCAACGTTTATAGGATATTTCATGAGGCAAGAGAAATTAGAGCAACTAGTCTCAACAGGAAAGCTGGAGAGAAAAAGAAGATTAGGAAAATCAAGCAACGTTTATAGGATATTTCATGAGGCAAGAGAAATTAGAGCAACTAGTCTCAACAGGAAAGCTGGAGAGAGAAAGAAGATTAGGAAAATCAAGCAACGTTTATAGGATATTTCATGAGGCAAGAGAAATTAGAGCAACTAGTCTCAACAGGAAAGCTGGAGAGAAAAAGAAGATTAGGAAAATCAAGCAACGTTTATAGGATATTTCATGAGGCAAGAGAAATTAGAGCAACTAGTCTCAACAGGAAAGCTGGAGAGAAAAAGAAGATTAGGAAAATCAAGCAACGTTTATAGGATATTTCATGAGGCAAGAGAAATTAGAGCAACTAGTCTCAACAGGAAAGCTGGAGAGAAAAAGAAGATTAGGAAAATCAAGCAACGTTTATAGGATATTTCATGAGGCAAGAGAAATTAGAGCAACTAGTCTCAACAGGAAAGCTGGAGAGAAAAAGAAGATTAGGAAAATCAAGCAACGTTTATAGGATATTTCATGAGGCAAGAGAAATTAGAGCAACTAGTCACAACAGGAAAGCTGGAGAGAAAAAGAAGATTAGGAAAATCAAGCAACGTTTATAGGATATTTCATGAGGCAAGAGAAATTAGAGCAACTAGTCTCAACAGGAAAGCTGGAGAGAAAAGAAGATTAGGAAAATCAAGCAACGTTTATAGGATATTTCATGAGGCAAGAGAAATTAGAGCAACTAGTCACAACAGGAAAGCTGGAGAGAAAAAGAAGATTAGGAAAATCAAGCAACGTTTATAGGATATTTCATGAGGCAAGAGAAATTAGAGCAACTAGTCACAACAGGAAAGCTGGAGAGAAAAAGAAGATTAGGAAAATCAAGCAACGTTTATAGGATATTTCATGAGGCAAGAGAAATTAGAGCAACTAGTCACAACAGGAAAGCT
>JAPXFY010000032.1:39656259-39658759 GCA_030674185.1 Monoplex corrugatus | reverse complement strand
TGTTCATATTTGAATTTCTGTTCATTAATTTGTCTGTGTATATTAGATTATGTTTGAGCAAGAAAAACAGCATTGTATCTTTTCGTCGCAGGACCCACTCATCTATGTGCGTTATGTAAAGGAGATTTGCACTTTACAATACATATATCTACCTTGATCAGTATATGGCAAGCATTCGGTAAAGCTATATGCCGATTGTATTAAAACGCCGAGTGTACGACGCATGCATAACGCTGATTGTGACATATGGAGCCGAAACATGGAACCTGACGAAACGTCAGCTCCTAAAACTGCGAACCATGCAAAGGGCCCGTGAACGGATCATGATGGGAATCACCTGGAAGGACAGGAAAACGGCGGCATGGGTAAGAGGAAAAACGAAGTTCCAAGACATAATAGACACAGTTTGTGAACAGAAAGTGGAACTGGGCTGGTCATGTCATTAGGAGATCTGACAACAGACGGACCACCAAAGTGACGCACTGGATCCCTCGAAGCCAAAAAAGAAGGAACAGAGGTCGCCAGAGAACCAGAGTGCGGGACGAAGTAGAAAAGTTCGACAAACAATGGACCAGAACAGCAATTAACCTTGCAATAGTTGCGTGCGATGAGGAAGGCTTATATCCAACAACGGACCCAAATAAGCTGAAGTGAGTACAATACATTGTGTACAGATTGCACAGAAATCCCGTGTCTTTGTCTCTGCAATTCAGACGACCAAAAGAAAAGTTGGACAAACAATGGACCAGAGCAGCAGTTAACCTTGCAACAGTGGCGTGCGATGAGGAAGGCTTACATCCAACAACGGACCCAAACAAGTTGAAGTGAGTAGGCCTACAATACATTATAGATTGCACAGAAACCCCGTGTCTTGGTCTCGGCAATTCAGATGACCAAAAGAAAAGTTGGACAAACAGTGGACGAGAACAGCAGTTAACATTGCAACAGTGGCGTGCGATGAGGAAGGCTTATATCCAACAACGGACCCAAACCAGCTGAAGTGAGTACAATACATTGTGTACAGATTGCACAGAAACCCCGTGTCCTGGTCTCTGTAATTCTGACGACCAAATAGCTTATCCACGCCAGAGCGAGGCCTATTAAGTGGGGTCTGAACTACTGGGCGAGATCAATACTACACATGGCCACCAAATCGAATCTAATCAATTCGAATTAAAACCCAACAACCCACTCCACCCCAAATGGAGGCAAGGCCAGAGAGATGATGGTGGTGGGGGGGGGGGAGGGAGGAGGGGAGAAGCAGGTGTAGTAAGAGTAATCTGCCCTTTGCAACGCAACTCGTGTCGCGGCCACCTGCGTCATTCTGATGGGAACGTTTAAGTTTCGCAGAGAAAATCGTTCACGGCCTTTCACTTAGAAGCTGGTTCTCGGCAGTTCAAAGAGGCGGATGTTCCCTGCGGGAGACGCAGCAAGGCTTCTTTTTTTTTTTTTTTTTTTTTTTTTTGATTTAGGAGACACTGATTAGAAAGAATAAGACCTGGATAAGGTAACCAGCCAAAAAAATAAGACAAAAAAAAAAACACATGATGAAAGAAAAATTTAGCTAAAGGATAAGAGGACCAGTGACTAGAAAACTAAAGAGAGAGAGAGAGATGGAGAGAGAGAGAGACAGATAGAGAGAGAGAGATGGAGAGAGATGGAGAGAGAGAGAGATGGAGAGGGACAGAGAGAGAGAAAGCGAGAGGGACAGAGAGAGAGAGGGACAGAAAAAGAGAGAAAGGGTGAGAGCGTGGGACAGAGAGAGGGACAGACAAAGAGGGACAGAGAGAGACATAGAGAGAGACAGAAAGAGAGAGAGAGTGGGACAGAGAGAGCGCAGAGAGAGAGAGAGAAAGAGAGAGAGAGATGGAGAGGGACAGAGAGAAAGAGAGAGAGGGACAGAGAGAGAGAGAGGGACAGGGAAAGAGAAAAAGGGAGAGAGCGTGGGACAGAGACAAAGAGGGACAGAGAGGGACAGAGATAGAGACAGACAGACAGACAGAGAAAGGGAGAGGGACAGAGAGAAAGAGAGAGAGGGACAGAGAAAGAGAGAAAGGGAGAGAACGTGGGACAGACAAAGGGGACAGAGAGAGACATAGAGCGAGACAGAAAGAGAGAGAGGGACAGAGAGAGCGGTGGGACAGAGAGAGAGGGGAGACAGAGACAGCGCAGAGAGAGAGAGAGAGAGAGAGAGAAGAGAGAGAGAGAGAGAGAGAGAGAGAGGATTAATACAGGGAAGTAGATGCGTTTGTTGTTGTTGCTTTTTGTTGTTGGTTTTTTGTTTGTTTGTTTGTTTTCTCTAAATAACTGATGTACGCAGAGATCCATTGAAGTCATTACTTGTTATGAAGGGGTGTGAACGACAAAGACAATTTTTTCACCATGTTTGGTGAAATCTTATCAATGTTGCTATCCAGTCACACACCAAATAACATACTAATGAGAAACAAAATACAAATGTTACAGATGTATAGACACCTATGAGACATTATGTTATCGT
>JAPXFY010000032.1:39628759-39641259 GCA_030674185.1 Monoplex corrugatus | reverse complement strand
TTTCACGCCATCGCCTTATCCACCAGCATCCTGCAGTGAACCCTTTTCACGCCATCGCCTTATCCACCAGCATCCTGCAGTGAACCCTTTTCACGCCATCGCCTTATCCACCAGCATCCTGCAGTGAACCCTTTTCACGCCATTCGCCTTATCCACCAGCATCCTGCAGTGAACCCTTTTCACGCCATGCCTTATCCACCAGCATCCTGCAGTGAACCCTTTTCACGCCATCGCCTTATCCACCAGCATCCTGCAGTGAACCCTTTTCACGCCATCGCCTTATCCACCAGCATCCTGCAGTGAACCCTTTTCACGCCATCGCCTTATCCACCAGCATCCTGCAGTGAACCCTTTTCACGCCATCGCCTTATCCACCAGCATCCTGCAATTAATTCTTTCACTCTCTTGTTTGTCCACTAGATCCTGTCCACGGGCTCTCTCTAATTAACCCTTTCGTTCCATCGACCTGTCCATAAGCTCCGTGCAATTAACTCTTTCAGTACATCGACCTGTCCACTAGCTGCATGCAATTAACACTTTCATTTTCTAGACCTAGCCACCAGCTGCCTTGCTATTAACCGTTTTACTCCCGCGGTCTGCCTGCTCGCTTTTTGCATTTAACCCTTTCACTTCTTCAACCTGTCCACCTGAAATTAACTCTTTCACTCCCTGGTTAATACCAGAGTTAACCCTATCTCTCTGTCGAGCTGTCCGCCTCTCACATTCTCAACCTGCTCCACCAGCTTCCTGCAATTAACCTTTCTTGTGCCATTTACCTATCCACCAGCTTCCTGCAATTAACCTTTCTTGTGCCATTTACCTATCCACCAGCTTCCTGCAATTAACCTTTCTGTGCCATTTACCTATCCACCAGCTTTCTGCAATTAACCTTTTTTGTGCCATTTACCTATCCACTTCCTCCCAGGAATTAACTCTTTCACTTCCTCGACCTATCCACGAGCTCCTGGCAATCAGCACTTTACTTTGATACGCTCGACGTATTCATCAGCTTTCAGCAATGCCAGTCTGTAAAAGACTTAAAAAGGAGAGAGAGAGACTGGCCGTTTTTTTTCTCCCTCGTTGCAGACCGTTATTGAATGTTCCAGAAGAACACCTGTTTAATGGTGCTCCTGACCTGGGTGTCTCTCTCTGTCTCTCTTTCTCTCTCTCTGTCTCTTTCTCTCTCTGTCTCTCTCTCTCTGTCTCTCTCTCTGTGTCTCTTTCTCTCTGTCTCTCTCTCTGTCTCTCTCTCTGTCTCTCTCTGTCTCTCTCTGTCTCTCTCTCTCTGTCTCTCTCTCTCTGTCTCTTTCTCTCTGTCTCTCTCTCTCTGTCTCTCTCTGTCTCTGTCTCTCTGTCTCTCTCTGTCTCTCTCTCTGTCTCTCTCTCTGTCTCTCTGTCTCTCTGTCTCTCTCTCTGTCTCTCTGTCTCTCTCTCTGTCTCTCTCTCTGTCACATGCAAATGCTAATGTTATTGATTTCCTTGTCCATTTATGTAACAAGCTTTTTGATAATGGCATTTTTCCGTCAGAATGGGCAAAGTCCATAATAATCCCAATTCATAAAAAAGGAGATGTGAATAATCCAGATAATTATAGAGGAGTCGCTCTAACAAGTATAGTGAGTAAAGTTTATACATATATTTTGAATAAGAGATTAACAAAGTGGGCAGAAAAAGAAGAGAAAATAGTTGAAGAACAAGCTGGATTTAGAGCAAAATACAGTACAATTGATCATATTTTCACACTTTACTCCCTTGTGCAGAAGCATTTACTTTTAAATAAGAAACTTTATGTTGCATTTGTGGATTTTAGGAAGGCATTCGATTCTGTGAATCGTAATAATCTTTGGAATATATTACGTAAAAGTGGTGTGAATGGAAAATTATATATGGCCCTAAGAGGAGTTTATAACTCAGTGTTTGCATGCGTGCGTGAGAAGTGTGTATATTCAGATTATTTTGAATGCCCTAAAGGAGTGAAACAGGGGTGTCAATTGAGTCCTCAATTGTTTTCATTTTTCATTAATAAATTAGCAGTGGAACTGTCAAGAAAAGGCAGGCATGGCATTCAAATTATCCCTGGGGTTATTGAGATATTCCTATTGCTGTTTGCAGACGATGTTATTCTTCTCTCTGGTACAGTCAAAGGCTTACAAAACCAGTTAAATGTCTTAAAGGAAGAATCGGATCGACTAGCTTTAACAGTTAACATGGATAAAACTAATATTATGATTTTCAGAAAGGGTGGACATTTATCAAAACACGAAAAATGGTTCTATGGAATTAACGAGGTTAAAGTTGTTAATTCTTATAAATACTTAGGAATGATATTTTCGACAAAATTAAGTTTAAATTATGCATGGGAAGAATCTTGTAATAAAGGGAAAAAGGGTGTTATTGAAATTCTAAAATCCTTACGGAAGCTCAATTCTATTGATTGTAATTTATATTGGAAAATTTGTTTGATACACAGATAGAACCTTTACTTACATATGCAGCTGAAGTATGGGGTCTTACTGTAAATCCACATATGGAAAAAGTGCATATATGCTATAAAACGTTTTTTGGCTGTACCAATTCACTCTTCTAATACTGTTTTATATGGAGAAACTGGAAGATATCCTTTATACATTAGAACCTTTGTGAAGAGTATTAAATACTGGTTGAAATTGTTAAGGCTTCCACAATCTCGGTTATGTAAACAGGCATATGAAATGATGGTTACTCAAATGGAAATAGGAAAACAGAACTGGGCCTATCAGGTAAAAAAGGCTTTATCAGAACTTGGGTTTGGAATCGTTTGGTTGTCCCAGGGAGTAGGAAATGAGTGTCAGTTTATTAATGAATTTAAAGACAGGCTTATTTGTTCGTTTAAACAAAATTGGCACTCAGATATGGAAAACAAAGAAAAATATAGTTGGTTCTTCTCATTTAAAGATGTTTTTCAAACCGAAAAATATCTCAGTGTTGTTACGGATAAATGGCAAAGAACTAATTACGCAAGATTTAGATTAAGAACACTTGGTTTCAATGCAAATAAAAATTGGTTTCAACCTGGGACGTCCACAGTATATCCTTGCCCCTTATGTGGAAACAATGTCGATAATGAAAAACACTTTTTATTCCAATGCCAAATTTTTGACACAATACGTGGAAAATGCAAAGTTTTTGAATCCGACATGGCCAAAAGACAAGATGTTGTATCTATTTTGTCGTCTGATGACGAAGTCATAATCAAATCAGTGGCACTATACATTGCGGAAGCACAAAAAATAAGACATAAACACTTACAAGCCGGACAATAGTGCTAGACAATATCATACTGGGATTAATTTAATCTCTTTTGACTGATGTGGGCTATATCACGTTAACTCCAAAAGAAGCCGCTTTATTATAGACTCTGTTTTGTAAAGAGCTGTTTTCATTTGCTTTATTTTGCTTTGTTTGCCGATAATTTAAGAGTAGCTAATAATATGAAAATAATGGTATATTTGTAGAATATGTTAGAAGTGGATATTGAAAGGGTATATAGACACTTAAGGGTCTACTATACATGTTAACAAAAACAAAACAAAAAAAACAAAAAAATAAATAAATAAATAAAAGGCATAGTGATGTCCCTTGTTAACAGAGTATTTTGGAGGCAGTTATGTGAAGATTATATTATTATCACTAAATGTAAGGTTTGGGTGGTCTAGCCCAGATGTTTCATCATATTACAGTTTTGATGTGTGTGTGCGTGCGCACGAGCGCGCGCCCGCGTGTGAGTGTATATGGATGCGTGTGTGGGTGTGGGTGTGTGAAAAAGATTTTGGTTTGTCTAAACCTAGACAAATTATTGGCCTGAATGTGGGAACACTGTTCTGATATTTTTTGTTGTTGTTTTCTTTGCATTATGTAGTAGTGGTAAAATGGATGATTGTTCATTATATATGATTTGAATATGTTCGACTGCTCAAGGAATGGATGTTCGATATTTTTTTTTGATTATGCGTGAAGAATTTGCGCACATACAAAGAGTGGATTATGTGTCGCACTACTGGAAAATTGTTATCCCCCTTGTCAAAAGACCTTTTCGGGTAATGACAATAAACAGTTTCAGTTTCAGTTTCTCTCTGTCTCTCTCTCTGTCTCTCTGTCTCTCTCTCTGTCTCTCTCTCTCTCTGTCTCTCTGTCTCTCTCTCTCTCTGTCTCTCTCTCTGTCTCTCTGTCTCTCTCTGTGTCTCTCTGTCTCTCTCTGTCTCTCTCTCTCTGTGTCTCTCTCTGTCTCTCTCTCTCTGTCTTTCTCTGTCTCTCTCTCTCTGTCTCTCTCTCTGTCTCTCTCTGTCTCTCTCTCTGTCTCTCTCTGTCTCTCTGTCTCTCTCTGTCTCTCTCTGTCTCTCTGTCTCTCTCTGTCTGTGTCTTTATTTGTTTATTTTTGTCAGGTCAGTGATTCTGTGTCTGTCTTTTTCTCTGTCTGTCTGTGTGTGTGTGTGTGTGTGTGTGTCTCTCTCTCTCTCTGTCTCTTTCTCACTCTCTCTCTCACTCTCTCTCTCTGTCTCTCTTTCTCTCTCTCTCACTCTCTCTCTCACTCTCTCTCTCTGTCTCTCTTTCTCTCTCTCTCTCTCTTTAGACAATATCATACTGGGATTAATTTAATCTCTTTTGACTGATGTGGGCTATATCACGTTAACTCCAAAAGAAGCCGCTTTATTATAGACTCTGTTTTGTAAAGAGCTGTTTTCATTTGCTTTATTTTGCTTTGTTTGCCGATAATTTAAGAGTAGCTAATAATATGAAAATAATGGTATATTTGTAGAATATGTTAGAAGTGGATATTGAAAGGGTATATAGACACTTAAGGGTCTACTATACATGTTAACAAAAACAAAAAAACAAAAACAAACCAAAAAACAAATAAATAAAAGGCATAGTGATGTCCCTTGTTAACAGAGTATTTTGGGGCAGTTATGTGAAGATTATATTATTATCACTAAATGTAAGGTTTGGGTGGTCTAGCCCAGATGTTTCATCATATTACAGTTTTGATGTGTGTGTCTGTGCGCACGAGCGCGCGCCCGCGTGTGAGCGTATATGGATGCGTGTGTGTGGGTGTGGGTGTGTGAAAAAGATTTTGGTTTGTCTAAACCTAGACAAATTATTGGCCTGAATGTGGGAACACTGTTCTGATATTTTTTGTTGTTGTTTTCTTTGCATTATGTAGTAGTGGTAAAATGGATGATTGTTCATTATATATGATTTGAATATGTTCGACTGTTCAAGGAATGGATGTTCGATATTTTTTTTGATTATGCGTGAAGAATTTGCGCACATACAAAGAGTGGATTATGTGTCGCACTACTGGAAAATTGTTATCCCCCTTGTCAAAAGACCTTTTCGGGTAATGACAATAAACAGTTTCAGTTTCAGTTTCAGTTTCTCCCTGTCTGTGTCTCTATGTATCTCTGTCTCTGTCTCTCTGTCTCTGTCTCTGTCTCTGTCTCTGTGTGTGTGTGTGTGTGTGTGTGTGTGTGTGTGTGTGTGTGTGTGTGTGTGTGTGTGTGTGTGTGTGTGTGTTTGTGTGTCTTGGCAAGGACTGGCCGTTTTTTTCTCACTCATTGCAGACCGTTATAGAATGTTCCAGAAGAACACCTGTTTCATGACGCTCATGACCTGGGCGTGGCTCTTTCAGCATAGGTAATTACAGGTGACACTGTCCAGGTTTTTTTTCTTTCTGCCTTTTTGAAATTCACCGTTATTGAATTTGGCCAGGCAGTTCAAAAGAGAAAGAGGGAAGAATAGGGGGTAGGATATTGTGAGAAAAGGATTGGGGATTGGATGATTATATTCTTTGTGTCCCTGTAATTTGTGATTTTTCGCACTATTCATCTTTTCTTTTTTCTCTCCTCTTTTCGTTTTGTCGAGTGAGTGATTCTGTCTCTTGTCTTTCTCTGTCTGTGTCTGTCTGTCTGTCTGTCTGTCTCTCTGTCTGTCTGTCTGTTTGTTTGTCTGTCTATGTCTGTCTGTCTCTGTCTCACTTTCTGTCTCTCTGTCTTTGTCTCTCTTGTCTCTCTCTCTGTCTCACTTTCTGTCTTTCTGTCTGTCTTTCTATCTCTGTCTCTCTCTGTCTCTGTCTCTCTCTCTGTCTGTCTGTCTGTCTGTCTCTTGTCTCTCTCACTTTCTGTCTCTCTGTCCTTCTCTCTCTCTGTGTCTGTCTCTCTGTCTCCCTCTGTGTTTCTTTCTCTCTCTGTCTCTCTCTCTGTCTCTCTCTCTCTCTGTCTCTCTCTCTGTCTCTCTGTCTCTCTCTCTCTCTGTCTCTCTCTCTCTCTGTCTCTCTGTCTCTCTCTGTCTCTCTCTCTCTGTTTATGTCTCTGTCTCTCTTCTGTTTGTCTGTCTGTCTGTCTGTCTCTCTCTCTCTCTGTGTCTGTGTGTGTCTTGGCAAGGACTGGTTTGTTTTTTCTCACTCGTTGCAGACCGTTATAGAATGTTCCAGAAGAACACCTGTTTATTAATGGTCCTCATGACCTGGGCGTGACTCTTTCAGCATGGGTAATCACAGGAGACGCTGTCCAGGTATTTTTCTTTCTGCCTTTTTGAAATTGACCGTTATTGAATTTGCCCAGGCAGTTCAAAAGAGAAAGAGGGAAGAATAGGGGGGTAGGATATTGTGAGAAAAGGATTGGGGATTGGATGATTATATTCTTTGTGTCCCTGTAATTTGTGATTGTTCCCACTATTCATCTTTTTTTTCTTCTTCTCTTTTCGTTTTGTCGGGTGAGTGATTCTGTCTCTTGTCTTTCTCTGTCTGTGTCTGTCTGTCTGTCTTTCTCTGTCTGTGTCTGTCTGTTTGTTTGTCTGTCTCTCACTTTCTGTCCCTCTGCCTGTCTCTCTCTGTCTCTCTCTCTCTCTCTCTCTCTCTCTCTGTCTCTCTCTCTGTCTCACTTTCTGTCTGTCTGTCTTTGTCTCACTTTCTGTCTCTCTGTCTTTCTCTCTCTGTCTCTCTCTTTCTGTCTCACTTTCTGTCTCTCTGTCTGTCTTTCTCTCTCTGTCTCTCTCTGTTTTTCTCTCTCTCTGTCTCTTTCTCCCTCTGTCTCTCTCTCTCTCTGTCTCTCTGTCTCTCTCTCTCTCTGTCTCTCTGTTTCCGTGTCTCTGTCTCTCTCTGTCTCTCTCTCTGTCTCTGTCTCTCTCTCTGTATCTCTGTCTCTTTCTCTGTTTCTCTGTCTCTGTCTCTCTCTCTCTCTCTTTCTCTCTCTCTCTGTGTCTTAGCAAGGACTGGCTGTTTTTTCTCCCTCGTTGCAGACCGTTATAGAATGTTCCGGAAGAACACCTGTTTCATGACGCTCATGACCTGGGCGTGGCTCTTTCAGCATGGGTAATCACAGGAGACACTGTCCAGGTTTTTTCTTTCTGCCTTTTTGAAATTGACCGTTATTGAATTTGCCCAGGTAGTTCAAAAGAGAAGGAAGGGATGGAAGGGGGGGGGGGGTTAGGATATTGTGAGAAAAGGATTAGGGAATGAATATATATTCTTTGTGATTTATGATTTTTCCACTATTTATCTTTTTTTTTTCTTTTTTGTCAGGTCAGTGATTCTGTGTCTGCCTTTTTCTCTGTCTGCCTGTTTGTCTGTCTATCTGTCTCTGTCTCTCTCTGTCTTTGTCTGTCTGTCTCTGTCTCTCACTCACTCTCTTCTGTTTCTCTGTCTCTGTCTGTCTGTCTCTCAGTCTCTCTCTCTCCCAGTCTCTTTGTCTGTCTGTCTGTCTGTCTCTCTCTCCCGGTCTCTTTCTCTCTCTTTCGGTCTGTCTCCCCCTCTCTCTCTGTCTCTGTCTCTGTCTGTCTCTCTCTCTCTCTGTCTCTTCCTCTGTGTGTGTGCGTGTCTCTCTGTGTGTCTCTCTCATTCGCCTCCATTACAGACACACTCTCACACACACACACTCTCGCACACACACACCAACCAGTCTCACACACACACACACACACTTGCACACACACACCAACCAGCCAACCAACCAACAAAACAAACTAACAAATCACCACCTACCTACTCACCTAACCACCCACCCACCCACCCAACCAACCAACCAACCAACAACCAACACAACCAACTAACCAACCAACCAACCAGCCAACAACCAGCCAGCCAACCAACCAGCGAGTCAACCAACCAACCAACCAACCGACTAACCAACCAACCAACCAACCAACCAACCAACCAACCAACCAACTAACTAAACTAAACTAAACTAAACTAAACTAAACTAAACTAAACTAAACTAAACTAAACTAAACTAACTAACTGACTAGTTAACTAACTAACCAGCCAACCAACCAACCAGCCAGCCAACCAACCATCCAACCAACCAACCAACCAGCCAACCAACCAACCAACCAACCAACCAGCCAACCAACCAACCAACCAGCCAACCAACCAACCAACCAGCCAGTCAGCCAACCAACCAACCAACCAACCAACCAACCAACCAACCAACCAACCAACCAACCAACCACCCTACCAACCTAACAACCAACCAACCAACCAACCAACCAACGGACAAAGCGTCATATCAGCATCATTTAAGAACACTGCTCCGTTTGGAATGAAACTCGAGTAGTTCTCTTTCAGTACAGGTGAAAGTACGGAGACATTGGATTTCGTTTTTTTTCTTTCTTTTTCCAGTTGTTGCAAATAGGTATCAAACTTTTCCAGAAGAACACCTGGTTTCGTTCAAATCGAAAAAAAAGAATATGCCTTCATCTCAGGTAATTAATGGAGACATTGGCTGTCTTTTTTTGTTTTGTTTTTCTTGCTGTTGCAAAGTGTTATCGAATTTCCCAGATCCTTACACAGAGAGGGAAGGATAGGGAGGGACAAGATGAAAAGAAGGTGGGGGGGGGGGGGGGGGGGGAGAGGGAGAAAGAATGTGTTCTGTTCATGTCATTCTGTTGATTTCTGCCACTTTGTCAGTTGGTTGGGCATGGTGTCAGTCAGTCTCTGTCTCTGTCTGTCTGTGTCTCTCTCTCATTTCTCTCTCTCTCTCTCTCCTCCTTGTGTGTCTCTCTCATTTCTCTCTCTCTCTCTCCCTCCTTCTCTCCCTCTCTCTCTCTCTCTGTCTTTATATCTCTGTCTCTGTCTTTCTCTCTAAGTCTCTCTCTCTCTCTCTTTCTCTCTGTCTGTCTCTCTCTGTGTGTCTCTTTCTCTGTCTCTCTCTGTCCTTGTCTCTCTGTCTCTGTCTCCTCTTTCTCTGTCTCTGTCAGTCTGTGTCTGTCTGTCTGTCTGTCTGTTTCTCTCTCTCTCTCTCTCTCTCTCTCTCTCTCTCTCTGTATCTACGCCACTTTAATGACCACAGAAGCTGGAACCGTTTTCACAATGCGATCATGATGATGTCGATGAGGATGATAACTATGATGCTGTGGAGTTCCGTCTAGGATTGAGACTGCGTGGAAGGGGTGTATTCTACGCTTGCTATCATAATGTATCCTGGCGTTAACCAGGCCCGAGAGATACAGACACCTGCGGTATTGGTCAGAAGATTTCAGCATCACCCTCAATGACGCAACCGTGAAGTGGATGAGACTCGACTGTGTGGTCTCAGTCTTCCCAATGAGCCCCCATAGCACGTCCAACTCTGGATAGGAGCCGTCTAGAGCCGAAAAATCCCACAACGACTTTTGAAGGGACTAATGGGGGATTGGAACCCACAACCTTCCAGTCGGTAGTCCGTTGCGTTAACCACTACACCACTAGATTGTCTAGAATTAGGAACCAGAAGAACAAGAAAACCAATATAAGCGCGTATCCAACAAAACAAAACAAAACAAGCGCAAATTTTCGGCCAACTAGCCTTTGTCAAGCGCGAACGCACGGTCACAAACAGATCACAGACACCAAACAATGGATAATGAAAACGGGACTAAAAACTTCCCTGCCGCCTCGTCCATTGTTTGGTGTCTGTGATCTGTTTGTGACCGTGCGTTCGCGCTTGACAAAGGCTAGTTGGCCGAAAATTTGAGTTTGTTTTGTTTTGTTTTGTTGGATACGCGCTTATATTGGTTTTCTTGTTCTTCTGGTTCCTGTTTGCTTGGGCGCGGGCAGTCACACTTGTTTTGGATCTTGTCTAGAATTAGTTTATTATAAAAAGGGAGACTGTGAGAATGGCTTGACCAGTTTTTTTTCCTGTCCTTATAATTCTGCTTCTTGTGTCTCTTTGACGTGATGGGAAAATGAACCGTATACATTCGGCTATAGTCAGAAATGATTGCCACGAGCTGTACTCTGCACGTGTGTTGACATTCCTCTCCATCTGCCGTCCCAGCAGCAGGTCGGACTAGTTCGTCACAGCACGAAACAACCGTCATTAATTTGAAGGCATACATGCCCTTTTCCTCGTAAAAGACCTAAACGACTGGTAGAGCATTCCTGTAGAACGAAACAACCGTCATTAATTTGAAGGCATACATGCCCTTTTCCTCGTAAAAGACCTAAACGTCTGGTAGAGCATTCCTGTAGGAAAATGCCAAGCGCTCTCTCTGAATAAAAAAAGTGTAAAGAAAATATCCCCCACCTTCTGGACATTCTGTGCTAGAAGTGTCCTCTTTTCTGTCACTCTTTTTTTCCCATCATTTCTGCCTTGCTTCTGTTGCTTTCTGTTGTCGCTTCTGATTATTGTCTACCTTGCTGGTGTCACCCTGTGGGTATGCCGGGGGCTCTTTCAGAATAACTAGTATCCCCACTTTCTGGAAAATATGTGCCAGAAATTATCTCTTTTCTGTCATTGTCTTTGTTTCTGTTTTGTTCATCTGTATGTGTTCGATAAAGTCTTGCGTACTTTTTATTTAAGATTGATAATTGGGTACATGTTATATTAAGTGCATTTTTGGCTTTAGGCAGGTGAGATATGCGGAAGCAATTTTAGGTAATTTACCCTATTTTATGTTTTAATGTCCTTAGGTATTCAGGTGTGTTTTTCCCCCCGTTGGGTTGCCGGGGGCTCTCTCAGTATAAATAGTATCCCCACCTTCTGGAAATTCTGTGCTAGAAATTTCCTCTTTTCTGTCACTCTCTTTGTTTGTGCCTTGTTGCCTTGCTTTCTGTCATTTCTACTTATTTTCTGCCTTAATGGTCCATTCACCTGTATTTGTTCGATAAAGTCTTACGTGCTTTTTCTTCGGATTGATAATTGGGTACATGTATTAAGTGCATTTTTGGCTCTAAGGAGGTGAGATATGCGGAAGCAATTTTAGGTAATTTATGCCTGTTTTTATATATGTTTTGGTGTCCTTATGTATGTTTATATTTGTATTCAGGTGTGTTTTTTAAATCTCCCATGTGCGATAAATTGGACGGAATGGTCCTACGCCAGGGGCATGTCCTTAGACTATGTGCGCGAATGCATTGATATGTGTATTCAATTTTTCCTGTTGAAGTTTTGTGTGTTTTGAAGCGGTTATAGCCCTGATATGGCTCTGCACAGTCGGCTAGGCTTTAAACAGCAATATAAGAAAAAAAGAAAGGTGTGTTTTTAAATGCCCTGTGCGCTAAATTGGACAAAGTGGTCAAGGCCCGGGAAGGGGCATGTCCTTAGATTATGTGCGCAAATGCATTGATATGTGTACTTAAGTTTCATTTCTTTTTTTTCCCTAATAAAGTTTTACACCAAAGGAAATAAGAGGGAAGCAGGGAGAATTTTAGATGTTAACTAAGCAACATAACTCTTGAGAGTCACGGAGTTATCTCCCATGTAGAATTTCTCAAATCCAACACAGTTTACGCTACCCATTCAGCTAGCATAGACGCAGCCACAAGGCACAGAACTGCAAGCTCAGAACATTCCTCAGCTGCGTCTATGCTAGCTGAATGGGTAGCGCAAACTGTGTTGGATTTGAGAAAAATTCTACATGGGAGATAACTCCGTGACTCTCAAGAGTTATGTTGTTAAATTTTGTATGTTTTGAAGCGGTTATAGCCCTGATATGGCTCTACGTAGTTGGCTGGGCTTTAAACAACAATAACAGTAACAATAACCTTGCTGGTCCATTGATCTGTATGTGTTCTAGAAAGCCTTGTATGCTTTCTATAGGGACTGATAATTTAGGTAGGTGTATTAGCAGAGGTTTTTGCCTTGAGACAATGTGATGTGCAGAAGCAATTTTAGGTGATTTAGGCCAGTTTTTCATGTTTTAGTTTCATCATCATCATCATCATCATCATCATCATCATCATCATCATCATCATCATCATCATCATCAGGTGCCCTGCCGCATGGCGTTGGCGATCATGGACTTCCAACCATCTCTATCTCTCGTTGCCCCCAGCATCTCCCCCACCCTCCTCGTCTTCAGCCACTCCGCAAGTGCCGTCTAGCGTTTTCTCCCTGGGTCTACCTGGTGCCCTCTTTCCCTCCAGCTTTCTTGTTGTGACCAGGTGCTCCAATTCCCCCTTCCTCATAAAATGGCCTATAAATGCTGCCTGTCTTTTCCTAATCTTCCTTATGAGTGATCTACTTGTATGTGCCTCCATCAATACT
>JAPXFY010000032.1:39616259-39621259 GCA_030674185.1 Monoplex corrugatus | reverse complement strand
GGCAGGGTTGTGTGTGTATGTATGCGTGTGTGTATATGTATGTATGTATGTATGTATGTATGTATGTATATATGTATATGCGTGTGTGTGTGTGTGTTTGTGTGTGTGTGTGTCTGTGTGTCTGTGTGTCTGTGTGTGTCTGTGTGTATCTGTGTGTGTGCTTATGTGTTATTGAATTTATTTCAAAAATGTTATAGTCGTTGTTAATAAAACCGAGCATTGACAGATGTGGTAGTCAAATAAGTAAGACATTACACTTATTTAAAAATGTCTGGGGGTCAGTTCTGCCTGGATACCAACTGTCGGGTAGGTTAAACAGTCGATTTTTTTCCGATCGCTCAGGCCAACATGTGTGCCATACCTGCTTGTGCCTGATCTCTTTCAGTGTGTATGCGATATACCTATTTATTAAGCATACTTTATAATGGTTATATGTGCTATAGGTTTTATCGATAGCACTGACCTTTTAGACTGGAAGGCAGAGATTTCGAAATAAAAAATGCACAGCAATGCGAACACGTTGTGGTCTCTTCCGGAAGCATACACGATATGGTCGTCCTTACGCATGCGTATCTCACCTGTTCCGTAGTTTCGTAAACTGTGTGGAATGGAATTGAGTTGTGCACGTCCCCCTTCCTTCCTTCTACGCTGTGGGGATGCCGGAGGCTCTTTCAGTATTAATAGTATCCCCACCTTCTGGAGGTTCTGTGCTGGACATTTCCTCTTTTCTGTCACTCTCTTTGTTCCTTTGCTTTCTGTCATTCCTTCCTGTCATTTTCTGCCTTGCTGGTCCATTTACCTGTAAGTGTTCGATAAAGTATTGCGTAATTTTTCTTAGGAGTGATAATTGGGTACATGCATTAAATGCATTTTTGGCTCTAGGGAAATGAGATGAAAGGACGCAATTTTACGTAATTCATGCACGTTTTTATGTATGTTTTTGTGTCCTTACGTATGTTTAAATTTATATTCAAGAGTGTTTTTCGAATCCCCTGTGCGATACATTGGACGGAGTGGTCAATGCCAGGGGCATCTCCTTATTAGGTTATGTGCAAGAATGCATCGTTATGTGGACTTCATTTTCTTCTTTTTTTCCTGTTCACGGTTATAGCCCTCATAGGGCTCAATGCAGTCGGCTGGGCTTTAACCTTTTGACTCCTGCACCCTGTCCACCAGCATTATACATTGTAAACCATGCTAGCGAAGCAAAAACTTTAACCCTTTGACTCCCTCACCCTGTCCACCAGCAATCTGCATTGTCAACCATGCTAGCGAAGCAAAAACATAACCCTTTGACTCCTCACCCTGTCCACCAGTATCCTTCATTGTCAACCATGCTAGCGAAGCAAAAACTAACCTTTTGATTCGTTCACCCTGTCCACCAGCATCCTGCATTGTCAACCATGCTATCAAAGCAAAAACTTAACCCTTTCAATCCTGCACTCTGTTCACCAGCATCCTGCATTGTCAACCATGTCAGCAAAGCAAAAACAACCCTTTGACTCCCTCACCCTGTCCACCAGTATCATACATTGTCAACCATGCCAGCAAAGCAAACACTTAACTCTTTGACTCCTGCACCCTGTCCACCAGCATCCTGCATTATCAACCATGCTAGCGAAGCAAAAACTTAACCCTTTGACTCCCGCACCCTGTCCACCAGAATCACACATTGTCAACCATGGTAGCTAAACAGAAACTTAACCCTTTGACTCCCACACCCTGTCCACCAGCATCCTGCATTGTCAACCATGCTAGCAAAGCAAAAACATAACCCTTTGACTCCCGCACCCTGTCCACCAGCATCCTGCATTGTCAACCATGCTAGCAAAGCAAAAACATAACCCTTTGATTCCCTCCCTCACCCTATCCAGCTGCTTCCTGGATGAAGCAGCGGATAGGGTAATGGAGTCAAAGGGTTAAGTTTTTGCAGTTGGCAGATGGAATGCGGAAGTCAAAGGGTTAAACAACAACAGCAATGTAGCATAAACTCCCTTTAGTCCAGTAAAAGTGGCCTCCCTTGTTGACAGTTTTTCTTTGGACAAATTGTGCTGTTAGACGTTTGAGTCATATTCAGATTTCTTCTGGCATCGAAATTTCGGTCAGAAGCACTGAATAAACCAAACATCCCCATCCCATTATACACACTTCCGCTCCTCCCTCGTCATTCAGACGCTGGGGGTTATGAAGTGGTTGTAACAGACTATCTGTATGTGTTCCATAAAGTCTTACGTACTTTTTCTTTAGGATTGCTAATTGGGTACATGTATTAAGTGCATTTTTGGCACTAGTGAGATGAGATGTGCAGAAGCAATTTTAAGGAAATTTACACCCGTTTTCATATGTGTTTTCGTCTGATTAAATTTGTATTCAGGTGTGTTTTTTTTTTTAATCCCCTGTGCGATAGATTGGATGGAGTGGAGCTTCTTCCAGTCAAGGTTTTGCTTTGATAAGGGCTTAGTTTTTGCAGTTGGTAGTGGGGCGTGAGAGTCATAGGGTTTAACAACGACAAAACTGCAGTATAAACTCCCTTTAGTCCAGTAAAAGTGGCCTCCCTTGCTGACAGTTTTCTTAGGACAAATTGTGCTGATAGATGTTTGAGTCATATTCAGATTTCTTCTGGCATCGAAATTTCGGTCGGAAGCACTGAATAAGCCAACCATCCCCATCCCATTTTACACACTTCCGTTCCTCTCTCGTCATTCAGACGCCTGGGGGGGGGGGGGGGGGGGTTATGAAGTGGTTGTAATAGACTATCTGTCCGATTTGCACACTGAGACTGTCTTGGGGACGAATTGAAAAACGAGAGGAGACAACCGTCTGTATGAATCAACTCTCTATAGACTGCTGCATTATCTTTCCCTGGGATCGAATGGCGGTCTCTGAGAGGACTCTGTTGAACGCAGTGTTCCAACTTGAACGGTGATTTTGTTGTTGTTGTTGTTGGTGGTGGTGGTGGTGGTGGTGGTGTTTGTTACTTTTGTCAGTCGTAGTCACAATCAGTATTAACTGTTTATGTATTAGTACAATGTTCCAACATGAATGGTGATTATGTGGTTGTTGTTTTTAGTGGTGGTGGTTAATTTTGCCTGTCGTAGTCACAGTCGGTATTTACTATTTACGTACTAACACAATGTTCCAACCTGAATGGTGATTTTGTTGTAGTTGTTGTTGTTGTTGTAGTTGTTGTTGTTATTGGTGGTGGTGATGTGTGTTAATTTCGCCAGTCGTAGTCACAATCAGTATTTACTGTTTACGTACTAACACAATGTTCCAACCTGAATGGTGATTTTGTTGTGGTGGTTGTTATTGTTGGTGGTGATGGTGGTGATGGTGGTGGTGGTGGTGGTGGTTTTAATTTTGCCTGTCAAAGTCACAATCAGTATTTACTGTTTACGTACTAACACAATGTTCCAACATGAAAGGTGGTTTTGTTATGTCGGTTGTTATTGTTGTTGTTGTTGTTGTTGGTGGTGGTGGTGGTGGTGATGGTGGTGATGGTGTGGTGGTGGTGGTGATGGTTGTCAGTTTTGCCAGTCGTAGTCACAATCAGTATTTACTGTTTACGTACTAACACAATGTTCCATCATGAACGGTGATTTTGTTGTGGTGGTTGTTGTTGTGGTTGTTGATGGTGGTGGTGGTGGTGGTGATGGTGGTGGTGGTTGTCACTTTTGTCAGTCGTAGTCACAATCAGTATTTACTGTTTACATACTAACACAATGTTCCAACATGAATGGTGGTTTTGTTGTGGTTATTGTTGTTGTTGTAGTTGTTGTTGTAGTTGTTGTTGTTATTGGTGGTGATGATGTTTGTTAATTTTGCCAGTCGTAGTCACAGTCAACATTTACTGTTTGCTTACTAACACAATGTTCCAACCTGAATGGTGATTTTGTTGTGTTGGTTGTTATTGTTGGTGGTGGTGGTGGTGGTGGTGTTTGTTAATTTTGCCAGTCGTAGTCACAATCAGTATTTACTACCCCCTCCCCAGTGGGGATGCTGGGGGCTCTTTCAGCATAAATAGTATCCCCCACCTTCTGGAATTTCTGTGCTAGAAATTTCCTCTTTTCTCTCACTGTCTTTGTTTCTACCTTGTTCCTTTGCTTGCTGTCATTTCTACCTATCATTTTCTGCCTTGCTGGTCCATTCACCTGTATGTGTTCGATAAAGTCATATGTACTTTTTCTTAGGATTGATAATCAGGTACATGTATTGAGTGTATTTTTGGCTCTAGGGAGGTGAGATATGCGGAAGCAATTTTAGACAGTTTATGCCTGTTTTAATATATGTTTTGGTGTCCTTAGGTATGCTTATATTTGTATTCAGGTGTTTTCTTTTTTAATCCCCTGTGTGATGAATTGGACGGAGTGGTCAACGCCAGGAGCTCGTCCTTAGATTATGTGTGCGAATGCATTGATATATGTGGTTAATTGTTTTTCTTTTTCTTGTTGTTGTTGAAGTTTTGTATGTTTTGAAGCGGTTTTTTTTTTATTTTTTTTTTTTTTTATTGTTGTTTAAAGCCCAGCCGACTGCGCAAAGCCATATCAGGGCTATAACCGCTTCAAAACACAAAAATTCAACAGGAAAAAAAAAAAGAAAAGAAAATTAAGTACACATATCAATGCATTCGCGCACATAATCTAAGGACATGCCCCGGTGTAGGACCATTTCGTCCGATTTATTGCACAGGGGAGATTTAAAAAAAACACACCTGAATACAAATATAAGCATATATAAGGACACCAAAACATATATAAAACAGGCATAAATTACCTAAAATTTCTTCCGCATATCTCACCTTCTAAGAGCCAAAAATGCACTTAATCCGAAGAAAAAATACGTAAGACTTTATCGAACAAATACAGGTGAATGGACCATTAAGGCAGAAAATGATAGGTAGAAATGACAGAAAGCAAGGTGACAAGGCAGAATCAAAGAGAGTGAGAGAAAAGAGGAAGTTTCTAGCACAGAATTTCCAGAAGGTGGGTGTACTATTTATA
>JAPXFY010000032.1:39606259-39608759 GCA_030674185.1 Monoplex corrugatus | reverse complement strand
AGTGTCATTGATACGCTGGATCAGAGCAAGCACTGTAGAACTCCAATCAAAGTGACACAGTAAACACAGTGCGGAGTCTTCTCACGTGGGTTGCCTCGCGGCATTGCTGGCTCCCGTGGAGGCTTGCTAGCTCGAGGACTTCGTCTCAATAAACCCAGGGGCTTGTAGTGTCTTGAAGATCCAGAATGCAAGAGTGTGGTGTCAGCGCCATAGGAAAGGTGCAGAAGATGGGTCAGAAGAAAAAGGAGAAAAAAAACAAGAAGCAAAAAATAAGTAAATAAATAAATAAATAATTAATGAATAATAAGTAAATATATAAATAAATATATAAATAAATAGGTACCAAAAAAAAAAAAAAAAAAAACACGAAAAAAGAATCAAACGCGTATTTAATACAACAAGACAAGACAGGCGCAAATTTTCGGCCAACTGGCCTTTGTCAAGTGTAAGATCGCAAACAAACAAGCATCAGATACAAAAATAAATAAATAAATAAAGAAATGAATAAATAAATACATAAATAAATAAGTAAATAATTCAATGAATGAATGAATAAATGAATGAATGAATGAATTAATTAATTAATAAATATACAAACAAATAAATAAATAAATAAATAAATAAATAAATAAATAAATAAACAAACAAATAAATAAACAAATAAATAAATAAATAAAAATGTAGCCTTCTACCAGGAATTACCGATTCAGCAGACAGTGAGAGTGCCATCGACTCAAGACCACCTGTTCTGTTCAGCTCACTATGTGTGTGTGTGTGTATGTGTGTGTGCGCTTGTCTTCACAGCACCGGGTAATTAAGAGAGACACTGACCGTTTTTGCCCCTTGTTGCAAACCGTTATCGAATGTTCCAGACCTGTCAGTAATGAGGGAGGGAGGGAGGGATGGAAGGAGGGATGAGAAGAGGCAGGTTGAGAAAGAGAAACTAGGTGGAGATGTTGATGATGCGGTCTGTCCGTCCATCTTAGTGTGTTATTTTTTTCTTGTTTTCGTTATTTCTGTCTGTCTGTCTGTCTCTCGCTTTCTTTGTCTGTCTCTGTCTCTGTCCCTCTCTCTCTCTCTTTCTCTCTTTCTCTTTCTCTCTCTCTCTCTCATTGCCTCTGCTTCTCTGCTGTCTGTCTGTCTGTCTGTCTGTCTGTCTGTCTCTGTCTGTCTGTCTGTCTCTCTCTCTCTCTCTCTCTCTCTCTCTGCCTCTGTCTCTGTCTCTGTCTGTTTCTCTCTCTTTCTCTCTCCTTTTCTCTTTCACTCTCTGTCTCTCTCTCTGTCTCTCTCTCTGTCTCTGTCTCTCTCTCTGTCTCTCTGTCTGTCTGTCTGTCTGTCTGCATGTTGGTTTGTTTAAGATTTTGGTTGTGTGTGTGTGTGTGTGTGTGTGTTTGTGTGTGTGTGCGTGCGTGCGTGCGTGTGTGTGTGTGTTTGTGTGCGTGTGTGTGTGTGTGCGACAAGCATGATATCCAAGTGGTTAGAACACTGCTCTACAACTAGAAGGTCTGAGTTCGAACCTGCTTGGCTACCGCCAGATGGGTAAAGGGTAGAAGATTTTTTCTCCACCTCTCTGGTTGACATGTGTGTTGCTTCTAATGCCTGAACCTCTTTTCTGTGTATATGTAGACGCATCTTTCTTTCTTTTATTGTTGTTTAAAGCCCAGCCGACTGGGCAGAGCCATATCAGGGCTATAACCGCTTCAAAACAACAAAACTTCGACAGGGAAAAAAAAGGAAAAGAAAATTAAGTACACATATCAGTGCATTCGCGCACATAATCTAAGGACATGCCCCTGGCGTAGGACCATTCCGTCCGATTTATCGCAAAGGGGAGATTTAAAAAAACACACCTGAACACAAATGTAAGCATACATAAGGACACCAAAACATATATAAAAACAGGCATAAATTACCTAAAATTGCTTCCGCATATCTCACCTCCTTAGAGCCAAATATGCACGTAATGCATGTACCCAGTTATCAATCGGAAGAAAAAGTACGTAAGATTTTATCGAAAAAATACAGGTAAATGGACCATCATCATCATCATCATCATCATCATCATCATCATCATCATCATTATCTTCATCATCATTATCTTCATCATCATCATCATGGCTCTCCATACGAATCTATCCCTTGTCGCTGCAAGTACATCTCCCACTCTTTCTGTTTTCAAGCACTCTGCAAGTCCGTCCAGTATTTTCTTCCTGGGTCTACCTGGTGTCATTTTTTTCCCTCCAGCTTTCCTTTTGTTACTAAGTACTCTAATTTTTCCTGCTTCATAAAATGTCCTGTGAATGTTGTCTGTTTTTTCTTAGTCTTCTTGTCTTATCCTAATCTTCTTCGTTAACGTTCCTTTTGTGTCTGCCTCCTTCAAGACTGCCTCGTTTGTTTTCTGTGTCTACTGATTTCTTAATATTCTTCGCAGAAACCACATTTCTTGTTCTGACTTTGCGTGTTGGCTGTCCATGCTTCACAACCTTACAACAATATCGTT
>JAPXFY010000032.1:39596259-39601259 GCA_030674185.1 Monoplex corrugatus | reverse complement strand
ACCCTGTCCATACCATCCTCCTCCACTGTCAAACCATACTAGCAAAGCGAAAACTTAACTCTTTGAATTCCCCCCATGGGGATGCCAGGGGTTCTTTTAGCATAAATAGTACACCCACCTTCTGGAAATTCTGAGCTAAATATTTCCTCTTTTCTCTCACTCTCTTTGTTTCTGCCTTGTCTCTTTGCTTTCTGTCATTTCTTCCTATCGTTTTCTGCCTTGCTGGTCCATTCACATGTATGTATTCGATAAAGTCTTACGTACTTTTTCTTAGGATTGATAATTGGGTACATGTATTAATTGCATTTTTGGCTCTAGGGATATGAGATATGCGGAAGCAATTCTAGGTAATCTATGCCTGTTTTTATATATGTTTTGATGTCCTTAGGTATGCTTAAGTGTGTATTTTAGGTGTGTTTTTCAAATCCCCATGTGCGATAAATTGGACGGAGTGGTCAACGCCGGGGGCGTGTCCTTAGATTATGTGCGCGACTGCATTGATATGTGTGCTTAATTTTCTTTTTTTTTTTTTTCTTTTACTTTCTGTTGAAATTTTGTATGTTCTGAAGCGGTTATAGCCCTGATATGGCTCTACACAGTCGGCTGGGCTTTAAACAACAATAACACAATAGCAATAATCCTTTGACTTCCGCACCCTGTCCACCATCCTCCTCCACTGTGAACCATACTAGCAAAGCGAAAACGTAACCCTTTGAATCCCTCACCCTATCCACCAGCTTCCTGCAGGAAGTTGATGGATAGGGTAAGGGAGGCAGTGAGTTATGTTTTTGCAGTTGGTGGATAGGGTACGGGAGTCAAAGGATTAAAAAAGTGTGTATGTGTGTGGGGAGAGGGATGCGGGATGGGGTGGTGGTGGTGGTGGTAGTCATATCAACCAGAGATAGCTATGCGCCTGTGTGTCTGTCTGTCTGTCTGTATCTGTTTGTGTGTCTGTGACCCCAAAAATAATGTTAGCAACATTTTCTCAGCTGTCTCTGGAGGCATCTTTGTCAGAACTTGGTTAAAGATGGAATTTTTGTTAAGGAGGTCGTGAATACTTTTTGAGATTAGAGGACTAGGTGTTGAGGTCAAGGTCACACGGTTTTAAAAAAAAAAACATTAAGTGCATAAAATCAGCACTTTTTGAAGAAAGCGTGTGACAGCATTTTTTTCAGGAATTTCTGACGGCGATATTTAAAATCTTCTTTTCACTGTTGTGGCAGTCTACCGCTGTTCTTGTTTTGCGTCAGCTCCAAGGTAGTAGTGGATCGGGGGCTGAAAAATCCCACAACTTTGTGGACTGTTTGACAGTCAAACCCTCCCCCGTTGGGTTGCCAGGGCCTCTTTCAGTATAAATAGTATCCCCACCTTCTGGAAATTCTGTGCAAGAAATTTCCTCTTTTCTCTCACTTTCTTTATTTCTGCCTTGTTGCCTTGCTTTCTGTCATTTCTACTTATTTTCTGCTGTAATGGTCCATTCACCTGTATGTGTTCGATAACGTCTTGCGTACTTTTTCTTCGGATTGATAATTGGGTACACGTATCGAATGCATTTTTGGCTGTAAGGAGGTGAGATATGGGAAGCAATTTTAGGTAATTCATGTCTGTTTTTATATATGTTTTGGTGTCCTTATGTATGCTTATATTTGTATTTAGGTGTGTTTTTTAAATCTCCCCTATGCGATAAATCGGATGGAAATGTCCTACGCCAGGGTCATGTCCTTAGATTATGTGCGCGAATGCATTGATACGTGTACTTAATTTTCTTTTCTTTTTTTTTTCCTTTTGAAGTTTTGTGTGTTTTGAAGCGGTTATAGCCCTGATATGGCTCTGCGCAGTCGACTGGGCTTTAAACAACAATAAAAGGAAAAGGACAGTCAAACTTACGATCCCCCAATCAGTAGGTTGTTGCGCTACCACTTCACTCGCCTGCCTCTTTCTTGTTTCGTTTTGAATTTGTTTTTGTGCGTGTGCGTGTTTGTTTCTAAACCTTGTTTCTAAACACAAGCCCTCATGTGCAAAAGAAAAAACTGAAAAGCAGAGTTCATTTTTTAAGCAAAAAATGCAAAAACGAAAACCTTGAAAAAGAGAGGAAAAAAAACTAAAACAAAACAAAAAAAACTCGCACATCCGTTCACGTAAGTACACAGTAGGTCACCAAGTAGAGTTTGAGTCACTCAGTTGGCTCTAGTGAATTATTGACGGGAGAACATGCTGACAAGTCGCCAACAGGACGTTATCGCGTGAGTGATCACGAACACTGATAGGAAGCAAACAGAATGTATAATGTATGGTTGAGGAAATTGTTGAAATGAGGTGCAGTTGGTGGTGACAGCAGCTTTAAGAGACGCTAGGAACTCTACAGATCTATTGATTGTGTGTGTGTGTGGTGTGTGTGTGTGTGTGTGTGTGTGTGTGTGTGTGTGTGTGTGTGTGTGTGTGTGTGTGTGTTTATTTTAGGTTCGTTTCATTTCGTTTTATTTTTCAGACAGTGCCCCTGCTTTTCTCTTTGATTCCTGCACCTTATCCACCAGCCTCCCGCATTATCATCCATAATAGCAAAAATTAAACCCTTTGACTCCCTCACTCTACTCACCAGTTTCCTGCAGTAAGCTGGTGGGCAGAGTGAGGGAGTCAAAAGGTCAAGTTTTTGCAATTGGTGGATAGGGTCCAGGAGTCAAAGGGTTAATTAATGCATAGCTGCCTACCCTCCCGGATTTCTCGGGAATTTCCCGGATTTGAAAAACGATCCCGGAATCCCGGATCTGTCAAAAAAATCCTAGGTTTTGAAAGTCTAGTGGAAAAACTTCTTTTTCATGTTTAAATATGCCAGGAGAGGCCATTTTTGTACTTTGAATTGGTGAAAAATCAATAGCTTCAGGGGGCGTTGCCCCATGCACCTAAGCAGCCCCCCTGGACCCCCCGGCTGATCATTCCTGTTTTTTGAACTTCAAAGGTTGGCAGCTATGTAATGTATAAACTGACTCATAAAAAAGTATCCCTGAGGGAATGTAGGCATCACCAGATACCAAGCAAAACAGATAAAACTGCAACAAACAACACCACCACCAGTAACAATAACAATAACAACCACAGCGACTACTACAGCAACAACAACAGCAGTAATAACAAGACCCACAACACCAATGACAGCTACAGTAACAACAGCACTGATGGTGTCAAGTCATACATTTTTGGACATAACTTTTGAGAATTATCTCCCATGTTGTAGAGAACTTCTCAAATCTAACACAGATAATTCTCAAAAGTTATGTCCTTTGATTAATGTTATAAAAATTGTCTCTGCTTCCCTCATTTCTTTGGTCATTTTTGCCTCGCATGTGTTAGGAAAACAGCAGTGAAATTAACAGTACAAGCACGGAGCGAAATAGTATGTATGTATGTCGTTGTCGTCATCATCATCATCATCAGCAGCAGCACAGCAGCATCAGATCAGCGTTATTATCATCATCATTATTATCATCATCATAATCATCGTCATCATCATTATCAGGATGAAGGAGAAGAAGATGAAGTAGATATGATGTCTCAAGTTTAGTCCTTGGTTGTTGTTTTTTCATTCTCTCTGTCACTCTGTCTCTGTCTCTCTCTGTCTGTCTCTGTCTCTGTCTGTCTCTGTGTCTGTCTGTCTCTGTCTCTCTGTCTGTCTCTCTCTCTCTCTCTCTCTCTCTCTCTGTCTCTCTCTCTCTCTCTGTCTGTCTCTCTGACTCTGTCTCTCTCTCTGTCTGTCTGTCTCTCTCTGTGTCTCTCTGTCTCTGTCTCTGTGTCTCTGTCTCTCTCTCTCTGTCTCTGTCTCTCTGTGTGTCTCTGTCTCTTTCTCTGTCTCTGTCTCTCTGTCTCTGTCTCTCTCTCTGTCTCTCTCTATCCTAATCAATAATCGATTCAGTGTTATCTCTGCCCTTCACTCTCTTTCTCTCTCCCTCCCTCTCTCCCTCCCTCCCCCCTCTGTCTCTTTCTCTCTCAGTCTCCTTTCCATACCATGATCTGGTTTTCTCGTCATAAAGCCACCTCACCCACCCCCTATTTCTTTGTGACTGGAGCAAAAGATCTAATGCTTTAAGTCATTTAATTGTATGCTCTCTCTCTCTCTATTTTCTCTCTGTCTGTCTGTCTGTCTGTCTGTCTCTCTGTCCTCTCTGTCTCTCTCTGTCTCTCCCTTCTTTCTCTCTCTATCAATCTCCCTTTGTCTGTCTGTCTGTTTGTCTGGTACTCTGCCAAGTCTGACGGCGAGTATGTAAGGGCACTTGGTATACAATACGTAAGTCAGGCCCTCTTTGGGCGAAGGATTATCTTTTACCCCCGTACATAAAGACTGTTCTCTCTCTCTCTCTTTCTGTCTCTCTCTGTCTTTCTCTCCCTCTCTCTCTCTCTCTGTCTCTCTCTCACTCTTTCTCTCTCTCTCTGTGTCTGTCTCTCTCTTTTTCTCTCTCTCACTCTGTCTCTCTCTCTTTCTCTCTGTCTTTTCTCTCCCTCTCTCTCTCTCCACCTCTCTCTCTCTCTTTCCTTCTCTCTCTCCCTGTCTCTCTCTCTCCCTCTCTCTCCCCCTCTCTCTGTCCTCTCTCTCCCTCTCTCTCCCTCTCTTTCTCCCTCTCTCCCTCTTTCTGTCCTCTCTCCCTCTCTCTCTCCCTCTCTCTGTCCTCTCTCCCTCTCTCTCCCCCTCTCTCTGTCCTCTCTCTCCCTCTCTTTCTCCCTCTCTCTCTCCCTCTCTTTCTCCCTCTCTCCCTCTCTCTCCCACTCTCTCCTCTCTCTCTCCCTCTCTCTCTCCCTCTCTCTCTCCCTCTCTCCCTCTCTCTCTCCCCTCCTCTCTCTCTGTGTCCCTCTCCTCTCCTCTTCCCCGTCTTCCTCCTGTAAAGCGATTCAAGTGTGGATTTCAACTCTATGCAAATTATGAATGCAGACAACTTTTTTTCCATATTCTGTAAATGCTGAAAAATATTGACCGTATACATAATTGTCTTCACTGTAGAGTTATGTGACTG
>JAPXFY010000032.1:39586259-39591259 GCA_030674185.1 Monoplex corrugatus | reverse complement strand
GTGCGCTGCTCTCACATGGCTTGCCTCTGTTTACGTTTGTAACCTGACAGACTGTTTACGTATGTGTGTGTAAAAGGAGAGAGAGAGAGAAGAGAGGGGGGAGGGGACAGGGGTGGGGGGGGGGGAATTGCCGATGCATGGGTAGAAAACTATTGCATGATACTCATAGTCATACCCAAAAAAAAAAATTCTTACTTCTTTGAAAAGTGAAACTCTTCATTAGCCGTCGCACTATTATTTTCACCCAGTCACTGCTTCAGAAACATTGACCTGTCACTTAGTCAGTTAGTGTGTGTACTGGGACTGAGGGGGAGGATGTGTGTGTGTGTCTTACACTTCATACCATTAGTTTTTCTCTTTGTTATGTGTTGAGTCATCATTTTGTGTGTGCTTACTTCTGAATTTATGTTAGTATTGTTACACAAGCAATCAGTCGATCTTTTCAGGTTTAATGTCATTGTCAACAGCGAGGATTATTTAAAAGATGGTACCTTTAGACATTTGATTATAACATGCGCCACACACATGAGACAGAAGTCGTACACGACAAGTAAGAATGATTGAGTTTCACAATTTTTTTCTGTGAAATTACAAGTGTTCATCACTTCAGAGTTTTTGCCTGTCGTATACAACAACATAAAAATGAAGAACTCAGAATAAAAAACAACAACAATAAAGTAATATAATACAGAATTCACACATGTAAAATTCATGATTTAAAATGTACTCACATGACTTGACAAAGACATGCCTGGACATCTTCCCAAAATGATCAGCCACAGCGGTGTATAATTCACAGTTAATCCAGCTCCAACAGCACTCATTCCAGGAATGTTCACATCTCAAGTGTCTTGTCAGCCACAGCGGTTTATAATACACAGTTAGTCTTCACACATTAAGTTTCTCGTCATCCACAGAAATGTAGTAAAATATTCACTGTTGCATTAATGGCCCATGAGTGTTCACAGGTGTGTAATACACAATCAAATCTAAAATCCACAGATGAACTACATAATTGTTCACAAGTTCAGTTCCTTATCACAATATCAGCTACAGCAGTGTGTTATGTTCACAGTTAAATCCAGCTGAAATAGAGGTCTGTAAATGTTCACATGTTAAGTTTCTTGTCCTTGTTCAGTTCTGCACCTCTGACTTTTGACTTCAGTTGCTGATTGAACAGTTTCACTTCGTGGTAAATCCTGATGTTGCAATAAGCAGCAATAAGGCTTGCCAAACATTCACACTCACAATTCAGATCATCTGTTTGTGACTTGACAAAGCTGTTCAGAATAGTTTGCCTTGGGTTGGCTCTTGGCAATCCCTTTGATGTAGCTACTCTGAAGTGAAGTTCAAAGCATCTGAAAACCTGCAGCAGTGGCTCACTGACACGAACCAGGCATCCAAGTTTAAACTCTTTGAGTGACACAAGTGACACAAGTGAGGGAGTTTCTCCAGTTGCCTCATTTGCACTGATGGTGAACTTTTCCACACAGAGAGGACAGTCGTTTTTCTGCTTGAACTTCCTCACGACAGCACCAGCAATGTACTGAACAATGTCTGACTCGACGGGTGGCAGTTCCATCTCCAAGTCTGTGAAGGAAGAGGAAACCAAGTTGTTCTCACAACTGAAGGAGTTGGTTTCGATGGGGTCTGCATGATCAGCATTCTCTGCATCACATTCAACGTCTGCTGTGCATGGGTTGACAATGGGATGGTGTCCATGCTCACCATCAGGCTGGCAGTTGGCACCAGCACTGATTGTCTTGTCCAAGAGCTCTGATGTTGCAGAAGAACAAGACAGGCAACGGAGTGCATCGACATATGCTGGCAACGTCGGGTGGTCGTTGAAGCCATTGTAGCCACGTATTTGACTGTGAAGGTTCTCAACGTGATCCTGGTTACACTTTCTCAGGCACAAGTGTGTCAAGACCTCCTCCTCCATGATTAGCTTTTGGCTCAATCCCTTCATTGCCGAAAGCACTAGGAGCCACCCTTTGTGACTTGGAATGTTGCTGGCCAGTTTGTCATTCTTTGGGTTTGTGAAACACCAGCTTTCCACAAAGTTGGAAAAGGAAGCAAATCGAACCTGGTCACCCTCAAAATCACTCCTTGTGACCGGCTTCTTCCCGACTGGGGCAGAGAGGGAATGAGAGTCGACAAAATCCCACATGCTGTTCACCGTCTCCACAAAGCATGCTGTTTGAAGAGCAGCCTCGGACATCAACGACTTTGACACATACAATTTCAAGGCAGCAGCGACTGAGTGGGAAAATATCTGGCATGCCAAGATGACTTTCATCTTTTTCCCTCTGGGCAGGGTGAAGTGACACTCCTTCAGCTTGGGAGCAGCGCGAATTGACCCGCCAGATGTTTCAAGGGAGAAGAGTTCTTGGAGGTGACACCACTTTGCAATCATTCTTTCTCCATCCCAGCTGAAGGAGATGTATTTCGTCATGAAATTGTTCCTCAAGTTTTTGATGAGGTGTGGCGGATCTGGCATGACAAAGGACTGTGTAGTGCCATGAAACACATACGGTCGTTCCACACACACACCCATGTCTTTCATCCATTTCCATTGGCAGGATTCTTGGTCCATCACAATGGCATCAACATACAAACCAATCCCTGTGACGGCTCTGACGATTTCGGAAATGATGGCTGTCAAAGTAGGTGTTGCCAGGTTGTGCTTGGCAACAAAATACCCCAACACCTGCTTCCACTTCAGGGTCAGTCCCCTGATCATGACCAAAATTGCTTGGTCAGCGATTTCGTCACTCTGGTGATGCTCGCCGCAGTTGACAAAGCCGACCAGCTCGTCACGATGATGACTGTAGGTCAGGGCTTTGGTCACAGTCATTCCATCCAAGGAGAGTGTCACTCTTTTCTCATGTTCTTCAAGTGCTAATGTTCTCAAGCGCATCATTTCCACCAGACTCTGACACAGACTGACCCCAGTCAACACAGTTGAAAAGCGCCTCCTGAGTGTTCTTGGATGTGGAAGCATAAACCCAACGGAGCGGAGAACGGCATAAGCAGAAGTGCTCCTAAAGTACACAGCGAGACACAACTCCATAGCCTCTTTCTCGGTGTCCCAGTTGATCCACTTTTTCTTCCGCATCATGATCTTGAATAAAGCTGCTGGAACAACTGGCAGGTCTTTGAGGAAATTCTCCAGGATTGCTTCTTTCTTTGCACGAAGAGACGCTACTTGTACAGCATGGCGCTTTATAAGTCTGATCTTGGCTGCTTGTGCTGTTTTGCATTTCCTTTCAAGTTGTTTGTTTTGTTTCTTGAGGTCTTCTAAAGCACGTTTGGCCTGCTTCAGCTCTCGGGCCAACTTCTCAGGATCTGGTTCGGACGCTTTCACCACGGGTCTAGTACTGTCTCTGTCACCATCACAATCATCACCATCACCTTCATGATATACAGAGCTGGAGGCAGTATCTTGTCGTCTCCTCTTTGGTACAGGCTCTCTGATCTTGGGCGGAGGTCGTCGACATTCCATGGATGGAGGAGGATTTGGGCAGCTGACAATGGTAGGCACGGCAGTCGGTAGCAGTCGAGAATGCTGAATGTCTGTAGGGCAGTTGAAAACTTTCTCATGAAAATGTACAGAGCACACCCTCTTCGACTTGATGTCAGCAATCTTGACGTCATCTCTCCTGATGTTGATGATCCACTTCTGGCACCTGAAACAAAATCAAAGTAAACATGAAATACATCCACAGTTGCCTCATAGCTCAGCTTGCCAACCACCACCAAGTATGTAGAATTTGTGATTAACCAAGCTCACCTAATCACAGTCAGTCTCAGTCTCAAAGTCACTCTTACCACACACAGACACACACACACACACGCACACACACACACACACACACACACACACAAACACACACCACACACACACACGCACGCACACACACGCACGCACGCACACACACGCACACACACGCACGCACGACACACACACACACACACACACACACACACACGCACGCACGCACACACACGCACACACACACACGCACGCACGCACACACACACACACACACACACACACACACACACACACACACATATATATATAATATTATATGCAAGGGATTATGTAGGTCAGGTTATCTAATGAAATATTGATAAAAAAAATATAAAGTTTCCATGCACATTTGCCTCCACATACATAACATAGGGTCTTACATGTGCAGTTCATGCACTGCATTTGTAAACAATGGGGCAGGCCGGTGTCGGTTGGCGGTGGCCTACACGTTGTCGGCGCACACTTTGTTTTGACAAGTCACACGTGTACACACACACTGGCACTCAACACAAGAAGACTGAAAATAATACCAACTTACCTCTCTCTGTCTGTCTCCGTATTTGGAAAATAGAAGAAGCGCAATGGCTTGCCTGTTCTTGGGTCAATACTTGTACGATTGTTGTTGCTGCAGTTGATCACACAACAGTAACACGCTCCGCGTTTGGTTACAGTACTGGTACTCGCCATGCTGCCTTAGTCAGCATTTTAAAAATGGCGCCCCGAACGTTTACGGAAATTGCCGGAACATACCGAGGAGGCGCTTGTCCCTTCTGTCTTATTTGTCTTCTGTGGAGAGCACTTTCCTAGGTCGTGAGAAACTCGGGTTTGAATGATGGACAAGACCGGGATTTTTCTTTTCACCACACCTCCTTTTTTCTTGCTTTGGTTGGCCATGATTTATCTTGGGGAAAGTACGATGTGGGTTTCCCGTTGCCTTCCATCGGTTTGTGTACGGACTCTCCGCTAGCCTTTGTCGTTCCCATGACAACCTTCAAGGCAGTAGACGTGATTTCTTTTTGCAGGGTTAACTCCCTTAGCTTTATTCTCTCCCGAGATAATCACAAGGCAATGGAGCTATTTACCCATTGCTCGGGGTCATGTTCGTGGGCACCAGGGCATATCCACACGCTGGTGGGCCTGCGTGCCGCACGTCCAGGGCCAGACGTCCCTCCGAGTCCCTCGA
>JAPXFY010000032.1:39538759-39571259 GCA_030674185.1 Monoplex corrugatus | reverse complement strand
CCTTTCCCCGTCATCATCATAAATTCCGAAAAGGGAATGATACAGGAATGGATCAGTGTCTTTTGTTTTTTTAACAAAATTCAGCAGCTTTGAAGATATATAACAGGTGTCAGAGACAGCAAAACTAATGGAACAGGACTGAAGTCAATATGTTAGATATATTCCTGGACCGTCCTACATGGGTAGACTACGGTATGATCAATCTCTTGTCATGTTGTTCCTTCATCAGCTCTCTCCCCTTTTCATATATTGTTCCAACGTTCTGTCTGTCTGTCTCTGTCTCTGTCTGTCTGTCTTTGTCTGTCTCTCTCCCTCTCTCTGTCTGGATCTCTCTCTCTCTCTCTCTTTCTCTGTCTGTCTGCCTGTCTCTCTTTCTCTCTCTCTCTGTCCATCTATCTGTCTCTGTGTCTGTCTCTCTCTTGACATCTGTTTGTCTTGTCCCTCTTTTTCTCTCTTGCTGTCTCTCTCTCCTTCTCTCTCTCTCTCTCTCTTTCTTGACATCTCTCTCACTCTTTCTCAACATCTCTCTCTCTCTCTCTTTCTTTGTCAACATGTCTCTCTCTGTGTCTCTCGCTTTCTCTCTCTCTCTTTCAGGACATCTCTCTCCCTTTCCTTAACCCCCCCCTCTCTGTCTTCTCTCCACCCCGTTTCTCACTCTTCTCTCTCTCTCTTTCTCTCTCTCTCTCTCTCTCTGTCTCTCTCCCCTCTCTTCTCTCCACCTCCCGCCATCTCTCGACATCTCTATCTCTCTCACTCTCTCTCTCCCTTCTCTCGATATGTCCAGGTCTTGTTGTGTCTAGTCTGGCAATTGTTCTGAATCAAACAGCAACGTGCTGGTGGCTGGCTCTTTCCATAGACCTGTGGACAACAGCTCTTAGGTCTCTCGACTTCAGTTCCACCCTGTCACACAAATCTTGGCGTTTTCACTGCCATCTTAGTGATCCAGTCATTCTGGTGGCGACAGTGTTTGACGTGTCCCTGTATACTTTCCCCATCATCATCATAAATTCCGAAAAGGGAATGATACAGGAATGGATCAGTGTCTTTTGTTTTTTGAACAAAATTCAGCAGCTTTGAAGATACATAACTGGTGTCAGAGACAGCAAAGCTAAAGGAACAGGACAGAAGTCAATATGTTAGATATATTCCTGGACCGTCCTACATGGGTAGACTACGGTATGATCAATCTCTTGTCATGTTGTCCCTTCATCAGTTCTCTTTACTTTATATATATTGTTCCATCTGTCTGTCTGCATCCTTTTTTGTCTCTCCCCCTTCTCTCTTCCTCTCTGTCTATCTGTCTGCTCTCTGTTTCTCTCTCTTTCTGTCTGTTCTGTGTCTCTCTTTGTCTTTCTGTATGTCTGTCTGTCTGTGTGTTACTCTGTCTCTCTGCCTCTCTCTGTACGTCCGTCCGTCTATCTTTCTGTCTGTCTGTCTATCTCTCTCTCTCTCTCTTTGACATCTCTCTCTCTCTCTGTCTCTCTCTCTCTCTCTCTGCCTCTCTCTCTATCTCCGTTCTCTATCTCTCTGTCTCTGTCTCTCTCTGTCTTTCTCTCTGTCTCTCTCTCTGTCTCCCTTCTCTCACTCTCTCCATCTCTGTCTGTCTGTCTCTCTCTGTCTTTCTCTCTCCCCCCCTTCTCTCTCTCCCCTCCCCTCTCTCAACATGTCTAGGTCTTGTTCTGTTTAGTCTGGCAATTGTTCTGAATCAAACAGCAACGTGCTGGTGGCTGGTACTTTCCATAGACCTGTGGACAACAGCTCTTAGGTCTCAACTTCAGTTCCACCCTGTCACATCAAACTTGGTGTTTTCACTGCCATTGAAGTGATCCAGTCATTCTGGTGGCGTCAGCGTCTGATATGTCCCTGTATCCTTTCCCCGTCATCATCATAAATTCCGAAAAGGGAATGATACAGGAATGAATCAGTGTCTTTTGTTTTTTGAACAAAATTCAGCAGCTTTGAAGATACATAACTGGTGTCAGAAACAGCAAAACTAATGGAACAGGACAGAAGTCAATATGTTAGATATATTCCTGGACCGTCCTACATGGGTAGACTACGGTATGATCAATCTCTTGTCATGTTGTCCCGTCATCAGCTCTCTTCCCTTTTCATGTATTGTTCCATCTGTCTGTCTGTCTGTTTCTGTCTGTCTGTCTATCTGTCTCTGTCTGTCTGTCTGTCTTTGTCTGTCTATCTCCCTCTCTCTGTCTGGATCTCTCTCTCTCTCTTTCTTTCTCTCTCTCTCTGTCCATCTGTCTGTCTCTCTGTCTCTCTCTGTGTCTGTCTGTCTGTCTATCTCTCTCTCTTGACATCTGTTTGTCTTGTCCGTCTCTCTCTCTGTCTGTCTTGCTCTCTCTCTCTCTCTTTCTTGACATCTCTCTTTCTCAACCTTTCTCTCTCTCTCTCTCTCTGTCTCTCTCTCTCTCTCTGTCTCTGTCTCTCTCTATGTCTCGTTCTGTGTCTTTGTCTCTGTTACTTTGCCTCTCTCCCTCTGTATGTGTGTGTCTCTCTCTGTGTCTTTCTCTGTCTGTCTGTCTCTCTATTTCTCTCTTCTATCTGGCTCTCTCTCTCTCTTTCTCTCTCTCTCTGTTTCTGTCTGTCTCTCTCTGTCTGTCTGTCTGTCTGTCTTTCTCTCTCTCTCTCTGTGATTCTCTCTCTGTCTCTCTCTGTCTCTCTGTCGCTCTGTATGTGTCTCTCCCCTCTGTCTGTCTCTGTCTCTCTCTGTCTCTGTCTCTCTCTTTCTCTCTCCCCCTCACCCGACATCATTCCAGGTCTTGTTGTGTCTAGTCTGGCAACAGTTCTGAATCAAACAGCAACGTGCTGGTGGCTGGCTCTTTCCATAGACCCGTGGACAAGAGCTCTTAGTCTTGATTCCAGTTTCACCCTGTCACATAAAACTTGGCGTTTTCACTGCCATCTTAGTGATCCAGTCATTCTGGTGACGTCAGCGTTTGATGTGTCCTGTATCCTGTCCTCATTTCGAGGACGTGCCACTGCATAGGGTTGTGCTTAGGCTTAATGAGTTTGCCAGGTTATTGTTCACACACACACACAACACACACACACACACACACACACACACACACACACACACACACACACACACACACACACACACACACACACACACACAACACACACACAACACACACACACACACATACATACATACACACACACACTCACACACACATACACTCACACACACACACACACACCACACACACACACACACACACACACCACACACACACACACACACACACACAGCTGAACCAAGCGAATACACAGGTAAATCAAACATTCATCAAATAAAACCTAGATAAAGTCACAGGATAAATGTTTTTGTTTTTGTTATTGTTGTTTAAAGCCCAGCCGACTGCGTAGAGCCATATCAGGGCTATCATCGTCATCATCAAGTGCCCTGCCTCAGGGCGTTGGCGATCATGGCTCTACATATGCATCTATCCCTTGTTGCCACACGCACATCTTCCACCCTCTCTGTCCTCAGCCACCCTGTAAGTCCGTCCAATATTTTTCCCTGGGTCTACCTGGTGCTCTCTTTCCTCCACCTTTCCTGTTGTGACCAGGTGCTGTAATTCCATTTTCCTCATAAAACGGCCTATAAATGTTGCCTGTCTTTTCCTAATCTTCCTTATCAATGATCTTCTTGTGTCTGCCTCCATCAAGACTTTTTTCGTTTTTTTTTCTTTGCTGTCCATGGAACTCTCGCCATTGTTCGTAGAAACCAGAACTCGGCTGACTCAATCTTGTTCTGGCTTTGCTTGTTGACTGTCCACGCCTCACAACCGTATAACATTATCGATTCTACATAACTTTCAAGAACTCTCTTCTTAATGTTAATTGATAGGCATTTGTTGGTAAGAGTGCTTGTCATCTTCTTGAATGCTGTTTTGGCTTGGCCGATTCTGTTGGCTATTTCTGATGTGCATCTGCCATGATAATCGTTCCCAGATATTTAAACTTATCAACCTGTCTCAAGGTTGTGCCATTTGCTGTTATTTTCAATGAGGAGATTTCTTTTTTTTTTTTACTGATTACAATGACTTCAGTCTTCTTGCCATTTAGCTACAACCCTTTATTTTTGCTTTCTATTTCTATGATATTCACAGGGTTAAATAGGTCCTTTTCATTTTCTGCAATTAGCACACGGTGTCATCTGCGTAACGAATGTTGTTTATCATTTTTCCTCCAACCTTCAATCCAGGGTATTCTTCTAGGCTTATCATGATGTTTTTGGTGTAAACTGAAAACAGATCTGATGACTGAACACTATCTTGCCTGACTCTTCTTTTGATATTTTGGAAAGAGCTTATATCATTTTCTATTCTCATTGCAGCTGTTTGTTCCGAATACATATTTCTGATTATTCATGATCTTTTCTTTGGGTATTTTTTCAGTGTCATAAATTTCATATAGGAGGACTGTTATTTTTTTCAATACCAAATTGCTCCAGGGCTTCAATCATCTCTGTAGTAATATTGTCTGGTCCTTCGGCTTTTCCTGGTTTCATCTTTTTCAATGCTGCTCTAAGTTCATCTTTCATTATGGTGGTCCTTCAACGTTCTTTCTTATGTGTTCTTCGTTTCTGTCAACCTCAAATAGGTCTTTAATATACTCTCCCCATCTATCTAATATTTTGTCTTTTTCCATGATAAGCATATCATCTTTACTCTCCCCATCTATCTAGTATTTTGTCTTTTTCCATGATAAACATATCATCTTTCAATTTTAAGGAACCAGTTGATGTGCATGTATTTTTCCTGTGGACAATTTCTGCAATTCTTGTGTACAGACCCTGAGGATCCGTTTTGTGTCAGTCTTCTATTTCTTTGCATTTTGTTTTCAGCCAAGCTTCCTTAGCTTCATTGCACGTATTCCTGATTTCTTTGTTTATCTTCCTGTATGTCTCCTCGCTTGTCGTTGCCTTCCTCCGTTCCTCCATCAAGCCTAACATTTCTTCTGCCATCCAGTTCTTTTTCTCTGTTCTATCTACTCTTGGTATTTTTTCACAAGCTTCATTTATCGAGTTTCTCAGCTTTGTCGATTGTTCCTCACTGTTACCAACGTCTTCCAGAGCACTGAATTTGTTTTGAACATGTATGTTAAAGTTTTTACGTATCGCTTCATCTGTCTTTAGGAGTCCCAAATTTAGTTTGATGTTGCTTTGGGTCTGTTTCCTATTCCTTAATTTCAGCCTAAATCTTCGCATTACAGGATTGTGGTCACTGTTGCAGTCTGTGCCTAGTAGTGTTTTTGATTTCAGCAATTTTTTAAAGACATTTATTGATCAAGATGTAGTCAATTTGATTTTTGGTATTATCTCTTGGACTCATCCTTCTCCATTTTCTTCTATTAGGCTGCTCAAACAGGTGTTTCCTACTATGAACTCAAGTCATCTGTGCCCATTCCACAAGTTCCCTCCCGTTTTTTAAATTTTTTTTTATGTACCAATGCCATGAAGTCCAACCATATCTCCACAGAATTTGGAAGTTTTAAGTAAAAGAAAATGTAGTTATATCTAAAAAAATATTAGAAAAATAGTGGATTCTGGATTCTACATTCATACATAAAACGACAGAGGCTGACAACATCATCGTCATCATCATCATCATGTGCCCTGCCGCATGGCGTTGGCGATCATGGCCTCCACACGAATCTATCCCCTGACGCTGCAAGTACATCTCTCTGTCCTCAGCCACCCTGCAAGTCCGTCCAATATTTTCTCCCTGGATCTACCTGTGTTCTCTTTTCCTCCAGCTTTCCTGTTGTGATCAGGTGCTCCAATTCCCTTTTCCTCATAAAATGTCCTATAAATATTGGTCGTCTTTTCCTAATCTTCTTAATTTAATGATATTCTTGTGCCTGACTCCATCAAGACTGTCTCGTTTCTTTTCTTTGCTGTCCATGGAACTCTCAACATTCTTCTTAAAGACCAACATAGCATACACAATTTTCAACCTAAACACATACTCTCCAGACGTACTTAAATGCACTCTGCGTGGACTGCTTAGTCTCAAGTCCACCACTTCAAAAAGTTAGAATAAGAGAACGAGAAGGGACAGACGGAGAAAGACCAGGAGCAGGGGGAACAACCAGGGCTTGGAACATATTCAGCAGCGAGGACGCCACACAGGAGAGAAAGCCTGTAACATATTTAAGATCGCTGGAGAGGATGAACCCTGATTAGATCAGCCCACTTCGTCCATTCCAGCGTCTATTGTGAAACCCAGTCAGCAATCTGTGCACTAGGAGCCCCCCCCCCCCAACACACACACCCACGTCCTCCTCCTCCTCGTGCACCAGACCACCACCACCACCACCACCACCACCCATGTCTTCCCCCTCCTCCTCCTCTTCCTCCGCCTCCTCCTTCTCCTGTTGCTTTCCACTCGCCTTACCCTGTGCTTACTGTCACCCAGAGCAGCATCACTTCTTCAAAGTTTGTCCTAACCCCTACTCTTACGCACTTACCTCCCTTCCCCATCCCCACTCTTTCTGTCTCTCCCTTCTTTTGTGTTTCGCTCTGCTGCCTGTGTCGCTAAATCTCTGCGTGGTCCCAGCTCCTGACAACTTCTGCAGTTTCCTTCTATGCTTCCTTAAAGAAAATTGGATAAACTGTTGACGGTTGCAACTGAGTAAGAGAGAGAAGGATAGGGAGAAGAGAGAGAGAGAGAGACAGACAGAGACAGAGAGAGAGGGGACACACACACACACACAACACGCACGCACGCACGCACGTACACGCACACACTCACCACGCACGCACGCACGCACACACACACGCACGCATGCACACACGCACGCACACACGCACGCACGCACGCACGCACACACACATACACACATATATACACACACACATACCACCACACATCACACAAACAACAACACACATACACACAACATACACACATACACACATACACACACATACCACACAACAATACACACATACACAACATACACACACACCCATACACACACATTCACACACACACACACACACACACACACACACACACACACACACACACACACACACGCATAATCATACGCATACACTTGGTTCTAGATTCCCATGCTCATGTAGGTCTTATTGATACAGATGAAACAATCTTTCACTGAAAATTTTGTAGATTAAGCAATTTTATTCTGTATCTCTAAATCAAATTGTCAAATTCTCTCTGTCTGTCTGTCTGTCTGCCTCTCTCTGTCTGCCTGTCTCTCTCTCTTTGTCTCTCTCTCTCGCTCTTTCTGTGTGTCTGTCTTTATCTGTCTCTGTCTGCCTATCTGTCTGTCTGTCTGTCTCTCTCTTTCTCTCTCTCTCTTCTTCTTCTTCTTCTTGTTCTTCTTAATCATCTCCTTCGCTGGATTTCTCCTACTCTGTCTTCCACTATATCCGTTTATCTTTTGTCTTACAGCCTTTTACAGTTTAAAACATTTCTTTTTCGATCCTAGTGTCCTCTTTAATGTATACAAATCGAATCGTTTTGTCCATTTCCAGGAATAGAGCCCTCTACATTAAGGACAGATGGACTTGTTAGTGCTATTTCAGAGACATTTTCAGGTTGTGTGGTTTCACCATACTAAAATGTCCACATTTACAGTATCGGTTAGATAAATCTGCGATGCAGTACTAAGATAACTGAACAATTGCTGTATTCGTTTGTTTGGTTACTTTTTAAGCTGTTAATTAAAGTATGTGATGTTGGTAAATAGATAGATAGACACTTTCAGTGTCACAAAATGACGTCTCCGATGTCGGAATGAAATTCATACGCACTGAACCACTGAAGTTATGTGATGGACAAGATCCAGAATAATCATGGCACAAGCTTTGAGCCTGCACATAAACCCATGAGGGGCCGGACCCTGAGGAAAAAGCCATGACCAGCTGCAGGATTGAACCCACAGTCTCTCTGTTATGAGCATACTGCTCTGACAACTGAGCTAACAGGCCACTGAAAACGTGATCCACTGAGGTTTGAACCCATAACTCCTGCGTTATGAGCATAGTGCTCTAAACACTGAACCAATGGGCCACTAAATAGACAGTGATACAGAAGTGATTGATACATTTCCTGTCTGAAAATATACACATTAAATAGACAATTGTAATGTGGTTTCTAAGATGAATGTTGAGAGTTCCATGGACGGCAAAGAAAACAAACGAGGCAGTCTTGAAGGAGTCAGACACAAGAAGAACATTTATGAAGAAGATTAGGAAAAGACGAGCAACATTTAGAGGACTTTTTATGAGGAAAGGGGAATTAGAGCACCTGATCACAACAGTTAAGCTGGAGGGATAGAGAGCGCCAAGTAGACTCAAGAAAATATTGGACTTGCAGGGTGGCTGAGGACAGAGAGGGTGGGAGATGTACTTGCAGCAACAAGGGATAGATTCGTGTGGATGGCCATGATCGCCAACGCCATATGGCAGGGTACATGATGATGATGATGATGAAATAGACAATAATACAGAATTGATTGATATGTTTCCTGTTCGAAAATATACACACTAAATAGACAGTGATACAAAATTGATTGATAGGTTTGATAGGTTTCCTGTTTGAAAACATACACACTGAATGGAAAAGGATGCAAAATAATTGATACGTTTACTATTTGAAAATACATGCAAGAAGTTTGATCGTCACCAACAATTCCACGGCAGTGTAATACCTCCAAGAAGCACTTTGTCTAGAATTTCAGAGACAAGTTCGTTAAGTTCCGAAGATCTTGGCTGCGTACGATGGATGAATGTATGAGCGTTTATGTTGGCTACAATCCACTGTCTGGACACATGGCACCATGTCGATTAAGTAAGGGAAAGATATCTTACACTGTCTAGCCACTTGCCACCGTCTAAGTGAAAAACGAGGGGAAAATACCTTGGCACCAGTTAGCGTGGCAAAATGGTAAGCGCAACAACAGGCTGATTGTGAGGTTGTGTGGATTTTGAAATTCAATCAGTTCGGAAATTTAAGCATGCGATTTTTTTTTTCAACCGCGGCCGGCCTCTCAGCCAGAGTTGTGCGTGCTGTAGGGTCGATGGGAAGACAAGGACAACCTTGTCCAGTCTCATCCACTGTATGGATGTATCATTCAAGGTGTCGCTCAAATTTCTTTACCAACATCGCAGGTGTCTGTATCCCTCAGGTGTGGTTGATGCCAGGGTATATTATGAAAGTGAGCGTAGACCACAGCCCTGTGGCTCAGTCTCAGTCCAAACAGGAACTTTGTAGCATCATCACTGTTGATCCATTCTCATCAGCATAGCGTTGGGAAAAAATTGTCTCAGGTTCTGCGGACCTTGTGCCGTGCCTTTATGGTGACCATAGTTTTAGTACATTTGAGGGTGTGTTCAACATCATCATCATCATCATCATCATCATCATCATCATCATCATCATCATCATTATCCTCATCATGTGCCCTGCCACATGCCATTGGCGATCATGGCCCTCCACACCGATTTATCCCCTGACGCTGTAAGTACATCTTCCACACTCTCTGTCCTCAGCTACCCTGGAAATACGTCCCATATTTTCTCCCTGGATCTACCTGGTGTTCTCTTTTCCTCCAGATTTCCTGTTGTGACCAGGTGCTCCAATTCCCCTTTCCTCATAAAATGTCCTGTAAATGTTGGTCGTCTTTTCCTAATCTTTATTAATAATCTTGTGCCGGCCTCCATCAAGACTGTCTCGTTTCTTTTCTTTGCTGTCCATGGAACTCTCAACATTCTTCTTAAAGACCAACATAGCATACACAATTTTGAACCTAAACACATACACTCCAGACGTACTTAAAGGCACCCTGTGTGGACTTCTTAGTCTCAAGTCCACCACTTCAAAAAGTTAGAATAAGAGAACGAGAAGGGACAGGCGGAGAAAGACCAGGAGCAGGGGGAACAACCAGGGGCTGGAGCATATTCAGCAGCGAGGACGCCACACAGGAGAGAAAGCCTCTAACGTATTTAAGATCGGTGGAGAGGATGAACCCTGATTAGATCAGCCCACTTCATCCATTCCAGCGTCTATTGTAAAACCCAGTCAGCAATCTGTGCACTAGGAGTCCCCCCCTCCCACACACACACCCGTGTCCTCCTCTTCCTCCTGGTGCACCAGACCACCACCACCACCACCACCACCACCACCACCACCACCACCAATGTCTTCCTCCTCCTCCTTCTCTTCCTCCGCCTCCTCCTTTTCCTGCTGCTTTCCACTTGCCTTACCCTGTGCTTACTGTCACCCAGAGCAGCATCACTTCTTCAAAGTTTGTCCTAACCCCTACTCTCACGCACTTACCTCCCTTCCCCATCCCCACTCTTTCTGTCTCTCCCTTCTTTTGTGTTTCGCTCTGCTGCCTGTGTCGCTAAATCTCTGCGTGGTCCCAGCTCCTGACAACTTCTGCAGTTTCCTTCTATGCTTCCTTAAAGAAAATTGGATAAGCTGTTGATGGTTGAAACTGAGTAAGAGAGAGAAGGGGAAGAGAGAGAGGGAGAGACGTGGGAAGAAAAGAGAGAGAGAGAGAGAGGGAGAGAGAGAGAGAGAGAGACAGAGAGAGAGACAGAGAGAGAGAGAGAGAGAGGATATCCACACAGGCACACAGTACGTAAGCATACACATATACTTGATTTGAATTTCCGATGCTCATGTAGGTCTTTTTGATATAGATGAAATCATCTTTAACTGAAAATTATTGTAAATCAAGTAATTAAGTAGTTTTTTTTTCTGTATATCTTAATTGGAATGTCAAATTCTCTCTCTCTCTCTCTCTCTCTTTCTGTCTGTCTCTCTTTCTGTCTCTGTCTCTTTCTCTGTCTGTCTGTCTGTCTCTCTCTCTCTCTGTCTGTCTGTCTCTCTCTCTGTCTCTGTCTGTCTGTTTGTCTGTCTGTGTATCTCTCTCTCTGTCTGCTTGTCTGTCTGTCTGTCTGTCTGACTGACTGACTCTCGCTCTCTTTCTCTGTCTGTCTGTCTGTCTGTCTGTCTCTGTCTCTCTCTCTTTCTTCTTCTTCTTCTCCTCCTTCTCCCTCGCTGGATTTCTCCTACTCTGTCTTCCACTATATCAGTTTATCTTTTCTCTTACAGCCTTTTACAGTTTAAAACATTTCTTTTTCAATCCTAGTGTCCTCTTTAATGTATATAAAAAATCGAATCGTTTTGTCCATTTCCAGAAATAGAGCCCTCTGCATTAAGGACAGATGCACTTGTTAGTTCTATTTCAGAGACACTTTCAGGTTGTGTGGTTTGACCATACTAAAATTTCCACATTTAAAGTATCGGTTAGATAATTTGCGATGCAGTACTAAGATAACTGAACAATTTGCTGTATTCGTTGTTTGGATACTTTTTAAGCTGTGAAAGTATGTGATGTTGGTATATAGATAGATAGACACTTTCAGTCTCTTAAGATGACGTCTCCGAGCCCGGAATGAAATTCATACGCACTGAGCCACTGAAGTTATGTAATGGACAAGATCCAGAATAATCATGGCACAAGCTTTGAGCCTGCACATAAATCAATGGGCTGGCCGGACCCTGAGGAAAAAGCCATGACCAGCTGCAGGATTGAACCCACAGTCTCTCTGTTATGAGCATACTGCTCTGACAACTGAGCTAACAGGCCACTGAAAACGTGATCCACTGAGGTTTGAACCCATAACTCCTGCGTTATGAGCATAGTGCTCTAAACACTGAACCAATGGGCCACTAAATAGACAGTGATACAGAAGTGATTGATACATTTCCTGTCTGAAAATATACACATTAAATAGACAATTGTAATGTGGTTTCTAAGATGAATGTTGAGAGTTCCATGGACGGCAAAGAAAACAAACGAGGCAGTCTTGAAGGAGTCAGACACAAGAAGAACATTTATGAAGAAGATTAGGAAAAGACGAGCAACATTTAGAGGACTTTTTATGAGGAAAGGGGAATTAGAGCACCTGATCACAACAGTTAAGCTGGAGGGATAGAGAGCGCCAAGTAGACTCAAGAAAATATTGGACTTGCAGGGTGGCTGAGGACAGAGAGGGTGGGAGATGTACTTGCGCAACAAGGGATAGATTCGTGTGGTTTGGCCATGATCGCCAAGCATATGCAGGTACAAGATGATGATGTTTGAGGGAATAGACAATAATACAGAATTATTGATATGTTTCCGTTCCCGAAAATATACAACACTAATATAGCAGTGATACAAAATTGATTGATGGTTGAAGGTTCTGTTTGAGAAACTTACACACTGAAGGAAAAAGGATCATATTTGATACGTTTAACATTTTGAAAAAATTAACCAATTTTGTTCTGGAAAATATACACATTAAACAGACAATTGTAAAGTGGTTTCTAAGATGAATGTTGAGAGTTCCATGGACGGCAAAGAAAACAAACGAGGCAGTCTTGAAGGAGTCAGACACAAGAAAAACATTTATGAAGAAGATTAGGAAAAGACGAGCAACATTTAGAGGACTTTTTATGAGGAAAGGGAAATGAGAGCACCTGGTCACAACAGGAAAGCTGGAGGGACAGAGAGCGCCAAGTATACTCAAGGAGGAAATATTGGACTTGCAGGGTGGCTGAGGACAGAGAAGGTGGAGATGTACTTGCAGCGACAAGGGATATATTCGTGTTGATGGCCATGATCGCCAACGCCATGTGGCAGGGCACATGATGATAATGATGAATAGGCAAAGATACAGAATTGATTGACACGTTTCCTGTTTGAAAATATACACACTAAATAGACAATGATATAGAATTGATTGATAGGTTTGATAGGTTTCCTGTTTGAAAACACACATTGAATAGACATGGATACAGAATTGATTTATACGTTTCCTGTTTGAAAATATGCACACTGAATGGACAAGGACACAGAATAGATTGATAGGTTTCCTGTTTGAAATATACACACTGAATAGAAAAGGATGCAAAAGCAATTAATACGTTTCCTGTTTGAAAATATAAACACTAACTAGACAAGGATACAGAATTGATTGATATGTTTCCTGTTTGAAAATATACATACTGAATAGATGAGGAACAGATTAGATTGATACGTTTCCTGTTTGAAAATATACACACTGAATAGGCAGGGATACAGAATTGATTGGTATGTTTTCCTGTTTGAAAATATAGACATCTGTTTTTTGTGTGTGTTTTTTTAATTAATTCCCATCGTTTACACACCTGTTTGGAAGTTTAATGATTACATTCGCCTGCTGCCTTTGTGTGCGTGCATGTATGTGGGTATACATGATTGTATGTTTGTATCCTTTTATGAATGATTGTCTGTATGGTTGTGTGTATATTATATGTATAGATGCATTTATGTATGTGGTTATGTACAATAGATGTCTGTGCACGTGCAAGAAGTTTGATCGTCACCAACAATTCCACGGCAGTGTAATACCTCCAAGGAGCACATTGTCTAGACTTTCAGAGACAAGTTTGTTAAGTTCCGAAGATCTTGGCTACGTACGATGGATGAATGTATGAGCGTTTCTGTTCGCTGCAATCCACTGTCTAGCCACACGGCACCATGCTGATTAAGTTAGGGAACAATACCTTGCACTGTCTAGCCACTTGCCACATTCTAAGTGAAAAGCGACAGAAAAATACCTTGGCTCCAGTTAGCGTGGCAAAATGCTTAGCGCAACAGCAGGCTGATTGTGAAGTTGTGTGGATTTTGAAATTCAGTCAGTTCGGAAAATGAAGCATGCGATTTTTTTTCAACCCCGGCCGGCCTCCCAGCCAGAGTTGTGCGTGCTGTAGGCTCGATGGGAAGACAAGGACAACCTTGTCCAGTCTCATCCGCTGTATGGATGTATCATACAAGGTGTTGCTCAAATTTCTTTACCAACATCGCAGGTGTCTGTATCCCTCAGGTGTGGTTGGTGCCAGGATGTAGTATGGACGTAAGCATAGACCACAAGACCTGCCGTTCAGTCTCAGTCCTAGAGGGAACTCTGTAGCAGCATCACTATTATTCCCATTAATTCTCATCAGCATACCGTTGGGAAAAATATGTCTCGGGTTCTGCGAACCTTGTGCAGTGCCTTTATGGTGACCATAGTTTTAGTAGGTTTGAGGGTGTGTTCATCATCATCATCATCATCATCATCATCATCATCATCATTATCACCATGTGCCCTGCCACATGGCATTGTCGATCATGGCCCTCCACACAAATCTATCCCCTGACGCTCTAAGTACGTCTTCCGCACTCTGTGTCCTCAGCCACCCTGCAAGTCCGTCCCATATTTTCTCCCTGGATCTACCTGGTGTTCTCTTTCCCTCCAGCTTTCTTGTTGTGACCAGGTGCTCCAATTCCCCTTTCCTCATACAATGTCCTATAAATGTTGCTCGCCTTTTCCTAATCTTCTTTACGTAATGATCTTTTTGTGTCTGCTTCCATCAAGACTGTCTCGTTTGTTTTCTGTGCTGTCCATGGAACTCTCAACATTCTTCTTAGAGACCAACACAGCATACACAATTTTGAACCTGAACACATACACTCCAGACGTACTTAAAGGCACCCTGCGTGGGGCCTTCTTGTCTCAAGTCCACCCTTCAAAAAGTTAAAATAAGAGAAAAAGAAGGGACAGGTGGAGAAAGACCAGGAGCAGGGGGAACATCCAGGGGCTGGAGCATATTCAGCAGCGAGGACGACACACAAGAGAGAAAGCCTGTAACGTATTTAAGATCGGTGGAGAGGATGAACCCTGATTAGATCAGCCCACTTCGTCCATTCCAGCGTCTATTGTAAAACCCAGTCAGCAATATGTGCACTAGGAGCCCCCCCCCCCCCCACACACACTCACCCATGTCCTCCTCCTCCTCCTCCTCCTCGTGCACCAGACCACCACCACCACCACCCATATCTTCCTCCTCCTCCTCCTCCTTCGCCTCCTCCTTCTCCTGCTGCTTTCCACTTGCCTTACCCTGTGCTTACTGTCACCTAGATCAGCATCACTTCTTCAAAGTTTGTCCTAACCCTTACTCTCACACACTTACCTCCCTTCCCCATCCCCAGTCTTTCTCTCTCTCTCTCCCTTCTTTTGTGTTTCGCTCTGCTGCCTGTGTCGCTAAATCTCTGCGTGGTCCCAGCTCCTGACAATTGATGCAGTTTCCTTCTATGCTTCCTTAAAGAAAACTGGATAAGCTGTTGACGGTTGAAACTGAGTAAGAGAGAGAAGGGGAAGAGAGAGAGGGAGAGACGTGGGAAGAAAAAAAAGGAGAGAGAGAGAGAGAGGAAGAGAGGATACTCACACAGACACACAGTACGCAAGCATACACATGTACTTGATTTTGATTTCCGATGCTCATGTACGTCTTATTGATATAGATGAAATAATCTTCAACTGAAAATTATTGTAAATTAAGTAATTAAGTAGTTTTTTTTCCTGTATATCTTAGTCAGATTGTCAAATTCTCTCTCTCTCTCTCTCTCTCTGACTGTCTGTCTGTCTGTCTCTCTTTCTCTCTCTCTGTCTGTCTGTCTGTCTCTTTCTCTGTCTGTCTGTCTGTCTGTCTCTCTCTCTTCTTCTTCTTCTTCTTTTTCTTCTTCTTCTTCTTTTTCTTCTTCTTCTTTTTCTTCTCCCTCATTGGATTTCTCCTACTCTGTCTTCCACTATATCAGTTTATCTTTTCTCTTACAGCCTTTTACAGTTTAAAACATTTCTTTTTCGATCCTAGTGTCCTCTTTAATGTATATAAAAAATCGAATCGTTTCGTCCATTTCCAGGAATAGAGCCCTCTACATTAAGGACAGATGCACTTGTTAGTGCTATTTCAGAGACACTTTCAGGTTGTGTGGTTTGACCATACTAAAATGTCCACATTTAAAGTATCGGTTAGATAAATCTGTGATGCAGTACTAAGATAACAACAATTGCTGTATTCGTTTGTTTGGTTACTTTTTAAGCTGTCAAAGTATGTGATGTTGGTAAATAGATAGATAGACACTTTCAGTCTCTTAAGATGACGTCTCCGATCTCGGAATGAAATTCTTACGCACTGAGCCACTGAAGTTATGTGATGGACAAGATCCAGAATAATAATGGCACAAGCTTTAAGCCTGCACATAAATCAATGGGCTGGCTGGACCCTGAGGTTAAAGCCATGGCCAGCTGCAGGATTGAACCCACAGTCCTTCTGTTATAAGCATACTGCTCTAACAACTGAGCTAACAGGCCACTAAAAACGTAATCCGCTGAGGTTTGAACCCATAACTCCTGCGCTATGAGCATGATGTTGTAAACACTGAACCAGTGGGCCACTAAAGAGACAATGATACAGAAGTGATTGATACATTGCCTGTCTGAAACTATACACACTAAATAAACAATTGAAACGTGGTTTCTAAGATGAATGTTGAGAGTTCCATGGACGGCAAAGAAAACAAACGAGAAGGTCTTGAAGGAGTCCGACACAAGAAGAACATTTATGAAGAAGATTAGGAAAAGACGAGCAACATTTAGAGGACTTTTTATGAGGAAAGGGGAATTAGAGCACCTGGTCACAACAGGAAAGCTGGAGGGACAGAGAGCACCACGTAGACTCAAGGAGAAAATATTAGACTTGCAGGGTGGCTGAGGACAGAGAAGGTGGGAGATGTACGTACAGTGACAAGGGATAGATTCGTGTGGATGGCCATGATCGCCAACGCCATGTTGTAGGGCACATGATGATGATGATGATGAAAATAGACAATGATGCAGAATGATTGATATGTTTACTGTTCAAAAATTTACACACTAAATAGACAATGATGCAGAATTGATTGATGTGTTTCCTGTTTGAAAATATACACACTGAATAGACTTTGATACAGAATAGATTGATAGGTTTGATAGGTTTCCTGTTTGAAAACACACACACACTGAATAGGCATGGATACAGAATTGATTGATATATTTCCTGTTTGAAAATATACACACTGAATAGACAAGGATACAGAATAGATTGACATGTTTCCTGTTTGAAATAGACACACTGAATACACAAGGATACAGAATAGATTGATATGTTTCCTGTTTGAAATATACACACTGAATAGAAAAGGATGGAAAAGTAATTGATACGTTTCGTGTTTGAAAAAATAAACACTAGATAGACAAGGATACAGAATTGATTGATATGTTTCCTGTTTGAAAATAGACATACTGGATTGACAAGGATACAGAATTGATTGACATATGTCCTGTTGAACATATACACACTAAATAGATTAGGATACAGATTAGATTGATACGTATTCTGTTTGAAAATATACACACTGATTAGGCAGGGATACAGAATTGGTTTTATGTTTCCTGTTTTAAAATATACACACTGAATAGACAAGGACACAGAATTGATTGATATATTTTCCTGTTTTAAAATATAGAAACCTGTTTTTGGTATTAATTCCCATCGTTTTATTGTCAGGTCGGATAGATGTATCCGCTACTGGTAACCTGGAACCCAGTACTACCTGTCACAGGGTCGAATTGCTGGCGACTAAACCAGCAACCCCACCAGTCCTCTCAGGAGGATGGTGAGGAGGGTGGCTAGAAACCCTGGTGGAAATAAATTAGATCCATCAAAGGGCGCCAGCTCTGGAGAGCTACCCGCGGCCATCTAGCTAAGGGAGTAAACCCTGACAGTAAATTCGGTGTGGGGCCCCTAAGGCGGTTGGATGACAAACTTTGTCACTTTCCGGCAGCTCCTGCGGCCGCGTTGGCAGCAAAACGTAACAGCCCTGCTGTTCCTTTGGATCTGTCAGCGAGGTGGAGAGGGGTGACAAGTTGCATGGGCAACAGCCTGTCTTCCATATTACACTGCCCAGGCTTACATCCGTCCATTCATCCACAAACACTCTGCACCTACGACCTGGAGAGGACACTCCAGCCTCGCTACTAACACTAGTGTCGGCACAACACGGGAAGCAACAGATACCGGTGATAAGTCATTGCTCAACTGGCGTAGAGCTGACGCCAGGGGTTGCTTTTGACGGTGGGAGAGACCTTCGTGTCTTACTGGACAGCTACTGCCCACCTAAGCTGGGCAGCCCCCAGCCAGTTAGGTGCTGTCCCGCCACGACCTGCCTTCTTCATTGGGTGCATGAAGATTAGGAGAAAATCTGACAAGCAGGTCGTTAATTACCGCACCAAACAAAAAGAAAAATTCAAATTCAAGAAACGGATCAGGAAAAGGATCAGCAGTAAAACTGGGCTGTTGGAATGTCCGAACAATGATGCCTGGGCTCTCCCAAGATCTGCAAGACATCAGCGACGCTAGAAAAACCGCCGTCATAAACAGCGAACTAAAGAGGCTCAATGTGGACATTGCCACTCTGCAGGAAACACGGCTGGCTGACTCAGGAACACTAAAGGAAAGGGACTACACCTTCTTCTGGCAAGGAAAGAGTTCTGATGCCCCAAGAGAGCACGGAGTAGGCTTTGCAGTAAGGAACAGCCTGCTGAACATGATTGAACCAGGCAGCGGCGGTTCAAACGACTCTTGACTCTCCGCCTCAACACCACCGAAGGCTATGTCACTCTCATCAGCGTTTATGCCCCAACTCTGTTCGCCTCTCCAGACACCAAGGATGAGTTCTACGAAAATCTTGCATCAACCATAAGGAACATCCCCAGGACAGAACAACTTGTTCTCCTGGGCGACTTCAATGCCAGAGTGGGTGCAGACAATGACTCATGGCCCTTCTGCCTCGGTTCCTTTGGAGTGGGGAAAATGAATGAGAATGGACAGCGACTGCTTAAGTTTTGCGCCTGCCATGAACTGTGCATCGCCAACTCCTTCTTCAAGACGAAGCCTCAGCACAAAGTCTCCTGGAGGCATCCCCGCTCAAAACATTGGCACCAACTGGATTTGATCCTAGTAAGACGTGCCGCTATCAAAAACGTTCTCCACACTCGCTCTTATCACAGTGCAGACTGCGACACAGACCACTCTCTGGTATGTTGCAAGATCAGGCTACAACCAAAGAAGTTCCACTGCTCAAAGAAACAAGGGAACCCTCGCATTGACGTCAGCAAGATGTCTCAGCCAGATCTTGTAGAACAGTTCGCAGAGGCCTTTCCGAGAGAATACGATGCATTGCAGCCCAGAGACTCTGCCACTGAGAGATGGGAAACGCTACGAGACACTATGCACCGGATTGCTATGGCCACCTTTGGGAAGAGAACTGTGAAGTCCCATGACTGGTTTGAGGCCAAATCATCAGAGATGACTCCCACTGTTGAGGCCAAGCGTGCCGCACTCACCAAGTATAAGCGGTCACCCAGTGAGAAGAACCTGCAAATCCTCAGGGCTGCCAGAAGTAAGGTTCAGCTTAACGCCAGGCGCTGCGCAAACGAGTACTGGACAGAGCTCAGCGAAGAGATACAGAGTGATGCTGAAAGAGGCAACATCCGAGGAATGTATGATGGCATCAAGAAGGCACTGGGACCAACACAGAGCAAGATCGCCCCCCTCAAATCCTCCACTGGGGAAGTAATCAGCAATCCTAGCCAACAGATGGAAAGATGGGCGGAACACTACTCCGACCTCTACTCCACACAGAACATGGTGTCCCCCTTAGCCCTCGATGCCACCAAGTGCATGCCGGTAATGGAAGAACTTGATGCAGAGCCAACTGCGGACGAACTCAGCAAGGCCATTGATAGCCTGGCATCAGGGAAGGCACCTGGCAACGACGGAATTCCCCCAGACCTCATCAAGCACTGCAAGACTTCTCTTCTGCACCCTTTGCACGCAGTTCTCTGTCAGTGTTGGAATGAGGGAGCTGTACCACAGGACATGAGGGACGTCAAGATCGTCACCTGTACAAAAACAAGGGCGAAAGGAGCGACTGCAACAACTACAGAGGTATCTCGCTCCTCAGCATTGTTGGCAAAGTCTACGCTCGGGTCCTCCTAATCCGCCTGCAGAAACTGGCTGAATGCGTCTACCCGGAATCACAGTGTGGTTTTCAAGCAGAGAGATCCACGGTAGACATGGTCTTCTCCCTTCGCCAAATCCAGGAGAAGTGAAGAGAGCAGCGAATGCCCCTGTATGTGGCATTCATTGACCTCACCAAGGCCTTTGACCTAGTCAGCAGAGATGGCCTTTTCATGGCTCTCCGAAAAATCGGCTGCCCCCCTAAACTGCACAGCTTAATTGAGTCCTTCCACTCAAACATGAAAGGGACGGTGCAGTTCAACGAAAACCTCTCCAAGCCCTTCGACGTACGCAGCGGTGTGACACAATTCTGCATCCTGGCTCCAACCCTCTTGGAATCTTGTTCGCTCTCCTCCTGAGGCATGCGTTCAGCACAGTGCAAGAAGGGATCCACCTGCGGACCAGATCAGATGGCAGGCTCTTCAACCTCGCCCGCCTCAGTGCAAGGACAAAGGTCCGTGAAGCCCTCATCAGAGACATGCTATTTGCCGACGATGCCGCAGTTGTGACCCATACTCAGCGGGACTTGCAGTCACTAATGGACCGCTTCTCCCAGGCCTGCAAAGATTTTGGTCTGACTATCAGTCTTAAGAAGACAAACGTCCTGGGCCAAGACACGCCATCTCCACCAGCCATCACCATTGATGACTACGAGCTTGAAGCCATCCATCAATTCACATATCTTGGGTCCACCATCACCGATAACCTCTCCCTTGACACAGAGGTCGACAAGAGGATCGGGAAGGCAGCCACAACACTAGCCCGCCTCACACAAAGGGTGTGGACAAATCCCAAGCTGACCACAAAGACAAAGATGGCTGTATACAACGCCTGTGTCCTCAGCACCTTGCTGTATGGCAGCGAGGCATGGACCACGCACGCTCATCAGGAGAAAAGGCTCAATACCTTCCACCTGAGAAGCCTACGGCGCATACTTGGCATATCCTGGCAAGACAAGGTGACCAACACCGAAGTCCTAACCTGCGCTGGCCTCCCAACCATGCATACCATGCTGAGACAGCGTCGGCTGCGTTGGTTGGGCCACGTTTGCCGCATGGAAGATGGTCGCATCCCAAAAGACATCCTTTATGGTGAGCTTGCCACAGGGCAGAGAAACATTGGCCGCCCACAGCTGAGATACAAAGACGTTTGCAAGCGTGACATGAAGGCGCTTGAGATCAACACTGAGTCCTGGGAGGACCTCGCAGACGACCGCAACAGCTGGAGAACTACTCTCAAGAAACAGCTGCGGATTGGTGAGGACAAACTGTCAGCTGCTGCAGCAGAAAAGCGAGTTCGCAGAAAAGGGATGACAGCCAACAGACCAGCATCAGCATACACATGTGACCGCTGCGACAGAGACTGCCTCTCTCGCATTGGTCTCTACAGTCACAGGCGATGCTGCATGGACCAAGCAGACAGCCCATCTAGACATTAGAACGGATGTATTTTGTCCATGGTCAGTCATGACCGAGGGAGGCCTACTACTACTCCCATCGTTTACACACCTTTTTGGAAGTTTAATGATTACGTTTGCCTGCTGCCTTTGTGTGTGTGCATGTATGTGGGTATACATGATTGTATGTTTGTACCCATTCATGAATGATTGTCTGTATGATTGTGTGTATTTTAAATGTATAGATGTGTTTATGTATGTGGTTATGTACAATAGATGTCTGTGCACGTGCAAGACATTTGATCGTCACCAACAATTCCACGGCAGTGTAATACCTCCAAGAAACACTTTGTCTAGACTTTCAGAGACAAGTTTGTTAAGTTCCGAAGGTCTTGGCTACGTACGATGGATGAATGTATGAGCGTTTCTGTTCGCTACAATCCACTGTTTAGCCATATGGCACCATGTCGATTAAGTAAGGGAAAACTACCTTGCACTGTCTAGCCACTTGCCACCGTCTGAGTGAAAAGCGAGGGGAAAATACCTTGGCACCAGTTAGCGTGAAAAAATGGTAAGCGCTACAGCAGGCTGATTGTGAGGTTGTGTGGATTTTGAAATTGAATCAGTTCGGAAAATTAAGCATGCGATTTTTTTTTTTCAACCCTGGCCGGCCTCCCAGCCAGAGTTGTGCGTGCTGTAGGCTCGATGGGAAGACAAGGACAACCTTGTCCAGTCTCATCCACTGTATGGATGTATCATTCAAGGTGTCGCTCAAATTTCTTTACCGACATCGCAGGTGTCTGTATCCCTCAGGTGTGGTTGATGCCAGGATATATTGTGAAAGTCAGCATAGACCACAGCCCTGTCGTTCAGACTCAGTCCTAAAGCTAAAGGGAACTTACTAACATCATCACTTTCATTCCCATTCCCATCAGCATAGCGTTAGGAAAAAATTGTCTCAGGTCCTGCGGACTTTATGCAATGCCCTTATGGTGACCTTAGTTTTAGGTGATTTGAGGGTGTGTTCTTCATCATAATCATCATCATCATCAACATCATGTGCCCTGCCACATGGCATTGTCGATCATGGCCCTCAAATCACCTGACGCTGTAAGTACGTCTTCCACACTCTGTGTCCTCAGCCACCCTACAAGTCTGTCCAATATTTTTTCTCTAGATCTACCTGGTGTTCTCTTTCCCTCCAGCCTTCCTGTTGTGACCAGGTGCTCCAATTCTCCTTTCTTCATAAAATGTCCTATAGATGTTGCTCACCTTTTTCTAATCTTCTTTACGTAATGATCTCCTTGTGTCTGCCTCCATCAAGGTTCTCTCGTTTGTTTCCGTTGCTGTGCATGGAACTCTCAAGATTCTTCTTGGAGGCCAACATAGCATGCATAATTTTGAACCTAAACACATACACTCTAGACGTACTTAAAGGCACCCTGTGTGGACTGCTTAGTCTCAAGTCCACCACTTCAAAAAGTTAGAATAAGAGAACAAGAAGGGACAGGCGGAGAAAGACCAGGAGCAGGAGGAACAACCAGGGGCTGGAGCATATTCAGCAGCGAGGACGCCACACAGGAGAGAAAGCCTGTAACTTATTTAAGATCGGTGGAGAGGATGAACCCTGATTAGATCAGCCCACTTCGTCCATTCCAGCGTCTATTGTGAAACCCAGTCAGCAATCTGTGCACTAGGAGCCTCCCCCCCCCACACACACACCCGTGTCCTCCTGCTCCTCGTGCACCAGACCACCACCACCACCACCACCACCACCCATGTCTTCCTCCTCCTCCTTCTCCTCCTCTGCCTCCTCCTTCTCCTGTTGCTTTCCACTCGCCTTACCCTGCGCTTACTGTCACCCAGAGCAGCATCACTTCTTCAAAGTTTGTCCTAAACCTTACTCTCACGCACTTACCTCCCTTCCCCATCCCCAGTCTTTCTGTCTCTCCCTTCTTTTGTGTTTCGCTCTGCTGCCTGTGTCGCTAAATCTCTGCGTGGTCCCAGCTCCTGACAATTTCTGCAGTTTCCTTCTATGCTTCCTGAAAGAAAATTGGATAAACTGTTGACGGTTGAAACTGAGTAAGAGAGAGAAGGGTAGGAGAAGAGAGAGAGAGAGCGGGAGAGAGAGAGAGAGAGAGAGAGAGAGAGAGAGAGAGAGAGACAGACAGACAAGAGAGAGGGGACACACCACACACACACACGACACGACACGCACAGACACCCCCTACGCACGCACCCACGCCACCTAACACGCACACCACACACACACAACACACTCACACACATACACACATACACACACATACACACACATACACACACACACATACACACACACACATACACACACACATACACACACACACACATACACACACATACACACACACACATACACACACATAACAACATACACAAACACACATACACACACATACACACACATACACACACATACACACACAATAACACAACACACACACACACACACATACACACACATACAACATACACACAAACACACATACACACACATACACACACACATACACAACACACACACACACACTACACACACATACACCCCACACACACATACACACAACACACACACAACACACACACACACACACACACACACACCACACACACAACACACACACACACCACATAATCATACGCATACACTTGGTTCTAGATTCTCATGCTCATGTAGGTCTTATTGATACAGATGAAACAATCTTTCACTGAAAATTTTGTAGATTAAGCAATTTTATTCTGTATCTCTAAATCAAATTGTCAAATTCTCTCTGTCTGTCTGTCTGTCTCTCTCTCTCTGTCTGCCTGTCTCTCTCTCTTTGTCTCTCTCTCTCTCGCTCTTTCTGTGTGTCTGTCTTATCGTCTGCCTGTCTGTCTGTCTGTCTCTCTCTTTCTCTCTCTCACTTTCTCTCTCTCTCTCTTCTTCTTCTTCTTGTTCTTCTTAATCATCTCCCTCGCTGGATTTCTCCTACTCTGTCTTCCACTATATCAGTTTATCTTTTCTCTTACAGCCTTTTACAGTTTAAAACATTTCTTTTTTCGATCCTAGTGTCCTCTTTAATGTATACAAATCGAATCGTTTTGTCCATTTCCAGGAATAGAGCCCTCTACATTAAGGACAGATGCACCTGTTAGTGCTATTTCAGAGACATTTTCAGGTTGTGTGGTTTCACCATACTGAAATTTCCACATTGAGAGTATTGGTTAGATAAATCTGCGATGCAGTACTAAGATAACTGAACAATTGCTGTATTCGTTTGTTTGGTTACTTTTTAAGCTGTTTAAGTATGTGATGTTGGTAAATAGATAGATAGACACTTTCAGTCTCTTAAGATGACGTCTCCGAGCTCGGAACGAATTCCATACGCACTGAGTCACTGAAGTTATGTGATGGACAAGATCCAGAATAATCATGGCACAAGCTTTAAGCCTGCACATAAACCCATGAGCTGGCCAGACCCTGAGGTAAAAGCCATGGCCAGCTGCAGGATTGAACCCACAGTCCCTCTGTTATGAGCATACTGCTCTAACAACTGAGCTAACAGGCCACTAAAAACGTGATCCACTGAGGTTTGAACTCATAACTCCTGCGTTATGAGCATGGTGTAATAAACACTGAACCAATGGGCCACTAAAGAGATAATGATACAGAAGTGATTGATTTATTTCCTGTCTGAAAATGTACACACTAAATAGACAATTGTAATGTGGTTTCTGAGAAGAATGTTGAGAGTTCCATGGACGGCAAAGGAAAGAAACGAGACAGTCTTGTATGAGTCAGACACAAGAAGAACATTTATGAAGAAGATTAGGAAAAGACGAGAAGACGAGCAACAGTTAGAAGACATTTTATGAGGTAAGGGGAATATGAAGGAAGAGAGTTCTTGAATGCTATATAGAACCAATACTGTTGTACGGTTGTGAGGCGTAGACAGTCAACAAGCAAAGCCAGAACAAGATTGAGGCAGCCAAGATGTGGTTTCTAAGAAGAATGTTGAGAGTTCCATGGACGGCAAAGAAAACAAACGAGACAGTCTTGAAGGAGTCCGACACAAGAAGAACATTTATGAAGAAGATTAGGAAAAGACGAGCAGCATTTAGAGGACTTTTTATGAGGAAAGGGGAATTAGAACGCCTGGTCTCAACAGGAAAGCTGCAGGGAAAGAGAGCGCCAAGTAGACTCAAGGAGAAAATATTGGACTTTCAGGGTGGCTGAGGACAGAGAGGTGGGAGATGTACTTGCAGCGACAAGGGATAGATTGGTGGGGATGGCCATGATCACCAACGCCATGTGGCAGGGCACAAGATGATGATGATGATGAAATAGACAATGATACAGAATTGATTGATGTTTCCTGTTCGAAAATATACACACTAAAGAGACATGATGCAGAATTGATTGATGTGTTTCGTGTTTGAAAATAGACACATTGAATAGACGAGGATAGAGAACTGATTGATATGTTTCCTGTTTGAAAATATACACACTGAATAGACAAGGATAAAAAATTGATTGATATGTTTCCTGTTTGAAAATATACACACTGAATAGATAAGGATAGAGAATTGATTGATATGTTTCCTGTTTGAAAATATACACACTAAATAGACAAGGATAGAGAACTGATTGATATGTTTCCTGTTTGAAAATATACACACTAAATAGACAAGGACAGAGAATTGTTTGATATGTTTCCTGTATGAAAATATGCACACTGAATAGACAAGGATACAGAATTGGTTTTATGTTTCCTGTTTTAAAGTATACACACTGAATAGACAAGGATACAGAATTGATTGATATATTTTCCTGTTTGAAAATATAGACACCTGGTTCTTTTTTATTAATTCCCATCGTTTACACACCTTTTTGGAAGTTCTTCTTGGATAAGCTGTTGACGGTTGAAATTGAGTAAGAGAAAGAAGGGGATGAGAGAGAGGGAGAGACGTGGGAAGGAAAAGAGAGAGAGAGACTGAGGACAGAGAGAGTGGAGATGTACTTGCAGCGACGAGGGATAGATTCGTGTGGATGGCCATGATCGCCAACGCCATGTGGCAGGGCACATGATGATGATGATGATGAAAGAGACAATGATACAGAATTGATTGATATGTGTCCTGTTCGAAAATATACACACTAAATAGACAATAATGCAGAATCGATTGATGTGTTTCCTATTTGAAAATATACACACTGAATAGACATGGATACAGAATAGATTGATAGGTTTCCTATTTGAAATATACACACTGAATAGAAAAAATGCAAAAGTAATTGATACGTTTCCTGTTTGAAAATATAAACACTAAATAGACAATGATACAGAACTGGTTGATATGTTTCTGTTTGAAAATATACATACTGGCTTGACAAGGATACAGCATTGATTGACATGTGTCCTGTTGAAAATATACACACTAAATAAATGAATATACAGATTAGATTGATACGTTTCCTGTTTTAAAATATACACACTGAATAGACAATGATACAGAACTGATTGATATGTTTCCTGTTTGAAATATACACACTAAATAGAAAAGGATGCAAAAGTAATACTACTTCTATGCTAGCTGAATGGGTAGCGGAAACTACATATATGTTAGATTTGAGAAGTTCCACAACGTGGGAGATCATTCCTACGTGACTCTCAAGAGTTATGTTCTTTGGTTGATGCAAAAGTAATTGATACGTTTCCTGTTTGAAAATATAAACACTAAATAGACAAGGATACAGAATTGATTGATATATTTTGCTGTTTGAAAATATAGGCACCTGTTGTTTTTATTATTATTATTAATTCCCATTGTTTACACACATTTTTGGAAGTTTAATGATTACATTCGCCTGCTGCCTTAGTGTGCGTGCGTGTATGTGGGTATACATGATTGTATGTTTGTACCCATTCATGAATGATTGTCTGTATGGTTGTGTGAATTTTATATGTGTAGATACATTTATGTATGTGTTTATGTACAATAGATGTCTGTGCACGTGCAAGAAGTTTGATCGTCACTAACAATTCCACGGCAGTGTAATACCTCCAAGAAGCACTTTGTCTAGACTTTCAGAGACACGTTCGTTAAGTTCCGAAGTTCTTGGCTACGTACGATGGATGAATGTATGAGCGTTTCTGTTCGCTACAATCCACTGTCTAGCCACATGGCACCATGTCGATTAAGTTAAGGAAAACTACCTTGCACTGTCTAGCCACTTGCCACCGTCTAAGTGAAAAGCGACAGAAAAATACCTTGGCTCCAGTTAGCGTGGCAAAATGGTTAGCGCAACAGCAGGCTGATTGTGAGGTTGTGTGGATTTTGAAATTCAATCAGTTCGGAAAATTAAGCATGCGATTTTTTTTTCAACCCCGGCCGGCCTCCCAGCCAGAGTTGTGCATGCTGTAGGCTCGATGGGAAGACAAGGACAATCTTGTATAGTCTCATCCGCTGTATGGATGTATCATTCAAGGTGTTGCTCAAATTTCTTTACCGACATCGCAGGTGTCTGTATCCCTCAGGTGTGGTTGGTGCCAGGATGTAGTATAATAATAATAATAATTACAATATTTATATAGCGCAAAATCTTGATAAAATCAAATCTAAGCGCTGAAGTATGGACGTAAGCATAGACCACAAGATCTGCCGTTCAGTCTCAGTCCTAGAGGGAACTCTGTAGCAGCATCACTATTATTCCCATTAATTCTCATCAGCATACCGTTGGGAAAAATATGTCTCGGGTTCTGCGGACCTTGTGCTGTGCCTTTATGGTGACCATAGTTTTAGTAGATTTGAGAGTGTGTTCTTCATCATCGTCACCATCATCATCATCATCATCATCATCAGCAGCAGCAGCAGCAGCATCATCAACAACAACAACAACAACAACAACATCATCATCATCATCATCATCATCATCATCATCGTCGTCGTCGTCGTCATCATCATTGTCGTCGTCGTCATCGTCATCGTCATCATCATCATCATCATCATCATCATCATCATCATCATCATCATCATCATCAACAACAACAACAACAACAACAGCAAACATCATCATCATCATCATCATCATCATCATCATCATCATGATGTTCTCTGTCTTGTGGCGTTGGCGATCATGGCCCTCCATACGAATGTATCCTTTGTCGCTGCAAGTACATCTTCCACCATCTCTGTCCTCAGCCATCCAGCAAGTCCGTCCAATATTTTCTCCCTGGGTCTACCTGGTATTATCTTTCCCTCCAGCTTTCCTGTTGTGACCAGCTGCTCTAATTTCTCTTTCTTCATAAAATGTCTTATTAATGTTTCTGCTGGCCGTGATAAACTGGGGAATTAATGACAGTGATTTCCGTTGCCTTCATCGGGTTTTTTATGGACTGTCTGCTAGCCGTTGTCGTTCCCACGACAACCCATAAGACAGTAGGGGTGATTTTTTGTCAGGGTTTACTCCCTTAGCCTTACTCTCTCCCACGATAACCATAACGCAGTGGTGTTTCTTTCTGTCAAGATTTACTCCCTTAGCCTTGATTTTACCTGTGACACCCACAAGGCAGTGGTCTTACTTATCCATAGCGGGGGGTATGGTTCGTGGGCACCAGGGCATGTCCACACGCTGATGGGCCGGCTTGCCACATGTCTAGGGACTAGACTTCCTCCGAGTCCCTCGAGTTTAGCCTTAGTCTATGAGTTGCTCAGTTACCACATGTCTCGTGGTCATCATCATCATCATCAGGTGCCCTGCCGCATGGCGTTGGCGACCATGGACTTCCATCCATCTCTATCTCTCGTTGCCCCTAGCATCTCCCCCACCCTCCTCATCCCCAGCCACTCTGCAAGTCCGTCCAGCAGTCTCTCCCTGGGTCTACCTGGCGCTCTCCCTCCCTCCAGCCCTCCCGCCGCGACCAGGTGCTCCAAATCCCCCTTCATCATAAAATGGCCCACAAATGTTGCCTGTCTTCTCCCAGTCTTCCTTATGAATGATCTACTTGTGTCTGCCTCCATCAAGACTGTCTCGTCTGTCCTCCCTGCTGTCCATGGAACTCCCAACATTCCCCCCAGAAACCACATCTCGGCTGCCCCAATCCTGCTCTGGTCTCGTGGTAAAGGCAGTCAAAGTAAGAAAAGGAATTGAGCTAAGTTTCTTGCGTTTGTATGCTTTTTTTCCGGAGTAAGAATAGGGTTAAAACTAACTGTAACAATCGACCAAACAGTCACAATTGACTTTTCGCCCTTTCTAGTCCACGTCAACAGAGTTTTTTTCTTTTCTGGAGATCGCCACTGAGTTCTAGAGAACGTAATGTAGCAAGCAAGCTGTCTATGGAGAGTTGCAAGATATGGAAGGTTGTCGCCCCTTATTTCTCAACTTAATTCCCAAGATGGTCGGATTTATATTTCTGACAGATAATGTGTTCAAACCGCTTTGTAAAACTCCTACCTCATGATAGGAGAAGAACTCTCTCTCTTTCTCTTTCTCTCTTTCTCTTTCTCTCTCTCATCTCTTTCTCTCTCTCTCTCTATTTCTCTCTGTCTCTGTCTGTCTGTCTGTCTCTGTATTTCTCTCTGTCTGTCTGTCTCTGTCTGTCTGTCTCTCTCTCCCTGTCTCTCTCTCTCTTTGTGTCTGTGTGTGTGTGTGTGTAGCTGAGGTCAAGAGTACTGTACATTTTAATTTTGTTAACAGGAAACTTTTTTGATTCTTTATGTATAATGTCCCAAACACCTGACAACCCTATAATTCTATATTGTATTATTGGATATCATAAGTACCAACATTGTGCGTGCCTTGAGGTGTGATCTGTCTCTGTCTCTCTCTCTCACTCACTCACTTTGTCTCTCTCTGTCTCTCTCTGTCTGTCTGTGTCTGTCTGTCTCTCCTGTCCTTGTTCCTGTCTCTGTCTGTCTATCTAACTCTCTCTTTCCCTGTCTGTCTGTCTCTCTCTCTTTTTCTCTCGCTGGTTCTGTCTGTTTGTATGTATGTATGTATGTATGTATGTCTCTCTTTTTTTCTCTCTCTCTCTCTCTCTCGTCTCTTTCTCGTCCTCTCTCTCTCTCTCTCTCTCTCTGTCTGTGTCTGTCTGTCTCCCTCTCTGTCTCTGCCTCCCTCCCTCTCTGTCTGTCTGTCTGTCTGTCTCTTTCTCTCTCCCTCTACCCCCTGAAAATAAAACAAAAAACTATTCTTGTTTTTGGTCGCTCAATGTCTACCAGGCTTTAGCCACACAACGAGATATACAAACCCATGACTCACTAAAAAGCAGTAGCAACGCCTTTGGAGTCACTCCCCTCCCCCCCAACAGACTAATCAGAGCTGGGGTTTTGTTTCTTGGCCACTAGGGGTTATACATGATTGATACCGTGCTGGAACCAGTTCGTGTCTGCGTGAAGTGGGGAATACTGCTGACTTGACGTGAAGACGAAAACGAGACATGGAAACACAGCGTTAATTAATCGCACTCAGTATATGTTGATAGTTCCATGGACAGCAAAGAAAACAAACGAGACAGTCTTGATGGAGGCAGACACAAGTAGATCATTCATAAGGAAGATTAGGAAAAGACAGGCAACATTTATAGGCCATTTTATGAGGAAGGGGGATTTGGAGTACCTGGTCACAATGGGAAAGCTGGAAGGAAAGAGAGCACCAGGTAGACCCAGGGAGAAAATGCTAGACGGACTTGCGGAGTGGCTGAAGACGAGGAGGATGGAGGAGATGCTTGGGGCAACAAGACGATAGAGACAGATGGAAGTCCATGATCGCCAACGCCATGCGGCAGGGCACCTGATGATGATGATGACTCAGTATATCTCAGCTACCTCTCTGCTTGTCCCCCATCACCCCATCTCTCTTTGAAAATGATTCTGATGGACTTAATGGCTTGTCTGTCTGTCTGTAGTCTTGTTTGTCCTAGACATTCAGTTTCTTTGCAACAGTCGCTGGTCTGCATGATGCTTATTTCCTTCCCTTTTCTGTGTATACTCCCCCATGGGGGTGCCAGGGGCTTTTTCAGTGTAAATAGTATTCCCGCCTTCTGGAAATTGTGTGCTAGAAATTTCCTCTTTTCTGTCACTCTCTTTGTTACTGCCTTGTTCCTTTGCTTTCTGTCATTTCCTCCTTTCGTTTTCTGCCTTGCTGGTCCATTCACCTGTATGTGTTCGGTAAAGTCTTACGTACATTTTCTTAGGATTGATAATTAGGTACATGTATTAAATGCATCTTTGGGTCTAGGGAAGTGAGATATGCGGAAACAATTTCAGGTACTTTATGCTTGTTTTGATATGTTTTTGTGTTCTAAGGTATGTTTAAATTTGTATTCAGGTGTGATTTTTTAAATCCCCTGTGTGATGAATTAGATGGAGTGGCTGCTGCCAGGGGCATGTCCATAGATTATGTGCGTGAATGCATTGATATATGTACTTAATTTTTTTTCATTTTTTCCCCTTTGAATTTTTGTATGTTCTTTGAAACTTTTATAGTTCTGATGTGTTTCTACACAATTGACTGGGCTTTAAACAACAAAAACATCAACAATTGTTTGTATTCTGTTCCATATGCCTTTTAACACTGTCTTCATATATCTGTAAATCATTCAAAGGTATCTTTTGAAAAGAACAGTGTGCGTTACATATTGAATTGAAAGGGTTAGGTTGTATATGTTTCCAAGTTCTAACTCGCATAATAACAGGATGGTAAACAAACTTATGACCCAGTTCCTTTACTGTTTCAGTAATACTCTTTGTCATAATCACTGGAGAATATATTATAATGTGATGTGACAAGTTCAGTGGTAGCCTGTGCCATAGAAATTGGCCTGCTCACCACCCATCTTAGTAATAATCCAATCATTCTGGTGGTGTTTTATATCTTTCAACCCCATCTCCTATTTGAAACCATTGCCAGCATGTAGATTTCTACACACCCTCATGGAGTCTGTCAGATGATTACTAGCAGATTTGGATGGAGTGCATATCATCATCATCATCATCATCATCATCATCATCATCATCATCATCATCATGTCGAGCTTGCTTGGCTATCCATGACACGTTTCTTCCATCCTTCTCTTTCAGACATTGCAGTAGGTAGTTCATC
>JAPXFY010000032.1:39516259-39533759 GCA_030674185.1 Monoplex corrugatus | reverse complement strand
TGATAGCAGAAGAAGATGAGCAAACAGAAAAGAATATCGCTTTACTTAGATTAACTTAGGTATTTTGTTTGGGTGTTGCCTTTTTATAATAATAAACATCCATGTGATGCTACATAAGTGTAAAACGAAAAGAATTAGCATGGCAAGGTAGAAAACTGTATATGTTAAAAAATAAAAACACCAAAAAACAGGAACAACGAAAATAAAGATCAATACATTAAAAACATACGATAGATTCCCGTGTTGTTTGAATGGTCGTAATGTTGGAGAAATGGGTCTAGTTGCCATTGTTACAGTTTAACTCAACTCGAAGGCTTAACTCTACGCTGATTTGTTTTCTGACATATTTTTTACCGTTTTATTTAATTTTATGCATGTTTAGGGCTATTCTAATAAGGTGTCGATATTCGTAACAATAAAATTAATAGTAATAAAAACAAGAAGACGAGGAAGATGGATGGTGATGATTCTGATGATGATGGTGATGATGACAAATAACAATATTAACAATAATAATAGTAATTACAATGATAATAAGAATAATAACAGTAATAATAATAATAATGACAATAATAATAATGATAATAATAATAATAGTAAAAATAATGATGATGATGATGATAATGTTTAAGGGAAATTAAATTGTTACCAGTCATTAAAAACAGACTTCAATCTTTTTCAAGAAAAACTAGGTTCACAAATGGTATTATTTTTACAGAAAATCCATGAACGGTTGCAAGACTACTGTGTCTAATTACTTTTGTGAGTTTTGACAACATAGACATAAATCAAGACCGTTGAGACATAAATTGAGACCTATTTTACAGCTAAAATTTGATTGAAAATAAAAGAGAAAATTTGAAAAAGAATGCCAGCTTGCAAACTAAAAGCATTGTTTTTTTATTGTGGCTTAATCATTACCGTTGCAGGGTGTCCTTGATGAGGTAGGTGTTAGAGACACGTGAATCTGTGCTATCATTTTTAATGAATATTCATGAAGGGGTGCTTGTATCTTGTAGCCTGGAAGGCGTGAATAAATGTCACAGTTGTTTATGAGTGTCTTTGCAATATCTGTCTCTGTATATATCCCTCTGTTTTCATTTCTGTCTTCGTCTGTCTGTTTGAGTCTGTTTGTTAGGCTATTTGTCTTTCTGTCTTTTTGATAGCAGGGTTTGTTGACCTGTTTGCAGTTCTTTCACTCTTCTTCTTCTCTGTTTGTCTGTCTGTCTGTCTCTCTGTTTGTCTGTCTGTCTGTCTGTCTATCTCTCTCTCTGTCTTGCTGTCTGTCTGTCTCTCTATATGTCTGTCTATCTTTCTTCTCTCTCTGTCTCTCTGTCTGTTTGTCTGTCTCTCCCTCTCTCTCTCTGTCTTTCTCTCTGTCTCTCTGTCTCTCTTTCTCTCTCTCTCACAGAGGCACACAGACATACTGTCTTTCTCTCTTTCTTTTTTTACTTTCTTTCTTTCTTTATCTGTCTTTACTTAACAAACCTTTGTCTCTATGTTTAATAAATCTATTGTAAGATAATTTGGCTAAGATTTATTTCCCAAAACTTTAAGGCACATTAGTTCTGTGTTTGTCAGGTTTTGTCCACACAAAGAGATAGATGAACTTGTGTCTTGCTGAAGGCAGCAGAAGCGCCTTGTAGTCTCCCCCCCGAACAGACTAATCAGGGCTGGAGTTTTGTTTCTTGGCCACTAGGGGTTGTACATGATTGATACCGTGCTGGACCCAGTTCGTGTCTGTGTGAAGTGGGGAATACTGCTGACCAGACGTGAAGAAGAAATGAGTTATGGAGATATCGAGTTAATTGTATTCAATATACCCCAGCTACCCCCCCCCCCTCCATTTTGTGTCCCCTGACCCCTCTCTCTTTTTTTAAATTAATTCTGATCGACCTGTGGCGTGTTTGTCTGTAGTTTTATTGTATTTTTTTCCTAGACACTCAGTCTGGGTTTTCCTCTCAGAAACCTGTAAATCAACATGAGTTTGTTTGTTTGTTTGGTTGGTTGGTTGGTTGATTGGTTGTTTTGTTTGTTTGTTTGTTTTGTTCTTTGAGGCCATCAGCAGATTCTAATTCATTCATACCTCTGTTTCACTTACGTTACTTCCTCTTCTGTATCGTCCCTCTTCTCAGTCACCCTTCCTGTCTATCTTTGTCATCCTGCAAATCAAACAGAGCTACCTTAGTCTGTACGTGTCTCTTCTAACCTGATCTGTTCAGAATAAGAAGATAACACGTATTGTGTAAGGTAGTATAGGTCCAACTGATTTGCAAAATGCTGACTGAATTTATGCTAATGAGAACTATGTACTTCTGTCTCCCATATATATTTTATTAACAGTTGAAAATTTGTTATGATGCCATCATCGCAGAAGGAAAAGAACAGGGTGAAGGAGCACAGAGAGAAAGAAGAAGAAGAAAGGAAAGAAAAGAACAATTACAACAAGAAAAAGGAAAAAAAATACTAGAAGAAAGGGGACAATTATGAGGAAGAGGGGAAAGAAGAGAGCTAAGACAAGAACAAGCAAAAAGACAAAGGGACAAAGATGAAAAAGAAGGAGGAGGAGGAGAAGGAGGAGAAGAAGAAGAAGAAGAAGAAGAAGAAGAAGAAGAAGAAGAAGAAGAAGAAAAGAAGAAGAAAAAGAAGAAGAAAAAGGCCAAGAAGAAGAAAAAGGCCAAGAAGAAGAAAGAGTAGATATAGTGAAACTTTGTGTTCTTGGAGTCAAAGACTTTTATCACGTTCTCACCTCAATTTCTTCCCACACCACCCACTTGGCTTTCACAGTTCCTACCAGAGCACTCCATCCCAACCCTCAGTCTCCTCAGAGCCTGAGATTATTCAATTACCATTAATGACACTGTCTCGGTCTCAGTCAGCTGTGATCCCAGTTAGCGTCACTGCACCAAGACACTCTGCCATGGCAGGGCAGAGGAGGGGAGATATATAGTTCAGGAACTTTCAGCTGTGGTGGCTGGCATGGCCTTTCTGGTGATGAACTCCATCTGAATATTCATGAACCTCATGCTACCAAGTTGTTAAGTTCGTGCTGTGCAGCTTTCCTTTATGCCTGGAACTAGCGCCAGTTTTGTGGTATGCATATTTCACTGTTCTCTCCGTGGACATTCATGGTGATTTACTTCCTGGCTGGAAGTAAGCAGAATCATCTCCCAAGATGTCATGGAAGTGTTATTGATGCTTGTGTTTGCATGAAAGGGTAATAATTCAGATCGACTGCAAAAGACAAGTAGTGTATGCGTCTGTCAGTTAGAGAGGTCGTGGAGTGCTTCACTGGCCCTTTTGAACAGATTGTGGGTTGTTCACTTTTTTCTTAATAAGACAGGCGCTTCATACCTTGACAGAAACTTGTGGTGCTTGTCAGCGTGTCCTCTGCTGTGTGGTCTTATATCAACCGTACAAGTAACATTGACAGCTCTTTCTAAAATCATCTTGCTACCAAGGAACTGCAGGGAACAAAATATGGACGTAATAGTTGGATTGAGTACAGGTTGTGATAGCACTTTCTGTCTGGTCAAAATCAGAAAATGTTTAATAACGGTAAGGAGATGTTCACTCTTTGACGACGGGCTACTTTGATTGAAGTAACAGCTGAGCTCTCACTGATGACGGGCTACGTCGATCATAGTAACAGATGGTATAGGGTATATAACTCCCTCTGCTTTTGTTATGCTAATGATTTAGTAGTTGGTAGTTGCTTCCCTTGTGGAGGGAACTTCCGTTGAACGCTTCAGCTACGTTTTGCCAGTTTCTTTGTCTGAAATCGATGGATAAGTTTACTTGCACCCAGTTCTCAGTGATTTCACTGTGGCAGCCCTAGGCCTCCAGGAGAGCTCAGCTGTGGCAAGTGTAGTCACAATAGAGTTAAGGACAACTCATTATGTTCACCTTAACTCTGGTACAGCGACTGCATAACTAATAACAGTGTTAGTGGTGATAGCAGAAGAAGATGAGCAAACAGAAAAGAATATCGCTTTACTTAGATTAACTTAGGTATTTTGTTTGGGTGTGGCCTTTTTGTAATGATAAACAGCCATGCGGTGCTACATAAGTGTAAAACGAAAAGAATTAGCATGGCAAGGTAGAAAACTGTATATGTTAAAAAAAAAGGGACAACGAAAATAAAGATCAACACATTAAAAACGTACGATAGATTCACGTGTTGTTTGAATGGTCGTAATGTTGGAGAAATGGGTCTAGTTGCCATTGTTACAGTTTAACTCAAATTGAAGGCTTAACTCTTCGCTGATTTGTTTTCTGACATATTTTTTACCGTTTTATTTAATTTTATACGTGTTTAGGGCTATTCTAATAAGATGTCGATGTTCGTAACAATAAAATGAATAATAATAAAAATAAGAAGACGAAGAAGGTAGATGTTGATGATGATGATGATGAATAACAATATTGGACGAAGCAACAGGGAAGTTTCGCTCTTTTTCACATAATTCTTGTATCATTTGTTTGTTTGTAATCTTATGTTTGACAAAGGCCAGTTGGCCGAAAATTTGCGCCTGTCTTGTCTTGTATCAAACACGCGTTCTGATTCTATTTTTGTGTTTTTCTGGTTCCAATGATAATAATGATAATAATAATAAATAATAATAATAATAATAATAATAATAATAATGACAGTGTCTAAGGGAAATTAAATTGTTACCAGTCGTTAAAAACAGACTTCAATCTTTTTTAGGAAAGACTAGGTTCACAAATGGTATTATTTTTACATAAAATCCATGAACCGTTCCAAGACTACTGTGTCTAATTACTTTTGTGATTTTCGACAACATAGACATAAATCAAGACTGTTGAAACATAAATTGAGACCTATTTTACAGCTAAAATTTGATTGAAAATAAAAGAGAAAATTTGAAAATGAATACCAGCTTGCAAACTAAAAGCATTGATTTTGTTTATAAGGCTTAATCATTACCGTTGCAGGGTATCCTTGATGAGGTAGGTGTTAGTGACACGTGGATCTGTGCTATCATTTTTAATGAATATTCATGAAGGAGTGCTTGTATCTTGTAGCCTGGAAGGCGTGAATAAATGTCACAGTTGTTTATGAGTGTCTTTGCAATATCTGTCTCTGTATATATCCCTCTGTTTTCATTTCTGTCTTCGTCTGTCTGTTTGAGTCTGTCTGTTAGGCTATTTGTCTTTCTGTCTTTTTGATAGCAGTGTTTGTTGACCTGTTTGCAGTTCTTTCACTCTTCTTCTTCTCTGTTTGTCTGTCTGTGTGTCTGTCTGTCTATCTCTCTCTCTGTCTTGCTGTCTGTCTGTCTCTCTATATGTCTGTCTATCTTTCTTCTCTCTCTGTCTCTCTGTCTGTTTGTCTGTCTGTCTCTCCCTCTCTCTCTCTCTCTCTCTTTCTCTATGTCTCTCTGTCTCTCTTTCTCTTTCTCTCACAGAGGCACACAGACATACTGTCTCTCTCTCTTTCTTTTTTTACTTTCTTTCTTTCTTTATCTGTCTTTACTTAACAAACCTTTGTCTCTATGTTTAATAAATCTATTGTAAGATAATTTGGCTAAGATTTATTTCCCAAAACTTTCAGGCACATCAGTTCTGTGTCTGTCAGGTTTTGTCCACACAAAGAAATAGATGAATGTCTGTCTTGCTGAAGGCAGCAGAAGCGCCTTTTAGTCTCCCCCCAACAGACTAATCAGGGCTGGAGTTTTGTTTCTTGGCCACTAGGGGTTGTACATGATTGATACCGTGCTGGACCCAGTTCGTGTCTGTGTGAAGTGGGGAATACTGCTGACCAGACGTGAAGAAGAAATGAGTTATGGAGATATCGAGTTAATTGTATTCAATATACCCCAGCTACCCCCCCCCCCTCCATCTTGTGTCCCCTGACCCCTCTCTCTTTTTTAAATTAATTCTGATCGACCTGTGGCGTGTTTGTAGTTTTATTGTATTTTTTTCCTAGACACTCAGTCTGGGTTTTCCTTTCAGAAACCTGTAAATCAACATGAGTTTGTTTGTTTGTTTGGTTGGTTGGTTGGTTGATTGGTTGTTTTGTTTGTTTGTTTGTTTTGTTCTTTGAGGCCATCAGCAGATTCTGATTCATTCACACATCTGTTTCACTTACGTTACTTCCTCTTCTGTATCGTCCCTCTTCTCAGTCACCCGTCCTGTCTATAATTGTAATCCTGCAAATCAAACAGAGCTACCTTAGTCTGTACGTGTCTCTTCTAACCTGATCTGTTCAGAATAAGAAGATAACACGTATTGTGTAAGGTAGTATAGGTCCAACTGATTTGCAAAATGCTGACTGAATTTATGCTAATGAGAACTATGTACTTCTGTCTCCCATATATATTTTATTAACAGTTGAAGGAAAAGAACAGGGTGAAGGAGCACAGAGAGAAAGAAGAAGAAAGGAAAGAAAAGAACAATTACAACAAGAAAAAGGAAAAAAAATACTAGAAGAAAGGGGACAATTATGAGGAAGAGGGGAAAGAAGAGAGCTAAGACAAGAACAAGCAAAAAGACAAAGGGACAAAGATGAAAAAGAAGAAGGAGGAGGAGGAGAAGGAGGAGAAGAAGAAGAAGAAGAAGAAGAAGAAGAAGAAGAAAAAGGCCACGAAGAAGAAAGAGTAGATATAGTGAAACTTTGTGTTCTTGGAGTCCAAGACTTTTATCACGTTCTCACCTCAATTTCTTCCCACACCACCCACTTGGCTTTCACAGTTCCTACCAGAGCACTCCATCCCAACCCTCAGTCTCCTCAGAGCCTGATATTATTCAATTACCATTAATGACACTGTCTCGGTCTCAGTCAGCTGTGATCCCAGTTAGCGTCACTGCACCAAGACACTCTGCCATGGCAGGGCAGAGGAGGGGAGATATATAGTTCAGGAACTTTCAGCTGTGGTGGCTGGCATGGCCTTTCTGGTGATGAACTCCATCTGAATATTCATGAACCTCATGCTGCCAAGTTGTTAAGTTCGTGCTGTGCAGCTTTCCTTTATGCGTGGAACTAGCGCCAGTTTTGTGGTATGCATATTTCACTGTTCCCTCCGTGGACATTCATGGTGATTTACTTCCTGGCTGGAAGTAAGCAGAATCATCTCCCAAGATGTCATGGAAGTGTTATTGATGCTTGTGTTTGCATGAAAGGGTAATAATTCAGATCGACTGCAAAAGACAAGCAGTGTATGCGTCTGTCAGTTAGAGAGGTCGTGGAGTGCTTCACTGGTCCTTTTGAACAGATTGTGGGTTGTTCACTTTTTTCTTAATAAGACAGGCGCTTCATACCTTGACAGAAACTGGAGTGCTTGTCAGCGTGTCCTCTGCTGTGTGGTCTTATATCAACCATACAAGTAACATTGCTCTTTCTAAAATCATCTTGCTACCAAGGAACTGCAGGGAACAAAATATGGACGTAATAGTTGGATTGAGTACAGGTTGTGATAGCACTTTCTGTCTGGTCAAAATCAGAAAATGTTTAATAACGGTAAGGAGATGTTCACTCTTTGACGACGGGCTACTTTGATTGAAGTAACAGCTGAGCTCTCACTGATGACGGGCTACGTCGATCATAGTAACAGATGGTATAGGGTATATAACTCCCTCTGCTTTTGTTATGCTAATGATTTAGTAGTTGGTAGTTGCTTCCCTTGTGGAGGGAACTTCCGTTGAACGCTTCAGCTACGTTTTGCCAGTTTCTTTGTCTGAAATCGATGGATAAGTTTACTTGCACCCAGTTCTCAGTGATTTCACTGTGGCAGCCCTAGGCCTCCAGGAGAGCTCAGCTGTGGCAAGTGTAGTCACAATAGAGTTAAGGACAACTCATTATGTTCACCTTAACTCTGGTACAGCGACTGCATAACTAATAATAGTGTTGGTGGTGATAGTAGAAGTAGAAAAGCAAACAGAAAAGAATATCGCTTTACTTAGATTAACTTAGGTATTTTGTTTGGGTGTGGCCTTTTTATAATGATAAACAGCCATGCGGTGCTACATAAGTGTAAAACGAAAAGAATTAGCATGGCAAGGTAGAAAACTGTATATGTTAAAAAAACAGGGACAACGAAAATAAAGATCAATACATTAAAAGCATACGGTAGATTCACGTGTTGTTTGAATGGTCGTAATGTTGGAGAAATGGGTGTTATTGCCACTGTTACAGTTAAACTCAAATCGAAGGCTTAACTCTACGCTGATTTGTTTTCTGACATACTTTTTACCGTTTTATTTACTTTTATACGTGTTTAGGGCTGTTCTAATAAGGCGTCGTAACAATAAAATGAATAATAATAAAAAGAAGAAGATGAAGAAGATGGATGTGATGATTCTGATGATGATGGTGATGATGATGATGATGAATAACAATACTAACAATACAGTAATAGTAATAGTACTAATAATAATAATGATAAAAATGATAATAATAATAATAATAATGATAATAACAATAATCATAATGATAATGTTTAAGGGAAATAAAATTGTTACCAGTCATTAAAAACAGACTTCAATCTTTTTTAAGAAAGACTAGGTTCACAAATGGTATTATTTTTACATAAAATCCATGAACGGTTCCAAGACTATTGTGTCTAATTACATAGACATAATCAAGACCGTTGAGACATCAATTGACACCATTTTACAGCTAAAATATGATTGAAAATAAAAGAGAAAATTTAAAGAAGAATGCCAGCTTGCAAACTAAAAGCATTGTTTTTTTATGTGGCTTAATCATTACCATTGCGGGGTGTCCTTGATGAGGTAGATATTAGGGACACGTGAATCTGTGCTATCATTTTAATGAATATTCATGAGGGGGGCTTGTACCTTGTAGGCTGGAAGTCGTGAATAAATGTCACAGTTGTTTATGAGTGTCTTTGCAACATGTCTTTCTCTCATCTGTCTCTTTATGTATCCCTCTGTTTTCATCTTTGTCTTCGTCTGTCTGTTTGAGTCTGTCCATAAGGGTATTTGTCTGTCTGTCTTTTTGATAGCAGGGTTGGTTTGTTGACCTGTTTGCAGTTCTTTCACTCTTCTTCTTCTCTGTTTGTCTGTCTGTGTGTTTGTCTGTGTGTCTGTCTGTCTCTCTGTCTGTCTCTCTGTATGTCTGTCTATCTTTGTCTCTTCTCTCTCTGTCTCTCTGTCTGTCCCTCCCTCTCTCTTTCTCTTTCTCTCTGTCTCTCTGTCTCTTTCTCTCTCTCTGTTGCTCTGTCTCTCTCTCTCTCTCACACACACAGAGGCAGACAGACATACTCTCTCTCTCTCTCTCTATGTTGTTTCTTTCTTTCTTTATCTGTCTTTACTGAACAAACGTTTGTCTCTATGTTTAATAAATCTATTGTAAGATAATTTGGCTAAGATTTATTTCCCAAAACATTTACGCACATCAGTTCTGTGTCTGTCAGGGTTTGTCCACACAAAGAGACAGATGAACTTCTGTCTTACTGAAGGCAGCAGAAGCGCCTTGTAGTCTCCCCCCAACAGACTAATCAGGGCTGGAGTTTTGTTTCTTGGCCACTAGGATTGTACATGATTAATACTGTGCTGAACCCAGTTCGTGTGTGTGTGAAGTGGGGAATACTGCTGACCAGACGTGAAGAAGAAATGAGTTATGGAGATATCGAGTTCATTGTATTCGATGTACCCCAGCTATCCCCATCTTGTGTCCCCTGACCCATCTCTTTTTGAAATTGATTCTGATCGACTTGTGGCGTGCTTGTCTGTAATCTTATTGTGTTTTTCCTAGACACTCAGTCTGGGTTTTCCTCTCAGAAACCTGTAAATGATCATGATTATTTGAGGCCATCAGCAGATTCTGATTCATTCACACCTCTGTTTCACTCACGTTACTTCCTCTTCTGTGTCGTCCCTCTTCTCAGTCACCATTCCTGTCTATCTTCGTCATCCTGCAAATCAAACAGAGCTACCTTGGTCTGTACAATACATTTCTAATCCGATCTATTCAAAACACGTATTGTGTAAATTGTGTAAGGTAAGATAGGTTCAATTAATTTGCAAAATGCTGACTGAATTTATGGTAATGAGAACCACGTACTCCTGTCCCGTATATTGTTCATTAACAGTTGAAAGTCTGTCATGATGCCATCATTGCTGGAGGAAAAGAGCAGCATGGAGGAGAATAGACAAGAAAGAAGAAGAAGAAAAGAAAGAAAAACAGCAAAAACAAAAACAAAACAAAAAAAACAAGAAAAAAGGAAAAGAAATAGTACAAGTAAGTGAAGAATTATGAAAAAGAGGGGGAAGAAAAGAGTTAAGACAAGAACAAGCAAAAAGACAAACGGACAAAGAAGAAAAGAAGAAGTTGGAGGAGGAGGAGAAGAAAAAGAAGAAGAAGAAGAAAAAGAAAAAGTAGATATAGTGTAACTTTGTGTTCTTGGAGTCCAAGACTTTTGTCACGTTCTCAACTCAGTCTCTTCCCCCCCCCCCCCCCTTGGCTTTCACAGTTCCTACCGAACCACTCCATCCCACCCCTGTCTCCTCAGAGCCTGAGATTATTCAATTACCATTAATGACACTGTCTACGGTCTCAGTCAGCTGCGATCCCAGTTAGCGTCACTGCACCAAGACACTCTGCCATGGCAGGGCAGAGGAGGGGAGATATAGTTCAGGAACTTTCAGCTGTGGTGGCTGGCATGGCATGATAATAATAATAATAATGATAATAATAATAGTGATAATGTTGAAGGGAAATTAAATTGTTACCAGTCATTAAAAACAGATTTCAATCTTTTTTAAGAAAGACTAGGTTCACAAATGGTATTATTTTTACATAAAATCCATGAACGGTTCCAAGACTATTGTGTCTAATTATCTCTCTCCATCTGTCTGCCTCTCTGTCTCTCTGTCTCTCTCTCTCTCTCTCAGAGGCAGACAGACATACTGTCTCTCTCTCTTTTTTTTTCTTTCTTTCTTTATCTGTCTTTACTTAACAAACCTTTGTTGTTTCTATAGTCGTAATGCTTAACAAATCCTTTTCTGTATGTTTAATAACTGTAATGTGAGATAATATGATACAAGTTTCCAAAATCTTTGAGAGAATACACTTCAGTTGTGTGTTTACCAGGTTTTGTCCACACAAAGAGATAGATGAACGTCTGTCTTTCTGAAGGCAGAAGAAGCGCCTTTTAGTCTCCCCCCAACAGATTAATCAGGGCTGGAGTTTTGTTTCTTGGCCACTAGGGGTTGTACATGATAGATACCGTGCTGGACCCAGTTCGTGTCTGTGTGAAGTGAGGAATACTGCTGACCAGACGTGAAGAAGAAATGAGTTATGGAGATACCGAGTTAATTGTATTCAGTGTACCCCAGCTACCCCCCTCTTGTGTCCCCTGACCCATCTCTCTTTTTTTTAAATTGATTCTGATCGACCTATGGCGTGCTTGTCTGTAGTTTTATTGTATTTTTTTCCTAGACACTCAGTCTAGGTTTTCCTCTCAGAAACCTGTAAATCATCATGAGTTTGTTTGTTTGTTTGGTCTTTGAGGCCATCAGCAGATTCTGATTCATTCACACCTCTGTTTCACTTACGTTACATCGTCATCTGTATCGTCCCTCTTCTCAGTTACCCTTCCTATCTATCTTCGTCATCCTGCAAATCAGGAAGAGCTACTTGATCTGTACATGTCTCCTCTAACCTGATCTTTTAGAATAAGAAGATAAGAAGTATTGTGTAAGGTAATATAGGTCCAACTGATTTGCAAAATGCTGACTGAATTTATGCTAATGAGAACTACGTACTCTGTGCCATATTTTTCATTATCAGTTGAAAGTCTGTCATAATGCCATCATCACAGAAGGAAACGAACAGGATGAAGGAGCACAGACAGAAAGAAGAAGAAGAAAGGAAAGAAAAGAGTGGAAAGAACAATTACAACAAGAAAAAGGAAAATAAATACTAGAAGAAAGGGCAGAATTATGAGGAAGAGGGGAAAGAAGAGAGCTAAGACAAGAACAAGCAAAAAGACAAAGGGACAAAGAAGAAAAAGAAGAAGGAGGAGGAGAAGAAGAAGAAAAAGAAGAAGAAGAAGAAGAAAAAGGCCAAGAAGAAGAAAAAGGCCAAGAAGAAGAAAGAGTAGATATAGTGAAACTTTGTGTTCTTGGAGTCCAAGACTTTTATCACGTTCTCACCTCAATTTCTTCCCACACCACCCCCTTGGCTTTCACAGTTCCTACCAGAGCACTCCATCCCACCCCTGTCTCCTCACAGCCTGAGATTATTCAATTACCATTAATGACACTGTCTCGGTCTCAGTCAGCTGTGATCCCAGTTAGCGTCACTGCACCAAGACACTCTGCCATGGCAGGGCAGAGGAGGGGAGATATAGTTCAGGAACTTTCAGCTGTGGTGGCTGGCATGGCCTTTCTGGTGATGAACTCCATCTGAATATTCATGAACCTCATGCTGCCAAGTTGTCAAGCTCGTGCTGTGCAGCTTTCCTTTATGCCTGGAACTCGCGTCAGTTTTGTGGTATGCATATTTCACTGTTCCCTCCGTGGACATTCATGGTGATTTACTTCCTGGCAGGAAGTAAGCAGAATCATCTCCCAAGATGTCACTGAAGTGTTATTGATGCTTGTGTTTGCAGGAATTGGAAACGGTAATGGTTCAGATCGACTGCAGAAGACAGCACGTGCATATCTCTGTCAGGTTAGGGAGGTCGTGGAGTCCTTAACTGGAGTGATTTACAAGCCATTTTGAATAGAATGTGGGTTGTTCACTTTTTTTTCTTCACAGGACAGACACTTCACACCTTGACAGAAACTGGGATGCTTGTCAATGTCTTCTCTGATGTATGGTCTTATATCAACCATACAGTTAACATTGACAGCTCTTTGTAAAACCCTCGCGCTAGGAAGCAATTGCAGGGAAGAAAATATCGAAATATTGTTAAGGAAAACAGTTGGATGGAGTAGAGATTGAGATAGCTGCTCCTATCTCGTCAAAATCAGAAAATAGTTAATAACATTAAGCACATGTAGACAACTGATCATTTTCACCTTAATTGTGGTAAAGGGACTGTAGAACTAATAACAGTGTTGGTAGTGATAGCAAGAAGAAGAAGAAAAGCTAACGGTTGAAAAATTTTGAACATCGCTTTACTTACATTTGCTTACATATTTTGTTTGGCTGTTGCCTTTTTTACAATGATAAACATACATATGGTCCAGCGTAAGTCTAAAACGAAAATATTTAGCATAGCAAGGTAGAAAACTATAAATGTTAATAAAACAGGAACAACGAAAAAGAAAACTAGATACATTAAAATACACGGTAGATTCACGTATTGTTTCATTAGTCCTAATGTTGGAGAAACGGGTCTAGTTGCCATAGTTACAGTTTAACTCAAATTGAAGGCTTAACTCTACTCTGATTTGTTCTCTGACACTTTTTTTTTTTACCGTTTTATTTGATTGTATACGTATTTAGGGCTATTCTAATGAGTCGTCGATGTTCCTAACAACAACAATAATAATAATAATAATAATAATAATAATAATAATAATAATAATAATAATACGTACGGTAAATTACATCGTGACAATCATTAAGAATAGAATTCAAATGTTTTATAAGGAAGACTAGTTTCACAGATGGTGTTATTTTAACATAAAATCCATGAATGTTTCGTAGACTATTGTTGCTATTCACTTTTTGTGATTTTCGACAACGTAGACAGAAATGTCAAAAATTGAGACCGTTTTTACAGCTGAAATTTGATTTAGAAAAATATGAAATAGATTGTCAGCTGGCAAACTAAAAGCATTATTTTTTTATGTGGCTTTATCATTACCGTTGCGGAGTGTCGTTGATAAGGTAGGTGTTAGGGACATGCGTATCTGAGCTGTCATTTTTAATGAATATTCATGAGCGGGGCGTGTATCTTGTAGCCTGGAAGTCGTGAATCAGTGTCACAGTTACTTATGGAGTGTCTCTGCAATATCTCTTTCTCTCATCTGTCTCTTTATGTATCTCTCTGTTTTCATCTTTGTCTTTGTCAGTTTGTGTCTGTCAAGCTAGTTGTCTGTCTGTCTGTCCGTCTGTCTGTCTGTCTGTCTGTCTTTCTTTCTTTCTTTCTGTCTTAAGCTTTCTGTATCAGTGTTGTTTGACCTGTCTGCAGTTCTTTCTCTCTTCTTCTCTGTCTGTCTGTCTGTCTGTCTGTCCTTCTTTGTCTTTCTCCGTCCCTCTCTTTGTCTCTGTCTCTTTATCTCTGTCTCTCTGTCTCTGTCTCTCTATTTCTGTCTCTCATTAGGTCAAATTAGGTCAAAGACAGAGAGGAGAGGGAGAGAGAAAGAGAGGGAGGGAGGAAGAGAGAGAGAGAGAGAGACAGACAGACAGAGACAGAGAGAGAGAGAATTGTATTTTAAATAATATTACATAGTATTTCAATGTAACGCAGTGTCATTTTAAATATCGATATTTTTTGCCTTGGAAACCATTTTCTTGGCTCGTAAATAGAGCCGTCGAGACGAGCTTTTGAGCTTGTGTGTTTAGTTCGTACAACAGATTCAATGGATTTTCACCACTTAGTAGCTTTCAGTGAGAAAAGTTGTGATTCCATGTGTATGTGAGGAGCTAGTCTATAAAGTTTTATGCTGATTTATATGTTCTGATAAGACTGTCAGAAGTCTTTATTCATCTTTAGTTTTTCTTTTCTTTTCTTTATTTTTTTGTAGTCTTCATTCGTCTGTCTGAGAGCACCAGGTAGACCCAGGGATAAAATATTGGACGGACTTGCAGGGTGGCTGAGGACAGAGAGGGTGGAAGATGTGCTTGTGGCAACAAGGGATAGATATATATCGAGGGCCATGATCGCCAACGCCTTGCGACAGGGCACATGTTTATGATGATGATGAGATGAACTTCAGCTCCGTTTAAGTTGTCTGCAGCCCAGTTTACCACGAAGGACATATCAAGACTGCTTCACCACCACCACCACCACCACCCCCACCCCCACCCCTGTTTAATTCGATTTTACTCAACATTTTTTAAAACACTATTATCGTATTAATCAAAGAACATAACTCTTGAGAGTCACGTAGGAATTATCTCCCATGTTGTAGAACTTCTCAAATCTAACACAGTTTGCGCTACCCATTCAGCTAGCATAGAACCAGATATAAAGCACAAAAACTGTAAGCTCAGAACACTGTTATTGTACTTTGTGGAACAATTCCCAATAGCAGTCTATTCGCAACAACGAAAGTCAGTGGAATGAAAAAAATGTATTCTTATTATCTGTTTGTTGTAATACCAGCATTACAATCACATGTCCATGGTTTGAGTGCCGGCTAGAATAGGGAATTTCCTCCCTGTCTCCCTCTCCCCTCCACCTCCACCTCCACTGAAATCCCCAAGTTTCTTCAAGAAAGCATTATAATTATGTTGTTCGTCCGTCGTGATCGACGATGACAAAGGAGCATCACGTTTCATGTGTCCGGCTGTGACTGATGAGGCCGATTCGTGCTCGGAAGGCTCGGCCGTAGATGAGACACATGTGTTCTGCTGGATTCTGGACTTGGGAGTTGGCTCGGGATTTACGTAGCTCTCGTTTCTTTTGTGCTCCACTGATCCTGCTTTGTTCGTACGAGGCGGGACCTTCGCCAGCGCGGCTTCTCCATGATGAGCGGTCTTGTGTAAGGGCCTCCCATGTCTTGGTGTCGATGCCGAAGTTTTTTCAGGGACGCTTTAAGTGTGTCCTTGAAGCGCAGCTTTGGCCTTCCTCGCGAGTGTTTGCCGTCTGCCAGCTCACCATAGAGCAGTCTCTTCGGGAGACGCGTGTCCGGCCCATCTGAGTTGGGCTCTTCTGAGCAGGATGTGAATGCTAGTCATTCCGGCCTGATCGAGGACATCTGTGTCAGGTATTCTAGCATTATATAACACTGACGATTCCATAACACGATACCACAAACACACGTGTGCGATTTCAGATATGTGTACTTAATTTTGTTTTCCAGCCCCCCTCCACCCCCACCTCAGTGAGATACTGTGGTTGTTATAGACCTCACGTGGTTCTGCGCAGTTGGCTGGGCTTTGAACAGAAATAAAACAAATAGATAAATAAGGTTGCACCGACTTTGCAAAATGCAAAATCTGGATTTTCGGTAATATTAACTTGTATTGAAAGGGAGATTGTTTCATTGGCTTGACCATTTTTTCATTGGCTGAAGAAATAGGAATACGTTTTGATCAGTACAAATGTAAAAGAGTTTTTTTTCTTTTTCTTCTTTTCTTTTTTTTTTTCTTTTTTTTTCTTAAACATTTCGGTGGCTTCAATCTTCTTGATGGCGGTTTCTGACGTGCATTTGAACTTTAACATTCAGGTCTTAGGTGGCAGTAGTATGTGATATCTCATGCTTTGTGACATTCCTGGCCAACTAGTCAGACACTTCAGTATGATAGATGGCAACATGGCTTGGAATATAGGACAAGACATGAAAGGAAAGAAAGAGAGAAAAGAACTTGGCCAAGCCATACTGACAGTCTTTCCTTTCACTGATAGAGCCTGAAACAAGAACGGACTGTATCGTCAAGGGACCAGCATCCCCTCGAACAGCCAGCAATATACAGTAGGTATACAGTTATGAAAAAAGAAAACACGTACAATACTCATTGCATTTGTTATAGAAACAAATGAACATTGCATATAATGTAATAACAAGCATAGCCTTAATCCCTCAGATACTCAAACTGCTTGCCGTCGGTATTCACACTCCTCTAATCGAGAGCGGAATTAAGCATTATAATAATGATGTGATACTTACTGTATACCTACTTTTGCACCCCCCTTGTATTAGGTGATTTGCCTGGATTACTGTGTCAGTTTGTCTATAGATATTAAAAGTCTGTTAAGCATAAAGTACAGATTTTGCGTCAACACAGAAAGCTACTTTGAAAAACAGGCTGAAGGCTTGTTAAATCCGAAACAAGTGTGACTACCCGCGTTCAAGCAATTAAGAATCAGAAAAAAAAAACACGAAAAAAGAATAAGAACGCGTATTTTAATACAATCAGCAAGACAGGCGCAAATTTTCGGCCAACTGGCCTTTGTCAAGCGTAAGATCACAAACAAACAAACACCAGATACGAAAATGAGGAGAAAAAGACTGAAACTTCCCTGCTGCTCCATCCAGTGTGAGAAAAGGAACAAACTCCTGAATTCCTTTTATTTTTTTTCATTTATTCCTTTTCTCACACTGGACAGAGCAGCAGGGAAGTTTCAGTCTTTTTCTCCTAATTTTTGTATCTGGTGTTTGTTTGCTTGTGATCTTACGCTTGACAAAGGCCAGTTGGCCGAAAATTTGCGTCTGTCTTGCCTTGTTGTATTGAATACGAGTTCTTATTCTTTTTTCGTGTTGGCCAGTGTTGTTTTGCTGTCTCAGGACCGTCAGCCTGAAATAGACGTCCACTCTGCCTTCGCCTAACACCTACCCTTTCTGCTTTTAAATCAAATTTAAAAACCCACCTCTTTTCCCAACAATGAATTCT
>JAPXFY010000032.1:39478759-39506259 GCA_030674185.1 Monoplex corrugatus | reverse complement strand
TAATTAAAAGCATTAAGAAATAGAGAGGAAAAACCTCAGTGGCAGAATATTTCTTCGATTAGGACGTGTCAATTGGTCTCAGAGGCTGGCGTCAGCTGAAGGAGAATTAGGGAGGTCAGGTGGAAAACTAGTGGCACGTGCAGAAAGAATGCTGACGTCATGAGGGAAGAAATGAAACCTGGAGCTGTGGAAACTGTTTGTATCAGATTCAACCAGATATTGATCATTGAAGAAAGATTCAACCAGATATTGATCATTGACGAAAGATTCAACCAGATATTGATCATTGAGAGATTCAACCAGATATTGATCATTGAAGATTTAACCAGATATTGATCATTGAAGATTCAACCAGATATTGATCATTGAAGAAAGATTCAACCAGATATTGATCATTGCAGAAACATTCAACCAGATATTGATAATTGAGGAAAGATTCAACCAGATATTGATCATTGCAGAAAGATTCAACCAGATATTGATCATTGAAGAAATATTGATCATTGAAGAAAGATTCAACCAGATATTGATCATTGACGAAAGATTCAACCAGATATTGATCATTGAAGAAAGATTTAACCAGGTATTGATTATTGAAGAAAGATTCAACCAGATATTGATCATGAAGAAATATTGATCATTGAAGAAAGATTCAACCAGATATTGATCATTGAAGAAATATTGATCATTGAAGAAAGATTCAACCAGATATTGATCATTGACGAAAGATTCAACCAGATATTGATCATTGAAGAAAGATTCAACTAGATATTGACATTTAATTAAGATTCAACCAGATTAAGAATGGTTCAACAAGATATTGATCATTTAAAATATTCAATCAGATATTGATCATTTATTAAGGAAGTTCAACCGGATATTGATCATTGAAGGAAGATCAACCAGATATTGATCATTGAAGGAAGATCAACCAGATATTGACATTTAAAGAAGATTCAACCAGATATTGATCATTTAAGGAAGAGTCAACCAGATATTGATCATTTAATGGTTTAACCAGATACTGATCATTTAAGGAAGATTCAACAAGATATTGATCATTGAAAATAAATCAACCAGATGTTGATCATTTAAGGATGGTCAACCAGATATTGGTCATTTAAGAAAGATTCGATCAGATATTAATCATTTAAGGAAGATTCAACCAGATATTGATCATTTAATGGATGTTCAGTCAGATATTGGTCGTTGAAGAATGATTCAACCAGGTATTGATCATTTAAGGAAGCTTCAACAAGATGTTAATCAATTAAAAGATTCAACCAGATTGATCATTTGAAACAGTCAACAAGACAGTGATGATGTAAGTAAGGTTCAACCAAATATTGAAATCAAACAAACTGGATATCATTACATTGATGGGTAAAATCATGAATTTTCTTTCTTTTTCCTTCTTCCTTGTAGGAAAAGAAGGACAGAAAGAATCATACAATGAGAAGAAAAATAGACCATAGATTGAAACAGACGAGAAGAAGGAGAAAAGGAGGCGTAAATTACTACAACAAAAACAGTAACAGTACAAAAAACGTGTTTAAAAGAAGAGAAGAAAATGAAGTGTGAAAAGAAATGGAAAAGAAAAGAATGAAAAGAAAATTATATGCAGCTCTCAAAATTCAGCAATCTATAATTGATTGATTTGATTCAGTTTTACGTCAGCACCCACCTCAGGTGATATGGCCGACGGGGATAACCATCCCAGGAAAATGGGGGCAATGGGGGACTTATCTAATCCTATACTGACACCACCAGAACAACAATGATGCTAAGATGGGACAGTGAGAAGGCCAGATTTAATGTAGCGCACCCCAGGATTCGAACCCACAACCATTAGCATGTGAATCCGACGCTCAAACCAACTGAGCTACAGAGGCCCGCCAATCTATAATCATGTTACTTCCCTCAATATATAGGTGACCACCTCTGCCGGCGTCAGCTGAAGAGGAATTAGATGGGTCACGTGGATAATTTGTGACACGCGGCTAAAGAATCCTGACGTCATGTGAGCTGAACCAAAATCTTGGGCTATGGATACCATTGAGATGAGACTCAATTTGACCACCATCAGTTTTGACCAGCACCTTCTAACCAATTTGAATTTCTTTATGGCAAGAGGGTACTTGTAGGAGGCCCCTAAGTTTAATCTTACACCATTTTCATGTAAAAAAAAGAGATTTCTTTATGGTCAGAGGGTGCGTGTAGGAGGCTCCCAGTTTAATTTTCCACCATTTTTATGTAAATAAAAAAAAAAGGGGGGGGGGGAGGAGAGGACAGGGGTGAGTTTATGAATTTGTTGTTATTAACTTCTTGTTATGAGAATTTTTAACGTTTATACATTTCTTCAAAAAAAAAGTGCAGTCAAAAGTCTTTTTCCGTGTCAAAGTATTTGAGTAAAAGTTAGGTTAACTTATATGTATGAACTTCTTTTTGTCCATGTTTCAGATAGAGTCACATTTTGGATGGCTGTTACTCAATCCATGGGATTAACCAATACAAAATATGGAAAATAGTCAAAAGTCATCATGCAAAGGTTTAACCAATACAAACTAAAGGTGGAAAAAACACGAAAGAAGAATATGAACGCGTATTTAATATAACAAAAACAAGACAGGCGCAAATTTTCGGCCAACTGGCCTTTGTCAAGCTTAAGGTTACAAACAAACAAACACTAGACACACACAAAATTGAGAAAAAGACTGAAACTTCAATGAGAGCAGCAGGGAAGTTTCAGTCTTTTTCTCAATTTTTTGCAGCAGGGAAGTTTCAGTCTTTTTCTCAATTGTTTGTGTCTAGTGTTTGTTTGTTTGTAACCTTACGCTTGACAAAGGCCAGTTGGCCGAAAATTTGCGCCTGTCTTGTTTTGTTGTATTAAATACGCGTTCATATTCTTCTTTCGTGTTTTTTTTTGTTTTTGTTTTTTTGCTGCTTTTTTCTGGTTCCTGTTTGCTTGAACGCAGGCAGTCACACTCGTTTTGGATTAAAGGTGGAAAATTCATCGTACAAGATTGAAAGGAAATGTAACGACAACCAGAGTGGCTATGCACACAAAAACTGGTTCAAGTTAATTACATCCATCTGGACACCAAAGCCAGAACTCTTTGACAATACGTGTCCTCATCTGAATCATCTCTGGGCCTGTGAAGGTGGGTCTCAAGGTAAATAGAATTAAGAAGTATTGGTGGGAAAAATGAGCGGCATGTGTGGAGAAGAATCCTGACAGTGTGTGAGAAGAAATAAAAGCTCAAGCTGGAGAAGCCTTTGACACGAGATTCAATCAAAGTCTGGACATTTTCTGCAAGGTGGGTGTCTTCATATTGAGTGTGCAGTCTGGAAGATTCCTTAATCTCATCAACCTCCCTTTTAAAAGTTAGGGAAAAGAAGGGAGAAGAATAGAAGACGAAAGAAAAGTACAGATACGAAATGATATAAAACGAAAAAAAAAAGCAAAGAAAAGAAAAATCAGGGAAAGGGAGAGAGAGAAGAATGGAAGACGAAAGAAAAGTACAGATACGAAATGATATAAAACGACAAAAAAAAGCAAAGAAAAGAAAAATCAGGGAAAGGGAGAGAGAGAAGAATAGAAGACGAAAGAAAAGTACAGATACGAAATGATATAAAACGAAAAAAAAAAGCAAAGAAAAGAAAAATCAGGGAAAGGGAGAGAGAGAACAATAGAAGACGAAAGAAAAGTACAGATACGAAATGATATAAAACGAGAAAAAAAAGCAAAGAAAAGAAAAATCAGGGAAAGGGAGAGAGAGAAGAATAGAAGACGAAAGAAAAGTACAGATACGAAATGATATAAAACGACAAAAAAGAAAAATCAGGGAAAGGGAGAGAGAGAAGAATGGAAGACGAAAGAAAAGTACAGATACGAAATGATATAAAACGACAAAAAAAGAAAAATCAGGGAAAGGGAGAGAGAAGAATAGAAGACGAAAGAAAAGTACAGATACGAAATGATATAAAACGACAAAAAAAGAAAAATCAGGGAAAGGGAGAGAGAAGAATAGAAGACGAAAGAAAAGTACAGATACGAAATGATATAAAACGAAAAAAAAAAAAGCAAAGAAAAGAAAAATCAGGGAAAGGGAGAGAGAAGAATGGAAGACGAAAGAAAAGTACAGATACGAAATGATATAAAACGAAAAAAAAAAAGCAAAGAAAAGAAAAATCAGGGAAAGGGAGAGAGAAGAATAGAAGACGAAAGAAAAGTACAGATACGAAATGATATAAAACGAAAAAAAAAAGCAAAGAAAAGAAAAATCAGGGAAAGGGAGAGAGAAGAATAGAAGACGAAAGAAAAGTACAGATACGAAATGATATAAAACGAAAAAAAAAAGCAAAGAAAAGAAAAATCAGGGAAAGGGAGAGAGAGAAGAATGGAAGACGAAAGAAAAGAACATATAAAATGATACGAAACGGGAAAAAAAAAACCAAAATGCAACAACAACAACAACAACAAAAATTAGGGAAAGGAAGAGTGAAGAATAGAAGACGAAAGAAAAAAAACAGATACGAAATAATATAAAACGAAGAAAAAACAAACAAACAAACAAACAAACAAACAAACAAAAGAAATTAGGGAAAGGAAAAGGGAAGAATGGAAGACAGAAGAAAAGAACAGAAAGCATATGAAACGAAAAAATATAAAACGAAAAAAAGAACAAAAAGCAAAAAAGAAAATTAGAGAAACAAAGAGAAAAGAATAGAAAGCGAAAGATAAAGAACAGATGCGAAATAATTTAAAACGGGAAAAAAGCAAAGAAAAGATAAGTAAGGGAAAGAAAGAAAGAAGAATAAAAGACAAAAGACAGAACACATATGAAATAATGTAAAACGAGAGAAAAACAAAAAGCAAAGAAGAAATTAGAGAAAAGAAGAGAAAAGAATAGAAGACGAAAGGAAAGATGAGATACGAAATAATATAAAACGAAAAAAAAAAAGAGCAAAGAAAAGAAAAGTTAGAGAAAGAAAGAGAGAAGAATAGAAGACAGCGCAAAAGAACAGATACAAAATAATATAAAACAAAACCAAGAACAAAAAGCAAAGAAAAGAGAAATTAGACAAAGGAAGAGAGAAGAATAGAAGACAGAAAAAAAGAACAGACACGAAATAATATAAAGCGGAAAAAAGAACAAAAAGCAAAGAAAAGAGAAATTAGACAAAGGAAGAGAGAAGAATAGAAGACAGAAGAGAAGAACAGACACGAAATAATATAAAGCGGAAAAAAGAACAAAAAGCAAAGAAAAGAGAAATTAGAGAAAGGAAGAGAGAAGAATAGAAGACAGAAGAAAAGAACAGACACGAAATAATATAAAGCAGAAAAAAGAACAAAAAGCAAAGAAAAGTAAAATTAGGGAAAGGAAGAGAGAAGAATAGAAGACGAAAGTTAAGAACAGATAGGAAATAATAGAAAAAGAAAAAAAGAACAAGAAACCAACAACAAAAAGTCAGGGAAGGAAAAGAGAAGAATAGAAGGCAAAAGAAAAAAGCAGATACGAAATAATATAAAACGAAACAAAAAACAACAATCAAAGAAAAGATAGGGAAAGAAAGAGAGAAAAATAGAAGGCAAAAGAAGAAAACAGATACAAAATAACAAAAAGCAAGGAAAAGAGAAATTAGAGAAACTAAAAGAGAAGAATAGAAGACTGAAGGAAAGAACAGATGCGGAATATATAAAACGAAAAAAAAAATGAAAATAAAAAAACTCAATGACAAGAAAATGTTCAAGAAAGAGACAATTCTGAGGTTTCTGAAGTAAGGAATTAATGGACAAAAGTTAGGGGGAGGGGGTGTGGGGGTTGGTGGAAAGCTAGCCTTGCGTGTTAGACGAAATGTAAAAACATGTAGAATGAAATTAAATCGAGGGATGGAGACAACAAAGACATGAAACTGGGTCATGTCCACATCTTTTGACCAGTCTGGATTTCTTTTCCGATTGAGATGCACAATTAGGAGGCTGCGTTTCGTTCTTCGACAGTTTCTCTTTAATTATCAATAAAAAAAAAAAAAAAAAAATTAAAAAAAATAAAACAAGTTAGGAAAACCATTTTGGAAACTTCTTTTTCTGACTCCTGAGGAAGGGTTGTGTATGATTGTGAGTGAAATCATTTTATTTTTCTTACACTAATAACGCAACGGACTACTGACTGGAGGGACGTGGATTCGAATCCCCATCAGTCTCTTCAAAAAATGTGGGATTTTTCGGCTCTAACCGGCTCCTACCCAGAGTTGGGCGTGCTATGGGCTCATTTTGGAAGATTGGGACCACACAGCCGAGTCTCATCCACTTCATGGATGTGTCATTGAGTGTGTTGCTCAAATCTTCTGAGCATTACCGCATGTGTCTGTATCTCTCGGGCCTGGTTTACACCAGGATATATTTTGATAGTAAGCGTAGAGTACAGCCCTGTCACGCAGTCTCAATCCAAGATGGAACTCCATAGCATCATGATTATCATCCTCATCGATATCATCATCATCATTGCATTGTAAAAAATGTGCCAGCTTCTGCGGCCATTAAGGTGGCTTAGAAAGTGGGACAGGGAAATCCAAAAAAGAGAAAAACGTAGTAGTGCTATGACAAGCTAGCTTCATCCACATCAACAGATCAGTGAATGACTGAATGGCTGACTGACTGACTGACTAACTGACTGACTGACTGACTGACTGACTGACTGACTGACTGACTGACTGAATAGATAAATACATAAATGAATAAATAAAGAAATTAATGAATAAATAAATAAATGAATAAATAAGTGAAGAAATACATAAATGAACGAATGAATGAATGAACGAACGAACGAATGAATGAATGTATAAATAAATAAATGAATGAATAAATAAATAACTATATAAAGAAATGAATGAATAAATTGATAAATAAATATATGATGGAATGCATGATTAAATCAATGCACCAATAAATGAATGAATGAAATAAACAAGTAAATAAATATATAATTAAATAAAGAAATAAACACATTAATTAATCAATTGAGAACAAAAGCCTTCGACAAGAGATGCTATCATTTCTGGACCATTTTAGGCAAACTGGATGTCTTCATGAACCAGAAGAAAAAATAACACGAAAAAAGAATAAGAACGCGTATTTAATTAAACAACCAGACAAGACAGGCGCAAATTTTCAAATTATGTAAAGAAAAAACCGCTAGACTTTCTACACAAAACCTGTAGAACAGGACATTTTCTTAACCGATTTAGTTTCCAGCGTCTGCGAAGTTTGTTCCAGTTGAAGGAGAATTAAACGTGTCTGATGGAAGGAAAACTTGACAACACATATGGGGGGGGGGGGGGGTAAGGGGGTAGGGAGGATCTTGATGATGTTTCCCAAGAAATGTCCTGTCGTTCGTCGTCTACATGGTCAGGGCACATCTGGCCATGAATGTGGGTGTTCACCCCCCCTCCACCCACACCCACCCCCCACACACACGCAACACACACATTTTTGTGGTCAGCAGGGTTGCAGTCATCCTCACTTTCTCTCACCAAAAATAAATGAATAAGTGACTGAATGACTGACTGACTGACTGACTGACTGACTGACTGAATAGAAAAATATATATGAATGAATAAATAAAGAAATTAATGAATAAATGAATGAATAAATAAATAAATAAAATGAATAAATAAGTGAAGAAATAAATAAATGAAGTACATAAATGAACGAATGAATGAATGTATAAATAAATAAATGAATGAATAAATAAATAAACGACGTTATAAAGAAATGAATGAATGAATGAATGAATTGATAAATAACTAAATAATCGAATGCATGAATAAATCAAAGAATAAACGAATGAATGAATGAATAATGAATAAATGAATGAATGAAATAAACAAGTAAATAAATATATAATTAGATAAAGAAATAAACACATTAATTAATCAATTGAGAACAAAAGCCTTCGACAAGAGATGCTATCATTTCTGGACCAGTTTAGGCAAACTGGGTGTCTTCATGAACCAGAAGAAAAAATAACACGAAAAAAGAATAAGACCAGGTATTTAATTAAACAACCAGACAAGACAGGCGCAAATTTTTAATTTAGGTAAAGAAGAAACGGCTAGATTTTCTACACAAAACCTATAGAACAGGACAGGACATTTTCTTAACCGATTTGGTTTCCAGCATCTGTGGAGTTTTTTCCAGTTGAAGGAGAATTAAACGTGTCTGATGGAAGGAAAACTTGACAACACATGTGTGTGGGGGGGTGGGGGTGGTGGGGGGGGGGGTAAGGGAGGGGTAAGAATCCTGATGATGTTTCCTAAGAAATGTCCTGTCGTTCGACGTCTACATGGTCTGGGCACATCTGGCCATGAATGTGGGTGTTCACCCTCCCCCCCCCCCCACCCACCCACACACACCTACTTTTGTGGTCACCAGAGTTGTAGTCAGCCTCACTTTCTCTCGCCAAAACTGAATGAATAAAGGAATGAATGATTGAAGAGATAGATAGATAGATAGATAGATAGATAGATAGATAGATAGATAGATAGATAGATGGATGGATAGATAGATAGACAGATAGATAGATAGATAGATAGATAGATAATAGATAGATAGACAGATAGATAAAAAATGACAATAAATTAATTTAATTAATTAATAAATAAACATACATAAATGAATACATAAATAAATGGATACATAAATAAATGAATGAACGAACGAACGAACGAATGAATAAATGAATGAATAAAGCAATAAATAAATACATAGATAAATTAATCAATCAATCAATCAGTCAACCAATCAAATAACAGCAACAGTCTTAGACAAGAGATGCTATCACGTCTGGCCATTCTAGGCAAGCTGGGCGTCTTCATGTTGAGAGGGACAGTATGAACCTTGTTTTTTTTCACCATCCAACCGATTGAGACTGGGAAACCACTCAATGATGTTCAAAGGTCTGATGGGAATAATACCCACAAACATTGCACCGGTAGTTCGTTGCGCTAACTGTTGTATTATGGTGAGTGGTTTGCAGTCGTTTTCTCTCTCTCTCTCTCTCTCTCTCTCTCTCTCTCTCTCTCTCTCTCTCTCTCTCTCTCTCTTTCTTTCTCTCTCTCTCTCTCTCTCTTTTTTGTCTGTCTCTCTATCTCTGTCTGTCTCTCTCGCTCAGTCTCTTTCGCTGTCTGTCTCTCTCTCTCTCTCTCTGTCTCTCGGTCTCTCTCTCTCTCGGTCTCTCTCTCTCTCTCCATCTCTCTTTCGCTGTCTGTCTCTCTCTCGGTCTCTCTCTCTCTCTCTCTCTCGGTCTCTCTCTCTCTCTCTGTCTGTCGGTCTCTCTCTCCTCTCTGTCTCTAGTTAGCTAGCTAGCTATTAAGCTCACTGTGACACTATTAAAAGTTTCAGTTTGTTTTTACTTAAAGCGTTTAAAAAAAGGGAAATTGTGTTTAAAGTAAGGGAAATTCCATTGTTCTACTGTGTAAGTTTGTTTCGGTTGTTTATTTTGTTCTCTGATAGAATTATTGCTTTTGCAATGCATTTTAAGCACTCCTTCAGTGGGGGGTGTAGGACTTTGTGGGGGAACATGTCTGAAATCTCTCTGTCTCTGTCTGTCTCTGTCTCTCTCCCCCCTCATTCTCTTTCTGTCTTTCTCTTTCTCTCTCCCTTTCTCTCTCTCTGTGTCTCTTTGTCTCTCTCTGTCTCTCTCTCTCTCTCTCTGTCTCTCTCTCTCACACACACACACTCTCTCTATTTCTCTCTCGGTTTCCCTCTCTCTTTCTCTTTTTCTCTCTCTTTTTCTCTCTTTCTCTCTCTCTGATCTATCAATCAGTCAATCTATCTATCTATCTATGTATCTATCTACCTATCTCTCTATCTATCTATCTATCTGTCTATCTGTCTGTCTATCTATCTATATGTCTATCTATCTATCTATCTATCTAATTATCTATCTGTCTATCTATCTATCCATCTATCTATCTATCTATCTATCTATCTGTCTGTCAAGCTTGCGGTGACACTATTAAAAGTTTCAGTTTGTTTTTACTTAAACTATTTAAAGAAAGGAAAATTGTATTTAAAGTAAAGGAAAATTCCATTGTTCTACTGTGTAAGTTTTGTTTCGGTTGTTTATTTTGCTCTCTGATAGAATTATTGCTTTTGCAATGCATTTTAAGCACTCCTTCAGTAGGGGGTGTAGACCTTTGTAGGGGAAACATGTCTGAAGTCTGTGAAAGTGTGAACTCTGTCTGTCTGTCCCCTCATTCTCTTTCTGTCTTTCTCTCTCTCTGTCTGTCTCTCTCTCTCACTCTCTCTCTCTCTTTCTCTCTTTCTCTCTCTTTCTCCGTTTCTCTATCTCCCTCTCTTCTCTCTCTCTGTGCCTCTGTCTGTCTGTATGCCTGCCTGCCTGTGTGTCTATCTGTCTGTCTCTGTCTGTCTTGTCTTTCTCTCTCTCTCTCTCTCTATCTATCTGTCTATCTATCTATCTATCTATCTCTGTCTCTCTTTTCTCTTCTCTCTCTGTCTCTCTCTCTCTTTCTCTCTCTCTCTTCTCTTCTCTTCTCTCTCTCTCTATCTTTCTCTCTGTCTCTCTCACTCTCTCTCTCTCCTCTCTCTCTCTGTCTCTCTCTCCCTCTCTCTCTCTCTCTCTGTGACTTGTTTCGATGTCAGTATCTTCCCCTCCCATCTTCAAGCAAATCAAATACGTGAACGAGCAAGCATTTTTGGGGGGGTCAAAAGAATCAGACCAAGTTATTATAAAACTTAGCATCAACCTGGGAGCAGAAATTCTATAATGACACTTTATTTTCAGGACAGAGGAGACTCTGAGGCTTCTGCAGAGGCTTGGTCTCAGTTAACCCTTTGACTCCTGCACCCTATCCACCAACTGCAGAAACTTAACTCTTTGACTCCTTCATCCTATCCTCCAGTTTCCTGCAGGAAGCTGGTTTCCTGCAGGAAGCTGGTGGATAGGGTGAGAGAGTCACAGGGTTAAGTTTTTGCTTTGCCAGCATAGTTGACAATGCAGGAAGCTGGTGGATAGGGTGAGACAGTCACGGGGTTAAGTTTTTGCTTTGCCAGCATAGTTGACAATGCAGAAAGCTGGTGGATAGGGTGAGACAGTCACGGGGTTAAGTTTTTGCTTTGCCAGCATGGTTGACAATGCAGAAAGCTGGTGGATAGGGTGAGAGAGTCAAAGGGTTAAGTTTTTGCTTTGCCAGCATGGTTGACAATGCAGGATGCTGGTAGATAGGGTGAGAAAGTCAAAGGGTTAAGTTTTTGATTTGCCAGCATGGTTGACAATGCAGGATGCTGGTAGATAGGGTGAGAGAGTCACAGGGTTAAGTTTTTGCTTTGCCAGCATGGTTGACAATGCAGGATGCTGGTGGATAGGGTGAGAGAGTCAAAGGGTTGAAGTTTTTGCTTTGCCAGCATGGTTGACAATGCAGGATGCTGGTGGATAGGGTGAGAGAGTCAAAGGGTTGAAGTTTTTGCTTTGCCAGCATGGTTGACAATGCAAGAAGCTGATGGATAGTGTGAGAGTCAAAGGGTTATGTTTTTGCTTTTCAAGCATGGTTGACAATGCAGGATGCTGGTGGAGAGGGTGCAGGAGTCAAAGGGTTAAATTAAACGGGAATTACGTAAGGGTGTAGGGGTGGGGGGTGGGGGAGACATCTACCAGCACGTTCAGACGGGGATCCTGATGACAGGACAGGATTGTAGGAAGAAATGAAATCAGGAGTGGAGAAACCCTTGATACAGACAGGATTCAATCTGGTCCCCCATCTTACCATCAGGCTTGATCTCTTTTCCGTCTGACTGCACCGTCACAGCAGGGCAGGTTTCTTTTGCCTTACCGTCTGCTGTGTGTGTGTGTGGTGTGTGTGTGTGTGTGTGTGTGTGTGTGTGTGTGTGTGTGTGTGTGTGTGTGTGCGTTACGTGTTTGCACTAGCGTTGTGTCTGTACAAATCACACGAGAGGCAGTGTTTTCTGTGTGAGTGCGTGAGAGACAGACTGACAGACAGACAGAGACAGACAGAGAGACAGACACACAGAGGACAGAAAGAGACAGAGACAGAGAGAGAGACAGAAAGAGAGACAGACAGACAAGCAGGCAGGCAGGCAGGCGGGCAGGCAGGCAGACAGTGAGAGTCAGACTTCAGCCATTTTTTCCAAAAAGGCCTACACCCCCTACTGAAGGAGTGCTTAAAATGTGTATATGTGTGTGTGTGTGTGTGTGTGTGTATGTGTGTGTGTGTATGTGTGTGTGTGTGTGTGTGTATGTGTGTGTGTGTGTGTGTGTGTGTATGTGTGTGTGTGTGTGTGTGTGTGTATGTGTGTGAGAGAGAGACAGACAGACAGACAGGCAGAGAGAGACACAGAGAGAGAAAGACAGAGAGAGAGAGAGAGAGACAGACAGACAGAGAGAGAGAGAGAAGGAGAGAGTGTGTGTGTATGTAAAGAAGTCGAATGGTCAAGTTATAACAACAGTCTCTATTTTATCAGATACAGAACAAGAAGAACATGAATACTTTAGGACAAAATCTGTTAATAAAAAGTTACGTTATGAGAGTTCGCCTGAACGAAAGTACTTAACCTCAGCCTCAAAACGAAACTGTACGGCACAGAACGAAATTGCCTTGTCTGACTCTTTGCTGAGGTACCAAAGGAAATAAGAGGGAAGCAGGGAGAATTTTAAATATCAACTAAGTAACATAACTCTTGAGAGTCGCGGAGTTACCTCCCATGTAGAATTTCTCAAACCCAACACAGTTTGCGCTACCCATTCAGCTAGCGTAGACGCAGCCACAAAGCGTAAAGTGGTAAGCTCAGAACATTCTGGAATGGGTAGAGCAGACTGTGTTGGGTTTGAGAAATTCTACATGGGAGATAACTCCGTGACTCTCAAGAATTATGTTACTTAGTTGATCTTTTCTGGGGTGTTTTTGAAGTCAGTGTCAGTTAATTAACCCTTTGACTGAAGCGCCCTATCCAACAATCGCAAAAAATGTAATCTTTTTCATTCCCTCACCCTGTCCACCAGCTTCCTGTGGGAAGCTGGTGGATAGGATGAGGGAGTCAAAGTGTAATGGGTAATGGGTTTTTTTTTTACTCATGTGCCCTATCCACTAACTGCAAAAATTTAACACTTCTGATTCTCTCATCCTGTCCACCAGCTTCCTGTATGTATGTACCTCTCTCTCTTTCTCTGTCTCTCTCTCTCCCTCTCTCTCTCTCTCTCCCTCACATACACACACACACACACACACACACACACACAAACACACACTCAATAACACACATCACACACACACACACCTAGCTGGTAGATAGGGTAAGGGAATCAAAGTTTTTTCTTTTTAGTTGTTTTTTTTTTTGCTTTGTTAGCATGGTTGGCAATGCAGGATGCTGGTGGGCAGGGTGCGGTAGTCAAACAGTTAATTAAGAGAAAAAATCAGTCAGAGATGAAGGCAAGGGGTGTCAAGTGGAAAACTAGTGTGGCGAGCAAGAAACCAAATGTGGAGTAAAATTGACATGAGACCCAGTCTGGTCAGATCATGGGGCACAATAGGACTGCTTTCCCTTGAGGTGCACAGTTAGGTTTCCATATTTTTTGTCAGTGTCTCTGTAATGACAGAAAGGTAGTCAAGCTATTTTGTACAATTACTTTTGTCTGTTTGGGTAAGGTAGTCAAGGTATTTTGCAAAATTCTTTTCTCTGTTTGGGTAAGTTGTGCAAGGTTGTTAAGCTATTTTGCAAAATTACTGTTGTCTGTTTGGGTAAGGTTGTCCAAGGTTGTCAAGCTATTTTGCAAAAGTACTTTTGTCTGTTTGGGTAAGGTTGTGCAAGGTTGTCAAGCTATTTTGCAAAATTTCTGTTGTCTGTTTGGGTAAGGTTGTGCAAGGTTGTCAAGGTATTTTGCAAAATAACTCTTGTCTGTTTGGGTAAGGTTGTGCAAGGTTGTTAAGCTATTTTGCAAAATTACCTTTGTCTGTACGGGTAAGGTTGTGCAAAGTTGTTAAGCTATTTTGCAAAATTACCTTTGTCTGTTCGGGTAAGGTTGTGCAAGGTTGTTAAGCTATTTTGCAAAATTACCTTTGTCTGTTTGGGTAAGGTTGTCAAGCTATTTTGCAAAATTACCTTTGTCTGTTTGGGTAAGGTTGTGCAAGGTTGTTAAGCTATGTTGCAAAATGACTCTTGTCTGTTTGGGTAAGGTAGTGCAAGGTTGTGAAGCTATTTTGTAAAATTACTGTTGTCTGTTTGGGTAAGGTTGCGGAAGGTTGTCAAGGTATTTTGCAAAATTACTCTTGTCTGTTTGGGTAAAGTTGTGCAAGGTTGTCAAGGTATTTTGCAAAATTACTCTTGTCTGTTAAGGTAAGGTTGTGCAAGGTAATCAAACTATTTTGCAAAATTACCTTTGTCTGTTTCGATATGGTTGTGGAAGGTTGTTAACGTATTTTGCAAAATTACTCTTGTCTGTTTCGGTAAGGTTGTGCAAGGTAATCAAACTATTTTGCAAAATTACCTTTGTCTGTTTCGATAAGGTTGTGGAAGGTTGTTAACGTATTTTGCAAAATTACTCTTGTCTGTTTCGGTAAGGTTGTGCAAGGTAGTCAAGCTATTTTGCAAAATTACCTTTGTCTGTTTTGGTAAGGTTGTGCAAGGTTGTTAAGCTATTTTGCAAAATTACTCTTGTCTGTTTGGGTAAGGTTGTGCAAGGTTGCCAAGCTATTTTGCAAAATTGCTCTTGTCTGTTTGGGTAAGGCTGTGCAAGGTTGTCAAGCTATTTTGCAAAATTACTGTTGTCTGTTTTGGCAAGGTTGTGCAAGGTTGTTAAGCTATTTTGCAAAATTACTGTTGTCTGTTTTGGCAAGGTTGTGCAAGGTTGTCAAGCTATTTTGCAAAATTACTGTTGTCTGTTTTGGCAAGGTTGTGCAAGGTTGTTAAGCTATTTTGCAAAATTACTGTTGTTTGTTTGGGTAAGGTTGTGCAAGGTTGTTAAGCTATTTTGCAAAATTACTGTTGTTTGTTTGGGTAAGGTTGTGCAAGGTTGTTAAGCTATTTTGCAAAATTACTGTTGTCTGTTTTGGCAAGGTTGTGCAAGGTTGTTAAGCTATTTTGCAAAATTACTGTTGTCTGTTTTGGCAAGGTTGTGCAAGGTTGTTAAGCTATTTTGCAAAATTACTGTTGTTTGTTTGGGTAAGGTTGTGCAAGGTTGTTAAGCTATTTTGCAAAATTACTGTTGTTTGTTTGGGTAAGGTTGTGCAAGGTTGTTAAGCTATTTTGCAAAATTACTGTTGTTTGTTTGGGTAAGGTTGTGCAAGGTTGTTAAGCTATGTCACAGGCTTATTCCTTTGTTTGTCTGTTTCGGTCAGGTTGTGCATGATTGAGGACTTTGAAAAATCTGTTGTGTGTTTGTTTTTGTTTGTGTGAGTTTGTGCGTGCGTGCGTGTGTTTGTGTGTATGTGTGTGTGTGTGTGTGTGTGTATGTGTGTGTGTGGTGTTTGTGTGGTGTTTGTCTTTGTGTGTATGTATGCGAGTGTGTGTGTGTCTGTTTGTGTGTTTGTTTGTGTATGTATGTATATGTGTATGTATGTATGTCTGTGTCCATGTATGTATGTATGCATGTATATATATGTGTGTGTGTGTATGTACGTGTGTGTACCTCTCTCTCTTTCTCTCTCTCTCTATCTCTCTCTCTCTCTCATGCACACACATACAGACAGGCACACGCGCACACACACAAACATACACATACACACACACGCACGCACACGCACACACACATTTTATTTCTCCAAAATAAAACGAAGAGAGGAGATTAAGAAACACACCTCACCACGCTGTTCAAACTAAAGAGGTCTACCTTGGTTAAAAATGTTCGGAGCAGACAGAATCTCATGTCCACAGCTTTGTCAGCTTCTAATGTGATTTCTGTGCACACGTCCTCAAGATTGTGTCCCCTGTACGTTCCTCTCGTTTTCCACCTGATCTCCTTTACCTCCCCTTCAACTGACACGGCTTTTAAAGCTTCGGAAACATCTCTGACGAGAAAATGTTCTGTTGTAGAATGTTTGAAATCTACTTTTTGTTTTGTATGGGAAGGAAATTGTTACACCAGCTTCAAGATCGTCTCTCTCTTTCTCTGTCTCTCTCTCTCTCTCTCTGTCTCTCTCTGTCTGTCTGTCTCTCTCTCTCTCATTTCCTGTCTCTGTCTCTTGCTCTCTCTCTCTTTCCCTGTCTGTCTCTTGTTCTCTCTGTATCCTCTCTCTCTCTCTCTCTCTTTCTCTCTGTCTCTGTCTCTGTCTCTCTGTCTCTGTCTCTCTGTATCTCTCTTTCTTTCTCTTTCACTTTCTCTGTCTTTCTCCCTGTCTCTGCCTCTATCTCTGTCTCTGTCTGTCTATCTGTCTGTCTGTCTGTCTGTCTCTCTCTCTCTCTCTCTCTCTCCCCTCTCTCTCTCTCTCTCTCTCCCTCCCTTTACCCGACAAATAACGGACAGAAGGACGGCAGGTAAACGAAAACTGCTGACAGTGCACTCAGACATAAACGCATCAAGCCTGATGGTAAGATGGGGATCACATTGAATCCTGTGTCAAGGACTTCTCCACTCCTCATTTCATTTTTTCCCACTATCCTGTAATAATGTCGTCAAGATTCTTTCTGCACATGCCGTTAGATACCCCCCTCCCCCCCTAATTCTGTTGTATTGTGAACAGCTTCTGAAGCCTCAGAATCGTCTCTTTTTGGAACTGTTTAATTTTCAGCGTTTTTTCTCTGGTTCAAGTTGCTTTTAATTAACTTAGAATGTGGAAGTACACCGTGAAAGATTTTCTTTCTTTTCCTTTTTTTTTCCTTCCTTTTTCTTTCTATTATTTTTCTTATCAGGTTGTTCACACTAAAGAGGTCCGTCCTGGTTAACAGGTTCAGAGCAGACAGAATCTCATGTCAACAGCTGATTTCATTTTTCCCACTATCCTGTAATAATGTCGTCAGGATTCTTTCTGCACGTGCCACTAGATATCCACCCTCACCCTCCCCCCTTCCGTAATTTATGTTGCATTGAAGCCAGCTTCAGAAGCCTCAGAATCTTCTCTTTTTTGAAACTCAATTTGTAGCGTTTTTGTTCTGGTTCAAGTTGCTTTTAATCAACTTAGTCTGAATCTTTTAGCATGAAAAGCTGCACGTTTAGGGGATTTGTTTTCCATTTGTGTGTGATTCTTATAGTATGAAAAGCAAGTTTACTTTTTCTTATTTACGTTTTTGTTTGTTTGTCTGTTTGTTTGTTTGCTTTGTTTTGTTTTACGGATAAAAGAGAGTGGTTGTTATGAAATGAAGGGAGTTTCATTGAGTGTTTGTTGATAGACAGAGGGAGAGGGAGGGAGAGAAAGAGAGAGAGTATGTGTGTGTGTCTGTTTGTCTGTCTGTCTGTGTGTCTTTCTGTTCGTGTGTAGGAGAGAGAGAAAGAGTGAGAGAGAGAGAGAGCCAGAAAGAGAGAGAGAGAGAGAGAGAGAGAGAGAGAGAGAGAGAGAGAGAGAGAGAATATGTTATGGAAAATGTGAAAACACGGCGTGACACACTTTTCTTTCTTTTCTTTTTTGTTTCTCTCTGTCTGTGTCTCTGTCTCTCTCTTCTCTCTCTCTCTCTCTCTCTCTCTCTCTCTCTCTCTCTCTCTCACTCTCTTCCTTTTTCTTCTTACTGGGTTGTTCAAACCAAAGAGGTCCATCCTGGTTAAAAAGGTTTGGAGCAGACTGAATCTCATGTCAACAGCTTTGTCAGCTTCTAATGTGATTTCTCTACACACGTCCTCAAGATTGTGTCCCCTGTACGTTCCTCTCGTTTTCCACCTGACCTCCTTTACCTCCCCTTCAACTGACACGGGCTTCTGAAGCTTCAGAAACATCTCTGACGAGAAACTGTTCTGTTGCAGAATGTTTGGAATCTACATTTTGTTTGTATAGAAATGAAATTTGTTACAGTGGCTTCAAATCGTCTCTTCTCTTTGTCTCTCTTTCTCTTTGTCTCTCTCTGTCTCTCTCTTTCTCTGCCTTTCTCTCTCTCTCTGTCTCTCTCTTTCTCTGTCTTTCTCTCTCTCTGTGTCTCTCTGTCTCTCTCTGTCTCTCTCTCTCTCTGTCTCTCTCTCTCTCACTCTCTCTGTGTCTCTCTGTCTCTCTCTGTCTCTCTCTCTCTGTCTCTCTGTCTCTCTCTGTCTCTCTCTCTCTCTGTCTCTCTCTCTGTCTCTCTCACTCTCTCTCTGTCTCTCTTTCTCTGTCTCTCTCTGTCCTCTCTCTCTCTCTCTGTCCATCTCTCTGTCTTCTCTCTTCTCTCTGTCTCTCTCTCTCTCTCTGTCCTCTCTCCTCTCTCTGTGCTCTCCTCTCTCTGTCTCTCTCTTGTCTCTCTCTCTTTCTCTCTTCTCTCTGTCTTCCTCTCTCTCTTTCTTCTCTCTCTTCTCTCTCTGTCTTTCTCTCTCTTTCTCCTGTCTCTGTCTTCTGTCTCTTTTTCTCTCCCTCTTGTCTCTGTCTCTCTCTCTCTTCTCCTGTCCCTTTTCTCTCTCTCTCTGCTCTTCTTTTCTTCCTTTCTCCTTTTCCTTTTCTTTTTCTTATTTTTTTCTTACTGTGCTCCTCAAACTGAAGAGGTCCATCCTGGTTAAAAAGGTTTCAAGCAGACAGAATCTCATGTCCACAGTTTTGTCAGCTTCTAATGTGATTTCTGTGCACACGTCCTCAAGATTGTGTCCCGTGTACGTTCCTCTCGTTTTCCACCTGATCTCCTTTACCTCCCCTTCAACTGACACGGGCTTCTGAAGCTTCAGAGACATCTCTGACGAGAAACTGTTCTGTTGCAGAATGTTTGGAATCTACTTTTTGTTTTTGTGTAGAAAGGAAATTGTTACACCAGCTTCAAGATCGTCTCTGTCTCTCTGTCTCTGTCTTTGTCTGTCTGTCTGTCTCTGTCTCTATCTCTCTTTCTCTCTCTCTCTCTCTCTCTGTCTCTCTCTTTCTCCTGTCTGTCTCTTTTTCTGTCTCTGTCTCTCTGTCCCTTTGTCTCTGTCTCTCTGTCTCTCTCTCACTGTCTCTCTCTCTCTCTCTCTCTTCTTTTCTTTCCTTTTCTTTTTTCTTTTTTCTTATTTTTGTCTTACTGTTCTCCTCAAACTGAAGAGGTCCATCCCAGTTAAAAAGGTCCATTCCAGTTAAAAAGGTTTGGAGCAGACAGAATTGCATGTCCACAGCTTTGTCTGCTTCTAATGTGATTTCTCTGCACACATCCTCAAGATTGTGTCCCCTGTACGTTCCTCTCGTTTTCCACCTGACCTCCTTTACCTCCACTTCAACTGACACGGGCTTCTGAAGCTTCAGAAACATCTCTGACGAGAAACTGTTCTGTTGCAGAATGTTTGGAATCTACTTTTGTTTTTTGTATGGGAAGGAAGTTGTTACACTGGCTTCAAGATCGTCTCTCTCTTTCTCTGTCTCTCTGTCTCTGTCTCTGTTGGTCTTTCTCTCTCTCTCTTCCTGTCTCTGTCTCTTGCTCTCTCTGTATCCCTCTCTCTCTCTCTCTATCTCTCTCTCTCTCTGTCTCTGCCTCTGTCTCTGTCTCTGTATATATATATATATCTCTCTCTCTTTCACTTTCTCTGTCTTTCTCCCTGTCTCTGCCTCTCTCTCTCTCTCTTTCTCTCTGTCTCTGCCTCTCTCTCATTCTCTCTCACTCTCTCTCTCTCACTCTCTCTCTCTTCCTGTCTTCCTCTCTTGCTCTCTGTCTGTCTGTCTGTCTGTCCATCTCTCTCTCTCTCTCTCTCTCTCCCTTTACCCAAGAAATAACAGACAGAAAGACGGCAGGTAAAAGAAACCTGCTGACAGTGCACCCAGACAAAAACCATCAAGCCTGATGGTAAGATGGGGATCACATTAAATCCTGTGTCAAGGACTTCTCCACTATCCTGTAATAATGTCGTCAGGATTCTTTCTGCACGTGCCACTAGATTTCCATCCCCCCCCCCCCCCCTTCCGTAATTTCTGTTGCATTGAAGCCAGCTTCAGAAGCCTCAGAATCTTCTCTTTTTTGAAACTGTTAATTTGTAGCGTTTTTGCACTGGTTCAAGTTGCTTTTAATCAACTTAGTCTGAATCTTTTAGCATGAAAAGCTGCACGTTTAGGTTTTTTTTCATTTGCGTGTGATTCTTATAGTATGAAAAGCAAGTTTATTTTTTCTTTTTTACGTTTTTGTTTGTTTGTCTGTTTGTTTGCTTGCTTTGTTTTGTTTTACTGATAAAAGAGAGTGGTTGTTATGAAATGAAGGGAGTTTCATTAAGTGTTTGTTGAAAGACAGAGTGAGGGGGAGGAAGAGAAAGAGAGAGAGTGTGTGTGTGTGTCTGTTTGTCTGTCTGTCTGTGTGTCTTTCTGTTCGTGTGTATGAGAGAGAGACAGAGAGAGAAAGAGACAGAAAGAGTGAGAGAGAGACAGAAAGAGAGACAGAAAGAGAGAGAGAAGACCTTGAAGCAACTGTAAAAGTTTTTTTTTATACAAAACAAAAGGCAGATTCCAAACATTCTGGGCAAAGGGAGACAGACACAGAGAGAGACACAGACAGAGGGACAGACAGAGAGAGAAAGAGAAAGAGAGAGGGAATATGTTGTGGAAAATGTGAAAACACAGCGTGACACACTTTTCTTTCTTTTCTTTTTTTGTTTCTTTCTCTCTCTCTCTCTCTGTCTGTCTGTCTGTCTGTCTGTCTGTCTGTCTGTCTCTCTCTCTCTCTCTCTCTCTCTCTCTCTCTCTTCCTTTTTCTTCTTACCGGGTTGTTCAAAGAAAAGAGGTCCATCCTGGTTAAAAAGGTTTGGAGCAGACTGAATCTCATGTCAACAGCTTTGTCAGCTTCTAATGTGATTTCTCTGCACACGTCCTCAAGATTGTGTCCCCTGTACGTTCTTCTCGTTTTCCACCTGACCTCCTTTACCTCCCCTTCAACTGACACGGGCTTCTAAAGCTTCAGAGACATCTCTGACGAGAAAATGTTCTATTGCAGAATGTTTGGAATCTACTTTTTGTTTGTATAGAAATTAAATTTGTTATAGTGGCATCAAGATCTTCTCACTCTGTGTCTCTTGTCTATCTGTCTCTGTCTCTCCCTCTCTCTCTCTCTGTCTGTCTCTCTGGCTGTCTCTCTGTCTATATATATATATATATATATATATATATATATATAGTGTGTGTGTGTGTGTGTGTGTGTGTCTCTTTCTCTCTGTCTCTGCCTCTCTGTGTCTCTGTCTCTGTCTGCCTTTGTCTCTCTCTGTCTCTGTCTCTGCCTCTCTCTCTCTCTGTCTGTCTATCTCTCTCTGTCTGTCTATCTCTCTCTCTGTCTATATCCCTCCCTCTTTCTCTCTCTCTCTCTCTGTCTAACTCACTGTGTCTATCTCTCTTTCTCTCGCTCTCTTACTCCCTTCCTCTCTCTCCCTCCCTCTCCCCCTCCCCCCTTTCTTCAAGAAATAACAGAAAGACGGCAGGTAAAGGAAACTTACTGACAGTGCACCCAGACAAAAACCATCAAGCCTGATGGTAAGATGGGGATCACATTGAATCCTGTGTCAAGGACTTCTCTACTCGTGATATCATTTCTTCCCACAATCCTGTAATAATGTCCTCAGGATTCTTTCTTTCTGCACATGCCGCCAGATTCCTACCCTTACTGCTCCTCCCCCCCCTAATTCCTGTTGCATTGTAACCAGCTTCTGAAGCCTCAGAATTGTCTCTTTTTGAAACTGTTAATTTGTAGTGGTTTTTTTTTACTCTGGTTTAGGTTGTTCTTAATGAACTTAGTCTGGCATGAAAAACTTTACGTTTAATTTTTTTATTTGCATCTGATACTTTCCACATAGAAAGATGCAAGTTTAGTTTTTGTTATTTACGAAGGTTTTGTTTGTTTGTTTGTTTTTTGTTTCCTTTTGTTTGTTTTTACCGATAAAAGAGAGTGATTGTTATTAAACGAAGAGACTTGCACAGCGTCTTTGTTCCGTGTTTGTTGAGAGAGAGAGAGAGTGTGTGTGTGTTTCTATCTGTGTGTTTGTGTACATCAGAGAGAACGAGAGAGAGAGAGAGAGAGCAGAAACACAGCGTGACACACTTTTCTCTTTTTTTTCTTCTTTTTGGTCTGTTCAAACTAAAGGGGTCCACCCTGGTTAAAAAGATTTGTTACAGTGGCTTCAAGATCTTCTCTGTCTGTCTGTCTCTCGCTCTCTCCCTCTCTCAACAAACATGCAACAAAGATGCAATGATACTCCCTTCATTTCATAACAATTACCCTCTTTTATCAGTAAAAAAATCAAAGAAGGAAAGAAAGAAACAAACCCACGTAAATAAGAAAAATTAAACATGCAGCTTTCATGCCAAAAGATTAGGACTAAGTAAATTGAGGGAGAGAGAGAGAGCGTGTGTGCGCGTGCATGTGTGTGTGTGTCGGTCTGTCTGTGTGCATCAGAGGTAGATAGATAGAAAGAAGAGAGAGAGAGAGAGAGAGAGAGAGAGAGAGAGAGAGAGAGAGAGAGCATGTTACACAAAATGTGGATGTGCAACGTGATACATTTTTTTCTTTTTTTCTTTTAACTGGTCTGTTCAACCTAAAGAGATACATCCTGGTTAAAAATGTTCGGAGCAGACAGAATCTCATGTCCACAGCTTTGTCAGCTTCTAATGTGATTTCTCTGCACACGTCGTCAAGATTGTGTCCCCTGTACGTTCCTCTCGTTTTCCACCTGACCTCCTTTACCTCCCCTTCAACTGACACGGGCTTCTGAAGCTTCAGAAACATCTCTGACGAGAAACTGTTCTGTTGTACAATGTTTGGAATCTACTTTTTTTTGCATTGAAATGAAATGTGTTATAGTGGCTTCAAGATCTTTTCTTGTCTGTCTGTCTGTCTGTCTGTCTGCATCTCTCTCTCTCTCTCTTTCTCTTTGTCTCTGCCTCTGTCTGTCTGTGTGTGTGTCTCTCTCTCTGTTTCTCTCTCTCTCTCTGTCTGTCTTACTCTCTGTCTCTGTTTCTCTGTCTCTGTCTCTCTGTCTCTGTCTCTCTTTTTGTCTATTTCTGTCTCTCTCTCTCTCTGTCTCTCTCTCTTGTCCTTTCTTTGTTTTTCTCTCTGTCTGTCTGTCTATCTCTCTCTCTCTCTCTCTCTCACTCTCTTTTCTCTTCTCTTCTCTTCGTTTTTCTCTCTGTCTGCCTATCTGTCTGTCTGCCTGCCTGACTGTCCGTCTGTCTGTCTGTCTCTGTCTCTCTCTCTTTGCCCAAAAAATATCAAACAGAGAGATGACAGTGCAACCAGACAAAACGCATTAAGCCTGATGGTAAGATGGGGATCACATTAAATCCTGTGTCAAGGACTTCTCCACTTCTGATTTCATTTCTTCCCACTACCCTGTAATAATGTTGTCAGGATTCTTTCTGCACGTGCCACTAGATATACACCCTCCCCCCTCCCCCCCCTTCCGTAATTTTTGTTGCATTGAAGCCAGCTTCAGAAGCCTCAGAATCTTCTCTTTTTTGAAACTTAATTTGTAGCGTTTCTGCACTGGTTCAAGTTGCTGTTAATTAACTTTGTCTGAATCTTTTGGCCTGAAAAAAAACTGAAAGTATATTTTCCGTGCGATTCTTTTGGTATGAAAAGCTGCAAGTTTACCTTTTTGTTATTTACGTTTTTTTCTGATACAAGAGAGTGATTGTTATGAAACGAAGGGAGTTTTGTTGCATGTTTCTTGAGAGAGGGAGAGAGACAGACAAAGAGAAAGAGAGAGAGAGTGTGTTTGTGTGTGTGTGTGTGTGTTTCTGTCTGTCTGTTTATGTGCATAAGAGAGAGAGAGAGAGAGAGAGAGAGAGAGAGAGAGAGAGAGAGACAGACAGACAGAGAGAGAGAGAGTTTGTTATGAGGAATGTGGAAATACAGCGTGAAACATTTTTTTCTTCTTCTTCTTCTTCCTCCTTTTTCTTTCTTCATTTTTTTTTTTTTTTTACTTACTGGGTTGTTCAAACTAAAGAGGTCCATCCTGGTTAAAAGGTTCAGAGCAGACTGGATCACATGTCCACAGCTTTGTCAGCTTCTAATGTGATTTCTGTGCACATGTCCTCAAGATTGTGTCCCCTGTACGTTCCTCTCGTTTTCCACCTGACCTCCTTTACCTCCCCTTCAACTGACACGGACTTCTGAAGCTTCAGAAACATCTCTGACGAGAAACTGTTCTGTTGCAGAATGTTTGGAATCTACTTTTTATTTTTAGTGTGTTATAGTGGCTTCAAGATCTTTTCTTGTCTGTCTGTCTGTCTGTCTCTGTCTGTCTGTCTGTCTCTCTCTCTCTCTCTCTTTCTCACTTTCTGTGTCTGTCTCTCTGTCTGTCTGTCTCTGTCTCTCTCTCTCTCTTGCTCTCTCACTTTCTCTGTCTCTGTCTGTCTGTCTCTCTCTCCCTAATAATTACAACATGCATCTATGTATCTCTCTCTCTCTCCTCTCTGTCTGTATGTCTGTCTGTCTCTCTCTCTGTCTCTGTCTGTCTCTCTGTCTATCTATCTATCTCTGTTTCTCTCTCTGTCTCTCTCTATGTCTCTCTGTCTCTGTGTGTGTCTCTCTCTCTGTCCGTCTCTCTCTCTCTCTGTCTTTTTTCTCTCTCTCTCTATCACTCTGTCTTTCTCTCTCTCTTTCTGTCTCATTCTCTGTGTCTCTGCCTCTCTGTCTCTCTCTCTGTCTCTCTCTCTATCTCTCTGTGTGTGTCTCTGTCTCTATCTCTTTCTCTCTCTCTGTCTCTGTCTCTCTCTCTGTCTCTGCCTCTGTCTCTCTCAGTCTCTCTCTGTCTGTCTCTTTGTCTCTTTGTCTGTTTCTCTGTTTCTCTCTCTCTATCTCTCTCTCTCTCTTCCACTGTCCCTTTGCCCAAGAAATAACAGACAGAAAGACGACAGGTAAAAGAAACCTGCTGACAGTGCACCCAGACAAAAACCATCAAGCCTGATGGTAAGATGGGGATCACATTAAATCCTGTGTCAAGGACTTCTCCACTCCTGATTTCATTTTTTCTCCCAATCCTGTAATAATGTCGTCAGGATTCTTTCTGCACGTGCCACTAGATTTCCACCCTATCCTCCCTGCCTCTAATTCTTGTTGCATAGTAACCAGCTTCAGAAGCCTCAAAATCGTCTCTTTTTGGTACTGTTAATTTTAGCGTTTTTGCTCTGGTTTAAGTTGCTTTTAATTAACTTATTCTGGCATGAAAATCTGCATGTTTACTTTTTCTTTTATTTGTGTGTATTTTGTTGTCTTAAAAAAGAGAGAAAATGAAAGGGACCTACAAAACTTGTGAATATACTAGAAACAGAAAGCAAAGGTAAGGGGTTGGAACTAAACAGCAGGAAGACTGAAGTCATGGTGATCAGTAAAAAACATGAAATCCCCTCCTGCAAAATAACAGCAAATGGCACAACCTTGACACAGGTTAATAAGTTCAAATACCTGGGAACGGTCATTTCATCAGACGGCAGATGCACATCGGAAATAGCTGGCAGAATCGGCCAAGCCAAAACAGCATTCAAGAAGATGACAAGCATTCTTACCAACAAATGCCTATCAATTAACATCAGAAAGACAGTCCTTGAATGTTTTATAGAACCAATACTGTTGTACGGATGCGAGGCTTGGACAGTCAGCAAGCAAAGCCAGAGCAGGATTGAGGCAGCTGAGATGTGGTTTCTCAGAAGAATATTGAGAGTACCATGGACAGCAAAGAAAACAAACGAGACAGTCTTGATGGAGGCAGACACAAGTCGATCACTGATAAGGAAGATTAGGAAAAGACAAGCAACATTTATAGGCCATTTTATGAGGAAGGGGGATTTGGAGCACCTGGTCGCAACGGGAAAGCTGGAGGGAAAGAGAGCACCGGGTAGACCCAGGGAGAGAATGCTGGACGGACTTGCAAAGTGGCTGAGGATGAAGAGGGTGGGGGAGATGCTGGGGGCAACGAGAGCTAGAGATGGTTGGAAGTCCATGGTCGCCAACGCCATGCGGCAGGGCACCTGATGATGATGATAAAAGAGAGTGAATTTTACCGAAATGAAGTGAATTTCAGTGAGTGTTTTTTGGGAGTGCTAGTGTGTGTGCGTGCGTGCGTGTGTGTGTGTGTGTGTGTGTGTGTGTGTGTGTGTGTGTGTGCGTGTGCGTTTCGTTTCGTTCTTTAATTTAACGTCTTTTCACTATAAGTGATATTAGACGGGGGAGGGGGGATGGGGGGGGGGGGAATAAAAAGTGAATGAACAAAATAAAATGTAGAACGATAGTTGGACGGGTTGGATTGGGGCAGAGGGAAGACAGAGGAAAAAGACACTAGTAGGTGGGAGAACAGAAAAATGGAACGAGAACTGAATACTAACAATTAACTTCAACAATGTGAAGGGAAATTGTAACACTAAAACACAAACCGAATAAAGTTAAAGTAATGTATTAACAGGACTGTGAACTAATGATTCTGAAATTTTAACTAACAAAGATTGATCTGATGTAATTTTTTTTAAATGATTTTCAGAATACTTTTCTTGAGTAAACATTTTCGGTAAAAAAGAACGTAGCATTTTGCAGTAGAATAAACAGTGAAACAGTGTGAACTGTTCGCCGCAAATACACTTGACATTTTTACAATATTTTGTTTTCAATGCGTTTAGCTGAATACGAAAACGAACAGCAACAATCGATCTCAAATGATACATGGAAGAATACTGCAATTTTTACATACATTTTGAACGGTAAGTTTTATCATTTGTTGTGACACAAACTGTTCATTTGAATGTTCATGAAATCGAGTCCATGAGGCTGATTCGAGCAAGTTGTAAGCTTCTTTTACGGAAGTATGAACATGTAATTCTATAGCATTATCAGAATTCTGGGCGCCTTGCTTAGCTGCTCTGTCAACTACTTCGTTGCCGTGAAGACCAACGTGAGAAGGCACCCAGCATAAACTGATATCTGTACCTTTGACCCTTAAACGATGTATAAGATGATTTGCCTCAGTAATTAAATCAGGTCTTGTGTCGGCATTAAAAGACCGTAAGGCATATAATACAGATTTTGAGTCAACAAAGAGAACTATTTTGAAAGATATGGGTTTAAGATTTACTAGATAATGCAATGCTTGATTAATAGCGACTAATTCCGCTGTAAAGATAAATATGTTTGCCCCAACGAAAAATGACTTTTTTGTTTTAAATTTTGGAACATAAAATGATGCTCCAGCACATTTATTTTCTAAGACTGATCCATCGGTAAAAATATGAAGGTGGGTACGGTATTTTTCATCTATGTGTTCTCTTGCTGTGGATATCGAAATGTTGACGTTTTCAGATTTCTTAGCGTCTGTATAATCAATATCAAAAGAGGCTTTTTGCATTTCCCATGTAGGAATAGGCGTTGTTGATGGTGTCTTAGCTATTTCATCCATATTTATGTTAGACTGTTTGACCAAGTCAGATATGTAAGTTGC
>JAPXFY010000032.1:39466259-39473759 GCA_030674185.1 Monoplex corrugatus | reverse complement strand
TTGAAAGAGTTGGTTTTAAGGTTGTGAGGTCAAGGTCAAGGACAAAGCTATTGAAAACTCCCTCGGGTTACACAGAGTGCAAACACAGCAATTCACACACACACACACACACATGTACGCACGCACGCACGCACGCACACACGTACGCACGCACGCACGCACGCACGCAGACACCACACACACACACACACACACACAATCATTGCTGACCTTCGCAGCTATAGACAGAGACACTCTCAGACACTTCCATATGCGCTTCACCCAACATCTGGCTGACTCCCTGAGCCAATTGGATGGAGCGCGTACAGAATTGTCCAAGTGCTATGAAAGTCTCTGGAATAAATCTCAGTGTCCATCTTGCTGTGGAGATTCTTGAGTCTCTGTTTTCTCTTATTTTTCTCATTGTACTTTCTATATATTTTTTTCGTCAATTTTTTTTTTTTTTTATTGATTGTTGTCGTTCTTTTCCGTTTACCTCCCTCTTTTGTCAGTTAGTTTGCTGTATTATTTCCTTTCTTTCTGTGTCTGCCTGTCTTTCTTTCCTCACGTGATAAATTCTTTGCACAGTAGTTAACGTTTTTCCAGTGACGACGACGGTTTCTATATACTGTTTTTTTTGCCTTCATAGTTTTTTTTCCATATTTTTCTCTGTTTTTCCCCTTTTCCTTGAGTCGTAGTTTCTCGAATGTCAGTGATTTCTCAGCAGATTTTTTGTGTTTCGTTTTGTTAAATCATTTATATGTTTTTTTGTCAGGTTTTGTTTTTAGTTAACTTTGTTCTAGACTTTTTTGGAAGGAGGTAAATGGTTCGTTTTTTGTTCTATTTTGTTTTTTTGGATTTAGATTTTTTCGTTTCATTATTACGCCAACATGTGTTTTCTTTTATGTCTCTTTCTCTTTCTCTGTTTATTTTTTTCTCTATTTGTCTGATAATTGTTCTTCTTTGTTTGTTTATTCTTTCGTACTCCTTCTCTTTCTATTTATCTTTTTTTTTTCTTTCTTTTTTTGTGTCGATGTCTTTTTGTTTTGTTCTTTGATCGCGTGATGTCTTTAGTGCTAACAAGGAAGTCCGTCTTTGAAACTAGAAACTAATTCTCCCTCTCCTCTCTCTCTGTCTCTATCTCTCTCTCTCTCTCTCTCTCTCTCTTCTCTGTCTCTTCTCTCTTCTCCTCTCTCTTCTCTTCTCTCTCTCTCTCTCTCTCTTCCTCCTCTCTCTCTCTCTCCTCTCTCACGCCTCTCTCTCTCTCTTTCGCTCTCTTCGCTCTCTCTCTCTCTCTCTGTTGCTCTCGTCTTCTCTTGTCCCTCTCTCTCTCTCTCTCCTCGCTCCTCGTTCTCTCTCATCTCTGTCCGTCTTGTCTCTCCTCTTCTCTCTTCTCCCTCTCTCTGCTCTCGTCTTCTCTTATCTCTCTCTCTCTCTGCTCGTTCTTGCTTGCTCCTCAGCTCTCTGCTCTGTCACTTCGTACGCTGCTCTCTGGTCTTATGTCTGTTGTTATGTTTGATGTTCTATGTCTCTATATCTATGTATTCTATGTATTTCTTATGTTGTTTATGTCTTATTGTAGTATTATGTTTGTATTATGTATGAATTTTATGATTAATATTATGTATGTATTATGTAAATGCTGTTGTATTGTGTATTATGTTTATGTATGTGTTGTGTAGTATGTGTATATTATGTGTAGTGTATGTATGTGTATGTAATAGTGTTATATGTATATGTCGCGCGCGCGCGTGTGTGTGCGTGTGTCTGTGTTCACCCATTCCAAACACACACACACACACACACACACACACACACACAACACACACACAAAACACACACACACACACACACACACACACACACACACACACACACACACACACACACACACACACACAGACACGAACATTCAAAAACACTGTCCTGAAATCGTTAAAATAAAAGGTTTATATGACACGACTCAAAGAGAGTTGTTGGCTTTTGGTTTTCAGGGGCGGCAAGCGAGCAAGGGAGGGATGCGGTGTTGCCGAGAGTTACTGGACGCTGTGGGGCGCCGCCAAGCGTGGGATGCCAGAAGCTTACAGCAGACCCCATTCCGTAGATCCCTGAGCTTCCTGGATCTGGTGGGCTTAGGTGAGTGGTGTAAAGAAGATAAGAGGAAGAGAGAGCGAATAAACAACCTTTCAATTGGCACGCTAAACGTGCGTGGCCTAAAAAATAACAGAAAAAGAAAACTAGTATTCAAATTCATTAGGCAGAAAGAACTAGATATTGCATGTTTACAGGAAACCTACGTAACTGAAGAGGTGGTACAAGATATTAGGAGGGAATGGAACGGGAATATATTATATAGAGACGGAACAAATAGAAGCAACAGACTTATTAAATTGATAGATGACAAGAAACAAATTCATTCAGAATACGTAAAAGAGTCAGAGAGAATATTAATGATAAGGATAACATGGGAAGACAAAAGCCACATTATAGCATATTCTTATGCATCAAATTTATCATAAACAGCGATATTAAAGAGGAAAATAACGAGGGAGAGAGAGAGAGAGAGAGAGAGAGAGAGAGAGAGAGAGAGGAACAATGCATGCACTATCTCTGTCCACCTAATTACATCATCTTTGAATTATGTAAAAGATAAATAACAAGATTCCCTGTACTCTCCTACATAGCTTGGTGGGAATCAACTCTGATCTAAAAAGAAGAAGACAAAGAGGGAGGTAGAGAATGCAGCAAAAAGGAAGGAGTTTTTCGTTCTTGCTGTTGACGACTCAGACGACAGAGCAATGCTTCTACGTCTTTACTGGAACATGTTGTCTGATTCTCAAATCGTGTAAATGTGAACTGATGATGTAAATGTGAACTGATGATGTAAATGTGAACTGATCATGTTAATGTAAACTGATGGTGTAAATGTGAACTGATGGTGTAAATGTGAACTGATGGTGTAAATGTGAACTGATGGTGTAAATGTGAACTGATGGTGTAAATGTGAACTGATGGTGTAAATGTGAACTGATGGTGTGAATGTGAACTGATCGTGTAAATGTGAACCGATTGCAGTTCATTGTAATATGTATACGATTCTCAAATGACACTTGTATACATGTTACAAGCAACATTTATAGGCCATTTTATGATGAAGGAGGATTTGGAGCACCTGGTCACAACGGGAAAGCTGGAGGGAAAGAGAGCAACAGGTAGACCCAGGGAGAGAATGCTGGACGGACTTGCAGAGTGGCTGGGGATGAAGAGGGTGGGGGAGATGCTGGGGGCAACGAGAGATAGAGATGGTTGTAAGTCCATGATCGCCAACGCCATGCGGCAGGGCACCTGATGATGATAATGATACATGTTACAATGAACTGCAATCGGTTCACATTTACATGATCAGTTCACATTTACATGATCAGTTCACATTTACATGATCAGTTCACATTTACACGATCAGTTCACATTTACATGATCAGTTCACATTTACATGATCAGTTCACATTTACATGATCAGTTCACATTTACACCATCAGTTCACATTTACACCATCAGTTCACATTTACATGATCAGTTCACATTTACACCATCAGTTCACATTTACACCATCAGTTCACATTTATACCATCAGTTCACATTTACACCATCAGTTCACATTTACATCATCAGTTCACATTTACATGATCAGTTCACATTTACACCATCAGTTCACATTTATACCATCAGTTCACATTTACACCATCAGTTCACATTTACATGATCAGTTCACATTTACATGATCAGTTCACATTTACACCATCAGTTCACATTTACATGATCAGTTCACATTTACACGATCAGTTCACATTTACATGATCAGTTCACATTTACACGATCAGTTCACATTTACATGATCAGTTCACATTTACACGATCAGTTCACATTTATACCATCAGTTCACATTTACACCATCAGTTCACATTTACACCATCAGTTCACATTTACACTATCAGTTCATATTTACACCATCAGTTCACATTTACACCATCAGTTCATATTTACACCATCAGTTCATATTTACACCATCAGTTCACATTAACACCATCAGTTCACATTTACACCATCAGTTCACATTTACACCATCAGTTCACATTTACACCATCAGTTCACATTTACACCATCAGTTCACATTTACACCATCAGTTCACATTTACACCATCAGTTCACATTTACACCATCAGTTCACATTTACACCATCAGTTCACATTTTACACCATCAGTTCACATTTACACCATCAGTTCACATTTACACCATCAGTTCACATTTACACCATCAGTTCACATTTACACCATCAGTTCATATTTACACCATCAGTTCACATTTACACCATCAGTTCACATTTACACCATCAGTTCACATTTACACCATCAGTTCACATTTACACCATCAGTTCACATTTACACCATCAGTTCATATTTACACCATCAGTTCATATTTACACCATCAGTTCACATTTACACCATCAGTTCACATTTACACCATCAGTTCACATTTACACCATCAGTTCACATTTACACCATCAGTTCACTTTACACCATCAGTTCACATTTACACCATCAGTTCACATTTACACAATCAGTTCACATTTACACCATCAGTTCACATTTACATGATCAGTTCATATTTACACATCAGTTTACATTTACACAATCAGTTCACATTTACACCATCAGTTCACATTTACACCATCAGTTCACATTTACATGATCAGTTCATATTTACACCATCAGTTCACATTTACACGAATATCATCCCGTGCTGCTATCGGCAGGCTGATTGCAGTTAACACACGTCAGAGAGAGGGAAGGAAGAAAGGAGAGAAAGAAAGAAAAAACAAGAGAAAGAAGTTAAAGAATGAAAGGAGGTTGTAGATCCCTGAGCTTCCTGGATCTGGTGGGCTTAGGTGAGTGGTGTGACCAAAAAGGCTGGAAGGGGGTAAGAAAGAGAGGGAGGGAGAGAGAGAGGGAGGGAGAAGAGAAGGGAACGAACGGAATTAGAGGGAAAGGAGGAATGGAGAGAAAGAAAGAATAAAAGAATAAAAGAAATGAAGGAATGAAAGGAGTCTGTAGATCCCTAAGCTTCCTGTATCTGGTGGGCTTAGGTGAGTGGTGTGACCGAAAAAAGGAAGGAAGGAGGGAGGGAGGGAGAGAAAGGAACAAAAGGGAAGGAGAAGGAGGGAGGAAAGGAGAGAAAGAAAGAATAAAAGAAGTGAAGGAATGAAATGAGTCCGTAGATCCCTGAGCTTCCTGGATCTGGTGGGCTTAGGTGAGTGCTGTGACCGAAAAAGGAAGGAAGGAGAGAAGGGAGAGATGGAGGGGGAGAGAAAGGAGCGAAAGGGAAGGAGAGAAAGAAAGAAAAGAGAAAGAAGTGAAGGAATGAAAGGAATCTATAGATCCCCGAGCTTCCTGGATCTGGTGGGCTTAGGTGAGTGGTGTGACCAAAAAGGCTGGAAGGGGGTAAGAAAGAGAGGGAGGGAGAGAGAGAGGGAGGGAGAAGAGAAGGGAACGAACGGAATTAGAGGGAAAGGAGGAATGGAGAGAAAGAAAGAATAAAAGAATAAAAGAAATGAAGGAATGAAAGGAGTCTGTAGATCCCTAAGCTTCCTGGATCTGGTGGGCTTAGGTGAGTGGTGTGACCGAAAAGAAAGGAAGGAGGAGGGAAAGGAAAGGAGAGAGGGAGGGAGAGAAAGGAAAGAGAAGGAAAGAATGAAGGAGAGAAAAAAATAAAAAACAAGAGAAAGAAGTGAAGGATAAAAGGAGTCCGTAGTTACCTGAGCTTCCAGGATATGGTGGGCCTAGGTGAGTGGTGTGACCAAAAATGGAAGGAAGGAGGGAAGGGAGGGAGAGAAGGGAACGAAAGGGAAGGATAGGGGAGGAAAGAAAGGAGAGAAAGAAAGAAAAAAGAGAAAGAAATGAAGGAATGAAAGGAGTCCATAGATCCCTGAGCTTCCTGGGTCTGATTCGACTTAGGTGAGTGGTGTGACCGAAAAAGGAAGGAAGGAAGGAAAGGAGAGAAAGAAAGAATAAAAGAACAAAAGAAGTAAAGGAATGAAAGCAATCCATAGATCCCTGAGCTTCCTGGATCTGGTGGGCTTAGGTGAGTGGTATGACCAAAAAGTCTGGAAGGAGGGAAGGGAAAGGGGAGAGGAGGGAGGGAGGGAGGAGAGAGAAGGAACGAAAAGAAGGGGAAGGAAAGAGGAAAGGAGAGAAAGAAAGAATAAAAGAAGTGGAGGAATGAAAGGAATTCGTAGATCCCTGAGCTTTATGGATCTGGTGGGCCTAGGTGAGTGGTATGACCAAAAAGTAAGGAAGGAGGGTGGAAAACTAAGAAGGAGGGAGGGAGAAAAGGGAAGGAGAAGGAAAGAATGAAGGAGAGAAAGAAAATAGGAGAAAGAAGTGAAGGAATGAAAAGAGTCTGTAGATCCCTGAGCTTCCTGGATCTGGTGGGCTTAGGTGCTGAGTGGTGCGACCTGGACAAAGCAGGGAAGTTTCAGTCTTTGTCTCCTAATTGTGTGTGTGTGTGTGTGTGTGTGTGTGTGTGTGTGTGTGTGTGTGTGTGTGTGTGTGTGTGTGTGTGTGTGTGTGTGTGTGATCTTACGCTTGACAAAGGCCAGTTGGCCGAAAATTTGCGCCTGTCTTGTCTGGTTGTATTAAATACGCGTTCTTATTCTTTTTTTTTTCGTATTTTTTTGTTCTGGTTCCTTTTTGCTTGAACGTTGGCAGTCAAATTTGTTTTGGATTTCAACAACAACAAACAGTCAAGAAAGAAGCTTGTTGGAGAATTGAGAGTTTTGGAACATTTATAGGGTAGGAGAAAGGTTTAAACACATACGAGCCTTATGCATGGTATTCGAATTCAGGCATTGAAAGCAAAGTGTGTCCAATTTTATACTTGATCCGTACTTTAATTGAAAGCCAGTGTAGTTTTCGCAAGAGTGTTTTCGCACTGCACCATAGGACAAATGAAGTTGCACTGTTTTGGGTTCGTTGCGAGTTTTGGACAGCTTGTCCTCAGTTTTTCCGTATAATAAGGTTTTAAAACCAAAGCCTGGTTGAACATAACTAAAGAATAATTCATCAACTATGACCATGATATGCAGTTATCCAGCAACTTCGAAACAGTGTTCTTTTCAGTAATGCAGCCATAATAAAAACAATGTCAAGTAGTTCCCAACACAAAAAACCACTCTGCACTGTTTATATATAATTCGAATAGGCGACACAGCCTTGCCCAGCCCACTTAGCGATATTTCGATAATGATTTTCAAATAGCCAGCACAGCTTTGTCTAATAGCCCCCCCCCCCCCCCCAAAAAAAAAGCGTTGGAGGGTCTCTCAGTGCCATTACAGTGTGGTAAGAGCGCAGTGCAACGTAATTTTGTCGAGTAGTGAAATGATGGATTGTCACTGAATCACCTTGCATTATCCTTAAACTCATTCATCATCGTTCTGTAGAAAATTGTCGCTGGTGATTAGTTTT
>JAPXFY010000032.1:39453759-39458759 GCA_030674185.1 Monoplex corrugatus | reverse complement strand
GTCTGTGTCTCGCGGGCCTTGTTGACGCCATGATATCTTATGATAGTAAGCGTAGAGCACAGCCCTGTCGCCTCGTCTCATTCCTGGGTTGAACTCTATAGCACATCATGATTATCATCCTCATCGTCATCATTATCATCATCATCATGGCGTTGTGAAAATTGTGCCAGCTTTTGTGGCTATTATGTTGGCATAGAAAATAGGACCTAAAAATTAAACAGTTTAACGTAAAATATGATATAAATGTAGATTTCATAACCCTTTCTGGGTGCTTATCGTCTGTTGAAAATAGAAAAAAAACATAAAGAAGTAACATAGAGATTATCGAAAATACATCTTTGTACATGCCTTTGATTTGAAAATTCTGAACTCAGGTATGACAAGGTACTCGACCCTGCTACGATATTTTTCTAACGAGAGACAGAAACCCGAAATGTTTGAAATGGAATTAAAGAAAGAACAAAAAATGAATGTGAGATAGACACAGATGATGATAAAAAATATATCATGTGGAGAGACATGTTAAAGAAGTAAAGAAAAATATCAAAAATCACAGAAAGAAAAGAAGGAAAGAAAGAAGAAAAACGGACAGAAAGAAAAGAAAAAATGCACAAAAGAGAGGTTGAAAGAAAAACAGAGAGAAACCAAAAGGATGAGAGAAGAGAAAAGAAAGAAATGAATAAAGACAGAAAAAGGTAGAAAAACAGAAAGACAGAAATTGAACTTAAAAAAGAAATAAGTGACTAAATAAAAACAAAAAGAAAGAAAGAAACGAATGAATGAAATGAACAGAAATAAAGACAGAAAGAAAGGGAAAAGGAATAAGAAAGATGTAAAGAAAGGAAAAACAAAACGAAAAAGGAAGAAAGAAAGAAAAACATCAAGAAAGGAAAATGAACGGAATAAAGAAAAATCAGAACAGAAGCAAAAACAGACAAAAGGAAAGAAAGGAAGAAAAGAGAAAGAAACAAATCAGAACAGGAAGAAAGAAACAAACAAAGAAATATCCAAAAATTAAAAGAAAAATAAAAGAAAAAATAATGTAAACAGAAAGAAAGAAATGTAAAAAAACTAGAAAGAAACAAAAAATGACAGAAAAAACAAGCAAACAAAAGAAGGAAAAAAAGAAAGGGAGGACAGTCGGGGGGGGGGATGGGGGGGGGGGGGGAGAAGAAAAAGTGAAAAAGGAAGAAAAAAGACGAAAGAAAGGAAATAAAAAGGAAGAAAGAAAGGAAGAAAGAAAAGGGAAAAAAAGGTTAAAGAAGAAAGGAAATGAATAAAGAAAAAAGAAAGAAAAGAAAAGAAGGAAAGAAAGCAGACAGACAAAAAAAAAAGAATAAAAAGATAAACAATAAAAAAAATAAAAGAAGGAATGAGAGGAGGAATAAAAGACAAACAACGAAAGTACAAAGAACGAAACGAGGAAAGAAGTTAAAGAAAGAAAGCAATAAAGACAAAACGGGAAAAGGAAAGAAACAAAGAAAAAAAGGAAAGAAACAAAGAAAAAAAGGAAAGAAACAAAGAAAAAAGGCAGAAAGACAGAACGAAAGGAGAAAAGAAAGAAGAGAGGCAGGCATAGAAACAGAAAGAAAGGTAAAACAGAAGGAATAACAGAATAAAAAAGGAGAAAGAAAGAAAATATGAGAGAGAGAGAAGAAGAAGAAGAAGAAGAAGAAGAAGAAGTAGTAGTAGTAGTAGCAGTAGCAGTAGTAGTAGTAGTAGTAGTAGTAGTAGTAGTAGTAGTAGTAGTAGTAGTAGTAGAAGAAGAAGAAGAATAAGAAGCAGAAGAAGAAGTAGTAGAAGAAGAAGAAGAAAAAGAAAAAGACAAACAAGATTCCCACTTTAAACAGAAATTGTTCCCCAGACGAAGATACAGACACTTCATGTATTTTATTGTTCCCTATGGATTATGTGCCGTCCGTTTATCTTGCTTGCCTATCTGCCTGCCTGCCTGCCTGTCTGCCTGTCTGTCTGTCTGTCTGTCTGTCTGTCTGTCTATCCTCCTTTCCTCTCCCCTCTCCCCCTCTCCCTCTCTTTCTGTCTGTCTCTCTCTCTCAGTCTCTCTCTCTCTCTCTGTCTGTCTGTCTCTCTGTCTCTCTCTCTGTCTGTCTGTCTCTTTGTCTCTGTCTCTCTGTCTCTGTCTCTCTCTCTCTCTCTCTCTCTCTCTCTCTCCTTTCTTTCTGTCTTTCTTATTTGTGTCCGTCCTCTCTTTATTTTTTTTTCTTTCTTTCTTTTCATCTCTCTTTTTTTCTTCCTTTCAAGCTTTTTTCTCTATCTTTTTGTTTCTTTCTGTCTCTGTCCCTTTCTGTCTGTCTTTCTCTCTTCCTTTGTTTTTCTGCCTGTCTTTCCTTTTTCTCTCTGTCTTTTCTCTCTTTGTCTCTCTTTCTAGCTCTCTGTCTGTCTGTCTGTCTGTCTCTGTCTGTCTGTCTCTGTCTGTCTGTCTGTCTCTCTCTCTCTTTCTCTCTCTCTTTATTTCTTTCTTTCTCTCTCTGTCTGCGTCTGTCTGTTTGTCTCTGTCTCTGTCTGTCTCTCTCTGTCTCTCTCTCTCTGTCTCTCTGTCTGTCTATCCCTCTCTCTCTCCCCTCTCGTCAGTGTGTCTCTCTTTCCTTTCTTTCTGTCCGTCTTTCTTTTCTGTTTTCTGCCTCTCTTTCTGTCTCTGTTTCTTTCTTCTCTCTCTCTCTGTCTCTCTGTCTCTCTCGTTCTCCCTCTCTCTCTCTCTCTTCTTTCTCCCTCTCTCTCTTTCTCTCTTCTTCTTGTTCTTCTTCTTTTTCTTTCTGTCTGTCTCATTCTTTTCCTATATCTCTTCTGTATATCTATTTATATGTCTGCCTGTCTTTCCTTTCTTTACTTTGTTTCTTTTGGTCTTCCGCTTCTCGCATTTTTAAAAATATTTTTTCATGATTTTTAAGGTTTTATGCACAATCGAGAAATCGGTCAAGATTAATTGAATTTATGTTATTTCTGGTGCCTGTAAATTGTCTTTAAGTATTGATAGAGACTTGAAAGGGTTAAGCAACCAGAGAGGAGAAGAACCAGTCTAAATCACCTTTAGTCTAGACGTAATGGACAGTATCAAATCTCGTTTAGTAATCCGTATATTCGTTAACGTGGACTGTAAGGTGCAATTACTTATTGATCTTTGTACTTTGGTCACTACAGTAACTAACTTGTGAACTGAACTGCTGATAAATTAAATCTTTGGATATGTTCATAGTTACCGGGGGGTGGGGGTGGGGATCATGAGCTTTTTTGGTCCCCTTTCAATGATCACAAATTTTTGGACTTTTATTTTTTTATTTTGCAATGTTGTATGACGGGTGGGGATGATCATCATGATGCCATGGAATTCCATTCTGGATTGAAACTACATTGCCAGCTGTATTCTACGCTTCTTCTTTGTGTAACAAGGTTGTACTCTACACTTCCTTTTCATATTGTATTCTGGCGTCAACCAAGCCTGAGAGATACAGACAACATGCAAGGTTGGTCAGGACTTTTAAGCAGCAGCATCAAGGACGCATCTGTGCAGTGGATGAGACTCCACTGTGTGGTCCCACGTCTTCCCAATGAGCCCATAGTATACACTGGGTAGGAACTGATTGGAACTGAAAATGCCTACGATGATGGGAGGCTGATATATATATATATATTTAACGCTCAGCAAATTAGAGCGAACCAATCAGTTGTGACAACTGGATGGTGTTCATGTTCATGACAATTGCTGGGGAAACTCCGATGAGGTCAAGATCATTCGTAACATCAGCCTTCAGAGTCAGGGTTCTGCCTTGTCCACGTCGAAGGTTGACACGGTCGCTGAGGTTGGCAGACAATATGTCACCCAGGGGAATGTCACGCCTTGTCTGCATGCGAAGGCTGTGCCCGATCAGTCTCAGTCGGCGTCTTCGAAGCGTCTTGCTCAAGGGTGAGAGCTTAGTCCGAGAGTAGAGCGCCTTGGTGGAGATTTTATCTGGCCAGTAGATGCCGAGTGCCGAGCGGATTACGCTGATAAGAAGAATCAATAATTTCGAGAGAGTTTCGGTCAGAGGTATGGACTCGAGACCGTAGCATACGATGTTCTCTACTGCTGCCTTGAAAAGTCTAATCTTGATTTGGTCATCGGCCTTCGAGCTGAAAATCGGCTTCAATTTGTTCATCGCTGCCCCTACTTTGGCAGATCGTTCGTCTACCACTGAAGTTGGAGGCTGATAGATTCGAACTCACACCCTTTCTTGCGCTAGCCATTGCGCTATGGTGACTGGTTCAAGTTCACATTGCTTGTAGCCCAGCCGACTACTAGAGCCATATCAGGGCTAACATCACGTCACAAACGACAACCAGGATGTGGCGAATGATTTAGGAGTAATGACCTTAACTGCATTTTACGTAGCGGAATGGTTTTGTTCGGGTTTTTGTTGTTGTTGGTTTTTTTGTTGGTTTTTTTGTAATCACTGGAATTTAAAACAAGACACTGACAAATAAATCAGGCTACAGAAACATCGATAATGATAACTTCATAATCCAGGGAGGTCAGATATGCAGAAGCAATTTTAGGTAAATTAGGCCCGTTTTTATATATGCTTTAGTATCCGTAGTTATGTTTAAATTTGTATTCAGGTGTTTTTTTTAAATCCCCCGTGTGATAAATTGGACGGAGTAGTCAACGCCAGAGGCATCTCCTTAGATTATTATGTGCGTGAATGCATTGATGTGTGTTCTTAATTTTCTTTTCCTTTTTCTTCCCCTGTCGCAGTATTGCGTATGTTTTGAAACGGTTATAGCCCTGATATGGCTCTACCAGTCGGTTGTCTTGTAACAAAAACAACAATAACGACCAATCAGTCATTAACGGATTAGGAGAGAAAAGATCACAGAGAGAAATAGAAACAATGAGAGATACAGAATTAGGATGAGTTGAGAAAGAGAGGGAGAGAGAAAGAGAGACAGAGAAGAAGAAGAAGAGGAAGAAGAACAACAACAACAACAAACAGAAGAAGAAGAAG
>JAPXFY010000032.1:39446259-39448759 GCA_030674185.1 Monoplex corrugatus | reverse complement strand
GGTCAGATAGCCAATCCACTTAATTCTGTGCTGATGAAGATGATGGTGGACCGATGTTGTTCCTACCATTTCTCTGAACTTGTTGTTTTTTATTATGTCGCTTCAGGGCTTTTTTGACAGCTCTCTTTAAACAACATAATCATCATCATCATGTGCCCTGCCGCATGGCGTTAGCGATCATGGCCCTCCATATGTATTTTTCCCTTGTTGCAGCAAGTACATCTTCCACCCTCTCTGTCCTCAGCCACCCTGCAAGTCCGTCCAATATTTTCTCCCTGGGTCTACCTGGTGTTCTCTTTCCCTCCAGCTTTTTTAAACGACGCATCTGACAATTGATAATTCTCTGCTCCAGGGGTTTGTGTGGACGCACATATGGACGTCTGTGCAAAATACATTATAACCTACCCTCTGGCGAGTTTGTGTGGACTCGAGTATGACTATGAAAAGGATTGCCGATGGCGGATTTGCCTTCAGATAACAGAAATAGTGGAGACAGTGTCCGTATTGAACATAACACGTGGCACACATCAGCCGTTGTGAACCAAGTCTGCAGAAAAATCACCTGAGCAAAGACTATCAAGAAAGGAGAAAAAAGTGATGTTGCTGTAAGAAACAGCTGAAAGAAACGTTAGATTTTCACGAAGACCAAAGTAAACACCAGCCAACCAGAACTCTTCAGAAAAGGCGAGAAACAGAAATGCCGATGTGTTTAACAGCAGAGAACAAGTGACTTCTCAGAAAGAAATAAAAGAAGTAATCGTTTGTGTATATCTTTCTGTCAGAAAAGAAGAAAGTCCCCCAAAAAACAAGGAGGAGAGGTCAGTGTGAACACATTACTGATGGTAATAAAGGAAGAAAGGTGATAGACAGACTGGAGATATATTAATAATGTTTGCACCGTCTTTGTCCTACTGTCATCTTATTAAAACGTTGCAACGATTCTCATCATCTATACTCTCCTACTCTTTTGGGAAAAGACTAAAACTCTGGTTTTGCCTACTTCCACTCTACCCTACCCACCCACCCAAAATCTGCATGTTTTTTTGGAAAATAATCAATGTTCCAGATACTTACCCCACCAAAAGCATGTAAAAAAAAGAAAGACAGACAGAAACGCTCACATTTCCACACATTTGGTATATAGTCGTTCCTTTACTACAATTCTGTGCTAGAAATTTCATCTTTTCTGTCACACTCTTTGTTTCTGCCTTGTTCCTTTGCCTTTGCTTTCTGTCATTTCTTCTTATCGTTTTCTGCCTTGCTGGTCCATTCACCTGTATGTTTTTGATAAAGTCTTACGTACTTCTTCTTAGGATTGATAATTGGGTACATGTATTAAATGCATTATTGGTTCTAGCGAGGTGAGATATGCAGAAACAATTTTAGGTAATTTATGCCCGTTTTTAAATATGTTTTGGTGTCGATAGCTATGCCTAAATTTTTATTCGGGTGTGCTTTTTTAAATTCCCTGTGCGATAAATTGGAAGGAGTGGTCAACGCCGGGGGCATGTCTTTAGATTGTGTACGGAAATGCATTGATCTGTGTACTAAATTTTCTTTTCTTTTTTTCTGTTGAAGTTTTGTATGTTTTGAAGCGGCTGCAGCCCTTATATGGCTCTACGCAGTCGGCTGGGCTTTAAACAGCAATAACAATAACAGTAACTGCAGACATACTATATGTTTTATAATAAACTCTGAGCAAAGCTGCATTATGATATACACAGTCTATCAATTTTGTCCGGGCAGAGTACAGAAATGGGATCTCCACTGGCGAGTTTACTACGTGATAAAGAAAAACAGTAGAGGACATCTCCAATACACACAAGACGTGTCAGACCTCAGCCCCTTGTGAACCAGGCCTGTGGCAACATCAGCTGGGCAAAGGTCCTCACAGGAAGGGGAGAAAACCATGTTGTATAAAACAGCACAAGAGGGTGGACATCGCAGACGAGAACAAACACCAGAAGAGGAAATCTATAGACAAGAGAAGAGGGATATAAATAGTAGTAGGACCAGCTTCTTGTGGCGTAGCGGTAAGCGCATGGGAACTGACGGCTGGGAGACTGTAAGTTCGAAACTCTTAGGTTTGAACTTACACGCAGAGTCAGAACAAGATTGAGGCAGCCGAAATGTGGTTTCCTAGAAGAATGTTGAGAGTTCCATGGACAGCAAAGAAACAAACGAGACAGTCTTGATGGAGGCAGACAGAAGAAGATCATTCATAAGTAAGATTAGGAAAAGACAGGCAACATTTATAGTCCATTTTATGAGGAAAGGGGGAACTGGAGCACCTGGTTACTACAGGAAAGCTGGAGGGAAAGAGAGCACCAGGTAGACCCAGGGAGAAAATATTGGACGGACTTGCAGGGTGGCTGAAGACAGACAGTATGGAAAATGTACTTGCAGCGACAAGGGATAGATTCGTATGGAGGGCCAAGATCGCCAACACCATGCGGCAGGGCACATTTTGATGATGATGATGATGTTTGAAATTAATTAT
>JAPXFY010000032.1:39438759-39441259 GCA_030674185.1 Monoplex corrugatus | reverse complement strand
AGAAAATTATATTATTTTCTTACACAAAATTTTTCAGAAATGCTGGGTGAGTGGAACTGTACCACAGGTATGGCAAAAGTCTATTGTTATACCCATATTAAAAGCAGGAAAGCCTAAAAACAATAAAAAGAGTTACAGACCTATTGCATTGACGTCCCATACGAGCAAACTAATGGAAAGATTGGTCTTAAACAGACTTATACATTACTGTGATAAAAATAACGTTATTCCGGTAAACCAGGCAGGTTTCAGAAAAGGGAGATCCACAGTTGAGCACCTGGTTAAACTTACAACTCAGATAAAACAACAATTTGCCCGTAGAAAAAGTCTTTTAGCAACTTTTTTTGATGTGAAAAAAGCTTATGATCAAGTTTGGCATACACGTTTATTGTACAAGCTGAAATCTATTGGTCTGTCTGGCAATATGTATAATTATATCAAGTCCTATTTAGCCAATAGAACAATTCAGGCAAGAGTGGGAACAAGTTATTCTACTTCACGATGTCTTGATATGGGAATTCCTCAAGGTTCAGTGATAGCACCTATATTATTTAATATCCTTATACATGATCTTCCTAATGTACTCTCAAATCGTGTTGTTTTGGTACAGTACGCTGATGATATATGCATATGGATGAATATTACTTTAAAAAAGACAACTCCCCAGAGAGCACAGAATTACATCAGGAAGGTGTATCAATCTGATCTTGATAGTCTTGGAAACTACATGTTAGAAAATGGTCTGTCGTTATCAACTGAAAAAACTAACATGATGCTATTTAATCCTGGTGGTACTTTAAATAACTTGCCTACTTTCAGACTGCATGGTGAAGTGATACATTACAAACAGGTTGTAAAATTTCTGGGAGTTTTTATAACATCGAAATTAAACTGGAATGTCCATTTTGATTATGTTTTAACAAAAGCAAGAAAAGCCTTAAATTTTCTAAAGATAATAAGCAGACTACCCTGGGGAATGGATACAAACATACTACTTCATCTATCAACAGCACTTGTAAGATCTAAATTATCCTATGCACAAGAGGTGTTCTTCAGTGCACCAAAATATTTACTAAAGAAGATTCAAAGCTTAGACAGCAAAAGTCTTAAAATTGCACTAGGTGTACCAGTCCATGCTTCAAATCTGGAAACGTACAAAGTTGCTGGAATTCTGTCTCTGAACAACTATCGTGAGCTAGCGACAGCAAAGTTTGCAATCAGAACTACTTCACAAACGGACAATTTTGTGAGCAAGGAAATTAAACTAAGGTCTGATGTTGACTTTCCAAAACGAGCAAGCAACATTTCATCATAAATAACTGTTGCAACTTATGGATCTGACTTAGTCAAACAGTCTAACATAAATTTGGATGAAATAGCTGAGACACCATCCACAACGCCTATCCCTACATGGGATATGCTTAAAGCCACTTTTGATATTGATTATACAGATGCTAAGAAATATGAAAACATTAACATTTCGATATGCACAGCAAGAGAACACATCGATGAAAAATTACCGTACCCACCTCCATATTTTTACCGATGGGTCAGTCTTAGAAAATAAATCTGCTGGAGCAGTGTTTTATGTTCCAAAATTTAGAATACAAAAGTCATTTTTCATTGGGCCAAATATATCTATATTTACAGCGGAATTAGTCGCTATTATACAAGCGTTGCATTATTTAGTAGACCTTAAACCTGTCTTTGTCAAAGTAGTTTTATTTGTTGATTCAAAATCTGTATTATATGCCTTACAGTCTTTTGATACAGACACAAGATCTGACTTAATTACTGAGGCAAATGATCTTATACATCGTTTAAGGAGAAAAGGTACAGATATCAGTTTAAGCTGGGTGCCTTCTCACGTTGGTCTTCACGGCAACGAAGTAGTAGACAGAGCAGCTAAGCAAGATGCACACAACGCTGATAATACTATAGAATTACGTATTAAAACTTCCATAAAAGAAGCTTGCAGCTTACTAGAAATAGCCTCATGGATTCGTTTTCATGACATTTCAATGAAAAGTTTGTGACACAACAAATGATAAAATATTCTTTTCAAAATGTATGTAAAAAATTGCAGTATTCTTCCATATATCATTCGAGATCAATTGTTGCTGTTCATTTTCGTATTCAGCTAAACGCGTTGAAAACAAAATATTGTAAAAATATCAAGTGTATTTGCGGAGAACAATTCACACTGTTTCACTGTTTATTTTACTGCAAAAAGCTACGTTCATTTTTACCAAAAATGTTTACACAAGAAAACTATTCTGAAACTCATTTTAAAGAAGTAACTTCAGATCAATCTTTGTCAGTTAAAATTTCAGAATCATTGGTTCACAGTCCTGTTAATGTATTGCTTTAAGTTTATGAAGTTTGTACTTTAGAGTTAAATTTTCCCTTCGCATTGTTAATGTTAATTGTTAGTGTTAAGATCTTGTTCCATTTTTATATTTACCCGATTGTCTCATATTTATTCTTCCCTCTGCCCCCA
>JAPXFY010000032.1:39418759-39433759 GCA_030674185.1 Monoplex corrugatus | reverse complement strand
ACCACTCACCGCACGCGCAGGAACTCGAGTGGGTCGCGCGCAGGCCACGTGACAAACGCCGACATGAATATGCATGAACTCTGTCTACCGTACCGTCTTGACAGCTGTGAAACTGACCCTCAACATCCCACGTATCCACCGCCATTGTCAACATTGTTGATTGCCACTGTCATCTCCACCCCCTCCCACCCACCTCTGTGGGGTTGTGGCGTAGCGGATAAGACAGGAACCAGAAATAATTGAACAACAGAATCAGAACGAGTGTTTGTATTAACCCTTTGACTCCTGCATCCTATCCATGGTTGATAATTTTAAATATCTGGGAACGATCTTTTCACCAGACGGCAGATGCACATCAGAAATAGCCAGCAGAATCGGCCAAGCCAAAACAACATTCAAGAAGATGGACAGCATGCTTACCAACAAATGCCTATCAATTAACATCAGGAAGAGAGTTCTTGAATGGTATATAGAACCAATATTGTTGTACGGTTGCGAGGCGTGGACAGTCAACAAGCAAAGCCAGAACAAGATTGAGGCAGCCGAGATGTGGTTTCGAAGAAGGATGTTGAGAGTTCCATGGACAGCAAAGAAAACAAACGAGACAGTCATGATGGAGGCACACACAAGTAGATCATTCATAAGGAAGATTAGGAAAAGACAGGCAACATTTGTAGGCCATTTTATTAGGAAAGGGGAATTGGAACACCTGGTCACAACGGGAAAGCTGGAGGGAAAGAGAGCACCGGGTAGACCCAAAGAGAAGATACTAGACGGGCTTGCAGAGTGGCTGGGGACAAGGAGGGTGGAAGAGATGCTTGAGGCAACAAGAGATAGAGACAGATGGAAGTCCATAATTGCCAACGCCATGCGGCAAGGCACCTGATGATGATGATGATCCTATCCATCAATCGCAAAAATTTAACACTTTGACTCTCACCATATCCACCAGCATCCTGCAGGAAGCTGGTGAATAGGGTAAGGGAATCAAAGGGTTAAGCTTTTGCTTAGCTACCATGGTTGACAATGCAGGAATTTGGTGGATAGGGTGAGGGAGTCAAAGGGTTAAGCTTTTGCTTAGCTACCATGGTTGACAATGCAGGAATCTGGTGGATAGGGTGAGGGAGTCAAAGGGTTAAATAATCCTTTTTTCTCCTACTGGAAGAAGCAGCAGGGAAGTTTTAAATCTTTTTCTCGTAATGTTTCTATTTGGTGATCGTTCACGTGTGATCTTTCGTTTACGCTTGACAAGTGGCCGCAAACATTTGCGCCTGTCTTGTCTGGTTGTATTAAATACGCTTTCTGATTCTTTTTTCGTGTTGTTGGTTTTTTTTTCTGGTTCTGATTCTGTGTTGATGTTTTTCTGGTTCCTGTTTGCTTGAACGCGGGTGGTCATACTTGTTTTGGATTTCTAGTGGATAAAGCATGTTTCTGAGGGGAAAAAATAGGAGAGAAAACTGGATTTGAATTCTGCGGTGGGTGGATTTTATCAGAGTTGGATTTTTGGGCCCTGATAGCTCCTACCCAGAATTGAGCGTGCTATGAGCTCATATGAGATGTTGTTCTGCAGGCACTGTGTGTGAGTACCTTTCATCATCATCATCATCATCATCATCATCAGGTGCCCTACCGCATGGCGTTGGCGATCATGGACATCCATTTGTCTCTATCTCTTGTTGCCCCAAACATCTCCTCCACCCTCTTCGTCTTCAGCCACTCTGCAAGTCCCTCTAGCGTTTTCTCCTTGGGTCTACCTGGTGCTCTCTTTCACTCCAGCTTTCCCGTTGTGACCAGGTGCTCCAAATCCCCCTTCCTCATAAAATGGCCTATAAATGTTGTCTGTCTTTTCCTAATCTTCCTTATGAATGATCTACTTGTGTGTGCCTCCATCAAGACTGTCTCGTTAGTTTTCTTTGCTGTCCATGGAACTCTGAGCATTCTTCTTCGAAACCACATCTCGGCTGCCTCAATCTTGTTCTGGCTTTGCTTGCTGACTGTCCACGCCTCACATCCGTACAACTGTGTTGGTTCTATATAACATTCAAGAACTCTCTTCCCGATGTCAATTGATAGGCATTTGTTGGTAAGAATGCTTGTCATCTTCTTGAATGCTGTTTTGGATTGGCCGATTCTGCAGGCTGTTTCTGATGTGCATCTGCCGTCTGATGAAATGATCGTTCCCAGGTATTTAAACTTAACATTGGTTAATTTGACCCCCCCAAAAAAAAATGGTTGTTGAATTGAATTGAATTGAATTCGATTCAATACAATTTAATTCAGTTCAAAGGAGTACTGTGGCCCTGGGTTCTGTGTTCACTAATCTTTATTCTGTAGAATAGCAGCTGTCCTATTGCGCTGTTCAAATGTGATTGTGTGTGACCTGTCTGCACTGCTGTCTGTAGTCTACCACAGTCTGTGACCTCTAATGCTCTGGCTGCTAGACCAGCTCTAGGCGCAGGGTTTTCTTTCTTTCTTTCTTTTTCTTCTTTTTTTTTGTTTTCTTTTTTTAAATTTCGTTTTGGTTTTTGTTGTTTCGTTTTCTTCATTTTTCAGTGAATGTTTAAGTGAATGATGAGAGGGTGCGCTTTGACTTAGCCTCATATGATGATGATGATGATGATGATGATGATGATGATTACTATTATTATTATTATTATTATTATCGTTGTTATTATTATATCATTATTATTATTATTACTATTATTATTATCATCATCATCATTATTATTGTTGTTGTTGTTGTTTTATTATTATTATTATTACCATTATTATGATGATTAATACTATTATTATTATTATCATTATTATTATTATTATTATTATTAATATTACCATCATTGTCATCCTCATCATCGTCCTTATCATCAGTACTGCTATATTTCTTTAGAAAATGTTGGATTGGAGAGAAAGATGGGTTTATGGGAAAAGGATGGGTGTAGCTATACAATTATAGACGCAGGGTTTTCTTTCTGTTTATTTTGTTCTGTCATTTATTGTTGTTGTTTGTTTTTGTTTGTTTGCTTTCTTTTCTTTTCTTCATTGTCAGTGGATGTTTAAGTGAATGAGGGGGTGAGCTTTGACTTAGCGCCATATGACGACGACGATGATGATGATGATGATGACGACGACGACGACGACGACAACAACGACGACGATTAGTACTTATAGTACTTAGAAAATGTTGACGTGAAGAGACGGATGGGTTTATGCGGAAAGTGTCGGGGTGGGGTGAGGTAGGGGAGGGGGAGTAGCTGCAGCAGTCAGCAATGTTGACACTGGCAGCCACCCAGAGCGAAAGCGGAGCGTCAGTTTCTGGTATATCAAGAACGGAACCAGAATCATGAATATTCACGAGGGAGTTTGTCACGGGGTCTGTGTGCACCAGAACAGAAACACTGGTCAAATTGCAAAGAAAATAAAGAGTGGGATGCGGAGGCTGGACGTCCCCTTGTGCCCTCCTCTCCCCCCTCCCCCCTCCATATAACATCTGTGGTTGTTTGATGGCCAGATCTTAACCCTTTTGACTTCTGCATCATATCCGCCAACTGCAAAGACATAACCCTTTGACTCCCGCATCCTATCCACCAACTGCAAAAACTTAACCCTTTGACTCCCGCACCCTATCCACCAACTGCAAAAACTTGACCCTTTGACTCCCGCACCCTATCCACCAACTGTAAACATTTAACCCTTTGACTCCTGCACCCTGTCCACCAACTGCGAAAATTTAACCCTTTGACTCCCGCTCCCTATCCACCAACTGCGAAAACTTAACCCTTTGACTCCTGCACCCTATCCACCAACTGCAGAAACTTAACCCTTTGACTCCCGCACCCTATTCACCAACTGCAAAATCTTAACCCTTTGACTCCCGCACCCTATTCACCAACTGCAAAAACTTAACCCTTTGATTCCCGCACCATATCCACCAACTGCAAAAACTTAACTCTTTGACTCCTGCAGTTTCAGTTTCTCAAGATGACGTCTCCGCGCTCGGAACGAATTCCATATGCACTAACGTCACAGGTGCCACGTGTATGGTGATCATGGCACAAGCCCTTAAGCCTGCACATAAACCCATGAGCTGGCCAGGTCCTGAGGCCTACCTAGCCTATGTTTTACCTTGTCTATATGTTATACTGGTATTTTATCAGCCTACTACTGGAATAATTTTGGTTACATGGAAATGACACGTGTATGTGTGTATCTTGCCTTCAAAAAAAAGGAACAAATATAGCAAGTAAACAAATGAATAATTTAAGGTCTGAATCACAACACAACTAGCTATTCTGTATAAACTCGTCTCGCATGACAGAAAATGCCCAAATGCTCAGCCGTCTATCAACTAGGTGAAGCCAATATTTTCCTAATCATAGATGGGAAAGTAAGTGAATAAGTAAGTAAGTAAGTAAATAAGTAAGTAAGTAGGTAGGTAAGTAAGTAAGTAAGTAGGTAGGTAAGTAAGTAAGTAAGTAGGTAGGTAAGTAAGTAAGTAAGTAGGTAGGTAAGTAAGTAAGTAAGTAAGTAGGTAGGTAAGTAAGTAAGTAAGTAGGTAGTTAAGTAAGTAAGTAAGTAGGTAGGTAAGTAAGTAAGTAAGTAGGTAGGTAAGTAAGTAAGTAAGTAGGTAGGTAAGTAAGTAAGTAAGTAGGTAGGTAAGTAAGTAAGTAAGTAGGTAGGTAAGTAAGTAAGTAGGCAAGGAAGTAAGTAAATAAGTAAGTAGTTAGGTAAGTAAGTAAGCAAGTAAGTGAACAAGTAAGCAAGTAAGTAAGTAAGCGAGTAAGTAAGTAAGTAAGCAAGCAAGCAGTATGCAGGAAGCTGGTGGATATGGTGAGGTAGTCAAACAGTTAAATGTTTGCTTTGCTGGCGTGGGTGACAATGCAGGTTGCTGGTGGACAGATGTGGGAGTCAAAGGGTTAAAAAAAACTTCAAATTTGCCCAGGGTTAACGTGGTTACTATGGTAACTGTTTCCTCTCCTTCCCTTCTTGAGGCTGCATGTTTGATCCATGAAAAGGGACAGGTACCCATTTATAGCTGGGTAGATCTGGGCAGTCTGTTACAGTGCCTGGACATGAACTTGGTCACTTATCTCTTTGGCATTCCCCCGTGAGGATGCCGGGGGCTCTTTCAGAACACATAGTATCTCCACCTGGAAATTCTGTGCTAGAAACTTCCTCGCAAACTGTGTTAGATTTGAGAAGTTCTACAACATGGGAGATAATTCCTACGTGACTCTCAAGAGTATGTTCTTTGATTAACTCTCTTCCTTGTTTCTTTCTTCCTCCTTTCCTTTCTGTCATTTCTTCCTGTCATTTTCTGCCTTGCTATTCCATTCACCTGTATGTGTTCGATAAAGTCTTCCTACTTTTTAGTAGGATTGATAATTGGGTGCATGTATTAAATGCACCTTTGGCTCTAGGGAAATGATATATGCGGAAGCAATTTTAGACAATGGAGGCGCGGTTTTAGATATGATTTAGTGTCCTTAGTTATGTTTGAATTTGTATTCATGTATGTTTTTTGAATCCCTTATGTGATAAATTGGACGGAGTGGTCAACGCCAGGGGAATCTCCTTAGATTATGTGCGCGAATGTATTGGTGTGTCTGCTTTATTTTCTTTTTTGTTTTGTTTTGTTTTGTTCTTTTCATGTTGAAGTATTGTTTGCCACTAATCAAGAAGAAGCATTTATTTTGTTTAATCAAAAGACATAACTCTTGAGAGTCACGTAGGAATTATCTCCCATGTTGTGAAACTTCTCAAATCTAACACAGTTTGCGCTACCCATTCAGCTAGCATAGAAGCAGATACAAAGCACAAAAACCGTAAGCTCAGAACACTCCTCAAAAAAGGAGCGCCCAAACCTACCTTTATACAAACTCTGCAACTACCCTATTTATTTTTTTTATTTTATTTATTTTTGTTTGTTGGTTGTTGTTTCGTTTACTTGTTTGTTTGTTGTTGTTTTTTGGTTTTGTTTTGTTTTTGCGTTATGTTTTGTGCATTAATGTTAATCTTCATTGTCTTTTGTACATGCTTGACAGAGGCCAGTTGGCTTAAAATGTGTGCCTGTCTTGTCTTGTCTTGTCTTGACTTGTCTCGTCTGGTCTCACCCTGTATTGTCTTGTCTCATCTGTCTTGTCTCGTCTTGTCCCGTCCTGTCTTGTCTCGTCGTGTCGTGTCTCGTCTTGTCGTGTCTTGTCTTGTCTCGTCTTGTGTCTTGTCTCGTCTTGTCCTGTCCTGTCCTGCCTGTCCTGTCTTGTCTCGTCTTGTCCTGTCTTGTCTTTTCGTGTCTTGTCATGTCTCGTCTTGTCTTGCCTTGTCTCGTCTTGTCCTGTCCTGTGCTGTCCTATCCTGTCCTGTCCTGTCCTGTCTCGTCCTGCCCTGTCTCGTCCTGCCCTGTCCTGTCTTGTCTTGTTTCGTCTTGTCTTGTCTTATCTCGTCTGTCTCGTCCTGTCCTGTCCTGTCTTGTCTCGTCTCGTCCTGTCCTGTTCTGTCATCTCTTGTTTTGTCTTGTCTTGCCTTATATCATATACGTGTTCTGACTCAGAGTGTGTGTGTGTGGTGTGTGTGTGTGTGTGTGTGTGTGTGTGTGTGTGTGTGTGTGTGTGTGTGTGTATGTGTGTGTGTGTGTGTGTGTGTGTGTGTATGTGTGTGTGTGTGTGTGTATTTCTGATTCCTGTTCGCTCGAACGCTGACAGTGGCTTTTGATTTCGATTATATTAACTTTTGGTTGGCAGTAACCATCATTTACCTGAACACAAATCACGAGGCAGTGAAATCCCATGGGTAGAGAAAGGTAGGGAGGAGAGAAGAGGGTGTGGGGTCGATGAAGGGGGGGGGGTTGAGGACGCTGGGGGGTGGGGAAGGATGTGAGTACTGCAGCAGTCAACAATGTTGACGACAGTGACAACCAGCCAAGCCGGGAGGAGAGTGTCAGTTGCAGAGCTGTCAAGCACGGATCCAGAATCATGAATATTCATGGCGGCGTTTTGTCACGTGGTCTGCATGCGTCAGGAAGGGAGGAAAAAAAACGCTGATCTAATTGTAGAGATGAAACCAGTCGCCGTGATGTAAGGGACTACTGACTGGAAGGTTGTGGGTTCGAATCCCTATCAGTCCCTTCAAAAATTATTGTGGGATTTTTCAGCTCTAACCGGCTCAGACCCAGAGTTGGGCGTTCTATGGGCTCATTGGAAAGACTGGGACCACACAGTGGAGTCTCATCCACTTCACAGATGCTTCATTAAGGGTGTTGCTCAAATCTTGTGACCAGCACCGCAGGTGTCTGTTTCTCTCGAGCCTGGTTGACGCCAGGATATATTATGATAATAAGCGTAGAGTACAGCCCTGTCACGCAGTCTCACTCCTAGATGGAACTCCATAGCGTCATGATTATCATCCTCATCGACAACATCATCGTTGCATTGTAAAAACTGTTCCAGCTTCTGTGGCCATTAAGGTGGTGCAGAAAAATGGGACGAAAGAAGAAAAAAGGTGAGCACAAAGGTAACCTCCCTGAGTGCGATGATCCTATAAAAAAATTGTAGAGACGACGGGCGCGGTATTCAAAGTGGGTAAGATGTAGGACTTTCATTCAGAAGGTCTGAGGTTCGATCCTATCTTGGTACGTTCAAGCTGATGGATATGGGATGAAAGTTTTCCGTATGTCTCAGGTTATCGTGTGGACCCAGACCTGTTAGTGCCGAACCCTCCTTAGTAAATGTGACCCGCTCTGACTAAAGGTACAATAAGTCGGGTGAGGCCTTCTGCTGCTGTGGGCTGAAAACTCTGAACAGGGACATTAAGTCGATTTTGAGTTTTCTGCATTTTCATGCTCTATAACCACTTTTACACCATGTCCTAACACAACAAAGTCAAATTCAATCGATAAGTATTATTTTTTTGTGTCTTAATGTTTTCTTCTCCTTTCGAAATATTCACAAGTTCCGTAACATTTTGGTGATTAAAGTACGCTTTTCTTAATTTATTTTTTCTTTTTGTTGTTTTGGATGGATGGACAATTAAGTAAACAAGGGAAGAATGGAATTTCAGCTGATTTGGTTGATACTTAATGCTTGTTGCTAAGGAGTTTCTGGCAATACCTTTTCAATTCAGGCCTATTCTCTTCAACAGTTTTTCTCAAAATGGCTGACTTGACCCCTCTCACCTTTGAAAGCCCATAACTTTTTTGTTTTTGTAGCCTGAAACTCAACTTTAGTACCATTTGAAAGCTGAGATTCTAAACTTTATCGTGATACCAAAACCTAAAAATGCCTAAACTGAGACTTATTGTGCCTTTTGTGAGAATGGGTCACATATATCTCGCCTGTGGCTATGTCAGAGGCCCTTTCAGTATAAATAGTATCCCTTACCTTCTGGTGCTTGAAATGTTCTCTTTTTTGTCATTCTCTTTGTTACTTAATTGTTCCTTTGCTTTCTGTCATCTCTTCCTGTTATTTTCTGTCTTGCTGGTCCATTCACATGTATGTGTTCAATAAGGTCTTACGTACTTTCTCGTAGGATTGATAATTGGATACATGTATTATGTGCATGTTTGGTTCTAAGGGCATGTGATGTGCGAAAGCAGTTTTAGGTCATTTGGGCCCGTACCCTTTAAAGTGCTTCGTTATGTTTATATTTGTATTCAGGTTTGTGTGTGTGTGTGTGTGTGTGTATGTGTGTGTGTGTGTGTGTGTGTGTGTGTGTGTGTGTGTGTGTGTGTGTGTGTGTGTGTGTGTGTGTATGTGTGTGTGTTTGGTTTTTTGTTGTTGTTTTTTTGTTTTGTTTTTTTTTGTTTTGTTTTTTGTTGGTTTTTTTTAATCTTCTGATGATGAATTGGACGAAGTGGTCAGCGCCTGCGTGAGCGCCAATGCATTGATAGGTATATTGGTTTACTTTTCCAGGTATTTGTTTTCTTCTTCACCGAGATAAGGTTTACTTTTCGGGGTGGTTATAGCCCTGATATGGCTCTACAAAGTCGGCTGGGCTTTTAGCAACAAGAACAAAAGCTATCTCAAAAACTCATACGTATTGGGGAAGCTTTCTAAATGCAAAGGGAACTACGCTACATTTACGCTACCCATTCAGAAGGTCTGGGGTTCCATCCTGTCTTGGTGCGTTCAGAAGGAATGTTCTGAGCTTACCACTTTACGCTTTGTGGCTGCGTCTATGCTAGCTGAATGGGTAGCGCAAACTGTGTTGGGTTTGAGAAATTCAACATGGGAGATAACTCCGTGACTCTCAAGTGTTATGTTACTTAGTTGATTTTCTAAATGCAGTTTAGATATGAAGGGATAATCGTGAGGGTTTTTTTTTATTTTATTTTTTTTTTACTGTTCGTCTTTTCAATTAAACCGAAAACTGTTTTTTAATATGGTATCTCTAGTGGTCAGCCGGGCTTGTAACCAATATGACCTCGAACTGTCTGGCTTAATCTAAAGCCGGAGCATCAGGTGTGGTAGGTTTGGAGGGCTGGCTGGTTGACTGGCATTGATGGTCAGGTGGCCCCAGGGAAAAGTTGAGGTCTCTGCCACCTCACTCCCCTACGAACGACCCCCAGGGTTATGGAACTATCTAGGTAAAACCTCAGGACCTGGCCAGCTCGTGGGTTTACGTGCAGGCTTAAGGCTTGTGCTGTGATCATTCTGGATCTTCTTCCATTACATGGCAACCTGTGACATTCGTTAGTGCATATATGGGAATTCATTCCGAGTGCGGAGATACATCATGTTTGAGAAACTGAAAACTGAAATCGAATCTAAACATTAAAAAATATCTTGTTTGTAAAATATCCTTTGGAGTATAAAAACACGACGTTTCGAGCCCAGGCCCTTTGTCAAGTGAAAGAGAAGTGGAAAATAAACTTGACAGAGCAGTATTGAAAACGGTTCAGGGTGAGAATGGGGACAGAGTGAGTTAGTGTTACTCAGGATAGACAATATAGAAATTATGCAGTTAAAACGAAATTTAAGGGGGCAGACCTACCCAGATTTGGGTATCAGGATTGTGATGTTCAGTGTTTCAGTTCTAATTAACCAATTACCATGATATTTGGCAAGAAGATACCTCAGACAGAATTGTTTGGATTGAATATCTTTGTTGGGGTCTGTGAATTATGAAAAGTTGACAAAAATTAATTAATTAATTAATTGCGATTTTTCGCGAGATTGTATACATCAGACATAATATGTTCAAAAGTTTTCATCCGATTTTCTTGATATTTGGCACACATATAGCAGGGACAGGTACCTATAGCCGGTATTAAAATCTTGAAGTTCTGCTTGAAAGAAACATTTTTATCAAAAGTTGTATTATAATTTTTTTTATTAACATTATTCTAAAAATTGGTGATGATTGTACAGAAAATAATGATAGTAGAGCTAAGATTTTACTACATGCCATACATACTATACAGATGTGTTTGCTCACTAAATACAAATTCCTAACATGAATATATGTGTAGTTATAAATGTCACAGTATGTACTATATTTTTTCATTTTCGCGAGAACATTTTTTAATTAATTAATTTTTGTCAACTTTTCATAATTCACAGACCCCAACAAAGATATTCAATCCAAAGAATACTGTCTGAGGTATCTTCTTGCCAAATATCATGGTGATTGGTTCATTAGAACTGAAACACTGAACATCACAATCTTGGTACCCAAATCTGGGTAGGTCTGCCCCCTTAAAGTTACAGAGCAGAACTGAAAACAATACAAAGGTATTATTAAAAAAAAAAACGGTCGGGTGGGGTGGGGTGGGGAGTGAAATTGAATCTAGCTACCATACGGACGGAGAAGCTGGAAAAGGGGGTGGGTAGGGGGAGAGTTTGAGAGTGGGGAGGAAGGTGGGAGGGTAGATGGGTGAGTGGGTGGGTGGGTGGGTATGGTTAGAGAAGGATTACTGCAGCATCAACTATGTTGACAGCCAACAACCCAGCCTGGGCCAGGAAGAAGAGTGTCACTTTCAGAGCTGTCAAGAACAGGGACCAGAGTCATGAATATTCACAGAGGACGTTGTATCACGTGGCCTGCACGTGCTACTTTAAGCTGCCTGTACTTTACAGGGGAGGGAGTGTGGTTGAGGGAGGGCGAGAGGCGAGGGTGTGGAATTACTGATCGGGGGTGTGGAGGGTGTGTGTGTGGTTGGGGGGGGGGGTGGGACTTTGCTATTCTGGTTTGATTTCATCTGTGTATGAGAAGAGCTGATCTGATTGGCTGTGTGTATGTATGTTGTGCATTGGTAATGGAGGATCCCAGTTTTGCTTGCCTAAGACAATCTCACAGAGATGGTGATAAGAAGAGAAAGAGACAGGGAAGAGAGAGAGATGATAAAAAGAAGGAGAGGGAGAGAGAGAGAGAAACAGAGAGAGGGGGGGAGACACAGAGAGCGAAAGAGAGAGTCAGAAAGAGAGACAGACAGACAGACAGACAGACAAAGACAGAGAAAGAGACATAGAGAGAATGAGAGATTGACAGACACAGAGAGAGAGAGAAAGTGAGAGAGAGGGGCAGAGAGACATGCAAATAGAGAGAAAGAGAGAGGGAGAGAAAGAGAGAGAGACAGAAGGAGACAGACACAGACTGACAGAAATTATAGAGAAAGAGAGAGTGCGAGAAAGATATAGATAGATAGAGAAAGACAGATAGAGAAAGACAGACAGAGAGATAGAGAGATAGAGAGATGAAATGACGCTTTATTATCTAACGTTATAAATATCAGTACAAAGACCAATTTGCACATCTGGAAATGCACATAATCTGATTAGGAACCGGAAATGCACACAATCTGATTAGGAACCGGAAATGCACACAATCTGATTAGGAACCAGAAATACACATAATCTGATTAGGAACCGGAAATGCACATAATCTGATTAGGAACCGGAAATGCACATAATCTGATTATGATTAGGAACCGGAAATGCACATAATCTGATTAGGAACCGGAAATGCACATAATCTGATTAGGAACCGGAAATGCACACAATCTGATTAGGAACCAGAAATGCACATAATCTGATTAGGAACCAGAAATACACATAATCTGAATAGGAACCGGAAATGCACATAATCTGATTAGGAACCGGAAATACACATAATCTGATTAGGAACCGGAAATGCACATAATCTGAATAGGAACCGGAAATGCACATAATCTGATTAGGAACCGGAAATACACATAATCTGATTAGGAACCGGAAATGCACATAATCTGATTAGGAACCGGAAATGCACATAATCTGATTAGGAACCGGAAATGCACATAATCTGATTAGGAACCGGAAATGCACATAATCTGATTAGGAACCGGAAATGCACATAATCTGATTAGGAACCGGAAATGCACATAATCTGATTAGGAACCAGAAATGCACATAACTGGAATCAGAACTCGTATTTAATAAATTAAGAACAACAGCAATAAGTCAAGACAGGCTGAAAAATTTCGGCCAACTGGCCTTTGTCAAGCAGATACAAAATACAGCCAAAGTCTGCGAAAATTTAACACAAAACGTGACATCATACGAAAACGAAGTAATACCGAAAAGACAGAAAAAATGAATAAATGAATAAATAAGTAAATAAATAAATAAACAAATGCACACAAATTTGGAAGATTTGTCACAAAACGTGACGTCAAACGAAAACGACGTAATAGAAATAGAATATAGTCTCTAAGATAATATGAAATCTAAATCAAAATGGTTGCCAGTCTTCAAACAAATCGGAACCAAATATACTCAAAAAATAAAATCAGAAGCTTTATCAAATATGATTTTTTTTTCATATATTACATAAATGAATAAATACATGAATAGATAAGCGTAAAGATTAAAAAAAATTCTGCGTTAGATATTTAATTCACATTAAAGCAGTACATTTTTATTTCATGTCATTTCTGTTTCTTCCCCTCTTCCTTAATCCTTTGATCATCTCTGTGTCTGTATGTCTCAGGATAGTGATAGTAAGCTCCATCTTTACCAGGTGAATGGTACCTGCTGTTACCAATCTAGCCTACATATGTTGAAACAACAGAAATAGGATTCTGCGATAGAACTGAAAAACAGACAAACAGTTAAAATAATCATGTTAAAACAAACAGAAATACGATACGGCAAAAGAACTAAAAAAAATAGACAAACAATTAAAACAAACAAGAAATGAGAGAGAGAGAGTGTGTGTGTGTGTGTGTGTGTGTGTGTGTGTGAGAGAGAGAGAGAGAGAGAGAGAGAGAGAGAGAGAGAGAGAGAGAGAGACTATAGATAATTAATTCGTATAAGGCTCCAGTCCCTCAGCAAAGACAAAGTTACATAAGATGCTAAGGTTTAACTTAATACTTTACCAAATATAGTATTTGAATAGTCAGAAAAAAAAATTATGTGAGAAAGAAAACGAGAGAGAGAGAGAGTGAGTGAGTGAGTGAGTGAGTGAGTGTGTGCGTGGTGTGTGTGTGTGTGTGTGTGTGTGTGTGTGTATGTGTGTATGTGTGTGTGTGTGTGTGTGTGTGTGTGTGTGTGTGTGTGTGTGTGTGTGTGTGTGTGTGTGTGTGTTTATTATGGTAAAGTACATATTCGAAAAATAAGAACAAAAAAAAAACCTAGTCTGTCAAAATCCCAAAACAGATTTTGAAAACAGATTGGTATTTAGATGTATTCCAAAAAGGGAAATGCATTCCCCAGGTTCTCAAATTGAAATATGGACCATGAATATTCATTAAAAAAAAGATAGTCTTCCCCACAGCAGAGAAAAATCACTTGGCTGTTCGTCAATGTCTTTGACACATTTTGCCTGGTGAAAAGGGGATGATGAAATGTGTGTTGGGAGTTATTTCTCATGAATATCTGTCTTTCTGCTGTTGTAATAGAAAAATGGTTTTTATCTGAATATAGATTGGTGGTTAGGGGCTGAATGAGTGAGAGAAAGAAAGAAAGAGAGAGAGTGTGTGTGTGTCTCTGTCTCTGTCTCTGTCTCTGTCTCTCTCTGTCTTTCTCTCTCTCCCTCTGTCTTTCCCTCTCTCTCTCTCTTTCTCTCTGTCTGTCTCTGTCTGTCTGTCTATCTCTCTCTCTCTCTCTCTCTCTGTGCGTGCCTGCATGCGTGTGTGTATGTGTGTGTAGAGAGAGAGAGAGAGAGATACAGACAGACAGGCAGACAGGCAGGCGGAGAGAGACAGCGACAGAGAGAAACAGAGAGAGTGTATGTGTATGCGTGCGGGGAGAGAGTGAGACAGACAGACAGACAGACAAGTAGGCAGAGAGACAGACAGATAGAGAGACAAAGACAGCGACAGGGAAAAACAGAGAGAGAGTGTGTGTGTATATGTGTGTGAAGAGAGAGAAACAGAGAGAGAGAGACAGAGAAAGACACAGAGACAGACAGACAGACAGACAGACAGACAGACACTGAGAGAGCGTACTGATAATTAATTCGTATAAGACCACAGTCCCTCACCAAAGAGAGAGTTACATGTAGATGCAAGTGTTGAATTTAAGACATAATCTTTACCAAAGAAAGCGTTTAGATATTCAAAAAAAGTTTTGTAAAAGAGAGAGAGGGGAAGAGAGACTGTTTGTATGTATGTGTGTGTGAGTGCGCGCGCGGGCATGTGCGCGCTTGTGTGTTTTATTATGATAGAGCATATGTTCGAAAAGTAAGAACAACAACAAAAAGAAAAACAAAAAACTTCTCAGTCAAAGTCCCGGAACAGATCTTGAAAACAGATTGGTATTTAGATGTATTCCAAAAAAGGGAAATGCATATCCCAGGTTCTCAAATTGAATATGGACCATGAATATTCATTAAAAAAAAGATTGTCTTCCCCACAGCAGAGAAAAATCACTTGGCTGTTCGTCAATGTCTTTGACACATTTTGCCTGGTGAAAAGGGGATGATGAAATGTGTGTTCTGGGAGTTGTTTCTCATGAATATCTGTCTTTCTGCTGTTGTAATAGAAAAATGATTTTTATCTGAATATAGATTGGTGGTTAGAGGCTGAAT
>JAPXFY010000032.1:39411259-39413759 GCA_030674185.1 Monoplex corrugatus | reverse complement strand
ATGTTCGCGATATATGAGATTGGAGACTCTACTACTATTACCAAACTCTTTGTGCTGTACGCTCGGTAAAAACGTAGGAAAAAAGTCATTACTCCTTGAACGTAGCCCTTTTACCAAACTCTTTGCGCTGCACGCTGGGCAAAATCGTAGAGAAAAGCCAGGGCTCGCTGAACGTAGCGCAACCCAACACGTCTCACGTCTCCTAATTAATTCTGTGGACCAGTGTGACCAGCCAGTGTCAGCCGTCGCTTCCTCGGAATTTGCAAACCAAAACCGTGGAAGTCGATTAGATGAACACCAAGTGTCCATCGTCTGTTAGCAGGCAGGGAACACAAGGCGATGACCCACCCGACCCCTGTGGAGAGGGGGACTTGTTTATGGGTATGGATTTTTGTTAGGAGTAAAGCCAAGGGAAGAAGAGTTTGGAAAGATGTGTAACGGCAAATATGTTCCCCCCAAAGAGAAATACCCATGGCGTTAATATGCATGAAGTCAAAACTTGGAACATATTTATTTTGTCGCACGATTCCAGAATGGAACTAAAAGACACAAGTTGGATGGAATAAGTTGACACGGTGATTGATAATTTGGAAAATTCAGTTACTTCATATTTCATGTTATCATCACCATCGTTAGCAATGGTATCAGTGTATGAACGACTTTGAATGTTATGGTTTTATGACATCAGTCATGGACATATTCTGTAACGTGTATGTGTAATACCAAAGAAATAAGAGGGAAGCAGGGAGAATTTTTATAATATAATCAAAGGACATAACTGTTGAGAATTATCTCCCATGTTGTATAGAACTTCTCAAATCCAACACAGCTTACGCTACCCATTCAGCTAGCATAGAAGCAGATACAAAGTACAAAAACAGCAAGCTCAGAACACTCCTCAAAAAGGAGCGCCCAAGCCTACCTTTATACTCTGCAACTACCCTACACACAACTATGAGAGAGGAGAGAAATACATACAATATATTGATCTTATGTTCAAGATTGACATAGTCTTTTATTCTTGAACTGACCAAACACACACACATACACAAGACAGAACATATACATGGTTGCTTCCAAGGCATATAGGTAATACCAAAGAAATAAGAGGGAAGCAGGGAGAATTTTTATAATATAGTCAAAGGACACAACTCTTCAGATTTATCTCCCATATTTATTTTGTCATAAGATTCCAGAATGGAACTAAAAGGCACATGTTGGATGGAATAAGTTGACACGATGATCGATCATTTGGAAAATTCAGTTACTTCATATTTCATGTTATCATCACCATCGTTAGCAATGATATCAGTGTATGAACGACTATGAATGTTATGGTTTTGTGACATCAACCATGGACATATTCTGTAACGTGTATGTGTAATACCAAAGAAATAAGAGGGAAGCAGGGAGAATTTTTATAATATAATCAAAGGACATAACTGTTGAGAATTATCTCCCATGTTGTATAGAACTTCTCAAATCTAACACAGTTTGCGCTACCCATTCAGCTAGCATTGAAGCAGAAACCAAGTACAAAAACAGTCAGCTCAGAACACTCCTCAATAAAAAGGAGTGTATGTGTAAGTTATTTTCTTCGAGCAAGTCACTGAAATTTAGCCTTATGGATGTAGAGCAATTGGTTTTTGAAGGTATCTAGTATAGATAGACAGATAGATAGATAGATAGATAGATAGATAGATAGATAGATAGATAGATAGATAAGTAGGATAGATAGATAGATAGATAGATAGATAGATAGACAGACAGATAGATAGATAGATAGATAGATAGATAGATAGATAGATAGATAGATAGATAGGTACGTAGATACGTAGGTAGACAGACAGACAGACAGCTAGATAGACAGATAGATAGATAGATACATAGATATTTCAGTCAGTCTGTCTTTCTGTCTGTCTTTCTGTCTGTCTTTTTTGACACTAACATGTGTACACGAGCACATGACTATGATATTGCATCTGCGTGTATGCCTGTGTGTATATCTGTGAGAGAGACAGACAGACACAGACAGACAGACGAAGACAGACAGACACGACAGAGAGAATGTTTTCCAAAACCAGACGAACAAAATTGCACTTACATGTCTTCATAACATGAAAATGCTCATCTGCAAGCTCTGAAATTAAAATAACTCATGAATATTCATTAAAAGGATAATGCTGCAGACAGTATAGAAATCTAACGTTGTCTTCAGTAGAATCTATAGCGCACGAATATTCATCAAAATGATAATGCTGTGCAAACATGCATGAATATTCATATGTGTTGATAATGCCGCAAATATTAGAGATATAAACTTGTCTTTGCAGTGGTAATTTTGATGTATTCGTCGAAACAAAAAAGGATTCTGAAAACTTGTGTTGACAATTGATTTCTCTTTTAAGCTTGCCTCACTTCTGATAATTTCTTTTCTACCTCGGTAGGATGCTTGTGTGCTTTTGTGTGCCTCCGTGTGTGTGTGTTTGCGTATGTGTAT
>JAPXFY010000032.1:39356259-39401259 GCA_030674185.1 Monoplex corrugatus | reverse complement strand
TGTTTTGTTGTTGTTTTGTTATTGTTTTGTTGTTGTTTTGTTGTTGTTGTTTTGTTGTGTTGTTTTGTTGTTGTTGTTGTGTTGTTGTTGTTTTTGTTTTGTTGTTGTTTTGTTGTTGTTGTTGTTTTGTTGTTGTTGTTTTGTTGTTGTTATTGTTTGGTTGTTGTTGTTTTGTTGTTGTTGTTTTGTTGTTGTTGTTTTGTTGTTGTTGTTTTGTTGTTGTTGTTGTTTTGTTGTTGTTGTTTTGTTGTTGTTGTTGTTTTGTTGTTGTTGTTTTGTTGTTGTAGTTGTTTGGTTTGCTTTGTTTTGGTTAGGTTCTTTTTTTTCTAACGAGATTACGACCCTATGGGATCCTAGTCAGTTAGGTAGGTAGGCCTCCCTCGGTCATGGCTGACCATGGACAAAGTACATCCATTCTTATGTCTAGATGGGCTGTCTGCTTGGTCCAAGCAGCGTCGCCTGTGACTGTAGAGACCAATGCGAGAGAGGCAGTCTCTGTCGCAGCGGTCGCATGTGTACGCTGATGCTGGTCTGTTGGCTGTCATCCCTTTTCTGCGAACTCGCTTTTCTGCTGCAGCAGCTGACAGTTTGTCCTCACCAATCCGCAGCTGTTTCTTGAGAGTGGTTCTCCAGCTGTTGCGGTCGTCTGCGAGGTCCTCCCAGGACTCAGTGTTGATCTCCAGCGCCTTCATGTCACGTTTGCAAACGTCTTTGTATCTCAGCTGTGGGCAGCCAATGTTTCTCTGCCCTGTGGCAAGCTCACCATAAAGGATGTCTTTTGGGATGGGACCATCTTCCATGCGGCGAACGTGGCCCAACCATCATGGTATGCATGGTTGGGAGGCCAGCGCGGGTCAGGACTGGCAAGACAAGGTGACCAACACCGAAGTCCTAGTCAGTAGTCCGTTACATTAACCACTTTGCCAGGTTGAATATTCTGACTAACTCTTATTGAATACTGGTAAAATATCACAACAAATGCCTATCAATTACCATCAGGAAGAGAATTCTTGAATGTTATGTAGAACCAATACTGTTGCATGGTTGTGAGGCGTGGACAGTCAACAAGCAAAGCCAGAACAAGATTGATTGAGGCAGCCGAGATGTGGTTTCTGAGAAGGATGTTGAGAGTTCCATGAACAGCAAAGAAAACAAACGAGACAGTCTTGGTGGAAGCAGACACAAGTTGATCATTTATAAGGAAGATTAGGAACAGACAGGCTACATTTATAGGCCATTTTATGAGGAAAGGGGAATTGGAGCACCTGGTCACAACGGGAAATTTGGAGGGAAAAAGAGCACTGAGTAGACCCAGGGAGAAGATACTAGACGGACTTGCAGAGTGGCTGAAGACAAGGATGGTGGAACAGATGCTTGAGGCAACAAGAGATAGAGACAGATGGAAGTCCATGATCACCAACGCCATGCGGCAAGGCACCTGATGATGATGATGATGAAAATATTACAAGGGCGGGTGGTGGTGGTTAAACAGATAAATAGACGTGTAAGAGGGGGATATATAGATAGACAAATAGATGGCTTTCTGTTTTCTCCTGTATGCGTGTTAAACATGAAATCTGACGGCAGATATTGAGAGAGAGAGAGAGAGAGAGAGAGAGAGAGAGAGAGAGAGAGAGAGAGAGAGAGAGAGAGAGAGGAGAGGGGAAGAGCAACCCAAGCACGACAAACGAAAAAAACAAGAACTTTTAGAAGATTTTTGACATTTCATGCCTAGACCAAATTACCAACCCCTGAAAGTCTGTAGGAAACTTCACCAAAAGGAGGGAAGTTCAAATGGTTATGGCCACAGTACAAGATCAATAGACCTGTCAGGAACTGTCCTTTGAGGGAGAGTGAACAGAAGCATATCAAGTACAAGTACGCTTGTGTACATAATGCATCTGTGAGATGAAGTATTGATTTGATTTCAACACGATATAGTTTAATTGAAATCACTTTTTTTTCAATCACGTCATATATTTGACAATATGTCTTGTTTGTCTTGTTTATTTTTTTATTTGTTTTTCTTTTTTGTTTTTGTTTTTGTTTTGTTTCTTGTTTTGAACTCTGTATACCTCCGTACGTAAATTACTATCTCTTGTCCCATTTGTTCCATTTTAACCCTTTGACTCCCGCACTCTGTCCACCAGCTTACTTCCTGCAGGAAGCTGGTGGATAGGTGAGGCAGTCAAAGGGTTAAGTTTTTTCATTTGGTGAATAGGGTACGTGAGTCAAACGGTTAAAAAGTCTTCCTGTAACAAACTATAGGTTTTATCTGATGAATGTTTGATCTACCTGTGTATTTGTTTGATTCAGCTCTCTGTGTTTGTGTGTGTGTGTCTGTGTGTAGGTGTGTGTCTCTGTCTGCCTGCCTGTCTGTCTGTCTGTACATATGCATGTATACGTGCCCAATGTGGATGTGATTGTAAGTGGTGTGAATGAAACGAACTTGTTGTTTTTAGTGTTTGTGTTGTGTGTTTATCAGTTATTGTTCCTTGAAATCTTCTGTTGAGTAGTGGCAGTGCGTGCACCTGTATATTTCTGGTGTACACATCATATTATAATTAAATTATTGTATGAATTATTTTGTGTCAATTATGTAAACATTCTGTGTAAACTTGTGGTTTCTGGTCTTTCAGGCGAGGAAATGTTCTTTTTTATTGGAAGATGCCATAAGCTAATAGGTCGGCGTTTGTATTCTTTTTCTTCTTTTTTTTTAATATATATATATAACTCTTGTTTCGTTACATTAAAGCTTTAGAGATGAAGATGAAAGCAAGGTGTGGGGAATTAACCGTAGACTGCTGTAGTTTCTCGTTTTCTCGACCAGTGGTTTGAAGGTCTACACACACATACATACACACATGCGCGCGTGAACGTGTGCACGCAAGCACACACACACGTATGCATGCAAACACACACACACACACACACACATGCGCAAGCATACACGTACACACACATGCAAACACACACTCGCACACATGCACGCACAGGCACACAAATGCACGCACAAGCACTTTCTAGTTCCCTCACTCACTCACTCAACCTGTTATTCATTCACACACACATGCGCGTGTGTGCGTGCACACACACATGCACAAGAGAGCACATATGCACGCACAAATACGGACACGCACGCACGCACGCACGTACGCGAGCACACTCTCTCATTCCCTCACTCACTCACCCCCCACCCATTCACACACGTACACACACTCTCTCTATTTCTTTCTCTCTCTCTCTTCTTCTCTCTCTCATACACACACACACCACACATACACACACACACACACTCACACACACACATACACACCACACACTCTCACACACTCACACCACACACACACACACATACACACACACTCACACACACACACATACACACTCACACACAAACACACGCACGCACGCATACACACACACAACACCACACACACACACACACACACACACACACACAAGACACACACACACACAGGGATTCAAATTCATGCTGACAAACAGGCAGAGCTATGCAACTAACCAACCAACGAGCAAGCAAATAAACCAACACACTGAGAGTTGCGTGACTGTTGAATGATAGGAAGACCTGTTGTTGCCATGCTGTGAATTTTGGCTTTATTTCCGCATTTTCTGCTCTGTTCAGTTTGAAATCCGATGTCTTCTCTTTGATTGGTTAAAGTGCATCTCGCTTCCGTTTTCGTGATTGGGCCAGTGTGATTCTTTGGTGCTGTGATTGGTCCATTCCGTTTCATCGTTTTCCAACCGTCTTAATTTATAATGAGCCACAACAGAAGCATAATAATGATACTTCTAGTACAGCTATTGCTACTGCTACCAACAAAAAATTTATAGAAAGCATAAATGATAATGATAATGATGGTAATGATGGTGATATTGGTGATGATAATGATAATGATGGTGATGATGATGATAATGATGGTGATGATGATGATAATGATGGTGATGATGATGATAATGATGGTGATGATGATGATGGTGATGATAATGATGGTGATAATGATAATGATGGTGATATTGGTGATGATAATGATAATGATAATGATGGTGATAATGATGATGATGGTGATGATAATGATGGTGATGATGATGATATTGGTGATGATGATGATGATAATGATGGTGATGATGGTAATGATAATGATGGTGATGATAATGATGGTGATGATGATGATGATAATGATGGTGATGGTGATGATGATAATGATGATGATGGTGATGATAATGATAATGATGGTGATGATGATGATAATGATATGATGGTGATGATAATGATAATGATGGTGATGGTGATGATAATGATAATGATGGTGATGGTGATGATAATGATAATGATGGTGATGGTGATGATAATGATGGTGATGATGATGATGATAATGATGGTGATGGTGATGATGATAATGATGATGATGGTGATGATAATGATAATGATGGTGATGATGGTGATGATAATGATAATGATGGTGATGATGATGATGACGGTGATGTACACATGTTTACTCTCTAGACCCCCTCACCCCCGTGGGGATGCTGGGGGCTATTTCAGTATAAATAGTATCCCCCACCCTCTGGAAATCCTGTGTTGAAATTTTCTTATTTTCTGTCTTTCTCTTTGTTTCTGCCTTGTTCCTTTTGCTTTCTATCATTTCATCGTATCATTTTCTGCCTTGTTGGTCCATTCAAACGAGACAGTCTTGATGGAGGCAGACACAAGTAGATCATTCATAAGGAAGATTAGAAAAAGGCAGGCAACATTTATAGGCCATTTTATGAGGAAAGGGGATATTGGAACACCTGGTCACAACGGGAAAGCTGGAAGGAAAGAGACCCAGCGAGAAGATACTAGACGGACTTGCAGAGTGGCTGGGGACAGTGAAGGTGGGGAAGAGATGCTTGAGGCAACAAGAGATAGAGACAGATGGAAGTCCATAATCGTCAACGCCATGCGGCAAGGCACCTATGATGATGATGTGTGATGATGATGATGATGATGATGATGGTCCATTCACCTGTATGTGTTCGATAAAGTCTTACGTACCGGTACTGCCTCTTAGGATTGATAATTGGGTACATGTGTTTAGTGCATCTTTGGCTCTAGGGAAATGTGATGTGCGGAAGCAATTTTAGGTTATTTAGACCCGTTTTTATGTGTTTTTGTGTCCTTAGTCATGTTGAAATTTGTATTCAGGTATGTTTTATTAAATCCCCTGTGCGATAAATGGGACGGAGTGGTCAACGCCAGGGGCATCTCCTTAGATATGTGCGTGAATGCATTGATATGTGTACTTAATTTTCTTTTCTTTTTTTTTCCTGTGGAAGTATTGTGTATGTTTTGAACTGGTTGTAGCCCTGATATGGCTCTACACAGTCGGCTGAGCTTTAAACAGAAATAAATAGCTGGACCGGCAGGCGTCATGGCCTGAATGTTACCCAGCCCCCTTAGAGTGTCTCTCTATAATTTTCCATTGCTTTTCTTCTTCTTTTTCCCCATTTATAGCCATGTGTGTGTGTGTGTGTGTGTGTGTGTGTGTGTGTGTGTGTGTGTGTGTGTGTATGTGTGTGTGTGTGTGTGTGTGTGTGTGTGTGTGTGTGCGTGCGTGTGTGTGCGTGCGTGCGTATGTGCCTGTTCGGCGCTTAGGTTTGATTTTTATCAAGATTTTGCGCTATATAAATATTGTAATTATTAATTATTATTATTATTATTATTATTATTACTTAAGGGCTAAAACACTTGCATGACGGGGGTTTCTCCTCTGAGGACCTTCTGCTGTCTGGCTCTCCCCATAGTTTCATACTACTACCGACTGTGCAGTGCTTGCATTAAAAAAAAAAAATTTCTAAATTGGTTGGCGACAATCAGAAAGACTGGCTGAAAAAGAATGTCACACAAAGTTTGCCTTCGTCTTTTCCTTCCCGCAAAATCGATTTCTCATCTTCTGTATAGTGCAGTCATAATTATCTTTATTACGTTTAGTATTTTTGTGCTTATGTATTCATTCATCATGACGGTGAGCATGGTTTTTAACTGTTGTCTTTTGTCTTAATAACCTGGATGTCGTTATTTGACGTGGTGCTGTTAGCCCTGTTATGGCTCTAGTAGTCGACCGGGCTGGAAGCAATATGAACTTGAACTTGAACATTCATTTATTGATTGTATTTCTTTATACATCAGCTTAGACGTAGGATTGATTCACCTTTCTGTTTTGACTTGTTGGGCTTCACAATACCAAAATAGCATCTGTGGTCAGTACAGCTGTTTTTGAATGGAAAGGAATCGATTCAGATTGCATTGGATTGAACTGACATGAATTTGATCGAATCTGCTTGTATTTAAACATGTTGAATCAAACGTCATCGTTAGTATTACTTAACATCGCTTTGATTTATTTCATTTATTTATTTGTTTATTTATTTATTTGTTTGTTTTGTTTATTCATTCATTCATTTATTCATTTATTTATCTATTTATTTATTTATTTATTTTCGTTCATTCATTCATTTATTTATTTATCTATTCATTATTTTATCTATTTTAGTCATTAATTTATTTATATTTTATTTATTTTAGTCACTTATTTACTTATTTATTTATGTATGTATGTATTTGTTTATTCATTCTGGACTTTATTATTATTATTTTTATTATTTATTTTATTTCATTTCAGGCGTTCAGTCTGGTGACGTTCGCACTGGCAGTGCTCTCGGGTTTTGTGCTTCTGGCCTTCGTCTGCGTGGGCTACTTTCACGTGCAGGCACACAACTGGACGCAGCCGCCCGGATTCTTCGCCCATGGTTTCGCTGGGGTGAGTGATAGGCGGAGAGAGAGAGAGAGAGAGAGAGAGAGAGAGAGAGAGGAAGAGAGAGAGAGAACTCAGAACTCAGAACTCAGAAAATGTTTATTGTACATCGGCCTTAGGCCACAATACATGCATGGGGAAGGGGAGGGGAGGGGTTCGGGTTTTCTGATGCTTTCATACAAGTTCTACAATCAACCTGCAATGAACTCTGTCACATTGTCTCCATCTATCGTTTACCGTCACATAAGCTGGGATACATTCATCTTTGCAGTTTCAGTAGTCATTTCATTTGTATTCTAGTCCATATTCCTTAACTGGCCGGCTAAAAATATTAGTCATTAACCGCATCTATATCATTCGTCCAATTGTCAATTTTACAATAACTGGCTATCAGACAAACAAACCATTCAATTAGTGAACAGATCTGTCGTTTCTTGTATCCTTCAGTGATCATACAGTTGATCAATACATTCAACCACAGCTACTTGACATAAACAATCAATCAATCAATCGATCAACCAACCAACCAATCGATCAATCAACCAATCAATTAACCAATCAATCAGCTAATTTACCAATTGATCAATCAAATAATCAGCCATTCAGCCCGTGGATCAACCAACTAATCAACCTTCAATGGACTAGGTCATATGTATCATCCAACTGTACAATCGATATCAATTCGGTAACAATCACTAGACGTAATCACTCACTCACTCACTCACTCACTCACACAATCAATCAATCAATCAATCAATCAGTCGATCAATCATTTAACCAGAGAGGGAGAGAGAGGGAGCGACAGAGAGAGAGAGAGACAAAGAAAGAGAGAGATACAGAGAGAGAGACAGAGAGAGACAGAGAGAGAGAGACAGAGAGAGAGAGAGAGACAGACAGACAGACAGAGAGAGAGAGAAAGAGTGACAGAGACAGAGAGAGACAGACAGAGACAGAGAGAGAAACAGAGAGAGAGAGACAGAGAGAGAGACAGAGATAGATAGAGAGAGAGAGACAGACAGACAGAGACAGAGACACACACACACAGAGAGAGAGAGACAGAGAAAGAGACAGACAGACAGACAGACAGAGAGAGAGAGAGACAAAGAGAGAAACAGACAGACAGAGATAGAGAGAGAGAGACAGAGAGAGAGAGAGAGATACAGAGATAGAGAGAGAGAGAGAGATGGATAAAAGCAGAGAGAATTGGAGGAAAAGAAAGAAGATGAACATAAGGAGAGAGGGAGAGGTCCAAACTGGCTAGGGGAAGTTACAGTGTCAATCATCCCAAATCGTTTTAAAATATCTTTAATTGGAAAACCCAGACGGAAACATTTCTTAATGAATCTGTTCGTATCGCCTCCGCGCATATCAAACATCACGCGAGCTGCGATCCTAATCATTTTTGTTAACCCTTTGACTCCCGCACCCTATCCATCAGCATCCTGCATTGTCAGCCATGTTAGCTCAGCAAAAACTTAACCCTTTGACTCCCGCACCCTATCCACCAGCATCCTGCAGTGTCAGTCATGCTAGCAAAACCAAAACGTAACCCTTTGACTCCATCACCCTATCCACCAGCTCCCTGCAGTACGCTGGTAGATAGGATAAGGGAGTCAAAGGGTTAAGTTTTTGCAGTTGGTGGGTAGGGTGCAGGAGTCAAAGTGTTACGGCCCAGCCGACTGCGTAGAGCCATATCAGGGCTATAACCATTTCAACACACACGGTACTTCAACATGAAAGAAAAAAAAGAAAGGAAAATTAAATACACATTTCAATACATTCGTGCACATAAATCTAAGGAGATGCCGATGGCGTTGACCAGTCTGTCCAATTTGTCACACAAGGGATTCAAAAAAACATACCTGAAAACAAATTTAAACATAAATAAGGACGCTAAAACATATAAAACTGGGCCTAGATTACCCCAAATTGCTTCCGCATATCTCATTTTACCACAGCCAAAAATGCACTTAATACATGTACCCAATTATCAATCTTAAGAGAAAGTACGTAAGACTTTATCAAACACATACAGGTGAATGGACCAGCAAGGCAGAAAATGACAGGAAGAAATGACAGAAAGCAAAGGAGGAAGAAAGGAACAAACAGAGTGACAGAAAAGAGAAAATTTCTAGCACAGAATTTCCAGAAGGTGGGGATACTATTTGTACTGAAAGATCTCCTTGGCATCCCCACGTGGGGGGGGGGGGGGGGCGCTGCCATCCTCAAAGCAAAAGCTTGTGATGGTGGTGAACTTAAGTCTGTAGTCAGCTGGTGAGTATGCTTTCAGTATCATTACACTGTCTTTCTGGAACTCAATGCCAGCCGATCTGAGAGACCTGCCCACTCTTCTGTACTTTCAGGTCACACTTAACTGTAAACTGTTGTGTGATATTGTAAGTAAAAATGTATCTGAGTTCGCTATGTGATATTGTACAAATTATATGTGATATTGTTAAAAGTGTACGCAGTGTAAAATAAAATAATGATATTGTGAAAAAGAACAGTACGGTGATATTGTATAATAAAACGGCACGGTGATATTGTGAAATATAATGGTATGTTGATATTGTATAATGAAATGGTATGGTGATAATTTGAAATATACTAGTATGGTGGTATTTTGAAATAGAATGGTATGTTGATAATATATGATAAAATGGTATGGTGATATTGCAAAATATAATGGTATGGTGATATTGCGAAATATAATGGCATGGTGGTATTGCGAAGTATAATGGCATGGTGGTATTGCGAAGTATAATGGCATGGTGGTACTATATAATGAAATGATATGCTCATATTGTATAATAAAATGCTATGGTGACACTGTATACTAAAATGGTATAGTCGTATTGTGTAATGAAATGGTATGGCGAAACTGTAAAAGAAAATGGTATGATAGTACTGTGAAATGTAATGGTATAGTGATATTGTATAATATAATGGTATAGTGATATTGTATAATATAATGGTATAGTGATATTTTATATTACAGTGATATTGTATAATATAATGGTATGGTGATATTGTATAATATAATGGTATAGTGATATTGTATAATATAATGGTATAGTGATATTGTGTAATATAATGGTATGGTGATATTGTATAATATAATGGTATGGTGATATTGTATAATATAATGGTATTGATGTGATATTGTATAATATAATGGTATGGTGATATTGTATAATAAACGGTATAGTGATATTGTATAATATAAATGGTATAGTGATATTGTATAATATAATGGTATAGTGATATTGTATAATATAATGGTATGGTGATATTGTATAATATAATGGTATGGTGATATTGTATAATATAATGGTATGGTGATATTGTATAATATAATGGTATGGTGATATTGTATAATAAACGGTATAGTGATATTGTATAATATAATGGTATGGTGATATTGTATAATATAATGGTATGGTGATATTGTATAATATAATGGTATGGTGATATTGTATAATAAAACGGTATAGTGATATTGTATAATATAATGGTATAGTGATATTGTGTAATATAATGGTATAGTGATATTGTATAATATAATGGTATAGTGATATTGTATAATATAATGTATGGTGATATTGTATAATATAATGGTATGGTTGATTATTGTATAATATAAATAGGTATAGTGATATTGTATAATATAGTGGTATGGTGATATTGTATAATATAATGGTATAGTGATATTGTATAATATAGTGGTATGGTGATATTGTATAATATAATGGTATAGTGATATTGTATAATATAGTGGTATGGTGATATTGTATAATATAATGGTATGGTGATATTGTATAATATAGTGGTATGGTGGTATTGTATAATATAATGGTATAGTGATATTGTATAATATAGTGGTATGGTGATATTGTATAATATAATGGTATGGTGATATTGTATAATATAGTGGTATGGTGGTATTGTATAATATAATGGTATGGTGATATTGTATAATATAGTGGTATAGTGATATTGTATAATATAGTGGTATGGTGATATTGTATAATATAATGGTATAGTGATATTGTATAATATAGTGGTATGGTGATATTGTATAATATAATGGTATGGTGATATTGTATAATATAATGGTATGGTGATATTGTGAAAGATAATGGTATGGTGATTTTATATAATAGAATGGTATGGTGATATTGTGAAATATAATGGTATGATAATATTGTATAATAAAATGGTATGGTGGTATTGTGTAATATAATGATATGATAATATTGTATAATAAAATGGTATGGTGGTGTTGTGAAATATAATGATATGATAATATTGTATAATAAAATGATATGGTGATTTTGTGAAATATAGTGATATGATAATATTGTATAATATAATAGTATGGTGGTATTGTAGATATGGTGGTAATGTAAAAAATCATGGTATGATGATATTGTGAAAGAAAAAAAACAGCACGGTAACATTTTTAAAAAATGAAATCCTAACTGTCGACAGATGATGTCAGGAGCGTCACTGATGATGTCAGTCTTCGCGGGCGTGGATCACGTGGCAGCAGCCAGCCAGGAGACGCGGGACCCTTCCAGGAACCTTCCCTCCGCCCTCCCTCTCACCTCCGCTCTCCTCTTCCTGACCCTCCTGCTGGCCACCTCGGCACTGACGCTGGCCTGTCCCTGGCAGGACCTCACGGAGCACGCGCCCATCGCCAGAGCCTTCGAGTCCAAAGGGATCTACGCCGCTAACCACGTCATAGGGCTTGGGGCCCTGTTAGGGTTAGCGGCCACGGCCATGAGCGGGTTGTTCCACCCGCCCCGGATCGTCCACGCCATGGCTGGGGACGGTCTCCTGCCGTCCTGTTTCGGGAGGATTTCCCTGGCTTCCATACCGGTTCTCGGTTCCCTCCTGTCCGGGCTGTTGGCCTCCGCTCTGGCCTTGACCTTAGACTTCAGCTGTTTGATCGAAATGTCGGCTCTAGGCACGGTGATTCAGTTCTTGACCTCCGCGATAATCGTGCTGTACGTGCGTTATCAACCTGACCCCGTAGGGCTGTGTAAGGAGTATTCCGATCTGGACCTTTCTGTGGCGGAGGAGGCTCCGGCGCCCCGGGCGGAGTCGCCCAAGCTGTTGCTGATGGCGAACGGAGATCTCCACGTCCATTATCAACACAACTCCGCTCACAATCACAACAACAACCACGACACCACCACCACCACCACCCCTAAAGATCTCCTCTCACAGCAACACGCAAGCTTCCCACCCACAGACATAAGCAGCACCACCACCCCCACCACCACCACCCATCAGACAGAGTTCATAGAATCCTCAGCCCTGTTCTCCCACCAGGATCCTACGGTCTGCCGAAGGATCGCCCACTCGGGTTCCAGTTTCTCCTCGCTCGTGCAGCTCTCCTCGTGCACGAAGCTGGTCCCTGACTCCGGCACGTGGCAGAGCACGCGCTACCTGCTGCTCGTCTTCCTATTGGCTACCACCTGCCTGGCCGCCACCAGCGCCGCCTGGCCGGAAGAGCCGGGATCTTCGTGGTGGGCGGTGACACTGGCCAGCGTTAGTGTGGCGCTTCTTGTGGCGTCGGGGCTCGGCATGGCTCGCCAGCCCCAGAGTGAGGTGAGACTGCATTTTAAGACCCCGTATGTGCCGCTGCTGCCTCTGCTGTCCCTGGTGCTGTCTTCGCTGCTGTTGGCGGCTCTTCCGCCTGTCGCCTGGCTGCGTTTCGCTGTCTGGACTGGAATCGGTATGTGTGGCGTTTTGAATCTCCTAATAAATTGTGACCCGTTTTAACAAAATAAGTTTTAAGGTGAAAATAACAGATTTTAGGATATTATGATTTTCAAAATGTCCAGATGATTAACTTTCTTGTCATATAACATTTATTATTCTACTCCTAAAAATAAGTAAGTCATGGGTGTTTGAAGTGTGTAACATAGCAAACAGCCATTTTGAGAAAATCAAGTTTTAAAATTTTCACCACCTCTGTGAAGTTTTACCTTAGCAACAGGTATTTATACTTCACCAATCTTTACCAAATTTTGTACCATGGTAGAATACATCATGCCACAACAGCACAAAAAAATTGGTTGAAAATCTACTGTAATTGTCTTATTCAAATTTATATATCCTTTTTTTCTGACACAAAAACCATGCCGTTATCTGGTTAAAACGCATTTTAAATACATTTTCCGCTTGAATTATAAAGTGCTGAGTGCATGTACATGTAATTTAAAGATTAAATATTCCATTTTTGACGAAAAGTGAAAATTGACAAAGTCGACCCATCACACCTTTTCCGGGCCTCTACGCTTTTCGCTGCCTGCGAGTTAGGACTCATTTTGTGAAAACGGGTCACCTATGTTGTTGTTGTTGGTGGTGATGGTGATGGTGTGTTATGTTGTGTTGTGTTGTTGTTGTATTGTGTTGTGTTGTGTTGTGCTTTTTTAAGGTTTATGATGAAATCAAGGACAGTTAAAGGATACTGGGCAGTGTCCGACAGAGTTTTACTGGTCAAATTCAGAGGGAAACCTTTTGATATCAACATCATACAGGTGTATGCACCAACATCCGCAAGTACTCAGGAAGACATCGACAACTTCTACGAAGTTTTAGAGATGGCCAAGGTCCAATGTAAATCACAGGAAGTTACAGTCATAATGGGAGATTTTAATGCTAAAGTGGGACAGGATAGGGTGGAGGATATAGTTGGACCTGATGGCTTTGGTACACAAAACGAAAGAGGGGGGAAGCTTGTAGAATGGGCACAGATGAATGAGTTCATAGTAGGAAACACCTGGTTTGAGCAGCCAAACAGAAGAAAATGGACTTGGATGAGTCCAGGAGATAATACCAAAAATCAAATTGACTTCATCCTGATTAACAAAAGATTTAGATATTCTTTACTGTCAGCAAAAACACTACCAGGCGCAGACTGCAACAGTGACCACAATCCGGTAGTGGGAAGGTTTAGGCTGAAATTGAGGAAAAGGAAACCGACCAAATGCAACATCAAACTAAACCTTGGACTCTTGAAGACAGATGAAATGACACGTCAAAAATTTAATGTACATGTTCAAAACAAATTCAGTGCTCTGGATGACTAATGAAATTTTGGGCCTGATGGAGAAAAGGAGGAAGGCAAAGAGCAACGAGGAGATATACAGGAAGATAAACAAAGAAATCAGGTATAGGTGCAATGAAGCTAAGGAAGCTTGGCTGAACACAAAATGTAAAGAGATAGAAGAACGACACAAAATGGATCCTCAGGGTATGTACAGACGAATTGAAGAAATTGTTCACAGGAAAAATACATGCACAAAATGCACAAAAATACATGCTTAAAATCAAAAGATGGCACGCTTATCATGGAAAAAGACAAGGTATTAGACAGATGGGGAGAGTACATTAAAGACCTGTTTGAGGATGACAGAAACGAAGAACACATCATAAAAAAGAACTTTGAAGGACCACCCATAATGAAAGATGAAGTCAGAGCAGCACTGAAAAAGATGAAACCAGAAAAGCCCCAGGACCAGACAACATTACTACAGAGATGATTGAAGCCCTGGAGGAATTTGGCATAGAAAAAATAACAGTCCTCCTAAATGAAATTTATGACACTGGAAAAATCCCCAAAGATATGTCAAAATCAATTTTCATTGCACTTCCAAAGAAGACAGGGGCTATAGAATGCGAACTCCATCGCACAATCAGTTTGATGAGTCATGTAACAAAAATCCTGTTAAGAATAATCATGATGAGGACAAGGAATAGAATCAGAAGAGAAATAGCAGAAGAACAGTGTGGATTTGTGGAGGGGAAAGGAACTATTAATGCCATATACATCCTAAGAACTATCATAGAGAGGTCAGTTGAGATGAATAAGGATTTGTATTTATGCTTTGTTGACTATACCAAGGCTTTCGACCGGGTACGACATGAAGAATTGATCAACCAACTGGAGAGACTCAGTGTCGATGGAAAAGATCTACGAATAATCAGGAATATGTACTGGGAACAAACAGCTGCAATGTGAATAGAAAACAATATAAGCTCTTTTCAAAACATCAAAAGAGGAGTCAGACAGGGTTGTGTTTTGTCACCAGATCTGTTTTCACTATATAGCGAAAACATCATGAGAAACCTAGAAGAAGACCCTGGATTAAAGGTTGGAGGGAAAATGATAAAAAACATTCGGTACGCAGATGACACCGTGCTAATTGCAGAAAATGAAAGGGACCTACAAAACCTTGTGAATATACTAGAAACAGAAAGCAAAGGTAAGGGGTTGGAACTAAACAGCAGGAAGACTGAAGTCATGGTGATCAGTAAAAAACATGAAATCCCCTCCTGCAAAATAACAGCAAATGGCACAACCTTGACACAGGTTAATAAGTTCAAATACCTGGGAACGGTCATTTCATCAGACGGCAGATGCACATCGGAAATAGCCAGCAGAATCGGCCAAGACAAAACAGCATTCAAGAAGATGACAAGCATTCTTACCAACAAATGCCTATCAATTAACATCAGAAAGAGTCCTTGAGTGTTATATAGAACCAATACTGTTGTACGGATGCGAGACGTGGACAGTCAGCAAGCAAAGCCAGAGCAGGATTGAGGCAGCCGAGATGTGGTTTCTCAGAAGAATGTTGAGAGTACCATGGACAGTAAAGAAAACAAACGAGACAGTCTTGATGGAGGCAGACACAAGTCGATCACTGATAAGGAAGATTAGGAAAAGACAAGCAACATTTATAGGCCATTTTATGAGGAAGGGGGATTTGGAACACCTGGTGACAACGGGAAAGCTGGAGGGAAAGAGAGCACCAGGTAGACCCAGGGAGAGAATGCTGGACGGACTTGCAGAGTGGCTGGGGATGAAGAGGGTGGGGGAGATGCTGGGTGCAACGAGAGATAGAGATGGTTGGAGGTCCATGGTCGCCAACGCCATGCGGCAGGGCACCTGATGATGATGATAATGATGATGAAATCATAATCAAAGTGACTGCTGATGTTCTAGCGGATAGAAACGTGAAAAACGCAAAATTTAACATAAGAAAACCATCATCATCAAGTGCCCTGCGGCATGGCGCTGGCGATCATGGCCCTCCCTATATATCTATCCCTTGTTGCCGCAAGCACATCTTCCACCCTGTCTGTCCTCAGCCACCCTGCCAGTCCGTCCAATATTTTCTCCCTGGGTCTACCTGGTGCTCTCTTTCCTTCCTGCTTTCCTGTTGTGACCAGGTGCTCTAATTCCCCTTTCCTCATAAAATGGCCAATAAATGTTGCCTGTCTTTTCCTAATCTTCCTTATCAATGATCTTCTTGTGTCTTCCTCTATCAAGATTGTCTCGTTTGTTTTCTTTGCTGTCCATGAAACTGTCAACATTCTTCTTAGAAACCACATCTCGGCTGTCTCGATCTTGTTCTGGCTTTGCTTGCTGACTGTCCATGCTTCACAACGGTATAACATTATCGGTTCTATATAACATTCAAGAACTCTCTTCCTGACGTTAACTGATAGACATTTGTTAGTAAGAATGCTTTTCATCTTGTTGAATGCTGTTTTGGCTTGGCCCATTCTGCTGGCTATTTTTGAGGTGCATCTGCCGTAACGAAAGGAGACAGACACAACTACTGGGCCAGCTGACATTTGTCAATCACACACGAAAGACGTTGAAGGACGAAGACACTAAACTTTAGTGAAAATGCTTGTGGTTATTGTCTCATATCGACGCAGAGGGATGTATTGTTTTGTTGGTTTTTATATGTATTTTTCATGTCATAATAGATTTCCCAGGTGATATTCGATCTGCCCACAGAGAGAGAGAGTGTCACTGCAAAATATACATCTCCACCCATTGTTTTTTTTTTGTTTTTTTTATGTATGTGTGCATTTCTGTTTACCTCTGAACCTCTAAAAGGAGAATTTTTCTATAAAACTTTTTGCCACGGAAACTTGTTTTGTGGTCGTGGGGGTCTTCGATTTCAGTTTCAGTTTCTCAAGATGACCTCTTCGGGCTAGGAATGAATTCCGTATGCGCTAACGTCACAGGTGCCATGTGATGGACAAGATCCAGAATGATCACGGCACAAGCCTTCAGCCTGTACATAAACCCACGAGCTTGCCAGGTCCTGGGGTCCTACCTAGATAGTTCCATAACCCTGGGCTGGTAGGAGAGTGAGGTGGCAGAGATCTCGACTTTTCCTGGCGCCAGCACCACGAGTGCGGCGCCCATCCCTATCTCTCCCTCATGTTCGTATTCACTTTTTTTTACCAAGACTTCAGGAAGGCAAGAAGGCCAGTTGGTCATCAAGGGGTGGGACCTGTGAAATCAACCTCTCTCTCCAATGCTTTTCGCCAAGGCAGCTGGGCGATGCCCTGCTCTTCACGATTTTCAACTGCCGTGGAATCTTTAGCGTGCGCATTCAGAAGGCACACGGGTCTGACTCGTTTTTCGTCCCCTTCCGAAGGACTAGACGTTCAGTTCGATTTTCTGGTCAAACTGAGGAGAAAAGTCGAGGCTTCTACGAGTAGCGAACCCTGGAACCTCGAGTTTGGCTATTGGTAGGCAAACGTGTGAACCATTCTGCCACTCTTTTCCGTTAGGCAGAAGAGTGGCAGAATACGCTGAACGTATGCTGAACACGCTGTATGTCTCATTCAAAAGACTGCCCATCTTGACCACCACTTGACATAATTGTGACCCGTTCTGACAAAAGGTACAATAAGTCTCAGTTTAGGTATTTTTAGGTTTTGGTATCACTGTGAAGTTTAGAACCTCAGCTTTCAAATGGTACTAAAGTTGAGTTTCAGGCTACAAAAAACAAAAAAGTTATGGGCTTTCAAAGATGAGAGGGGTCAAGTCAGCCATTTTGAGAAAAACAGTGTTAAAGAGAATAGGCCTGAATTGAAAGGGTATGGTCAGAAACTTCTTTGCAACAAGCATTAAATATCAACCAAATCAGCTGAAATTCCATACTTCCCTTGTTTACTTAATTGTCCATCCATCCAAAACAACAAAAAGAAAAATAGATTTAAGAAAAGTGTACTTAAATCACCAAAATGTTACGGAACTTGTGAATATTTCAGCGGCCAGATAGTAGCACTTACCACACATTAAAACACACAAAATGATAGTTTTCGATTGAATTTGACTTCATTGTGTTAGGACATGTTGTAAAAGTGGTTATAGAGCATGAAAATGCAGAAAACTCAAAATCGACTTGCTGTCCCTGTTCAGAGTTTTCATCCCACAGCAGCAGAAGGCCTCACCCGACTTATTGTACCTTTTGTCAGAGTGGGTCACATTTGTAGAGGGAGGGAGGGACGAAAAATCCCCTCTCTGATCTGTGATTCGAACCTCTGTTTCTGGTGTCTTAGGCTGGTGCTTAACCAGTAGTACACACTCATGCAAAATAACAGCAAACGGCACAACCTTGAGACAAGCTGATGGGTTTAAATACCTGGGAACGATCATCTCACCAGACGCAGATGCACATCAGAAATAGCTATCAGAATCGGCCAAGCCAAAACAGCATTGAGGAAAATGACAAGCGTTCTTACCAATAAATGCCTGTCAATTAACATCAGGAAAAGAGTCCTTGAATGTTATATAGAACCGATAATTATTGTTATACCGTTGTGAGGCGTGGACTGTCAACAACAAAGCCAGAACAAGATTGAGGCAGCCGAGATGTGGTCCCTAAGAAGAATGTTGAGAGTTCCATGGACAGCAAAGAAAACAAACGACACATTCTTGATGGAGGCAGACACAAAAAGATAATTGATAAGGATACTTAGGAAAAGACAGGCAACATTTATAGGCCATTTTATGAGGAAAGAGGAATTGGAGCGCCTGGTCACAACAGGAAATCTGGAGGGAAAGAGAGCACCAGGTAGACCCAGGGAGAAAATATGGACGGACTTGCAGGGTGGCTGAGGACAGAGAAGGTTGAATATGTGCTTGCGGCAACAAGGAATAGATACATACGGAGGGCCATGATCGCCAACGCCATGCGGCAAGGCGCTTGATGATGATGACACACTTAGCGCTGTAGATGCTTTCATGTTCCAGTTTCATTATCGGCAGGCGTGGGGCTCAAATGGGTAAGACGTCAGACACACCAGTCGCCGTGGTGTAGTGTTTAGCGCAACAGACTACCGACTGGAAGGTTGTGGATTCAAATACCTGTCAGTCCCTTCAAAAAAAATGATTGTGGGATTTTTCGGGTCTAACCGGCGCCTATCCAGAGTTGGACCACACACAGTCGAGTCTCATCCTATTCACGGATGCGTCATTGAGGGTGTTGCTCAAATCTTCTGACTAGCCAGCACGGCAGTTGTGTGTATCTCTCGGGCCTGGATGACGCCAGGATATATTATTAGGTAGAAGGTAGAAAGAAACTCTAGGGAGAGCTAGACAACAGAAGGTCTTCAGAGAAGTAACCCCCTTTAGACAAGTGTTTCGGCCCTGAACTCCTTACACTCTCGGGGGTCCGGGCCACATCCAGGTCATGACTACTGGATGCCCTTCTACTGTTGTCTATTTTTTTTTTCCCATGCCGGGGAGCGAACCTGGGCGATTCTGCGCTTCAGAACTGCGGTACGCGGTTTTACCAATGTGCTAACGGGGCACACATCATCTGTAGGGAATTTAATCCTTATAAAGTTCACTTTTGGTTCCTACTTGCCCAGATCCAGCTTGAGCTCCTTTCTGCTGCCTCTGCCATCTTTAAGGGCTCTAGTCCTCTTCTTCCCAGAAATGGCGAGTTGTTTCATGAGATCATAAGCGGAGGTGCCCACAAACCCTCTTGCCCCGACCTCTATGGCGAAGATTTTGACCCGCAGACCTGCTTTCTTCAGAGTGCTGGCAAGACCGGCGTATTTTTCGGTCTTGTAGATATGTGCTTCTTCCATTCTGCTTTCGTATGGCACAGTGAGTTCTATCAGAATCACTTGTTTCGAGGAGTCAGAGTGGAGAGCGATGTCTGGTCTCATGCCTGTCTTGCTGATGACATCTGGGTAATTTCTCCACTCTGGGAGGTCTGCTGTACACTCCCAGTCGACTGCTCCATCCAGAAGACCCTTTGGCAATGTGCTGGTTGTCATAGCAATTTCGGGCCAGACCTGTTTCCCTCCTGCTTTGTAGAACGTTGTCATAGCAATTGGTGCGTTTGGGGTCATGTTTTTTTCGCTAACCGACGTTGTGCCTCCATGTATACCTTCCTTGGGCTAGCGCTACTTTGCAAGAGCTTAGGACATGTTCCACTGTTTGTTTCTTCTGACAGAGCGGACATGCTGGGTCATCTGATTTCCCCCATTTCACTAAGTTTGCATTCGAGGGGAGCAGGTCATATACAGATGTGAGGAGGAAGCTTATCCTTAGAGGAGCCATGTGCCACATATCGTTCCAGCTGAGACTTCTTTGGAGTCACTGTCCCATGTTGTCCATTGCCCCTGTTGACCTTGCTGGACTGCCTTCTGCACTCTTTTGACATCTTCTTTCTTCAACTCCTGTATGATCATGTCTCTTTTTTCCTTCCTTTTGGCTTTGGACCACCACTGCATTTTTGTTGCTCCCAGTCCCTGTCTGTTGGTTTGCGTGTGTCCAATTATTTCTTTGATGCTGAGGTTTCTCTTGGCATTGTTTACAGCCTCTTGGACTTTCCATTTTTTGCCAGTTCTCAGCTTTGTCTGAACTGATCTCATGATATTGTCTTCCGATTCCTCCAGCATGCTCAACAGTCTTGCTTTTCCAACTTTGTATTCCTCCCCTATGAATTTGAGAGGTAGCTTCAGCATTGCTTGACGACAGTAGAATGCAACATCAGTGAGACCAGGTGGGACACCGAGCCATTTTCTTGTGTATTTGTTGATTTTGGCTTCCATTGCTTCCACTGTGCTGGTGCAAATGTCATAGATTAGCAGTAGCCACAGCAGCTTTGGTATCAGCATGAACTGTAGACACCAGATTTTGTATTTGCCTGGCAGTCCGCAGTAATCTATTTTCTTCAGGCCTTCTTCTGCTGTTTGCTTGGTTTCACATCCCCTTTGTGTGTCTTTCAGGGAGTCATCATACCATCTTCCGAGACTTTTTACTGGCTCTTCTGTGACAGTGGGGATGGCTTGGTTGGCTACCATGAATTTGACTGAATCTGCCACTTTTCCTTTTCGCAGTGAGAGACTTCGGGATTTCTTTGGTTTGAACCTCATTCTTGAAGAGGCCACCAGCTCATCCAGCTGCTTTAAGATTTGGTGTGTCTCTTCCTCATCCGTGGACAAGACTGTTGTGTCATCCATGAAAGCTTTCAGAGGAGGCATCTGGTATCCATCTCCCAGATTCACTGGACCTGAACTCTTCATTATTGCAGCTTTCAAGATGATAATAAGCGTAGTGGAGTTACAGCCTTGTCACGCGGTGTCAATCTTAGATGGAACTCCATGGCATCATGAATATCACCCTCATCGACATCATCATCATCATGGCATTGGAAAATGTTCCAGCTTTTGTGGCCATTAAGGTGGCGTAGAAAATAGGACCCCAAAACAAAACAAAAAGAAAAGAAGAGCACAAACGTAACCTCCCTGAGTGCGATGATCCTAAAAAAATTTAGGAGAAAAAAAAAAACAAGGAACAAAAAACAAACAACAACAACAACCACAACAACCACAACAAACCTCAGCAAACCACAAACACATACCACACACACACACACACACACACACACACACACACACACACACACACACACACACACACACACACACACACACAGTTGGGAAATATTAGTTTACAATACTTCACAGTCATAAAAACCCCTAACCTACTGTGTTAAAAACAAACAAACAAACAAACAAAACCACACACACCACACACACACACAACACACACACACACACACACACAAAACAAAACAAAACCATTATCATAATGTTATACAGAATGGTCAAGCCATACTCAGCATCTGTTTTTCACTGTTATTAAACCCCAATTCTACTGTGTAAAAAAAAAAGGTGTGTGTGTGTGTTTGTGTGTGTGTGTGTGTGTGTGCAGGTCTGGTGATCTATTTCATCTATGGCATCAGGAAAAGCGTCCACCGTTCCCATGACGACCAGGAAGTGGTCCTGTTCGACATTTCCAACAGAAGCTACTGACGTCATAATCATCATCATTATGACTTCATCACCACAGTGAGGTCATGACTGTGTTTTGTGTTGTTTTTGGTATGTACAATTTTCTGATACATGTCAGCCAATTTTCCTATACTGGGCCAGGGCCTGGTCACGTTTCGTCTTATGTTCTCATCACTAAGGACACGTCATGCTGGTCATATTGTGTAAAATCTTTTTTTTCTTTTTTTTTTTTTTTTGACTATACGTCATTCGTTCTCATCAAGAACTCACTGACGTCAACTATGAAGCCCCATCACCACAATGACGTCATGTATTCATCGTTACGTGTTTTTTTTAATTTTTTTTTTTTATATGTTTGTGGGGTTTTTTTGTTTGTTTGTTTGTTTTTACTTACAGGCGCGGTAGGCAAGTGGGTCAGCGTTGGATTTTCAGTCTGAAGGTCCAGGGTTCGAAACGTCCTCGTGGCCGGTCAAAGACGGAGATTTTTTTCCCTTCCATCTTCCAGGTCACCATATGCGCAGGGATGCCAATGCCTAACCCCCCCCCCCCACCCTGCGCCCTCCCCCCCCCCACCTTCGTGTGTTATAGACTTGCAAAATACAAACTATCCACGTCAGTTTCAGTTTCAGTTTCTCAAGGTGACGTCTCCGCGCTCGGAATGAATTCCGTATTCACTATCGTCACAGGTGCCATGTGATGGAGAAGATCCAGAATGATCATGTCACATGCCTTAAGCCTGCACATAAACCCACGAGCTGGCCAAGCCTGAGGTCCTACCTAGATAGTTCCATAAGCCTGGGGTCACAGGGGAGTGAAGTGGTAGAGACATCTGAGGTCCTACCTAGATTGTGCCATAATCCTGAGGTCACGGGGAGTGAAGTGGTAGAGACATCTGAGTCCTACTAGATTGTGCCATAATCTGAGGTCACAGGGGAGTGAAGTGGTAGGACATATGAGGTCCTACCTAGATAGTTCCATAACCCTGGGGTCGTTGGGGAGTGACAGACCTCGATTTTTCCCGGGACCAGCACCACGAGGGCAGCGCCCATCCCCTCTTCCTCGATTCAAATTCATGTTCACATATTTTTTAACCAACACTTCAAAAAGGCAAGAAAGCTTATTGGTCTTCAAGAGTTGGAACCTGGGAAGTCAACCTATCTCTCCAATATTTTATACCAAGGCAGTGCAACGCCCCGCTCTTCACGATTTTCAACTGCCGTGAGATCTTTAGCGTGCGCAGCCAGAAGGCACACGGGTCCAACTCGGTTTTTTGTTGTTGTTGTTGTTGGGTATTTTTCCCCTTCCGAAGGACTAGACGTTCAGTTCGATTTTCTGGTCAAACTAAGGAGAACAGTCAAGGCCTCTCTACGGGGAGCGAACCCTGGAACCTCAAATTGTAGCTGATCGTAGCATCTGACCCTGTTTGGGGTTGGGGAAGATAAAGCAGTAAAGTGGAGGAGATGCGCACTCCTCGTACGACTGTCTGGAGAATTACGATACCTGGCTCTCTTGCGACTTTTTTCAGTTATAAGACAAAACCGCTTTTGAATCGTTTTAAATTTTTATGAGTGACGTTAATTTCTGTTATATTTCGAGTTCTGCATGCAAGAAAAAGTAAAACCTAAGCTGAATTTTTATATTAGTTTTCATTTTCTGTGGTTTAGAATTTCAGTTCAAATTTACTATAGTATTCAAATTGAAAAGAAAAAAAAAGATTTTCTGGTCTGAGTTTGTTATGTTTGTGTCTGCCTTGAAAGGTTAAGCGAGCTGGTATGACTAAAACATCTGATGGACAAGCGAGCTGGTCTGTTTATATTTGTTGATGGCTTGGAGAAAGCACTTTACTAGTGCATCTACACTTTTCAAGTGCACATGCACTAGTAAAGTGATTTTTTTTAAATTTTAGCTAAGATATGACACATATAAGCTTGTAATTCAATGTGTAGGTAACAGGCATGGATAGCTTAACGTGTAAAGATGTGAACTCAAGATCTGATACATCTGGGTTCCATCCACGTCTGGTGGCAAAATTTTATATAAACTGAAAAAAAAAATGAAAATAAGGGCTAAGGTAGCAGACGTGTTTGAGATGTGATGTCTCAAAATGTAAGTAAGGACTAAAATAGCCGATGTGTTTGAGAGGTAATTTCTCAAATTGTAACTGATCGTAGCAGTGTAGAAATAAGCCTGCTTGCTGCACTCTGGGGCATGGAGTAGCTCTAGAAATTCTGTTATGTCCGACAGTCGAAAGATAGGAATAAGGAAGATACCATTTAGACAAAGAACAAATGCCACACACTTAAAGAAGATCATACAAAGAGTTTGTTCCAGACAGAAAATAGATCAAAGAACCAAAATGAGAGAGACACTGAGGAGAAACAGAAACCAGACTTTCCTCCTCACTCAAAGAGATTGAAAGGTCATGCCAGGTCTTATTGACAGAAAGCAAAGGAGAAAGGAAGAAAGAGAGTGACAGTAGAGACGTTTCTAGCACAGAATTTTCACACGGTTGGGGGCACTATTTATGCTGAAAGAGCATCCAGCATCATCATGAGTTGGGGCACTTAATTTCCAAACAAAAATATACTAAAAGCTATTTCACGAAATCGAAGTGCATTGTCAAGTAAAATAAACCAAACTTTTACTGCTGATGCAGACATTTACAACAGCGCTAATTTCAAAACAGTAACAGCAATATTAACTTCAACCTAACAATCAGTATTCATAAGATCTGTCGTTTGTATCTGATGTGGAAAGTTCTATTCTATATGGTAGTTCAGCTGAAGTCTCTACCACCTCATCCCCTACACCTAAAACCATCTCCAAAGCACCGTGCGTCATCATTGTTAACCTTACGGTCATAAAACCGAAAATTGTTATTGTTATTGCTGTTTAAAGCCCAGCCGACTGCGTAGACCCATATCAGGGCTCTAACCCCTTTTCAAAACATACTACTTCAACAAGGAAAAAAAGAAAACAAAACTCAAGCACACATACCAACGCATTCTCACACATTATATAAGGAAATGCCCCTGGCGGTCGACCACTCCGTCCAATTTATTACACAGAGGATTTAAAAACATAACTGAATACAAATTTAAACAGAACTATGAATGCTAAAACATATATAAAAACGGGCCTATCTCATTCCCCTAGAGCCAGAAATTTACTTGAAATACATGTACCCACTTAACAATCGTAAGAGAAAGTACGTAAGACTTTATGGAACACATTCAGTTGAATGGACCAGCAAGGCAGAAAATGATAGGAAGAAATGACAGAAAGCAAAGGAACAAGGCAGAAACAAAGAGTGACAGAAAAGAGGAAATTTCTGGCACAGAATTTCCAGAAGGTGGGGATACTATTTATACTGAAAGAGAGCCCCCCACCCCCCGACAGCCCCATGGGTGTGGAGGTGGGGATCTTACTAACATGGGCTTCTTAACAGACAGCAAAACCATGCAAAAACTAAAACATTATTGAAAATTACAATTAACACACGTGTTCTCACTTTTATTGTTCTAGAACTCAGGGAATTGAGAGAGGCCAAGCATAAAAATTACAGTTACCAAACTTGTATTCACTTTCACTTTTCTAGAACTCAGCGAATTGAGAGAAGTCAAGCATATATCTCACTTTACCTGTTTGTTTAGTTTTAACTGCATATAAAAAAAACATCAACAGAGCAGTAAACTAACAGAATGAATCCACAATTTTAAAAACAAATTACGAGAGATAACATAATCACTGTGGCACAAAGACCAGTAACCAAGTACCTATGCAAAAGAAATGCCATGTCGGTGTAACTGAAGAGGACCCATTCATGGCATTTACACTGGCAAACAAAAACTACACTCTCATTTCAGCCATACATACCCTCACAAATACCCCCATGAATACCTGGGAATCGGCCAAGCCAAAACAACATTCAAGAAGATGGAAAGCATTCTTACCAACAAACGTCTATCAATTAACATCAGGAAGAGAGTTCTTGAATGTTATATAGAACCAATACTGTTGTACGGTAGCGATATTCCTCCATGACCGAATGTGTCCACCATGACCCAGTATCCCCTGCATGACCCAATGTCCCACCATGACCCAATGCTCCCACCATGACCCATGGATGCCAGAAATGGGCATGAAAACTTGAGAACCCCAGGAGCCACAACACATATTTATCATTATGTAAATCTTGGTTTCGTGTCGACCGTTATTTTGCTTTTCATAATATGAACTTGCTGGCCTAATATGACCTCATTGTCAGGGCTGCGTTTTGCTATTTGTCACAATTATCTGTTACATCATTCATGTGCGATTTTGTTTGTTTATTTGTTGGTTTGTTTGCGTGTTGGTTGGTTTTGTTTGTGTTGTTTTTTTCTTTGTTTTGTTTTTTTGTTGTTTTTTGTCTGTATAACCTGAGCGTGTTTTGTCCATACGGATGTGGAACCATTAACTTTGACGTTCATTTACCTGCAGGCTGAACAGTTTTACGATGGTATCAACTGATTGATATCTGAATGTGTAACTTCTTGGATCATGTGAATAAATTGCTTCATTTACTGAACTATATATTTGTGTGTGTGTGTGTGTGTGTGTGTGTGTATGTGTGTGTGTGCGCGCGTGCGCGCTGTGTGTGTGTGTGTGTGTGTGTGTGTGGTGTGGTGTGTGTGTGTGTGTGTGTGTGTGTGTGTGTGGAAACAGAGAGAGAGAGAGAAGCCTTTACCACTTGTTTACTTGAAAAAGGCTTTGTTTTGTATTGTGTGTGTGTGTGTGTGTGTGTGTGTGTGTGTGTGTGTGTGTGTGTGTGTGTGTGTGTGTGTGTGTGTGAAACACAGAGAGAGAGAAGCCTTTACCACTTGTTTATTTGAAAATGGCTTTGTTTTGTATTGTTTTGGGTTTTTTGGGGGTTTTTTTCGGGGGGTTCTTTTGCTTTGTTTTGTTTTTTGTATCTGGTTACTTTGATGCTGCCTTCTATTCTCAGTAGTTAAGCTCTTCGACGGTTGATCGTTCATCAAGGGAAAAGCCAGATTTAGAAGGACATATGTATGATATATGTATATGATTGTGTACTTCGTTAACGTTAAATAAAACTCAAAATGATAATTATTGTCTTGTTCCCCTCTGTCTCTGTCTCTCTCTCTCTCTTTTCTCTCTCTCTTTTCTCTCTCTTTTCTCTCTCTCTTTTCTCTTTTTCTCTCTCTCTTTTCTCTCTCTTTTCTCTCTCTCTCTCTCTCTCTCTCCCTCTCTCTCTCTCTTGCTTTCTCTCTCTCTCTCACACACACACACACACACACACTCTCTCTCTCTATCTCTCTCACACACACATTCTCTCTCTCTCTCTCACACACACACACACACGCACACGCACACACAGAGCTACGTGCAAACTAATAATGTTAACCCCTTCTCCAATACTTGGTTTGTGTCTAGGTCGGTGGCCTTTGCAATAAACCACGTATAAGTCTCTCTCTCTCTCTCTCTCTCTCTCTCTCTCTCTCTCTCTCTCTCTCTCTCTCTCTCTCTCTCTCTCTCTCTCTCTCCATATATATATGTATGTGTATCTGTCTCTATCTCTCTGTGTTTCTCTCTCTCTCTTTCTCTGTCTATCTCTCTCTCTATCTCTCTATCTATTTGTCTGTCTGTCTCTCTTTCTCTCTCTCTCTCTCTCTCTCTCTCTCTCTGACACATACACACACACACACACACACACACACACACACACACACACACACACACATACACACTCCATCCTAGTATTGCAAACTAATAATGTTAACCCCTCCTCCAATCCCTGGTTTGTGTCTAGGTCGGTGGCCTTTGCAATAAACCACGTGTCCGTCTCTCTCACACATACACAACACACATGTACATGTACGCATACACACACAAATGTATACACATGTAGACGTAGATATACATGATATGTACATACGTGCAAATATACATACCTATGTACATACATACATACATACATACATACGATACGTACATACATACATACATACATACATGTGTACATACATATATACATACATACATACATGTGTACATACATACATGTGTACATACATACATACATACATACATACATACATAATGTGTACATACATGCATACATACATACATACATACATACATGTGTACATACATACATACATACATGTGTACATACATACATACATGTGTACATACATACATACATACATGCATACATACATACATACATACATACATGTGTACATACATGCATACATACATGCATTTATACATACATACATACATGTATACATAAGTAGCTTTACATGCATACGTATATACATACATATATACATACATATATACATAATACATACATACATGTGTATATACATAGTTATACATACAATACGTGTGTATGCACTGAAAACAAATGCAACTGCTTAACTTGAACGTACAATCGTTTGACATCTCTCATCATGATGTCAGTGAGAAAACGTTTTTCTGCTGTTGACAAAACTGTCATTGCTGCTGATGCCTCTTGATACGTCTGTCATTGTCCTTGATGTTATTGTTATTATGGGATGACGTGGTACACAACAATGTTTCTGTTAATAAAACAATGTGGAAATCTGTTCTAAACCATGTAAAATATTTCTGTAATTTTATGGCTTCGTGACCATGACCTAAATGTAACGTTGTTCTTTTTGTGATTCATTTTTTTTTCATCCATGCATCATGTTGTTAATTTTTGTAATATTTGGCTACCTTGATCCATGCATTAATTTTTGTAAAGTTTTTTGTAGTTTTAATATTTTTGCTATATTGTGACCTATGTTCAATGTTGTTGTTTTTGTTTTGATATGTCGTTAGTATTTTGAATACTTTTATTATGTGAATTCCTGCGTGCTTATAATATGAAGAGATATTTTGAAAACCAGACGCAAACACATGTCATCACGTTTGTACATAATAATCAATGTCATAATGTAAATGATTTCTCTTACTTTCATAGTTTGCTTAATGCACAAACCGTTCTTCTTTTTATTTGTATGTTACCTGTATATATCTCTATGTATTTATTTCATTATTTATTCATTTATCTATTTTCATTTTATTTGTGTACTAATTTATTTACTTATTTCTTTAGTTATCTTTTTATATTTGTATTCATGCATCTAGCTGTTCAGTAGTTATGATTATGATTATTATTACTGTTATTTCGTTATTGTTATTATTATCATTGTTATCAATATTATTATTATTATATTGTTATTGTTATTATTAATATTATTCTTATCATTATTATTATTGTTATTGTTATTATTATTATTATTATTATCATCATCATCATTATTATTGTTATTACTATTATTATTGCTGTTTTTGTTGTTGTTGTTATTATCATTTTGATTATTATTATTCACTATGTTCATCAGCAAGACGATTATTATTGTTGTTGTTGTTATTATTATTATTATTATCATTATTATTATTATCATTATCATTATTATATTATTATTATCATTATTATTATTATCATAATTATTATTATTATCATCATTATTATTATCCTTTTATAATAATTGCCTCATTATCATTACTATTGTCATCAACATTATTATTGTTGATACTATTATTGTTATTTTCATTCATTAGTATCATCGTCATCATTGCTATTATCATTATTGGTATTATCATCATTACAAGTGTGCTTCCTGCATTTGTTGTCAAATTAAATGTTTGATCTATAACTACATGCCTCTGTACGCTTTTCAGGCCTCTGTGTGTGTATGTGTGTTGTGTATGTGTGTGTGTATGTGTGTGTGTGTGTGTGTGTGTGTGTTTGTGTGTGTGTGTGTGTGTGTGTCTGTGTGTGTGTGTGTCTGTGTGTGTGTGTGTTTGTGTGTGTGTGGTGTGTATGTGTGTGTGTGTGTGTGTCTGTGTGTGTGTGTCTGTGTGTGTCTGTGTGTGCGTATGCCTGTGTGTGTGTGTGTGTGTGTGTGTGTGTGTCTGTGTGTGCGTATGTCTCTGTGTGTGTGTGTGTGTGTGTGTGTGTGTGTGTGTGTGTGTGTGTGTGTGTGTGTGTGTGTGCACGCGTGCATGCGTATGTCTGTTTACTGGGTCTGGGCCCAAAATCCTAGGCACAGGTCACAACCCCCTGACACCCCCACCCCACCCCCTCTCCCATCCACACTCCACCATCTTCCTATACCATACCCCATCTTCTTCTCAATACATTGCTCTCTCGGTTTCTGTCTCTGTCTGTGTGTCTGTCTGTCGGTCGGTCTGTCTGTCTGTCTTTCTCTGTGTCTGTGTGTGTCTTTCTGTGTCTGTGTGTATGTTTGTCTGTGTGTCTGTCTGTCTATGTGTCTGTCTATCTGTCTGTGTGTCTGTCTGTCTGCCTGTCTGTCTGTGTGTGTGTCTGTCTGTCTGTGTCTGGCTGGCTGTCTGTCTGTCTATCTATCTGTCTGTCTGTCTGTGTCTGTCTGTCTGTGTGTCTGGCTGGCTGGCTGGCTGTCTGTCTGTCTGTCTGTCTATCTCTGTGACTGTGTCTTTCTGTGTCTGTGTGTGTACGTCTGTATGTCTGTCTGTCTGTATGTCTGTCTGTGTGTGTGTCTGTCAGTCTGTCTGTGTGTCTGTCTGTGTGTATGTCTGTCTGTGTGTCTGTCTGTCTGCCTGTCTGTGTGTCTGTCTATCTCTGTGTCTGTGTTGCCTGTCTCTGTCTGAATGTGTGTGGGTGTGTCTGTGTCTGTGTCTGTGTCTGTATGTCTGTGTGTGTGTGTGTGTGTGTGTGTGTGTGTGTGGTGTGTGTGTGTGTGTGTGTGTGTGTGTGTGGCACGCATGCGTGCGTATGTCTATATTTGTGTAAGAGTGTGTGTGTGTGTGTGTTTGTGCATGTGTACGTGTGTGGGTGCGAGCGGTTGTGTGGTTGTTCGAGTATGTGTGCGTGCGTCCACCGTGTGTATTATGCATAAAAAGATAGTAATGCGAGAATATTATATTGACGATTTACGTTATCTGGCCCAACAAGAAAGTGTTGTTGTTGTCGTCGTCGTCGTCGTCGTTGTTGTTGTTGTTGTTCCTATGCAAAATACAACAAGCATGCTTTGCAATATACTGCACAGACTGCTTATTGTTATTGTTGTTTAAAGCCCAGCCGACTGCGTAGAGCCATGTCAGGGCTATAACCACCTCAAAACACAAAACTTCAACAGGAAAAACAACAACAGAAAAGTAAGTACACATATCAATGCATTCGTACACATAATCTAAGGACATGCCCCCCAGCGTTGACTACATCATCATCATCATGTCGAGCTTGCCGGCTTATTTGCTTTCTTTAGCTAGATAATAACTTGCGGTCGCCACTCCATATAAGTGTGAGCAGTAGTTCTCTGACTGAACTAGGTGACCTTGGGCGTCTCTGTCCAGCGTCTTGTGTACTTCACCGTTGACTAAGCTATAAGCAAAGTTCCTCCGCTGATGTGCACATCCGCCATGCTGCTCTCCATGGTTTCCTTGTAACCCCAGCAAGGGTGGCTGATGGATGGCGTTGACTACTCAGTCCAATTAATCGCACAAGGGATTAAAAAAAACACCTGAGTACAGAATTGAAACATAATAAGGACGCTTAAAACTATATATAATATAATAATATAATAATATATTTTATTTATATAGCGCAAAATCTTGACAAAATCAAATCTAAGCGCTGAGCGTATACATGCATACATACCTACATACATATGAGCGTATACATGCATACATACATGCTTACATACTTACATACATAAATCTAAGCTGAGCGTATACATGCATACATACATACATACATAAATCTAAGCGTATACATACATACATACATACATACATACGTACGCACATGCATACATAATAATTACAATATTTATATAGCGCAAATCTCGACAAAATCAAATCCAAGCGCCGAAAAGACACACACGCACACACGCACGCACGCACACACACGCACGCACACACACACACACACACACACACACACACACACACACACATGCATGGCCACAAATGGGGAGAAAAGAATAAAAAGCAATAAAAGCAAGAATAAAACCAATGGAAAACCACAGAGAGCACAACATATAAAAACAGGCCTAAATTACCCAAAATTGCTCCTGCCTATCTCACTTCCCTAGAGCCTAAAATACACTCAACACATGTACCCAATTATCAATCCTGAGAAAAGTACGTAAGATTTATCAAACACATACAGGTGAACGGACCAGCAAGGCAAAAGAAAATGATAGGAAGAAATGACAGAAAGCAAAGGAGGAAGAAAGAAACAGAGTAAGAGAAAAGAGGAAATTTCTAGCACAGAATTTCCAGAAGGTGGGGGTACCATTCATACTCAAAGAGCCCCCAGCATCCCCGTCGGGGGGTGGGGGGTGGGGGAGCTTTCATTTACACTCTCTGTGACGCTCGCTCAAGTCTGGGAAGGAGCTGGATGGAGACAAAAAATCCCACAAGCTTTTTGATAGGACTGACGGTGTTCAAACCTACAGTCTTCCAGTCTTTACTAAAGACATAAAAATAGGAGCATCATCATCAAGCGCATTGCCACATGGCGCTGGCGATCATGGCCTTCCATCTGTTTCTATCCCTTGTTGCCTCAAGCACCTCTTCCACCCTCTCTGTCCTCAGCCACCCTGCAATTCCGTCCAATATTTTCTCCCTGGGTCTATCTGGTGCTCTCTTTCCCTCTGGCTTCACCGTTGTGACCAGGTGCTCAATTCCCCTTTCCTCATAAAATGGCCTATACATGTTGCCTGTCTTTTCCTAATCTTCCTTATGAATGATCTTCTTGTGTCTGCCTCCATCAAGTCTGTCTCGTTTGTTTTCTTTGCTGTCAAATGGAACTCTCAACATTCTTCTAAGAAACCACGTCTCGGCTGCTTCAATCTTGTTCTGGCTTTACCTCCTGATTGTCCACGCCCCACAACCGTGTAACATCATCGGTTCTATACAACATTCAAAAACCCTCCAAAAAAATAAGAGCAAGAATGGCAAAAACAAAACAAAAACTAAAAAGAAAAAACAACAGAATATGATCAAACTTAATCAACATTTAGAAAGACTGAAGCATACCAACAGATCTTAACCCTTTGACCCCCGCACCCTATCCACCAACTGCAAAAAATAACTTAACCCCTTGACTCCCTCACCTTATCCACCAGCTTCCTGCAGGAAGCTGATGAATAGGGTAAGGGAGTTAAAGGGTTAAGGTTTTAGCTTTGCTAGCACAGTTGACAATACAGGATGCTGATGGACAGGGTGCAGGAGTCAAAGGGTTAAAATCAACATTCTAAAATGTCTGATCTGGCCAGTAATGCTACATGGCTGTGAGGCCTGGACATGCAGAAATGCGGATGAAAAGATTTATTTTTTAAACTTGTTTTTAATTGATTTTTTGACAAAACACAAATAAAGACAATGAATGCGGAACATTATTACAATGTCATTGGTAAAACTAAACAATATTTATGTACAATGGATCGAGCAAAACGCATATACATACATCATGTCTACTTGTCTGTTGTATGTTTTTAAACAATGTAAAGTCATTTAATTTATACAGTCTTAGATTTTAGTTGTTGTTGCTGTTTGTTTGTTTTTTTGGTTTTTGTTTGTTTGTTTGTTTGTTTGTTTGTTTTTGTTGGTTTGTTTTTGTTTGTTTGTTTGTTTTAAATTTATTGTATTCGTTTTCAGCAAAATTTCATGATAAACATATCAGCAAAGCAAGGTCGTTTGTATCAGACTCAAAGTTTAAAATACACGCAAAACGTCTACATCTCTAACAGAGGTTCTATGTGCATGAATTTACACTTTCAATTTCAGCGCTTAGATTTGATTTTTGTCAAGATTTTGCGCTATATAAATATTGTAATTATTATTATTAATTATTATCATTGTGTATAAGACAAAAAGTCAACTATAAACAGGCAGGTCATACAGAAACCATTCATACATGGATGAAATAATATCAAAGCAGCAGAGATGTTCTTCTACATGCGGCTTCTTAAGAGTCAAATGGACAGATAAAAGACAAAATGAAAGTATTTGGAATGAAATTCAGTCTAACATCAACTACTCGCAGAAATCAACAAACAGAAAAATGAAATACATCGGCCGTGTAGACCCAGGGAGAAAATATTGGACTGACTTGCAGGGTGGCTGAGGACAGACAGGGTGGAAGATGTGCTTTGCGGCAATAAGGGATAGATGCATATGGAGGGCCATGATCGCGAACGCCATGCAGCAGAGCACTTGATGATAATGATGATGATGATGATGATGATGATGATGATGATGATGATGATGATGATGATAATGATGATGATGATGATGATGATGATGATGATGATGCAACCCCCAACACCGACACAACGCTAACGTCAACAGTTTGATAGGGAAAAGTTCAAGCCAAAACAAATCCGGGCAGACCACCAAACATCAGCAGCATCAGCGGTTTGAAGGTCTATGAATTAGTGTATAAATAACAGCAAACGGCACAACCTTGAGACAGGTTGATAAGTTTAATTACCTGGGAACGATCATTTCACCAGACGACAGATGCACATCAGAAATAGCCAGCAGAAACGGCCAAGCCAAAACAGCATTCGAGAAGATGAAAAGCATTCTTACCAACAAATGTCTATCAATTAACATCAGGAAGAGAGTTCTTGAATGTTGTATAGAACCAATACTGTTATACGGTTGTGAGGCGTGGACAATCAACGAGCAAAGCCAGAACAAGATTAAGGCAGCCGGGATGTGGTTTCTCAGAAGAATGTTGAGAGTTCCATGGACAGCAAAGAAAACAAACGAGACAGTCTTGATGGAGGCAGACACAAGAGGATCATTCATAAGTAAGATTAGGAAAAGACAGGCAACACTTGTAGGCCATTTTATGAGGAAAAGGGAATTGGAGCACCTGGTCACGATGGCAAAGCTGGAAGGGAAGAGAGCACCAGGTAGACCCAGGGAGAAAATACTAGACGGACTTGCAGAGTGGCTGAAGACACTCTCAACATCCTGCTTAGAAACCACATCTCGGCTGCCTCAATCTTGTTCTGGCTTTGCTTGTTGACTGTCCACGCATAGAATGTGTGGCCGGCATAATACTTAAGAGAATCAGAACGTGTATTTAATACAACCAGACAAGACTGGCACAAATTTCGGCCAATTGGCCTTTGTCAAGTTTAGTCTTTGTCTCACACTGAATGCAGCAGCAGGGAAGTTTCAGTCTTTTTCTCCTAATTTTTGTATTTGGTGTTCGTTTGTTTGTTTGTGATCTTGCACATGACAAAGACAAGTTGACCAAAAATTTGCGCCTGTCTTGTCTGGTTGTATTAAATACGCGTTCTGATTCATTTTTCGTGGGTTTTTTTTTCTGGTTCCAACTGGCCTTTATCAAGCGTGGAAGTAAGATCACAAACGAACAAACACCAAAAAAAAAAATTAGGAGGAAAAAACTGAAACTTCCCTTCTGCTTCGTCCAGTGGGAGAAAAGGACTTAAATGACATCATAATGTGCTTGTGTGTAAATGTGATGTGTGTGTGTGTGTGTGTGTGTGTGTGTGTGTGTGTGTGTGTGTGTGTGTGTGTGTGTGTATGTGTGTGTGTGTGTGTGTGGTGTGTGTAGTGTGTGTGTGTGTGTGTGTATGTGTGTGTGTGTGTGTGTGTGTGTGTGATGTGTGTGTGATGTGTGTGTGTGATGTGTGTGTGTGTGTGTGTGTGTGTGTGTGTGTGTGTGTGTGTGTGTGAGTGTGTGTGTGTGTGTGTGTGTGTGTGTGAGTGTGTGTGTGTGTGTGTGTGTGTGTGTGTGTGTGTGTGTGTGTGTGGTGTGTGTGTGTGTGTGTGTGTGTGGTGTGTGTGTGTGTGTGTGTGTGTGTGTGTGTGTGTTGTGTGTGTGTGTGTTGATGGTTGTCCTGCTTGCTTGAACGCTGGCAGTCACACTTGCTTTGGATTCTGCATAATACTCTTTCTTACGGTTCCCCGGAAGAAATGGGAAGAATTGTTTCAGGTCGGGACAGATTTGGAAAAGTTTGTTGAATGTCTGGTTGTTCCATTCCGCTTACCAGATAATTTTCACGTAGGTTTGCGTTTCGGGTTTCAGATCTGTGTATTGGGATGAAGGATTTAGACACCTTTTTTCCGTTCGCGCATTCTTGGTAAGGCTGACAGCTTTTTCACTGCCATGAACACCAAAATGGCCAAGAATCCAGGCAAGATCAATGTTATAACTGTCATCTTATGGTGAGAGATACATATGGATATGGATACAGATAATGTAGTCATCAAAGGCCATGGCCCCTGATATTGCAAAGAAATTGATATGCATAAATATGCTTGAATATGCATAGATACAAAAGACATCTTGAACGTACAAGCTTATACAACACAAAACAATAATCTACAAGATGTTACATACATGCATCCCAGATTTAACAGATCTGTACAAGTAAATGGCAAGCCGTGTAGTACATCCTTCCTGGGAAGATGCCGTAAGTTATTGCTATTTTTGTTTAAACCCCAGCCGCCTGTGTAGAGCCATATCAGGGCTATGACCGTTTCAAAACATACACAATATTTTAACAAGTAAAAAAAAAAGGAGACGAAAATTAAATACGCATACCAATGCATTCGCACAAATAATCTAAGGAAATGCCCACGGCGTTGGCCACTTCGTCCAACTTATCACACAGGGGATTAAAAAATACATAACTGAATTCAAATTGAAACATAACAAAGGACATAACTCTTGAGAGTCACGGAGTTATCTCCCATGTAGAATTTCTCAAACCCAACACAGTTTGCGCTACCCATTCAGCTAACATAGACGCAGCCACAAAGCATAAAGTGGTAAGCTCAGAACATTCCTGGCTGCGTCTATGCCAGCTGAATGGGTATTTAAAATTCTTCCTGCTTCCCTCTTATTTCCTTTGGTACAACAAAGAACACTTAAGCATATATATAAAAACGGGTCTAAATTACCTAAAATTGCTTCAGAATATCTCATTTCCCTAGAGCCAAAAATGCATTTAAATACACGTACCCAACTATCAATCCTAAGCGAAAGTATGTAAGACTTTATCGAATACATACATGTGAATGGACCAGCAAGGCAAAAAATGATAGGAAGAAATGACAGAAAGCAAAAAAAAAGCAAGGCAGAAACAAAGAGAGTGACAGAAAAGAGGAAATTTCCAACACATAATTTCCAGAAGGTGGGGATACTATTTATGCTGAGAGCACCCAGCATCCCCACGGGGCAAAGATTACCATAAGTAAAGCCAAGTCTGAATAATGAAGATTGTTTAATTATTAAAGCATTTTTATGGAATCAATTTTATAGATTTCTGAAATCATTCACGACAGGACAACAAAAAGAAAAACAGATTTCATTTTCTCATGCATCTTTACATGTATACAGGGGGGGGGGGGTGTAAAATTAGGTATACAGTTATGAGAAAAGAAAACACGTACAATAGTCATTGTATTTATTATACAAACAAATGAATATTGCATATACATGTAATAACAAGCACAGCCTTAATCCCTCAGATACTCAAACTGCTTGACGTCAGTATTCACACACTCCTCTAATCGAGAGCAGAATTAAGCATTATGATAATGATGTGATACTTACTGTATACCTACTTTTGCACCTCCCTGTATAATGAACAAATAAGGTCACAAATACTGTGTGTGTGTGTGTGTGTGTGTGTGTGTGTGTGTGTGTGTGTGTGTGTTGTGTGTGTGTGTGTGTGTGTGTGTGTGTGTGTGTGTGTGTGGCCGAGAGAGAGAGAGAGAGTGAGACAAACAGACAGACAAAAAGACACAGAGACAGACAGAGACAGAGATATAGAGAGAGCAAAACGTTGAACATGTTGAAATCATCACTTCTACTATCATTATCAAATCTGTTATTATTATAACAAAGATAATACAATAATTATATTACAAATATAAAGGCAATAAGATAATATACGAGGGAGAGAGAGAGAGACAAGGGCGAAAAGAAAGCGAGACAGGGAGAGACAGAGACAGGGAGAGACAGAGACAAAAAGGGACAACCATGAGCCATCCTCGTTCAAAGAGAGATAATCCACGCTGAGCCTGACAACGATTGAAAGCCGAATACTAGTACTCTCCCTTTAAGTACCACGGTACTCCGTATCCTAGGGACGGTCATAAATCAGAATGAATATTGATCGGGTATCTGTCAAATCTTTTCAGGATATCGAGTGAACAGTAAAAATATATGAACTTCCTATTTTGTCTCTTTCTTTTTTTTTTCTTGTTACCTAAGGTTCTGATTTTATTCAAATGTGCACTGAAATGAGAGAGCGCGCGCACACACACACACACACATACATACACACACACACACACACACACACACACACACACACACACACACACACACAACATATATATATATATATATATATATATATATATATATATATATATATACACACAAACACACACACACATATACACACACACAAAACACACACACACACACACACACAAAACACACACACATACACACACATACACACACACACACACACACACACACATCATAGGCGTCCTTCAGTCTCGGAAGACTATGGAGTTGCGCTCTGGGTGCCTATTCTGGTGCAGCGCCGGGTGTGGCTGGCCAGTCCGACGCGGGAATGACAGTCCCTGTGGCAGAGGGCACAGATGAAGTCTGACGCTGGTCTGTCTGCCTGGGCTGCAGCCTTTCTTCTCGTTCTCTTTTCCTCGTGCCGCTGAGCGAGTGTCTCTTCGAACTTGGAGAGACCTTTCTGCACAGTCTGTCTCCAGGCTGACCGTTCGAGGGCTGTTGCTTCCCAGTTGTCTTTGTCGATATTCAAGGCTTTTAGGTCCCTCTTGCACACGTCTTTGAATCGCAGCTGTGGTCTGCCTGTGGGACGTTTTCCCTGCACCAGTTCTCCGTAGAGGAGGTCTTTGGGGATCCGTCCGTCGTCCATGCGCACGGCATGGCCAAGCCAGCGCATGCGTCTCTGTTTCAGCAGCGTGTACATGCTGGTGCATCCAGCTCTTTCCAGGACAGTGTTGTTCGGGACCTTGTCCTGCCAGGTGATGTTTAGAATGCGTCGGAGGCTACGCATGTGAAAAGCATTGAGCTTTTGCTCTTGTCGGGCACGCAAAGTCCAGGACTCGCTGCCATACAGGAGGGTGCTCACGACGCAGGCTCTGTAGATCTGGATTTTTTGTGTGCTCAGTCAGCTTGCTGTTGTTCCATGCTTTCTTCGTCAGTCTGGTCATGGTGGTAGCTGCCTTGCCGATGCGCCTGTTGAGCTCTATGTCAAGTGAGAGGGTGTCTGAGATTGTTGAGCCCAGATAAACAAAGTCATGGACGACATCCAGTTCATGGTCATTGATGCTGATGGCTGGGGGAGAGTCAACATCCTGTCCCATGACCTGTGTTTTCTTCAAGTTTATGGTAAGCCCGAAGTTTTGGCAGGCATCGCTGAAGCGAGTCATGAGCTGCTGTAGGTCCTCAGCTGAGTGGGCGGTTACTGCCGCGTCGTCTGCAAAGATGAAGTCACGCAGGCACCTCAGCTGGACTTTGGTCTTGGCTCTTAGTCTGGAGAGGTTGAAGAGCTTACCGTCTGTCCTGGTTCGGAGGTATATGCCTTCAGCTGCAGGACCGAATGCGTGTTTCAGCATCACAGCAAAAAAGATTCCAAACAGGGTGGGAGCCAGGACGCAACCCTGTTTCACTCCGCTCCGTATGTTGAAGGCAGCTGATGTTGAGCCGTCAAAGACGACGGTGCCTTTCATGTCTTCGTGGAAGGATCTGATGATGCTGAGAAGTTTGGGTGGACATCCAATTTGGGGAAGGATTTTGAAGAGGCCATCCCTACTGACCAGATCGAAGGCCTTTGTGAGGTCTATGAAGGCAACGAAGAGTGGCTGCCTTTGCTCCCTGCATTTCTCCTGAAGTTGTTTGAGGGAGAAGATCATGTCTATAGTGGATCTGTTGGCACGGAATCCGCACTGCGATTCAGGGTAGACTTGCTCTGCGAGTACCTGGAGCCTCTTCAGTACTACTCGTGCGAAGACTTTCCCAACGATACTGAGGAGGGATATGCCGCGATAATTATTGCAATCGCTTCTGTCACCTTTGTTTTTGTACAGTGTAACGACGTTAGCATCCCTCATGTCTTGTGGTACTTCGCCTTCACTCCAACAGAGGCAGAGGATTTCATGCAACACGGTGATGAGTGTCTCTTTACAGCACTTCAGTACTTCGGCGGGAATACCGTCTTTCCCTGGTGCCTTGCCAGAGGCAAGAGAGTCCAGGGCTTCGCTGAGCTCATCTATGGTTGGTTCTCTGTCAAGCTCTTCCAGCTCTGGTAGGCACTCTATGGCATTCAGGGCGTCTTCTGAGACTACAGTTTCCCTTGCATATAGCTCAGTGTAGTGTTCTACCCAGCGCTCCATCTGTTGTTCTCTGTCTTGAATCACCTCCCCTGTAGCTGATTTCAAAGGAGCAGTTTTCTTTTGCGTTGGGCCCAATGCCTGCTTGATGCCTTCATACATCGCCTTGATGTTGCCTGTGTCAGCCGCAATCTGAATCTGGGAGCAAAGCTGAAGCCAATAGCCATTGGCGCATTGTCTGGCACACTGCTGGACTTTGCTGCGAGCAGCGCGGAGAACCTGGAGGTTCTGCTCACTGGGATTGCTTTTGTATGCTGTCAAGGCGTTTCTCTTGGCCTCGATGACTGGTGTCATTTCTTCTGAGTGGGCTTCGAACCAATCAGCTGACTTGCTGGTCTTTTTGCCAAATGTAGACATGGCGGCATTGTAGACAGCATCTCTGAAGTGTTCCCATCGGTCTTGGGCGTTTGCAGTGGATGGGCCAGGGAGAGAATCCTCCAACACACGCGCAAACTCCTCCACTTTTCTTTGATCGCGTGTTTTGCTGGTGTCAATGCGAGGTCGGCCCTCCTTTCTCGTACGGTGCAGTCTCTTCGCGCGGAGCTTCACATTGCTGCACACCAAAGAGTGGTCAGTGTCACAATCGGCGCTCTGGTAGCTGCGAGTGATCTTGATGCTAGAAAGGTTGACACGTCTGGTGAGGATCAGGTCGAGCTGGTGCCAGTGTTTGGATCGCGGGTGTCTCCAGGAGACTCGATGCTGAGGCTTCGTGTTGAAGAAGGTGTTACTGACGCACAACCCATAATGACAACAGAGCTCTAGCAGGCGCTGGCCATTCTCGTTCATTTTCCCAGTGCCGAACTGACCCAAGCAGGTGGGCCAGGAATTGTAATCGACACCCACTCTGGCGTTGAAATCGCCGGCGATGAACAGTAGTTCTCTGTCAGGAATTCTCCTTATAGCAGCACTGAGGTCGTCATAAAACTTGTCTTTTGCTTCTGCTGTGGATGCCAAAGTTGGTGCGTAGGCACTGATTAGACTGACTGGTCCTGAGGTAGTTTGGAGTCGGAGAGACAGGATTCGCTCTGTTCCTTCTGCTGGTGGGGTTATGGATCCCAATAATCTGTTTCTAACTGCGAATCCCATGCCGTGTTCTCTGACCTCGTCTGATGGTTTGCCCTGCCAGAACAGGGTGAAGTCTCTCTCCCTCACAGATCCTGTTTCTGGGAGCCTGGTTTCTTGAAGGGCGACGATGTCCATCTGCAGTCTGCTCAGTTCTCTGTCGATGACGGCTGTCTTGCGAGCATCATTTACTTCTTGCAGATCGTCAGAAAAGCCTGGTGTCATTGTCCTTACGTTCCATGTGCCCAATTTCAGGGCGGGAGTTTTCGTTTTTCTGTTGCCTGGTGCACAGTTGTCGATCCGCTTGTCGGTTTTCACCCTAAACCCCACGCACCCAGTGAGGCTAACGGACCGTGGCGGGGCAGCACCTTACTGGCTGGGGGCTGCCCAGCTTAAGGCGGGCGGTAGCTGCCCAGTGAGATGCAATGACCTCTCCCACCGTCGGAAGCAGCCCCTGGCGTCTGACTCTACGCCAATTGAGTATGCAGACTTAAAACCGGTAAACTGCTACTTCCCGTGTTTAGTCGACGCTACAAAGCGAAGCTGGAGTGACCTCTCCAGAGCGCAAGGCCTGGGTAAGTAAGTGTGGAGGGCAAGCTGTTACCCATGCAGCAGACCCCCCCTCTCCACGTCGCTGGAATACACACACATATATATATTATACATATATACACGCGCACGCACGCGCGCACACCACACATACACACTCTCACACACATATATACACCGTCTAATATCATTCATAGTGAAAAGACGTTAAATCAAAGAAATAACAAACACACACACGCGCGCGCGCGCGCGCACACACATGCACATGCACACGCACACGCACGCACACACACACACACACACAAACACACAAACATACACACACACACACCACACACACACACACACACACACACACACACACACACACACACACACACACACACACACACACACACACACACACACACAGACACACACACACACACACACATAAACACCCGTTTTCATAATCATATCCACTAATCCAGCTGATACAGGCACTCAAAATTTTCTCTTGACCTCTATGTGTGTCGTTACAAGTTTTCTTGACAACAACACAGACATACACTGATCACCATGGCGTAGTGGTTATGACAATGGATTGAGGACAGAGAGGTTGAAGGTTCGAATCCCCACCCACTATGTCACTGTGGGGTTAAATGTGTGTGTGGGAGGGAGGGGAGTAGGGGGAGGGAGAGAAAACTAAGCCGGCTTCTACATGTACTTACAAGTTACACGTTAGTGTACAGGCTCATTGGGAAGACTGGTGCTATGCAAGTCTCACCCACTTCGGGTATTCTGTACTTTCTGTGTGTGTGTGTGTGGTGTGTGTGTGTGTGTGTGTGTGTGTGTGTTGTGTGTGTGTATGTGTGTGTGTGTGTGTGTGTATGTGTGTGTGTGTGTTGTGTGTGTATGTGTGTGTGTGTGTGTGTGTCCGTGCATGTGTGTGTGTGTGTGTGTGTGTGTGTGTGTGTGTGTGTGTGTTGTGTGTGTGTGTGTGTGTGTGTGTGTGTGTGTGTGTGTGTGGTGTGTGTGTGTGTGTATGTGTGTGTGTGTGTTGTGTGTGTATGTGTGTGTGTGTGTGTGTGTGTGAGTGTGTGTGTGTATGTATGTGTGTGTGTGTGTGGTTAGAGAGAGAGAGAGTGGGTGTGTGTGTGTGTGTGTGTGTGTGTACATGCAAGTGTGTGTGTGTACGTGTGTGTGACTGTAGGTTTTGTGTGTTTGAGTGATTGTTTGTGTATGTGCATGTACGACTCTGTGTGTGTGTGTGTGTGTGTGTGTGTGTGTGTGTGTGTGTGTGTGTGTGTGTGTGTGTGTGTATGTGTGTGTGTTCGCTATTTCTTTGATTTAACGTCTTTTCATTATGAGTGATGTTAGATGGGTGTGTATGTGTGTGAGAGTGTGTATGTGTGGTTTGTGCGTGTAAGTGTATGCCCGCGCGCGCGCGTGTGTGTGTATACGTTTGTGAGAGAGAAACACACAGGGGCATGTGTGTGCGTGTGGGGTGTGTGTGGTGGTTGGGGTGTTGGTGGGTGGTAATGTGTGTTAGTGTGTATGTGTGCAGTTGTGTGTTGTGTGTTGTGTGTGTGTGTGTGTGTGTGTGTGTGTGTGTGTGTGTGTGTGTGTGTGTGTGTGTGTGTGTGTGTGGCAGTGACTCATCTAGAGAGGGGATAAAGTTTATTTAAGGATCATCGCACTCAGGGAAGTTACCTGTGTGCTCACCTTTTTTATTTCGTCCCATTTTCTGCGCAACCTTAATGGCCACAGAAACTGGAACAGTTTTTTACAATGACATGATGATGATGTCGATGTCGATGATAATCATAATGCTGTGGAGTTCCATCTAGGATTGAGACTGCGTGACAGGGCTGTACTCTACGATTACTATCATAATATATCCTGGCGTCAACCAGGCCCGAGAGATACAAACACCTGCGGTGCTGGTCGGAAAATTTGAGCAACACCCTCAATGACGCATCCGTGAAGTGAATGAGACTCGACTGTGTGGTCCCAGTCTTCCCCAATGAGCCCATAGCACGCCCAACTCTGGGTAGGAGCCTGTTAGATCTGAAAAATCCCACAATTTTTAAAGGGACTGGTGGGGATTCGAACCCACAACCTTCCAGTCGGTAGTCCGTAGCACTAACCACTACACCACGGCGACTGATTAAGGGGAGGAAACTTGACTGTGTGGCCCCAGTCTCCCCAAGGAACCAATAGCACACTCAAGTGTGGGTAGGAGCCTATTAGGGTTAAAAAAAAAAAACCACACACACACATTAAACGACTGAATAATACCAGTCGCCGTGGTGTAGTGGTTAACGCAACGGACTACCGACTGAAAAAATTGTGGGTTCGAATCCTCCATCAGTCCCTTTAAAAATAATTGTGGGATTTTCCGGCTTTAGCGGGCTCCTACCTAGAGTTGGGCGTATTATGGGCTCATTGGGAAGACTGTCGAGTCTCATCCACTTCACATTGATAGCGCTATTGAGGGTGTTGCTCAAATCTTGTGACCAGCACCGCAGGTGTCTGTATCTCTCGGGCCTGGTTGACGCCAGGATATATGATGATAGTATAGCGTAGAGTACAACCCTGTCACGCAGTCTCAATCCTAGATGGAACATCATGGCATCATGGTTATCATCCTCATCGACATCGTCATCATCGCCTTGTAAAAAAAAAACTGCCGGCTTCTGTGGCCATTAAGGTGGCGCAGAAAATGGGACGTAAAAGAAAAGATTAGCACAAAGGTAACCTCGTGAGTGCGATGACCCTAAAAACAATAATAACAAAATAAATAAAATAAACGACTAAATATTTTTTGCAGACATGGGGGGTTTTGATTCCACGACCTCCCAGTCAACAGTCCGTTGCGTTAACACTTTAACTCCCTCAACCCATCCACCAACTGTAAAAACTTAACCCTTTGACTCCCTTCACCCTA
>JAPXFY010000032.1:39346259-39348759 GCA_030674185.1 Monoplex corrugatus | reverse complement strand
CAAAACAGCATTCAAGAAGATGAAAAGCATTCTTACCAACAAATGTCTATCAATTAACATCAGAAAGAGAGTCCTTGAATGTTATATAGAACCAATACTGTTGTACAGATGCGAGGCGTGGACAGTCAGCAAGCAAAGCCAGAGCAAGATTGGGGCAGCCGAGATGTGGTTTCTCAGAAGAATGTTGAGAGTTCCATGGACAGCAAAGAAAACAAACGAGACAGTCTTGATGGAGGCAGACACAAGTAGATCACTCATAAGGAAGATTAGGAAAAGACAAGCATAATTTATAAGCCATTTTATGAGGAAGGGGGATTGGAGCACCTGGTCACAACGGGAAAGGTGGAGGGAAAGAGAGCACCAGGTAGACTCAGGGAGAGAATGCTGGACGGACTTGCAAAGTGGCTGGGGATGAGGAGGGTGGGGGAGATGCTGGGGGCAACGAGAGATAGAGATGGTTGGAAGTCCATGGTCGCCAACGCCATGCGGCAGGGCACCTGATGATGAGGAGGAGGAGGATGAGCGAATCGAAGGGTTAAGTGTTTTGCTTAGCTAGCATACTTGACAATGCAGGATGCTGGTGGACAGCGTGTGGGAGTCAAAGGGTTAAATTAATCGCTTCGGCGTTTTAATTAGGTTGTTTCATTTGTTTTCTTTTTGTTCTTCTTCTCGCTCTTGTTCTTTTTTTTTTTTCGCCTCTTTTCGCTGTGGTTTTCCTCCTCTGATAAGTTAAAAGAACGTTTGTTGTTATGGTTGACTGTTTTGAACACCTGGCCTGAACAAGCTGTTTCATAAGCACAGATCGGTATGCGTATAAACAGTTGTTAATTATCCCGCACGTGTCTGCCTAATGACAACACACACACACACACACACACACACACACACACACACACACACACACACACACACACACACACACACACACTCACACACACACACACACACACACGTACGCACGTACACAAACACACATTCAATAACTCTCACACACACATACACACACACACACACACATACACACTCACACACACGTACGCACGCACACAAACACACACTCACTCACACACACACACACGTACGCACATACACAAACACACATTCAATCACTCTCACACACACATAAAACACACACACACACATACACACACGTACGCACGCACACAAACACAGACTCACTCACTCACACACACAGACACTCACACACAAACACACACACACACACACAAACACACACACATAACACACACAAACACACACACCCACACCCACACACAAACACACACACAGAGAGAGACACATACACAAATGCACACACAAACACACACACACACACACACACACACACAAATACACACACACACACAAACAAAAACAAACACACACAGTGACACATACATGCATACACACACACATACACATGCACACACACACACACACAAACACATACACACACACACAAACAAACACAAACACACACACACAAACACACACACAAACACACCACACACACACACACACACACACACACACACAGACATATACATAAACACACACACACACAGACACAAACACACACACACACACAGACACATACATAAATACACACACACACATACACACACAGACACACACAGACACACACACACACACACACACACGCATACACAAACACACACACACAGACATACCACACACACACACACACACAAACACACACACACACACACAAACACACACACACACACAGCTGTTTCTGCAATATACTCACACTGATCGACAGCGTTAATGGACCGAACATAGCGACATAAACCTCTCAGTGTGTGTTGTGTGTGTGTGTGTGTGTGTGTGTGTGTGTGTGTGTGTGTGTGTGTGTGTGTGTGTGTGTGTGTGTGTGTGTCTATGTGTATGTGTGTCTATGTGTGTGTGTGTGTAAGTGTGTGTGTGTCTATGTGTGTGTGTGTATGTATGTGCGTGTAAGTGTCTGTGTGTATGTATGTGTGTGTGTATGTGTATATGTGTATGTGTGAGTGTATGTGTATATGTGTATGTGTGTGTGTGAGTGTGTGTGTGTGTCTGTATGTGTGTGTGTGTGCGTGTGTGTGTGTATGTGCGTGTGTGGTGTGTGTGTATATGTGTGTGTGTGTGTGTGTGTGTGTGTATGTGTCTGTGTCTGTGTCTGTGTCTGTGTCTGTGTGTGTATCACCATGTGCACTGTCGCACGTCGTTGGTGATCATGGCCCTCCATACGAATCTATCCCTGTCGCTGCAAATACATCTCTACCACTCTCTTCGCCCCCAGCCCCCCTGCAAGTGATTACATATTTATCAAAACTGTTGACAAGTTTATGATACAATACCACGTGATTACGTACCTATCAAACTGTTGACATGTTTATGACACAATACCATGTGATTTCATACCTATCAAAAGTGTTGACAAGTTTATGACAGAATACCATGCGATTACATAACTATAAAAGTGTTGCCTAGTTTATGA
>JAPXFY010000032.1:39331259-39338759 GCA_030674185.1 Monoplex corrugatus | reverse complement strand
TGTGAATGGACCAGCATGTCAGATAATGATAGGAAGAAATGAAAAAAAGCATGAAAAAACAAACAAAAAAACAAAACAAAGAGAGTGACAGAAAAGAGGAAATTTCTATCAGCACAGAATTTCCAGAAGATGGGGATACTGTTTATACTGAAAGAGCCCCCAGCATCCCCACGGGGGGAGATGCTGTGGTTGACTGAAACATTCAAGACAAAAGTTCTGTTGATTGTACTGTGCCTGTCATCATCAACTCAGTGCTGTGGACAAGCCTGTATCTGTGATAATGAAAACAATGATGTGTAAGTATACTCCAAGTTTTCTTCTAATCATCAAACACCAACTTCCCACCCCCACCCCCTACCCCCACGCCCACCTCCACCCCCACCCCCGTTGGGGTTCTTTCAGTATAAACAAATAGTATCCCCACCTTCTGGAAATTCTATGCTAAAAATTTCCTCTTTTCTGTCACTCTCTTTGTTTCTGCCTTGTTGCCTTGCTTTCTGTCATTTCTACTTGTCATTTTCTGCCTTAAATTAATGGCCCATTCACCTGTATTTTTTCGATAAAGTCTTACATACTTTTTTCTTGGGATTGATAATTGGGTACATGTATTTAGCGCATTTTTTGGCTCTAGGGAGGTGACATGTGCGGAGGCAATTTTAGGTAATTTATGCCTGTTTTTGTATGTTTTGGTGTCCTTTTGTATGCTTATATTTGTATTCAGGTGTGTTTTTTAAATCTCCCCTGTGCGATAGATCGGACGGAGTGATCCTGTCTTTGGATTATGTGCGCGAATGCATTGATATGTGTACTTAATTTTCTTTTCTTTTTTTCTTTTCCTGTTGAAGTTTTGTTTTGAAGCAGTTACAGCCCTGATATGGCTCTGCGCAGTCGGCTGGGCTTTAAACAACAATAAAAGTAAAGTAAAGTAACTGCCTCCCATAAAAACGTTTCAGTATGGACAGGTGAAGTAAGGTTGTGGGTTCGAATCCCAGGGTGTATGCTACAATTAGAACTGGCCTTCTCATTGTCCATTCTTAATATTATTGGTGTTCTGGTGGTGTCAGTATAGGGTTAGATAAGTCTCCCCATTAAAACTGGCATTCTCATTGTCCCATATTTACATCGTTGTTGTTCTAGTGGTGTCAGTATAGGATTACATATGTCCCCTCATTAAAACTGGCCTTCTCACTGGCCAATTTAACGTAATTGTTGTTCTGGCGGTGTCAGTATAGGATTAGATAAGTCCCCCCCATTAAAACTGGCCTTCTAACTGTCCCATCTTAACATCATTGTTGTTCTGGTGATGACAGTATAGGATTAGATAAGTCCCCCTAACCCTATTTCCCTGGGATGGTTATCCCCTTCGGTCATATCAACTGAGGTGGAATCCCGACGTAAAAACCGAGCCAAATCAATCAATCAATCTGTCAATCAATCAGTCAGTCAATCCATGCATCAATCAGTCCATAAATCAATCAATCAATCCATCAATCAATCAATCAATCAATCCATTAATCCATCAATCCATCAATCCATCATTCAATCAATCCATCATCCATCAATCCATCAATCCATCAATCAATCAATCCATCCATCCATCCATCAATCAATCAGTCAATCAATCAGTCAATCAATCAGTTGAAGAAAGGTACCATAGCCAAGGAAGACCGTTAAAGCGATACAAGGGCACTCTGTAGGCCAATCTCATCAACACCTGCAGTATTAACCCTTTGACTCTCACACCCTGTCCATCTCACCAGATGGCTGATGCACATCAGAAATAGCCAGCAGAATCGGCCAAGCCAAAACAACATTCAAGAAGATGACAAGCATTCTTACCAACAGATGCCTATCAATTAATATCAGGAAGAGAGTTCTTGAATGTTATGTAGAACCAATACTGTTGTACGGTTGCGAGGCGTGGACAGGCAACAAGCCAAGCCAGAACAAGATTGAGGCATCCGAGATGTGGTTTCTAAGAAGGATGTTGAGAGTTCCATGGACAGCAAAGAAAACAAACGAAACAGTCTTGATGGAGGCAGACGCAAGTAGATCATTCATAAGGAAGATTAGGAAAAGGCAGACAACATTCATAGGCCATTTTATGAGGAAAAGGGAATTGGAGCACCTGGTCACAACGAGAAAGCTGGAGGGAAGGAGAGTACCAGGTAGACCCAGGGAGAAGATACTAGACGGACTTGCAAAGTGGCTGAAGACAGGGAGGGTGGAAGAGATGCTTGAGGCAACAAGAGATAGAGACAGATGGAAGTCCATAATCGCCAACGCCATGCGGCAAGGCACCTGATGATGATGATGATGATGATCCTGTCCACCAGCATCCTGGATTGTCAACCATGCTAGCAAAGCCACAACAACATCTCTTTGACTCTCTCACCCTATCCACCAACTCCTGCAGGAAGCTGGTGGATAGGGTGAGGGAATAAAGGGTTAAGTTCTTTTGCAGCTGGTTAAGAGAAGGGTTAAGAGAAGTTCAACCCCCTAATACTTATCATGTTCCACTGTTTGACTCCCTCACCCTGTCCACCAGCACCCTGCATTGTCAACCATGCTAGCAAAGCAACAACCTCTCTTTGACTCCCTCACCCTATCCACCAGCTCTCTCTCCCCTTGTTTTGACTGGGAGGATGTCTTAAACTCACTGGGGATTCACGGAATAAGAGAGAGAGAGAGGACAGAGAGAGGACAGAGAGAAGAGAGTGAGAGAAAGGAAAGAGGGAGAGAGAGAGAAAGAGAAGGAGAGAGACAGCGAGAGAGAATGATAGAAAGAGACAGAGAAATAGAGAGCGAGAGGTAAGGGAGAGAAAAGATAGAGAAGAAGAGAGAGAAATAGAGAGAAAGGAGGGAGAGAGAGAGGGGGGGGAGAGAAAGAAAGAGAAATAGAGACAGAGAGAGAGAGAAATAGAAATGGAGAGAGAGGGAGAGAGACAGAAAGGGAAGAGAGAGAGGAGAGAGAGAGAGGAAGGAGAGCGAGAGAGAGGAGAGAGAGAAGAAGAAGAAGAAAAGAAGAGAAGAAGAGAGAGAGAGAAGAAGAAAAGAAAAGAAGAGGAGAGAGAGAGAATGAGAGAGAGGAAGGAGAGATACAGATACAGAGAGAGAAAGAGAGAGAGATAGAGAGGGATAGAGGGAGTGACAGAGAGAGAGAGTGAGGAAAGAGAGGTAGTGAGAGGGGAAGGAGACAGAGGGGGAGAGAGAGAGATTGGAGAGAGTGAGTGAGGAAGGAGAGAGAGAATGAGAGAGGAAGGACAGAGAGCGAGAGAGAAATAGAGAGACAGAGAAATAGAGAAAGAGGGAGAGAGAAGAGAGAGTGAGGGAGAGGGAGATAGAGACAGACAGAGAAATAGAGAGAGAGAGAAGAGAGAGAGTGATGGAGAGGGAGAGAGAGAGAAGAAGAGAGACAGAGAAATAGAAACAGACAGAGAGAGAGAGAGAGAGAGAAGGAGACAGACAGAGAAATAGAGACAAACAGAGAAAGAGAGAAAGAGAGAGAGAGATTTAAAGACCTGGGTCTCTTCCTCAGTCTGGCTCCACGACTGAAGAACTACTGTCATCACTTGGAGGCTTAGAATGCAAACTCCTTAATAAGCTGGATCAGTACATGCACTGTTGAACTCAACCGAAGTCTCCTAGTACCTAGCAACAGTGCTCAGAACCTCATCCAGTGGGTGGCCCCAGGGCGGCTTGACGTCCCTTGGCTCCAGTGGGCTGCCTGGCTCTGGGATTTCAACAGGATGAACTTGGAAGCTGATGGCGTTGATGAGGAGCCGCAGTGAGAGGCATGGGATTAACGCCATTGCCGTGGTACAGAATTTGGGACAGTCAAAGCCAAAAATGATATGAAGAAGGAATAATATCATGGTCTTTTTTTTTCTTTTATTGTTGTTTAAAGCCCAGCCGACTGCGCAGAGCCATATCAGGGCTATAACCGCTTCAAAACACACAATACTTCAATAGGAAAAAAAAGAAAAGAAAAGAAAATTAAGTACACATATCAATGCATTTGCGCACATAATCTAAAAGGACATGCCCCCGGCGTAGGACCATTCCGTCCGATTTATCGCACAGGGGAGATTTAAAAAACACACCTGAATACAAATATAAGCATACATAAGGACACCAAAACATGTATAAAAACAGGCATAAATTACCTAAAATTGATTCAGCATATTTCACCTCCTTAGAGCCAAAAATGCACTTAATACATGTACCCAATTATCAATCCGAAGAAAAAGTATGTAAGACTTTATAAAAAAAAATACAGGTGAATAGACCATTAAGGCAGAAAATAAGTAGAAATGACAGAAAGCAAGGCAACAAGGCAGAAACAAAGAGAGTGACAGAAAATAGGAAATTTCTAGCACAGAATTTCCAGAAGGAGGAGATACTATTTATACTGAAAGAGCCCCGGCAACCCATGGTCTAACAAAAATGTTAAGAAGAAGGAATATCATGATGGTTTAACATGTATGCACAAATGGTAATGATATCGGGTTTGCCAGTTTCCTTCTAACAGCGGTCGCGTCGAATTATTGATTCAAACCAAAAACAGAATCAAATAATTATTTTGTTTAAATCCCAGCGGATAGCGTAAAGCAAGATCAGGGCTATAACCTATTTCAAAACATACACAATACTTCAACAGGAAAAGTAAAAGGAAAAGAAAATTAAAAAAGAAAATCAAGTACACATATCAATACATTCGCGCACATAATCTAAAGAAGATGCTCTTGGCGTTGACCACTCCGTCCAATTTATCACAAAAGGAATTTAAAAAGAAACATACTTGAACATAAATTTAAACATAACTAAGCATATATAAAAACTGGCCTATATTTCATAAAATTTGCTTCTGCATATTTCATTTCCCAATAGCCAAAAATGCACTTTGTACTTGTACACAATTATCACTCCTAAGAGAAAGTACGTGAGACTTCATCAAACACATACAGGTGAACGGACCAGCAAAGGCAGAAAATGGTTGGGGGGAAAAAGAATGACCAGAAAACAAAGGATCAAAGCAAAAACAGTGACAGAAATGAGGAAATTAATTTCTGGCACAGAATTTCCAGAAGATGGGGGATACTGTTTGTACTGAAAGAGCCCCCGGCACCCCACCAAGGCGAAGGCAGAAAATGATAGCATGAAATGACAGAAAGCAAAGGAACAAGGCAGAAATGGACAGAGTGACAGAAAAGAGGAAATTTTTAGCACAGAATTTGCGGAAGGTGGGGACATTAATTACAATAAAAGAGCCTCCAGTATCCCCAAGGGGGTTAAAAAGATAATAAATCAACAAACAATGTTTGACTGATTCATAAACTCATCGCAGATCTGTGGGATAAAAGATTTGAAAAGATCAATGTATGGTGAAACATATACACGAAAGTACTGGAAGTGTAGCAGCTGGTAGAGCTATTGTTTTAAGGTAAGTTACCTACTGTATTGTTGTGTTGACTAAGAGATATAAATGATATAATAATTAATAATAATTACAATATTTATATAGCGCAAAATCTTGATAAAATCAAATCTAAGCGCTGAAGCAGACACACACGCAGGCACGCACGCTCGCACACACACGCACGCACACATACAGACACACACACACACACACACACACACACACACACACACACACACCCACACACACGCATGGCTATAAATGGGGAGAAAGAATAAAAGCAATAAAAGCAAGAATAAAAGCAATGGAAAATTATAGAGAGCATAGCATACAATTATATATTATAACCATGTGATTCCCTCCGAGCGGAGACAGGCTGCAGAGGGGAGGGTTGAGTGAGGTTAGGATTTTATGCAGGAGAGAAAAGGTGAGTTTTGAGAGCGGACTTGAAGGAGACAAAAGTAGGTTGCTGACGGACTGAGAGAGGAAGTTTGTTCCAGGAGAGTGGACCAGAAAAAGAGAAGGCTCGTGGACCATAGGTATTGAGCTTAGTGCGTGGAAAGCGAAGAGTCAGAGGATCAGAGGCAGAGCGGAGGGTACGTGAGGGAACATAGATCTCAAGTAGGCTTGACAGGTAATCGGGGGCTGCGTTATTGAGGCTTTTGTAGCACATGGTGTCTAGTTTGTACTGTATGCGCTTTGATACAGGGAGCCAGTGAAGTTGTGCCAGGAGAGGAGATATGTGGTCAGCTTTTTTCTTTTTGAGTACAAGGCGTGCAGCATTGTTTTGAATGCGCTGTAGGATGTGAATGGTGGAGGCAGGAAGACCAGACAGGAGTGAATTGCAATAGTCAATGCGAGACATTATGAAGGAGAGAACGAGTTTTGCAGTTGTTTCGACAGAGAGATACTTCCTGATCAGCTTTATACGATGGAGATGATAGTAGCAGGATCTGGCAGTTTGAGAAACAAAGTTGTTCATGGAGAGGGTAGAGTCAATGCAGACACCAAGGTTTTTAGCTGAATCAGAAATTGGGACTGATGTGTTACATAATGGGAGAGAAAGAGGAGGCAGCTGAGACAGTTTCTGACGGGTGCCAATGAGGATAGCTTCTGTTTTGTCGTCATTAAGCTGAAGTCTATTGTGTGTCATCCAGTTCTTAATGTCCGAGTAACACTCAGTGGTGCGAGTCAACAGGCGCTGTATATTATCAGGTGAGTCACTGTCTTGAAGTTGGGTGTCATCAGCATAGAAGTGGTGTTTTATAGAATGGGAGTTGGTGATGGTGGACAGGGGGGAGGTGTAAAGAGTGAAAAGAACAGGGCCAAGGACAGATCCTTGTGGAACACCACAGGTCAGGTATGCAGGTTGAGAGTAAGTGCCATTGATGAGAACGGTTTGTTTTCTGTTTGATAGGTATGAAGTGAACCAAGACAGAGCAATGTCAGAGATGCCAAAAGTATGATGAAGTCTAGAAAGGAGAATACCATGATCAATGGTATCAAAGGCTGCAGACAGATCAAGGAGTGTGAGGAGAGAGACTTTGCCAGTATCAGTTGCAAGGAGGAGATTGTTGAGAATGTGTAGTAGGGCAGTTTCAGTGCTATGGCACTGGCGGTAGGCTGACTGGAAAGGATTGAGGAGATTGTTGGCAGACAGGTGAGAGTTCAACTGGTTGAGGACGACTTTTTCAAGGAGTTTTGACAAGAAAGAGAGATTAGAGATAGGCCGGTAATTTTTCAGTTCATTTGGATCTAAATTGTGTTTCTTGAGGAGAGGGTGAACAATAGCAGACTTGAAAGAATCTGGGACAGTTCCAGTTTGAAGAGAAGTGTTGATGATGTCAGTGATGAATGGGAGGAGAGTAGGGAGACAGTCGGCGTAGACAGAACCTGGAAGAGGATCCAGTTCGCAGGTTTTGAACGACATGGATCTGATTGTGTTGAGAATTTCTTCTTGTGAGACTGGGGTAAAAGTAGTAAGAGGTGTGCCAGAGAAGGAAGGGTCAGGTGGGCATGGTTGACAGGGTGTCCTGTCAAGCCTGTCACGAAGAGTTTGTATTTTGGTGGTGAAATAGTTG
>JAPXFY010000032.1:39313759-39316259 GCA_030674185.1 Monoplex corrugatus | reverse complement strand
CTACGCAGTCAGCTGGGCTTTAAACAACAATAACAATAACAACAATAATAATGACAATGAAGATTAATCACGACTGCTACTTGCGGAGTGTTTACTCTTTCAGTATGTGGGAGACCTCTGCATCTTAGAGATAAGTGACCTCCCACCACGAAATGAGTCTTAACTCGCAGTCAGTCGAACAGCACTAGGAGCTGAAAAGGTGACTGAAGGTCTATCTGGGGTGTTTTGACTTTTTCTCAAAATTGATTTCTGTAGACTATAATCTATCCCTTACAGAAATTATTTTCTTGAAAAGTATTATTAATCAATTTAAAATGGTATTTTAATGCACTGATCGCAGCAGAAAGAACGCAATTTCTAACCAAAAGTACCTCTTTTCGTCTCTTATTATGAACCGTAACCTGTACAGTACCCGCACATGTAATATACTGATGGAAAGCTCTTTGGTGCACCTTTCAGATAATGAAAGAAAAATTATAAACAAACTGGGTCAAAGCCACCAACTAAAGAAATTTAAGGAAATTGTGTAGGAGAGCACACAAAAACTTTTTCTCAAAATGGCCGTCATATAACTTAATGACTTTAAACATAAATAACTTCTACATTTTGTTTTTGTTTTTTGAGTCCAAGCTTTATTCAAGTACCAAAATAATCAGCAGAATGTACATTTTCAAGTGATATGTATATCTCAAAATGCCCAAAATGCTAGTTAAGACTGATTTCGTGGTGGGAGGTCACATTTGTACTTTGGATGCACAGGTATACGACGATGCTCATTTTCAATGCTGTCATGGTAGACTAGAAACATTTGTCTCGTGTCGTGTCCTAACTGTTCCCAGCTCTATGGCTTGTTACTGGAGGACACACTAAGCCTAAGCCTCACCATGGCCATAGTTATGAAGATGAAAAAGGTAAATTTGTCCCGTAACCCTGGAGTCGTAGGGGAGTGAGGTGGTAGAGACCTCAACTTTTTCTCGGGGCCAGCATCATGACTGTGGTGCTCATTTCTTCTCTTTCTGATAGTGGTAACAGGAAAGGTTTCATGCTATCTTCTCTGTCTCTGTCTCTGTCTCCATCTCTCCCTCCTCTTTCTGATAGTGGTAACAGGAAAGGTTTCATGCTATTTCTCTGTCTCTGTCTCTGTCTCCATCTCTCCCTCCTCTTTCTGATAGTGGTAACAGGAAAGGTTTCATGCTATTTCTCTGTCTCTGTCTCCTCTCATCTCTCTCCTCTTTCTGATAGTGGTAACAGGAAAGGTTTCATGCTATTCCTCTGTCTCTGTCTCCATCTCTCTCTCCTCTTTCTGATAGTGGTAACAGGAAAGGTTTCATGCTATTCCTCTGTCTCTGTCTCCATCTCTCCCTCCTCTTTCTGATAGTGGTAACAGGAAAGGTTTCATGCTATTCCTCTGTCTCTGTCTCCATCTCTCCCTCCTCTTTCTGATAGTGGTAACAGGAAAGGTTTCATGCTATTCCTCTGTCTCTGTCTCCATCTCTCCCTCCTCTTTCTGATAGTGGTAACAGGAAAGGTTTCATGCTATTCCTCTGTCTCTGTCTCCATCTCTCCCTCCTCTTTCTCTCTCCATCTAGCTATATATATATGTATGTATGTATGTATGTATCGTTCGTTCTTTGATTTAACGTCTGTTCACTATGAGTGATATTAGACGGGAAATATGTATGTATGTGTGTGTGTGTGTGTGTGTGTGTGTGTGTGTGTGTGTGTGTGTGTGTGTGTGTGTGTATACATATATATATATGTTTATGATGTATGTGTATGTAGGTATATACACCCTGAGGATCCATTCTGTGTCGTTCTTCTATCTCTTTGCATTTTGTGTTCAGCCAAGCCTCTTTGGCTTCATTGCACCTATACCTGATTTCCTTGTTTATCTTCCTGTATATCTCCTCGTTTCTCTTTGCCCTCCTTTCCTCCATCAAGCCCAAAATGTCATTAGTCATCCAGCTCTTTTTTGCTTTTCTATCTGCCTTAGGGATTTCTTCACAAGCATATAGATATATATATCTATCTCTCTTAGTATTCTAAACGAAATGTTCAAAATGTCAGAAAACGTTATCATTCCCTTCTTACTTGAATTGTTTAATTCCATATTCGACAGAGGCGTTTCTCCTGTAGAATGGACAGAATCAGTGATCGTGCCTGTGTATAAAAAGGGAAGAATGGATGTCCCAGATAATTACAGAGGAATATCCTTGACAAACACATTGAGCAAGGTTTTTACCTGGGTATTGGACAAACGATTATCAGCCTCTTCTGGGGCGAAATGATATCATAGCTGAGAGAGTGAAGCTATATTTCGCAGACATTACTCAACTATTGATCATGTTTTCACTCTCTATGCTTGGATGCAGAAACAATTCTCAAAAATGCCAAAATATACACTGCATACACAGATTTTTGCAAAGCTTATGACAGGAAAGTTGGAGGGAAAGAGAGCACCAGGTAGACCCGGGGAGAAATTATTGGACGGACATGCAGG
>JAPXFY010000032.1:39283759-39291259 GCA_030674185.1 Monoplex corrugatus | reverse complement strand
CAATACAACAAGACAAGACAGGCGCAAATTTTCGGCCAACTTGGCCTTTGTCACGCGAAAGATCACAAACAAACACCAGATACAAAAATTAGGAGCGAAAGACTGAAACTTCCCTGCTGTTCTGTCCAGTGTGAGAAAGAAATTAGGAGAGAAAGACTGAAACGTCCCTGCTGTTCTGTCCAGTGTGAGAAAGAAATTAGGAGAGAAAGACTGAAACGTCCCTGCTGTTCTGTCCAGTGTGAGAAAGAAATTAGGAGAGAAAGACTGAAACGTCCCTGCTGTGAGAAAGAATTCCTTTTCTCACACTGGACAGAGCAGCAGAGAAGTTTCAGTCTTTCTCTCCTAATTTTTCTATCTGGTGTTTGTTTGTTTGTTTGTGATCTTACGCTTGACAAAGGCCAGCTGGCTGAAAATTTTGCACCTGTATTGTCTGGTTGTGTTAAATACGCGTTCGTATTCTTTTTTCGTGTTTTTCTGGTTCGAGATGCTCATTGTTAAATTAGTATTACTGATAGACTGGGGTGGTTGTCCGATGGATAAACGTTGTACTTCCAGTCGAAAGGCCCTAGGTTCGATCCCCCTGAACACCTTCGCCTGGTGGGTAAAAGGTGAAGATATTTTTCTGACTTCCTGGGTCAACAGGTGTGCAGACCTTCCAGTCCCTGCTTTCTCTTCCTGTGTGTACGCACACAGAATATCAAATGTGCACGTTAAGTTATTGTGCACGTCAGCTCTTAAAACTGCGAACCATGCAAAGGGCCCACGAACGGATCATGATGGGAATCACCTGGAAGGACCGGAAAACGGCGGCATGGGTAAGAGGAAAAACGAAGGTCCAAGACATAACAGACACAGTTTGTGAACAGAAAGTGGAACTGGGCTGGTCATGTCATTAGGAGATCTGACAACAGATGGACCACCAAAGTAACACACTGGATCCCTCGAAGCCAAAAAAAAAAAAAGGAACAGAGGTCGTCAGAGAACCAGATGGCGAGACGATCTAGAAAAGTTGGACAAACAATGGACCAGAGCAGCAGTTAACCGGCAACAGTGGCGTGCGATGAGGAAGGCTTATGTCCAACAACGGACCCAAACAAGCTGATGTGAAGTGAGCGAAGTGCAGTTAACAAAAAACACTACGAGGGTGCTGTGGGGACCCGGAGCACCAATGCCTCGGCACTCTCGGAACACTCACCTCCCAAGCTCCCGACGCCATTCGACAGTCATTTCTTCCAGCGAAAGGGGGCTGTCCATGCGTTGCATGACCCATTCGGACCCAGTCATCAGTCACCTGTTATTGTTATTGTGTTGTTTAAAGCCCAGCCGACTGCGTAGAACCATATCAGGGGTACATCAGTTACCTTGTTTGCAAACCGAATGGCAAAGTAGGGAGATGACAAACCCTCGGGACATACCCAAAAACCGCGCACCAACCAGGTCCAGCCCATCCTCTGGTCCAAGAGAGAAAGGAAACACCTCTCCCCAAGTCTGGTCTTCATCTCTCTTTCGGGCAGAACCCCCCCTCACTCCAACCCACCCCACCCCCTGCCACCAGCTTGCATAGCTGTCAGGAATGTTCCCCTTACTATAATCTCGACTCTTAGCAGTCGGAAGCTCTCAGTTTCAGTTTCACCCCCGTTGGGATGCCGGGGGTTCTTTCAGTATAAATAGTATCCCCACCTTCTGGAAATTCTGTGCTAGAAATTTCCTCTGTTCTGTCACTCTCTTTGTTTCTGCCTTGTTGCCTTGCTTTCTGTCATTTCTACTTATTTTCTGCCTTGCTGGTCCATTCACCTGTATTTTTTTGATAAAGTCTTACGTGCTTTTTCTTCGGATTGATAATTGGGTACATGTACTGAGTGCATTTTTGGCTCTAAGGAGGTGAGATATGCGGAAGCAATTTTAGGTAATTTATGCCTGTTTTTATATGTTTTAGTGTCCTTATATATGCTTATATTTGTATTCTTTTCTTTTTTTTTTTCCTGTTGAAGTATTGTGTTTTGAAGCGGTTATAGCCCTGATATGGCTCTGCGAAGTCGGCTGGGCTTTAAAACAACAATAAAAGAAAGAAACAAAGTTTCAGTTTCAGTTTCTCAAGATGACGTCTCCGCACTAGGAATGAATTCCATATGCACTAACGAACGTCACAGGTACCATGTGCATGGCAATCATGGCACAAGCCATTTTAACCCATGAGCTGGCAACGTCCTGAGTAAAAAAAAAAAGCTCCCAACGTTTTTACTTCAACCACAGGGGTCGTTGTTTGAACGGTCGCAAAAGTGGCCAGGCATGCACGATGTGTGTATACGTATACAGAATATCAACTGTGCACGTTAAAGATCTTATAGGTCATGTCAGTATCCGGTGGCTTATGGGAAACACGAAAACGCCCTGAACGCAAGCCCACTAAATATGCAGACTGTGCAACGAAATAGCGGACTAAGGTCTGATGGTCCAACAGCCTGAGTTCTCCGTGCTCCACTGAAAGGTTTATGTGTGATGTACATGTACAGTGTATCCAAATGGAATTGGAGAAACAAGGTTGTCTGGGAATAATTTGTAATAATGTTATTAATTAGCTCAATAATAACTTCGTCAGATAACTTCACGAGACGTGACAACAGCTGGTAATCAAGAGTGAAGGTAATTAACTTGGAAAACACACACCAATTATATTGAAACAGATGGTGGTTGGTGGTGGTGGTGGTGGTGATGGTGATGGTGGTGAACTATGAGTGTGTGTGTATGTGTGTGTGTGTGTGTGCGTGTGTGTGTGTGTGTGTGTGTGTGTGTGTATGTGTTTGTGTGTGTGTATGTTGTGTGTGATGTGTGTGTGTGTATGTGTGGTGGTGGTCTTTGATTTAATGTCTATTCACTAAAGTGATTTTAGACCAAAAAAACAAAACAAAACAAAAAAAGGGGGGGGGGGAGTGATAGAGGAGGAGTGAAGAAGATATTTGAAAATTGTCAATTTTGATTTTGAGAAAAGATGATCCAGAAAACAACTGTTTTGAAGAGGGGAAGGTAAAACTAACAAATAATGTTACCATAATTATCGATTTAAACAAACAAACTGACAAACAAAATTAGTAAATATCCGGAAGAAATGAATAAAAAGTAAAACTAATAATTGACTAACCACAACAATGAACAAGTCAAATAACATTTTAAAGGTAATTCGCTATAGGACTTTTTGACAGGCTAACAAAAAATTCATACAGTAATGATGATGAGGCAAATATGTCAGAAACTGTACTCACAGATAGTGTTGGAATATGTCGTTTTACCCTAACGCAAGAAAGAATATGACTATGTGTTATCTTCTTTCCACACAGACACACTATGTTATTGGTATATTTTGTTTTGAATGCATCAAGTTTCCATCTGTACATAAGGGACTGTATAGTTCTGCTGGCATGAAGCTGCTTAAGTATTTTGCTAACTTCAAAATTCATGTGACATTTATCATACTTTTTCTGTTTTAATTGGAACTGCTTCCAGACGTAGTTGTCCACTAAAGTGTAATTCTCGTGCAACGAGAGAGAAAGCTGGATATTGTTTGAATCTGGTGAGTTATTAGCTCCCCGTTTGGCAGCCCTGTCAACTTTATTATTATAACTAAAAGAACTATGAGAAGGTATCCAGCAGAAAGTAATATCAGTGCCTCTTAAAGATAAATTATGAATCAAGTGACTTATTTCCAGAATCATTTCTGATCTTGTTTGTAATTTTGATAATTCAAGAGCCTGAGGTACTGATTTTGAATCAACGCAAAGAAGTATCTGAAAAATTGTCCTAGGAAGACTTATCAGAAAGTTTAAAGCCATTAATATTGCAAAGAGTTCAGCTGTAAAGATAGATTTATCAAGTCCTATGTAGAAAGATTTTTCAATTTTGAGAGCAGGTATTAAAAACGCTGAGCCTGCTTTTCTTTCAATTACTGACCCATCAGTGTAAATTTTCAAATGATCAGAATATACGTCGTTTATATGACATTTAACCTGACTTGCCAGTAAGTTTATATTGTCTCCTTTTTTTAAATTAGTGTGGTGTACGTCAAATCGTGCTCTTTGGAGTTCCCAACTGGGTACTGGCGAAAAGGAAGGTCGTATAGATACAGGATCTACGTCTAGATCAATTCCTGAGCCTTTCATGACGTCAGATGTGTATGTTGCAAGTGTGACCTGTGAAGATATTGATTTAGCTCGTTTTGGAAAGTCGGTATCTGATCTCAGTTTAATTTCTGTTTCTGAGATGTTTTCTACGGTAGTGTTTTTTTAACAAAAATTTAGTAGAAGCGACTTTCCTTTGCTCATCAAGTGGCAACAGTTTGATTTCATTATATGTCCGAAGACAGGAAGCATGCATTGGAAGACCCAGTGCAAGTTTGAAACCTTTACAATCTATGCTCTGCAGTTTTTTTAGTAAGTGTTTCGGTGCACTGAAGAAGATTTCTTGAGCATAGGTTAATTTAGATCTAACAAGCGATTTACAAAGATGAACAAGTGTTGATGAATCTTGACCCCATGTCTGTTTGCGAACTATTTTTATGAAATTTAAACTTTTTTGAGCTTTGGTTAATACGTATTCAATATGCTGATTCCAAGATAATTTTGCTGTAAGGAAAACTCCTAAGAATTTAATCGACTCGTTAAACTGAAGAAGAGTATCTCCCAGTTTGAAAGTGGGAATATTTACTGGGTTAGCTCCATTATTAAATAAAACTATTTTTGTTTTTTCCAGGGATAGATGTAACCCATTTTCTACCATGTATCGCGCTATTTTATCAAGTTCTAATTGGTAGCACTTGCGTGTATAATTGATACAGCGCAAAGGAGTTTTCTTTTTCATATTTACCTGCATCCACATGCATAAATCGTCAGCATATTGAGCTAAAACTACATGCTTAGATACTTTACTGGGTAAGTCATGCATTAATATCACGAAAAGAAGGGGAGCTATAACGGATCCCTGAGGGATACCCATTTGAAGAATTCGTTTCGTGGAATATACATTTTCAATCCTCGTTTGAAATACTCTATTTTCTAAGAAACACTTAACATAGCCAAAAATGTGACCTGTCAGCCCAATACTTTTAAATTTGAATAACAATCGGGAGTGCCACACTTGATCGTATGCTTTCGTTATATCAAAAAATGTAGCTAAAACACATTGACGTCTTGCAAATTGTTGTTTTATATTAGTAGTTAGCTTTGTTAGGATCTCTACTGGTGACCTGCCTTTTCGAAATCCTGCCTGATTTACTGGTATTATTTTATTCTTTTCACAATAGTGCATCAGTCTCTTTAAGATTATTTTCTCCATTAGTTTACATACATGTGATGTTAATGCAATTGGCCTGTAGTTTTTCAAATCGGTATTACATTTACCTGGTTTTAATACAGGAACCACTATTGTTTCTTTCCAGTTGTTAGGCATTATCCCACTATTCCAGCATTTTTGAAATATGTCATGTAGCAAGATTATAAAATTTTCTGGTAAATTTTTCAGCATCTCATTGGAAATTGCATCTAGTCCAACTGACGTTTTTTTACTTGGAAGGGACTGAATGGCATCTTTTAATTCTTGAAGTGTGAGTGATGCATTTATGTAGTGAGTATTGTCAGAGGCAGGGTCCTTATATACATCTTTCTTTTCATCTCGTTCCCTATAATTTCTATCAGAGACAGGGAGTCCTTCTACACGACAGGCCTCAGCAAACACGTCTGCAAAAGCTTCTGCTTTTTCCAATGAGCTAGGAATAGGGTTATTTTCTAGCTTTACTGGAATTGATGGCAACTTAATCCCGTTTTTCATTAATTTTAGTTTTTCCCAAATCTTTATCGTGTCTTTGTGGTTATTTACTTCACATTTACAAAAAGATGTCCAGTGTTGTTCTTTGGCTTGCTCTATGATTCTGTTACACTTAATGTTGGCACTTTTCATCGCTGTATGATTTTCAGGTGACCTGTTTGCTAAATAAATTTTGTATTTTTCTTTCTTTTCGTTCACTGCCTTTTGACAGTCCTCATTCCACCAGACATTTCCATGATGTTTTCCTATTTTTGACACTGTAAGTTTTGGAATTGAAATGTTAGCAGCCCTTAAGAGTGAGTTACAGAAAACTTCGTACGTTTCGTTTATGTTCATTGCTTCAGATAGATCTGTTCTTGTCTTTTCAAGGATTGCCTTAAAACTGATCCAGTCAGCGTTTTTATAATTAAACTTGGGTAAACTATCTTGTGGTATGGCGTCTATTTCTGTAGTATGGTTTAGGGTAAGACGTATGGGGATGTGATCTGATCCCAACAAGTCATCCTCTGTTTGCCATGTGGCGTTTGGGGCTAGGGATGGTGAGATTAAAGTAAGGTCGATAGCTGTGGGTCTGTGGGTTGGTATATCGGGGATCCGGGTAACGTGTCCGTTGTTAAGTAAATATAAATTGGAATCTACAATATTTTCAATCAATCTGTTGCTTGTTATGTTTGTACAATACTTTTCCCAAAATGGGGCATGTGCATTAAAATCACCTCCAATTATCCACTTGTCTTCCTGATCTTGAAAGTGTTTTAACCATTCAGTGTTCATAGAGTCTGGGCCTCTTGGTAAGTATACAGAGGCCATATTCACAACTAACGATGAGGAAAATTTTATAATGATTGCACATGATGAAATAAATGCGGTAGATTTAGGTACTGGCGATGATCGTTCACAATAGTTCAGTCCTTCACGAATGTATATTGCTGTTTGTATACGGCCACCGTCATTTACAGAGTCACATATTGGTGGATAATAAAAACCGGATATTTTAGGTAATTTGGTTTTGATGGTATTCAGCGATTGTAGGAGCATGACATGGACGTTTTTAGAAGAGAGATAGTTACTCAAATATGAGATGTTTTTAACAATGGAACGTGCGTTCCACTGAAAAATGTTGATATCACTTAATACACACGTCTTCATGAGGAACGGTTGAATAACTTTAGAACAATATGGTAAGTTTATATAGATTTCATTTAACTTTGAATTAAAAGGTACAAATAGGATAAAAATGAAGTATGTGAACAAGAAAATAATTAAGTAAAACAATATAGCTGAGAACTGAACGAAGAGAAACTGAATCTGGGCTGAATCTAAAATGACCAAGGAGAGAAGAAAAACGGAGATTGAAAGCCGGGTCTTTGTTGATGTCGTTGTCGGTTTGATCTCCTCCTCGGTTTTTCCCAGAAAAGCTGATGGATTTGCCTCCCTAAGTTTCTGGCCAGAACGCTCGCCCCTCTGATGGTTGGATGGACGTCGTCCTGGCTGACTTGAGTGTGACTGATAGTTTGAAGATTGTCATTGTTGACGTATTCGACACTCGCTGCTTTAAGAAGTCGCACTTTTGTTAGGGCATTTAGGAGCTCTCTTTTAGCGTTTAGGTGTTTGTCCCTCACAGGAGCTACCTGACTTAAAACTACCCTGGCTTTTGGAAATTGGGTGTTGATAGTTTTCACACAG
>JAPXFY010000032.1:39276259-39278759 GCA_030674185.1 Monoplex corrugatus | reverse complement strand
GAAGGACAGGGAGAGAGTTAGGACAGGGAGAGAGAAAGGACAGGGAGAGAGGAAGGACAGGGAGAGAGGAAGGACAGAGAGAGAGGAAGGACAGGGAGAGAGGAAGGACAGGGATAGAGGAAGGACAGGGAGAGAGAAAGGACAGGGAGAGAGAAAGGACAGGGAGAGAGGAAGGACAGGGAGAGAGAGAGAGAGAGAGAGGAAGGACAGAGAGAGAGAGAGAGGAAGGACAGGGAGAGAGGAAGGACATGGAGAAAGAGAGAGGAAGGACAGGGAGAGAGAGGAAGGACAGGGAGAGAGGAAGGACAGGGAGAGAGAGAAAGGAAGGACAGGGAGAGATGAAGTACAGGGAGAGAGGAAGGACATGGAGAGAGAGAGAGAGGAAGGACAGGGAGAGGGAGAGAGAGAGGAAGGACAGGGAGAGAGGAAGGACATGGAGAGAGAGAGAGGAAGGACAGGGAGAGAGAGGAAGGACAGGGAGAGAGGAAGGACAGGGAGAGAGAGAAAGGAAGGACAGGGAGAGAGGAAGTACAGGGAGAGAGGAAGGACAGGGAGAGAGGAAGGACAGGGAGAGAGGAAGGACAGGGAGAGAGGAAGGACAGGGAGAGAGGAAGGACAGGGAAAGAGGAAGGACAGGGGGAGAGGAAGGACAGTGAGAGAGGAAGGAGAGGGGGAGAGCGGAAGAACAGGGAGAGAGAGAGGAAGGACAGAGAGAGAAAGAGAGGAAGGACAGAGAGAGAAAGAGAGGAAGGACAGGGAGAGTGAGAGGAAGGACAGAGAGAGAAAGAGAGGAAGGACAGAGAGAGAAAGAGAGGAAGGACAGGGAGAGAGAGAGGAAGGACAGAGAGAGAAAGAGAGGAAGAACAGAGAGAGAAAGAGAGGAAGGACAGGGAGAGAGAGAGGAAGGACAGAGAGAGAAAGAGAGGAAGGACAGAGAGAGAAAGAGAGGAAGGACAGAGAGAGAAAGAGAGGAAGAACAGAGAGAGAAAGAGAAAGAAAGGACAGGGAGAGAGAGAGAGAGGAAGGACAGGGAGAGAGAGAAAGAGAGGAAGAACAGAGAGAGAAAGAGAGGAAGAACAGAGAGAGAGAGAGAAAGAAAGGACAGGGAGAGAGAGAGAGAGAGAGGAAGGACAGGGAGAGAGGAGAGAGGAAGGACAGAAAGAGAGAGAGAGAGGTTTCAAAGGTTCCTTAAGTGTGCTTAAATTTGTATTCAGGAGTGCGATAAATTGGACGGAGTGGTCAACGCCAGGGGGGCATGTCCTTAGATTACGTGCGCGAATGCATTGATATGTGTACTTAATTTTCTTTTCTTTTCCTTTTTTTTCTGTTGAAGTTCAGCGTATTTTGAAGCGGTCCTAGCCCTGATATGGCTCTACGCAGTCGGCTGGGCTTTAAACAACAATAACAATAAGATGTTGTCCTCTGCTACTGGCAATCATAAAAATATAATACTACCTGCAACATATGGAGAGTGACGCCCTCCCCCCCCCCGCTCCATCTCCAAAAAAAAGGGGGGCGGGAAGGGGACGGCCTCCTTCAGGTTCAAACTGCCCCAAAAAGACGTCCTGTGACAACAAAGAATACAGACACATTCCAGTCAAAAGAAGCATTCTGAAATGGACATAGAAACCGTTCGCAAGGATCCAGGCTTTGGTACACAACTAACCATTACTGCGGCACCCAGTGACCTCCACGGATTTAATTGAGAGAAGAGGAAAAGAAAGAAGAAGAGGAACAAGAAGAAAAAGAAGAGGAACAAGAAAAGAGAGAGGAACAAGAAAAAGAAGAAAACAAGAAAAAGAAGAAGAAGAACAAGAAAAAGAAGAGGAACAAGAAAAGAAGAAGAGGAACAAGAAAAAGAAGAAAGGAACAAGAAAAGAAGAAAGAACAAGAAAAAGAAGAAGAGGAACAAGAAAAGAAAAGAACAAGAAAAGAAGAAGAGGAACAAGAACAAGAAAAAGAACAAGAAAAGAAGAAGAGGAACAAGAAAAAGAAGAAGAGGAACAAGAAAAAGAAGAAGAGGAACAAGAAAAAGAAGAAGAGGAACAAGAAAAGAAGAAGAGAACAAGAAAAGAAACAAGAACAAGAAAAAGAAGAAGAGGAACAAGAACAAGAACAACAAGAACAAGAAAAAGAAGAAGAGGAACAAGAAAAAGAAGAAGAGAACAAGAAAAAGAAGAAGAGGAACAAGAAAAAGAAGAAGAGGAACAAGAACAAGAACAACAGAACAAGAAAAAGAAGAAGAGGAACAAGAAAAAGAAGAAGAGGAACAAGAAAAAGAAGAAGAGGAACAAGAAAAAGAAGAAGAGGAACAAGAAAAAGAAGAAGAGGAACAAGAAAAAGAAGAAGAGGAACAAGAAAAGAAAAGAGGACAAGAAAAAGAAGAAGAGGAACAAGAAAAAGAAAGAAGGAACAAGAAAAAGAAGAAGAGGAACAAGAAAAAGAAGAAGAGGAACAAGAAAAAGAAGAAGAGGAACAAGAAAAAGAAGAAGAGGAACAA
>JAPXFY010000032.1:39268759-39271259 GCA_030674185.1 Monoplex corrugatus | reverse complement strand
TAGGTCGGCGGTCAGTGCTGATCTGGTCCCTGATGGTCAACGGCGTAGGAGCCCTGCTGTCATCCGTGTCTCAGCGCTTCTGGCTCTTCCTGATCCTCCGCTTCATCAGTGGTGCTGGGTACGTTGGGCCGTGGTCTTGTGCTGTCGTGCAGTAGTAGTAGTAGTAGTGTAGTAGTAGTAGTAGTAGTAGTAGTAGTAGTAGTAGTAGTAGTAGTAGTGTGGTAGTGGTAGTAGTAGTAGTGGTAGTAGAAGAAGTATTAGTAGTTGTTGTAGTACTAGTAATAATAATAATAATAATAAGAGACCATTTATAAGCGCACATCTCTGCCTACGGCGGAGCTTATGACGCTTTACACTCATTCACTCACAATATTTCAATCTCTCGGACCTCACGTACATACACTAAATACACAATACAAAGTAATAGAACAAATCCATAAAAATACTACATACGCTACAATCATACACGGATTCTCACGCAAGTCCAAATGCACCCCACAACCCCCACGGCTATACCCCAAAGTACTGTGAGGCACATTGGGCTCTATAATCACCCACCCCCACCCCCACCTACCTACTATAACATACATACACACTAACACACCTTTTCTACTATTAGGCTGGGGGGAAATGAGGTTGAACTTACTGATAATATTTTGAAAGAGGTGAGTTTTTAGAGCTGTTTTGAAAGAAGAAGTCGATTTTAGGTGTCGGATTTCAAAGGGAAGAGAGTTCCAGATAGTGGGGGCTGCGAAGGAGAAAGAGCGATGTCCAAATGTTTTTGTGCGCACGCGTGGAACACGGAGCAATCTGGTATCAGCAATGGAGCGGAGATTTCTAGAAGGAGTGTACACAGAGAGAAGATTAGCCAGGTAGCGAGGAGAGAGATCAGAGAAAAAAGAGTGGCATAGTGAGGCAAGCTTATAGTCAATGCGAGCTTGAACAGGCAACCAGTGAAGGGATTTGAGAATAGGTGTGACATGATCATGCTTGCGGGAACGAGAAACAAGTTTAGCGGCAGAGTTTTGTACTTTTTGAAGTTTGTCTAATTGATTTTGAGGACAGCCAGAAAAGAGGGAGTTACAGTAGTCTAATTTGGAGAGAACAAAGGCAGAAAGAAATGTTTTGGTAGCGTCTTCTGAAAGTAAGTGGCGAATATAACTAATGCGTCTAAGGTCAATGTATGCTTTGCGGCAGACTGTCTGTACATGTGTTGAGATACTCATGTCTTTGCTGAAGTGGAAGCCAAGATTTCGTGCGGTAGAGGAAAAGGGAATATCTGTTGATCCAACGGTAAGAGATGTAGGAGTGGTAGACGGCAGAGACTTAAAAGAGGAAGAACAGAGGACAGCTTCAGTTTTCTCGTCATTTAGTTTTAGCTTGTTTTCGAGCATCCAGATTCGTATGTCGGTGATACAAAGTTCGAGAGAGGAAATGGCTGGGTATATGTTCTCGGGAGGAGTAGAGAGTTCAAGTTGAGTGTCATCTGCAAATGATTGATGTTCAGGAGAGTGAGACTGTATCAGGCCGGCAAGGGGTTGTGTATAGAGGACAAAGAGCACGGGGCCCAACACAGATCCCTGTGGGACCCCGTACAATAGTTCTTCAGATGTAGAGTTGAGGTTATTGACAAAGATTGATTGTGTTCTTTCTGTGAGGTATGAACGGAACCAGGAAAGAGCGGTGTGAGAAATGCCGTAACTGTATTGGAGTCTGTTAAGCAAAATGGTATGGTCTATTGTATCAAAAGCAGCTGAGAGGTCCAATAAAGTTAGTAGAGAGACGTTTCCAGAGTCAAGAGCTAAAAGGATGTCATTAGAAATTTTGAGGAGCGCAGTTTCAGTACTGTGATGAGGACGATAAGCAGACTGAGAAGGAGAGAAGAGGTCGTAGTCATTAAGATATGTAAGTAATTGTTGGAGAACGACTTTTTCAAGAATTTTGGAAAAGAATGATAGGTTAGAAACCGGTCTGTAATTTTTCAAGTTGTTTGGGTCCAAGGATTGTTTCTTGAGGAGAGGTTTTACAACAGCTATTTTAAGACTTGATGGAAATATACCGGAAGAAAGAGAGGAGTTGATGATTACAGTGAGAGTTGGGAGCAGATCATCAAGAAACTGGAGAAACAGAGGGGTAGGAATGGGATCGAGGGAACATGAAGTGGGTTTTGATTTGAGAATGATGGTTTTAAGTTCAGACTCAGTAACAGGGTTAAACATGCAGAAAGTTGAAGTGGGGGTGGTGGAGGTAGGTCTTTTTACCAAAGGGGACAACGTGGCCTGATCTAATTCTTTTCTGATGTTTTTTACTTTGTCGAGGAAATACTTATTAAACACTGAAGGTAGGTCATTTAAAGGGTATGTGTTGGGAAGTAGAGATTTTTTGCTGCGGCCTAGCAATCTGTCACAGACATTGAACAATTTTCTTTGGCTTGTAGCGGAGGCGATTTCGTTTAGATAGAAGAGAGATTTAGCCTTTAGAATAATTTTTGAAACTGCCT
>JAPXFY010000032.1:39253759-39261259 GCA_030674185.1 Monoplex corrugatus | reverse complement strand
TTCTTGTGAGACTGGGATAAAAGTAGTGAGAGGTGTGCCAGAGAAGGAAGGGTCAGGTGGGCATGGTTGACAGGGTGTCCTGTCAAGCCTGTCACGAAGAGTTTGTATTTTGGTGGTGAAATACTTGGAGAATACAGATGGGAGTTCTTCATTTGTATGTTTTGTTGGGAGAGGTAAGTCTTTTCGTGTGCCAAGGAGATGATTCATGGTTGTAAAGAGTTCTTTTGAAGAAGAGGCATTCAGGATTTTGGTTTGGAAATAGCTTGTTTTTGCAGATGCAATGAGGGTGGATACTTTTGTTTTAGAGGCTTGGAAAAGTTGCCTGTGTACAGTGAGTTTGGATTTGCGCCAGCGGCGCTCTGCTCTGCGGCGGGCACAGGCAATCTCATGAGTGAGCCAGGGGGTAGGGGGGCGGTCAGGTAAAAGACGGGTTGTGGCTGGAGCATGAGTGTCCAGAAGATGGTGGAGAGTAGTATAGAATTCATCGGCAAGGTTATGTGACTTTTAAGAAAGGAGACGGGAGGCATCAGATGAAAATGTGGAGAGGTCGATAGATTTGAGATTGCGTCGAGTCACTGTGCGCGTGGTACGGGAAGGAGGAGAAATGTCAAGAGAACAGAGAATTGCAGAGTGGTCAGATGGAAGGGCTGAAGTTAGACGGGTAGAAAGAACTAAGCAGTTGTCAGTAGCTGAATTGTGGTGATCACGAGAAATGATCCAGTCAAGAATGTGACCTTTTTGATGGGTTGGTTCAGAAATGTGTTGAGTCATATTGTGATTGGACAGAGAGTTGATGATATGTCTTGTGTCATAACGGTGAGTGTTGTCATAGTGGACATTGATGTCACCTAGAATGATGAGATTTCCAGGTAAGAGGCAGTAGTGGTCAAGCAGTTGGTCAAAGTCAGAGAGAAACGTAGATGTGGTGAGTTTGTTGGCAGAGCTAGGTGGAGGTCGATAGACACAGGAGAAGGTGATGGGGTGAGGGGTGGATTGGAAGGATACTTCAACGTGCTCGAAAGAAGGATGGGAGAAAGGCAGAGACTGCGAGAAAGATAGGCGGGAATGGAGTGAGTCGTTGTAGAGGATGGCGATACCGCCACCTCGAGATGAGCGATGGAAAGAGGCAAGCCTGTAACCACTCGGAGTGAGGCTAGCATGTATAGGTTCATGACCAAGGGGGTTAAGCCATGTCTCTGTGATAAAAGCGATGTCAACGTGCTCATCAGCGATAAAATCGGCAATGACTTCGGCTTTGCCATCCTTGCATATTGATTGAGCGTTAAAAAGGCATAGTTTAAGTTTATCACAGTCATATGGCGGCGGCCGAGGTGGCGACGAAGGCGGCACCGACGGGACAAAAGACGAAGGCGACACCAGCGGGGCAGAAGACGAAGGCAGCAACGATGGAACAGAAGAAGAAGACAAAGGTAGCACCGGCGGGACAGAAGACGAGGGCAGAGCCGGCGGGACAGAAGACGAAGGCAGCACCGGCGGGACAGAAGGCGAAGGCGGCACCACCAGGACAGAAGGCGAAGGCGAAGGTGGCAGAGGAGGAGACGAAGCCCGCAGCAGCGAGGTCGAAGGCAGGGGCAGTGGAGGAGACGAAGAAGCAGAAGAAGAAAAGTGGCGTCGGGCTGGCACAGCAGGAGGCAGGTTGTGCCAAAGTCGGTGGAGACGTCCACCACGACAGGATCGCGCAGTGCGGGGCTTGCTACACAGCCCCAATGTACGTATGCGCTGGTAGACGCCTCCACCGAGGTAGCATTTGCTGTGTTTAAAAAGTGTCAGTCCAATTTGTTTAAGAAAGGACGGATCCATAATTGAGAGCCAGTCAGGAGAGGATGATGTTTGCAGAGAACAACGAAGGTTTGGGAGCTGTAGCGTTGGGCGAACACAGTAGGCTAAAATGTTAACACAGTTCACAGGTTAAATGTCCGACCTGAGCGGCAGAATTAAAATGACGAAAAGTAGGCATACGAAACTCCAAAATCAGATTATCCGGTAAAATATTCAAAATTAAAAAAAAAAATTTACATCACCATTTGTTTTAGAGGCTTGGAAAAGTTGCCTGTGTACAGTGAGTTTGGATTTGCGCCAGCGGCGCTCTGCTCTGCGGCGGGCACGTTTTGCACAGGCAATCTCATGAGAGAGAGAGAGAGAGCGCGCGAGAGCAAGAGAGACAGAGATAAAGAGAGATAGAGAGAGAGACGAAGAGAAATGAATGAACAGCAGAGTGACCATAAGAACAAGTACAAAAATAGACTAAATCAAGCATGACTTGACATATTTTGAAAGTGAAAAATGAAAAATAAAACGATGTCAGACGACAGGAGACTGTACTTGTTCACCTCTTTTAAACAATGAAAAAGCAATTGTTTGTCGATAACAAGTGTGTGATAAAACCCCATACAGCATGATCAGCCATAAGACAATATTTATATCATCCCATGATTTGTCAAATACGAAAACAGTCGAAGCTTCTTGACAGGGAGAAGAGTGGCAGAATGGTTCAGACGTTCGTCTGCCAATGACTTAACTCGAGGTTCCAGGGTTCGCTCTCCGTAGAGGCCTCAACTTTTCTCCTCAGTTTGACCAGAAAATCCAACTGAACGTCTAGTCCTTTGGAAGGGGACGAAAAACGAGTCGGACCCGTGTGCCTTCTGGCTGCGCACATTAAAGATCTCACTGCAGTTGAAAATCGTGGAGAGTAGGGCATTGCCCGGCTGCCTTGGTAAAAAAACATTGGAGAGATAGGTTGGTTTCCCAGGTTCTTCCCCTTGAGAACCAATTAGCCTTCTTGCCTTTCTGAAGTCTTGGTAACAAAATGTGAATATGAATTATGAATTTGAAGCGAGGGAGAGGGGATGGACGTCGCCCTCGTGGTGCTGGCCCTGGGAAAAGTTGAGGTCTCTGCCACCTCACTCCCTACAACCCCAGGGTTATGGCACTATCTAGGTAGGACCTGAGGACCTGTCCAGCTCGTGGGTTTATGTGCAGACTTAAGGCTTGTGCCATGATCATTCTGGATCTTCTCCGTCACGTGACACAAGTAACAGTGCATATGGATTTCATTCCGAGCGCGGAGACGTCATCTTGAGAAATTGAAACTGAATCTGACAAGCTGAGCTGTCCTATTTGTATACCTGAACACTGGTTAAAAACAGATCATTTTGTCATATCTGTGTACATCCCAGCCGACTGCGGAGAGCCATATCAGGGCTGGAACCATTTCAATACACGCACAATATTTCAAAAGGAAGAAAAGAAAAAAAGAAAATAAAGTACACATACCAACGTATTTGCGTACATAATCTGAGGACATGCCCCTGGCGTTGACCACTCCGTCCAATTTATCGCACAGGAGATTTTAAAAAAAAACGTATCTGGATACAAATTCAAACATAACTAAGGACACTAAAACGTATACGAAAACGGGCGTACATTACCTAAAATTGCTTCCGCATATCTAATTTCCCTAGAGCCAAAAGTGCACTTAATACGTGTACCCAGTTATCAGTCCTACGAAAAAGTAGGTAAGACTTTATCAAACACATACAGGTGAATGGACCGGCAAGGCACAAAATGATAGGAGGAAAAGACAGATAGCAAAGGAACAAGGCAGAAACAAGGAGAGTGACAGAAAAGAGGAAATTTCTAGCACAGAATTTCTAGAAGGTGGGGATACTATTTATACTGAAAGAGCCCCCAGCATCTCCACGGGGACACGAATACACACACAGACACACACACACAGACACACACACACACAGACACACACACACACACCACACACACACACACACACATATGTATGTATATATGTGTGTATATATATGTATATATATATACATATGTATATATATATATATATATATATGCATATTTATATAATATACATATATATATATGCATAAATATATATATACATATATGTGTGTATATATATATATATATATACATACATGTACATATATATATATATATACATATATGTCCTAACACACACATACAGAAAGAGAGAGAGAGAAGGAAAAAGAAACAGAGAGGGAGGGAGAGAGAGAGTGAGTGAGAGAGAGAAAGTGAGTCAGTGAGAGAGAGCAAGAGAGAGTGAGTGACTGAGTGAGAGAGAGATAAACAGACAGACAGAGACAGTGAGAGAGGGCATGAGAGAAAGAGAAAGACAGACACAAAGATAAAGAGAGACAGAGATAAAGAGCGGTAAAGAAAGAGACAGAAACGAATGAACTGCAGAAGGAAGATAAGAACAAGTTTAAAAATAGCCTAAGTCAAACATGGCTTGACAAATTTTGAAAGTGAAAAGATAAAAAATATATATATATAAAAAAAAAAAACGCCAGACGACAGGAAACTGTAAATGCTCCCGTCTTTAAACAATGAAAAAGCAGTTTTTTGTCGATAACAAGTATGTGATAAAACCCCATACTGCATGATCAGCCATGTGACAATGTTTATATCATCCCATGATTCGTTGTCGAAGCTTCTCGACAGGGAGAAGAGTGGCAGAATGGTTCAGACGTTCGCCTGCCAATACCGTACCTTAATTCGAGGTTCCAGGATTCGCTTCCCTCGGAGGCCTCGACTTTTCTCCTCAGTTTGACCGGAAAATCGAACTAAACGTCTAGTCCTTTGGAAGGGGACGAAAAACGAGTCGGACCCGTGTGCCTTCTGGCTGCGCACGTTAAAGATCCCACAGCAGATGAAAATCGTGAAGAGTAGGGCGTTGCCCAGCTGCCTTGGTAAAAAAAAACATTGGAGAGATAGGCTGATTTCTCAGGTCCCACCCCTTCAAAACCAATTAGCCTTCTTGCCTTTCTGAAGTCTTGGTAACAAAATGTGAATATGAATATGAATTTGAAGGAGGGAGAGGGGATGGACGTCGCCCTTGTGGTGCTGGCCCCGGTAAAAGTTGAGGTCTCTGCCACCTCACTCCCCTACGACCCCAGGGTTATGGCACTGAGGACCTGTCCAGCTCGTGGGTTTATGTGCAGGCTTAAAGCTTGTGCCATGATCATTCTGGATCTTCTCCATCACATGGCACCTGTGACGTTAGTTCATATGGAATTCATTCCGAACGCGGAGACGTCATCTTGAGAAATTGAAACTGAAAATGAAACTGACAGGCTGTATACCTATGAGCTATGTGAACACTGTTAAAAACATATCATTTTGTCATTTTTGTTTACAGCCCAGCCGACCTCTTAGAGCCATATCAGGGCTGGAACCATTCCAATACGCATACAATACTTCAAAAGGAAAAATGTAAAAGAAAATTAAGTCCACATATCAATGCATTTGCGCATATAATTTAAGGAGAATGTCCCTGGCGTTGACCACTCCATCATATGTATCGCACAGGAGAATTTAAAAAAAAAACCTGAATACAAATCTAAACATAACTAAGGACACTAAAACATAAAAAACGGCCCTAAATTACCTAAAATTGCTTCCGCATATCTCAGTTCCGTAGAGGCCAAAAAAATGCACTTAACACATGTACCCAGTTATCAGTCCTAAGAGAAAGTAGGTAAGACTTTATCAGACACGTACAGGTGAATGGACCATTAAGGCAGAAAACATATAGGAAGAAATGAAAGAAAGCAAAAGAACAAGGCAAAAACAAAAAAGAGAGTGAGAGAAAAGAGGAAATATCTAGCCCAGAATTTCCAGAAGGTGGGGATAACGAGTTATACTGAAAGAGCCCCCGGGCATTCCCATGGGGGTGTTAAAACAGATACGACACCTGCATGTATGCAAAGGCCGTGAGGCTATCATGACATAAGGAATGTTCTGAGCTTACCACTTTATGCTTTGTGGCTGCGTCTATGCTAGCTGAATGGGTAGCGCAAACTGTGTTGGGTTTGAGAAATTCTACATGGGAGATAACTCCGTGACTCTCAAGAGTTATGTTACTTAGTTGATATCATGATATCAGTGAACATTTTTTTAAATAAAAGAGGGGGGGGGGGAGAGGGATGGTCTTCCCACGAGGATGCGAGTAAGACTTGTACTTTGGTCAGTTTGTGTTTAAAGTGTATGTAGCATGCATTCAGCATGATTAGGCACTTCGACAGAACAGCTCTACAGGTTCTTTCACAGCAATTTTGATCGATGATAGTTATAATGATAATATTGATCATCATCATCATGTGCCCTGCCGCGTGGCTTTGGCGATCATGGCCTTCCATACGAATCTATCCCTTGTCGCTGCAAGTACATCTCCCACCCTCTCTGTCCTCAGCCACCCTGCACGTCCGTCCAATATTTTCTTCCTGGGTCTACCTGGTGTTCTCTTTCCATCCAGCTTCCCAATAATAATAATAATAACAATAATGATAATGGTAATAACAATAATAATGATGATGATAAGAAGAAGAAGATGAGTAAGGATACTGCTACTACTACTACAACTACTACTACTACAACTACTACTACTACTACTCTTACTCCTACTCCTACTACGACTACTACTACTACTAACAATAATAATCATAATAATGATAATAATAATAGTGAAGACACTTTATATAGCGCCCATCCGAATTACGTAGGCGCTTGTGGATGAGCACATCACGGTCGATCACACACATACGACACACACACACACACACACACACACACACACACACACACACACGCACACACACACACACGCACATACGCACGCGCACACACACACGCACACACGCACACACACACACAAACACACACACACACACACACAACACACGCACACACACATACAACGCACACTTGCACACTCACGCACGGCGCGCACACACACACGCACGCGCGCACACACACACACTTCCCACACACACACACACACACACACACACACACACACACACACACTAACACCACAAGCTCAAAACTATCATTCGTATAGGTTTTGGGTTTGCTTTTCAATCGTGATTGACTGTTGTTGTTTAGTGGTGTGGTGGTTGGTGGTGTTGGTTGTGTGTGGTGTGTGTGTGTGTGTGCTTCTTGCGTGTAGTTGTGCCGCGTGTTATGTGTGTGTTGGTGTATGCTTGTGTGTGTATGCGTGTATGCAGGTGGTGTATTTTGTTGCTATCGTTGTGGTAGTGCGTAAGCGCGCCTGTGAGTGTATCTGAGTGCGCGCATGTTTTCATATACGCGGCGCGACGTGTTGTTTGTTGGAATCTCTGGTGTGGAATCTGACTAGATGGTGGTTGAGTGATGTGTAATGATGTGACTTGCGTTGTTGTGTTGTGTGTTGTTGTTGTGTTATGTGGTGACTCGGCCGTTGTTCGTTTGTGTTGTGTGTGTTGTTGTGTTGTGATGGTGGGTTGTGTGTTTGCTGTGTTTACCTACGTCGCGTGTTAGCAAATTGACGCGTTGTGTTGTTGTTGTTGTTGTGTTGTGTTGTGTGGCCAGTTGCTTGTTGTTTGTTGTGTGTTATGGTGCAACATTGGACGGTATGTTTGCTTTGTTGTTGTGTTGTTGTTGTTGTTTATG
>JAPXFY010000032.1:39241259-39251259 GCA_030674185.1 Monoplex corrugatus | reverse complement strand
TGTTTTTTTTTGGTAGTGGGCAACATTCTGGCAACCGATATGTTTCGCTTTTTTTTTTTTTTTTTTTTTAGCTTTTTTTTTTTTTTTTTTGATGGAGGGCAACATTCTGGCGACATTCTGGCAGCGTCAACCAGGCCCGAGAGATACAGACGCCTGCGGGTCCTGATCAAAAGATTTGAGCAACAACACCATCAAGGACGCATCAGTAAAGCAGATGAAACTCGACCATGTGGTACTAGTCTTCCCAATGAACCCATAGCACTCCCAACTATGCGTAGGAGCCTGGTTAGAGGCGAAAAATCCTACAGTGATATATTTTTGAAGGGACGGATGGAGATTCGAACCCACAACCTTCCAGTCGGTAGTCCTTTGTGTTAACCACTACACCACGGCGACTGGTTTCATTTTTCTATCACCGTAGATCACTCATAAGGAAGATTAGGAAAAGACAGGCAACCTTTATAGGCCATTTCATGAGGAAGGGGGATTTGGAGCGCCTGGTCACAACGGGAAAGCTGGAGGGAAAGAGAGCACCGGGTAGACCCAGGGAGAAAATGCTGGACGGACTTGCAGAGTGGCTGGGGACGAGGGGGGTGGGAGAGATGCTAGGGGCAACGAGAGAGAGAGACAGATGGAAGTCCATGATCGCCAACGCCATGCGGCAGGGCACCTGATGATGATGATGACCGTAGCTGGCAAAGCTTGGTTTCGTTATTTGCATGCATGGTCTTTTTACACTTGGAATAGTTAATCCAAAACAAGTGTGACTGCCCCCGTTCAAACAAACAGGAAACAAACAAACAAAAAAGAAAAACACGAAAATAGAATCAGAACGAGTTTTTAATACAACCAGACAAGACAGGCGCAAATTTTCGGCCAACTGGTCTTTGTCAAGCGTGAATGTAAGATCACAAACAAAGACACACTAAATACAAAAATTAGGAGAAAAAGACTAAAACTTCCCTGCTGCTTTCGTCCTTTTAGTCCTTTTCTCCCACTGGAGAAATTAGCAACTTTAACTCGCTTTAAGGCTGCCCACCAGAGTAGAACCAGCACTTCTTTTTTAATTTGTTATTTTGTGTTCACAGGCTTGGCTTGGTTTTTGACAATCGATTAAGTCCCCATAGAAACTGTCAAATTTATCTCGCTTTAAGGCTGCCCACCGGAGTAGATCCAGCTCTATATTTTTAATTTGATATGTTGTGTTACAATACAGTACAAGACAATATTTTATTTGTATAGCGCAAAATCTTGATAAAATCAAATCTAAGCGCTAAAACAGACACACACGCACGCACGCACACACACACACACACACACACACACACACACACATGCACACGCACACGGCTAAAATGGGGAGAAAGAATAAAAGCAATGGAAAATTATAGAGAGCAGGGCTGGCTTGTTTGGTGAATCTCCGCTAAGCCCCCACTAAAACTGTCCACTCTAACTCGCTTTAAGGCTGCCCACCAGAGTAGATCCAGCACCACATTTTTAATTTGTTATTTTGTGTTTACAGGGCTGGCTTCTTTGGTGACTCTCCGCTAAGACCCCACTAAAACTATTCACTCTAACTCGCTTTGAGAGTGCCCACCAGAGTAGATCCAGCACTACATTTTTAATTTGATATTTTGTGTTCACAGGGCTGGCTTCTTTGGTGAAACCCCGCTAAGTCCCCATAGAAACTGACAGCTGAACTCGCTGTAAGGCTGCCCACCAGAGTAGATCCAGCACTACATTTTTGATTTGATATTCTGTGTTCACAGGGCTGGCTGGTTGGCGAACCCCGCTAAGCCCCTACAGAAACTATCAACTTTAACTCGCTTTAAGCTTACCCGCCAGAGTAGATCCAGCACTACATTTTTAATGTGATATTTCTTGTTCACAGGGCTGGCTTGGCTGGTGATACCCCGCTACGATCTGGGTTATTTTTCCCCAAATTTTCGCTACAACAGCTGGAGAATCTATGTGGCTGTCTGCACCATCCCCAGTCTGACGTCTGCTGCTGCCTTCATTCTGATGCCCGAAAGTCCCAAGTTCTTATTGAAGGTATTTGAATGTGTCTTGAAAGTCTGTCCATCATTTTTCATCTGTCTTTATTTATTGAAGGCATTTGAGCGTGTCTTTGTCTGTCTGTCTGTCTGTCTGTCTGTCTGTCTGTCCATCATTTGCATCTGTCTAGCTTTCGTTGTTTTTACATTTATCCCTAATACAGTTGTAAAAGCAGATAACTCCAACAGTGCTAAACAGAAGAATGTTATAACCAAAGGACACAACTCTTGAGAATTATCTCCCATGTTGTAGAACTTCTCAAATCTAACACAGTTTGCGCCACCCATTCAGCTAGCACAGAAGCAGACACAAAGTACAAAAACAGTAAGCTCAGAACACTCCTCAAAAAAGGAGCACCCAAGCCTACCTTTATACTCTGCAACTACCCTACACACAACTATGAGAGAGGAGAGAAATACATACAATATATTGGTCTTATGTTCAAGATTGACTTAGTCTTTTATTCTTGAAGAATGTTAGGAAAAAAAACCCACTTATCTTTCATTGTTCTTACACTTTTTCCTGATCCAATTTTAAAATCATATAACTGGATATGTCATCTTGAGAAACTTGTTCTTGTTGTTGCTGCTGCTGCTGTCGTTGATGGTGCTGTTGATGGTGTTGTTGTTGTTGTTGTTGTTGTTGATGATGATGATGATGATGATGATGATGATGATGATGATGACGACGACGACGACGACGATGACGATGGTGATGTTGTTGTTGATGTTGTTGTTGTTGTTGATGTTGTTGTTGTCTTACAGAGTGGGAAAGAGGAGCAGGCTATCACCATTCTGAAGAAGGTTCACCATTCTAACAAGAGTCACAAGTCTTTCCAAGTAGGTCTTTGATTTTGTTCCTTCCTTCATTCATTCATTCATACATCCATTCACTCACTCACTCACTCGCTCACTCATTCACTCGCTAACTCACTCAATTACTAACTCACTCACTTACTAACTCACTCACTCGCTAACTCATTCACTCACTCATTCACTCTCTTATTTGCTCTTATATTTATTAGAGAGTCACAAGTCTTTCCAAGCAAGTCTTTTATTTTGTTCCTTTCTTCATTCATTCATACATCCATTCACTCACTCACTCAGTCACTCAGTCACCCACTCACTCACTCACTCAGTCACCCACTCACTCACTCACTCACTCGCTAACTCGCTCACTCGCTCGCTCGCTAACTCACTCACTCACTCGCTAACTCACTCACCCACTCTCTTATTTGCTCTTTTATTTATTATTTTCATTTCATCATCTTCTTCTTAATCACATGTGAATTAGACGACTTATTATCTGTCTAAAAGTGCATATGTGAATAGATTAAAAGAAATTAACGAACGAACGACTTCCAAAACAAGTGTGACTGCCCACGTTCAAGCAAACAGGAACCAGAAAAAAAAAAAAAACTCGAAACAAAAAGAACCAGAACGCATATTTAATAGAACCAGACAAGACAGGCGCAATTTTCGGCAACTGGCCTGAATGGTAGCGCAAGCTGTGGTTGGATTTGAGAAATTCTACATGGGAGATAACTCCGTGACTCTCAAGAGTTATGTTGCTTAGTTAATATTTGAAATTCTCTCTGCTTCCCTCTTATTTAATTTGGTGTTACAAGTGTCCTTTGTCAAGCGTAGACGTAAGATCACAAACGAACAGAGACCAAATACAAAAATTAGGAGAAAAAGACTGAAAAACTTCCCTACTGCTTCGTCCAGTGTGAGAAAATTACCAAAATGAATAAAATGACATCATGATGTGAGATTAAATTGGATGTTTAAAACTTTAAATAAAAGAAAATATTGAACGTATACGTTTTCATTCACTACCCTGATTTTCTAGCTTTTGGGTGCAGAATATTGTCAAAAATGATATACCCAACCTCAGGTTTGGAAAAACACAAGTTCATAATATTATACACCACGACTAAAATATTACTATGAATGTTCTCATGCTGTCAGCATAATGAACTCAGTTTACATAAGTCCCTTAAAACTATTTCAGTTCAGTCCACATGAAAAGCGGGCCCCAGTAGCACATTTGGTTCGAGCGTCAGATTCACATGCTAACGGTTGTGGGTTCGAATCCCGGGGTGCGCTACATTAAAACTGGCCTTCTTGCTGTCCCATCTTAACATCATTGATGTTCTGGTGGTGTCAGTTTAGGATTAGATAAATCCCCCCATTAAAACTGGCCTTCTCACTGTCCTATTTTAACATCATTGTTGTTCTGGTGGTGTCAGTATAGGATTAGATAAGTTCCCCCGTTAAAAGTGGCCTTCTCATTGTCCCTCTTAACATCATTGTTGTTCTGGTGGTGTCAGTATAGGATTAGATAAGTCCCCCCTATTAAAACTGGCCTTCTCACTGACCCATCTTAACATTATTGTTGTTCTGGTGGTTTCAGTATAGGATTATATTAGGTCCCCCCATTAAAACTGGTTTTCTCACTGTCCCATCTGGTGGTTTCAGTATAGGATTAGATAAGTCCCCCACCCCCCCTTTAAAACTGGCCTTCTCACTGTCCCATCTTAACATCATTGTTGTTCTGGTGGTGTCAGTATAGGATTAGATAAGTCCCCCTTCCCCCGCTTCCCTGGGATGGTTATCCCTGTCGGCCATATCACCTGAGGTGGGTGTCGACCTAAAAACTGAACCAAATCAATCACTCAAACCACATAAAAAATTAAAAAGAGTTTGCTCAAGAGAACTCCATCCCACTGAGATAGTTTCTTATGCGCTGCACCCAAATCTGCCGGTAGGTATCTTGCAGACTCCTTGTTCTTGCGCAAACTATAATATTGTGCTGCCCCCAAATCTGCCAGTAGGTATCATAAAGACTCATTTCGCTTGCGCAAAACTATATGCTCTGTACCCAAATCTGCCAGTAGGTATTTTACACACACCTTGTCCTTGCGCAAAACTGTATGAGCTGTACCCAAATCTGCCAATAAGTGTCATACAGACACCTTGTCCTCACGCAAACTATATGCACTGCCCCCAAATCTGCCAGGAGGTATTTTATAGACTCCTCGTGCTTGCGCAAAACTATATGTGCTGCCCTCAAATCTGCCAGTAGGTATCTTACAGACTCCTTGTCCTTGCGCAAAACTGTATGAGCTGCACACAAATTTGCCAGTAGGTATCATACAGACTCCTTGTCCTTGCGCAAAACTATATGCGCTGCACACAAATTTGCCAGTAGGTATCATACAGACTCCTTGTCCTTGCGCAAAACTATATGCGCTGCACACAAATCTGCTCGTAGGTGTCATACAGATTCCTTGTGCTTGGGCAAAACTATATGCGCTGCCCCCAAATCTGATAGTAGGTGTCATACAGATTCCTTGCGCTTGCGCAAAACTATATGCACTGCACTCAAATCTGCCAGTAATTATTTTACAGACTCCTTGTCCTTGCGCAAAACTATATGCGCTGCACCCAAATCTACCAGTATGTATCTCATAGACTCCTTGCGCTTGCGCAAAACCCTATCAACACACCAACACACAGTACTTATAATTACATTATTTGTTTGTCTATTTGTGACCTGCCAGCACGAAATCGGTCTTAACTAGAATTTTGGGTATTTTGAGATATACATATCACTGGAAAGTGTTCATTCTGCTGATTATTTTGATACCTGAATAAAGCTTGTTCTCAAAAAAATGTAGGCTTATGTATGTTTAAAGCCATTAAGTTGTATGATGGCCATTTTGAGAAAACGCCCTCTAAAGTTTTTATGTACTCTCATATACATTTTCTTTAAATTTCTTTGTTTGCCGGCTTTGACCCGGTTTCTCTCTAATTTTAGCTGTCATTATCTGAAAGGTGCATCAAAGAGCTTTCCGTCATTTATCACATGTGCGGGTCCTTTACGTGTTACGGTTCACAATACCAGACAAAAATATGTACTTTTGGTAAGAAATTGCGTTCTTTCTGTAACGATCAGTGCATTAAAATACCATTTTAATTGATTAATGATATTATTTTCAAGAAAAAAATGTCTGTGGGAGATAGATTATAGTCCACAGAAATCAATTTTGAGAAAAAGTCAAAACACCCCAGGATCGACCCTCAGTCACCTTTTCAGCTCCTAGTGCTGTTCGACTGACTGAGAGTTAAGACTGAATTGGTGGTGGGAGGTCACAGTTATTGATTCAATTGTTTGTTTATTGTGCAGGTCAAGCGTTTAGTGATGTGGAGACAGGAGGGAGAGGGAGTAGAGAATGGAGTGATTGAGCGAGACAGCGAGGATTGCCGTGAAAACAGCCAACAGTCTTCCTGCTATGCAACTTGTTGTTCTGTGGGTAGTGGTATGGTGCTCTGTCTGTCTGGCTGGCTGGCTGTCTATCTGTCTGTCTGTCTGTCTGTCTATTGGTCAGTCGGTCGGTTTGTCTGGCTGGCTGGCTGGCTGGCTGTCTCTGTCTGTCGGTCGGTCTCTGTCTGTTGGTCTGTCTGTCTGTTGGTCCGTCTGTCTGTTGGTCTGTCTCTCCCAGTGTGTCTGTCTGGCTTTCTCTGTCCGGCTTTCATCATCATCATCATCATCATCATCATCATCATCATCATCATCATCATCGTGGTCGTCGTCGTCGTCGTCGTCATCATCATCATCATCATCATCATCATCATCTGATCCCATACAGCGGAACGGTGGATGGGGTGGTGGGGAGGAGGTAAGCTGAAGGGGATGCAGTGGTAGACAGGATCCTCCCTATCTGGGTTGTATCAACAAACACCCCAGTCATTCTCAGCCGTGGACTCAGGATCTGATATCTTCAGTTCAAAACCCAGCCTGCAACATAACACAAACTGGCCTGTAGGCTGCCCCATCTTAATGTTTCCATCGTTCTGGTGGTGTCAGCTTAGTGTTTCCACCATTCTGGTGGTGTCAGCTTAGTGTTTCCATCGTTCTGGTGGTGTCAGCTTAGTGTTTCCATCGTTCTGGTGGTGTCAGCTTAGTGTTTCTACCATTCTGGTGGTGTCAGCTTTCTGTTTCCTCATTCTGGTGGTGTCAGCTTTCTGTTTCCATCATTCTGGTGGTGTCAGCTTACTGTTTCCATCGTTCTGGTGGTGTCAGCTTAGTGTTTCCATCGTTCTGGTGGTGTCAGCTTAATGTTTCCATCATTCTGGTGGTGTCAGCTTAGTGTTTCACATTCTGGGGTGTCAGCGTAGTGTTTCATCGTTCTGGTGGTGTCAGCTTAGTGTTTCCGTCATTCCGGTGGTGTCAGCTTAGTGTTTCCATTGTTCTGGTGGTGTCAGCGTAGTGTTTCCGTCATTCCGGTGGTGTCAGCTTAGTGTTTCCATTGTTCTGGTGTGTCAGGTTATTGTTTCCATCATTCGGTGGTGTCAGCTTGATGTTCCCACATTCTGGTGGTGTCAGCTTAATGTTTCCATCATTCTGGTGGTGTCAGCTCAATGTTTCCATCATTCTGGTGGTGTTAGCTTAGTGTTTCCATCATTCTGGTGGTGGTGTCAGCTTAATGTTTCTGACATTCTCGTGGAGTCAGCTTAAGTTTCTATCATTCTGGTGGTGTCAGCTTAGTGTTTCTCCATTCTGGTGGTGTCAGCTTAGTGTTTCCATCATTCTTGGTGGTCAGGTTTCCACATCTGGTGTGTCAGCATAAGTTTCCATCGTTCTGGTGGTGTCAGCTTATGTTTCCATGTTCTGGTGGTGTCAGCTTAGTGTTTCCAATTCTGGTGGTGTGAGCTTAGTGTTTCCATCGTTCTGTGGTGGTCAGCTTAGTGTTTCCATCTTTCTGGTGTGTCAGCTTATGTTTCCATTCTGGTGGTGTCAGCTTGGTGTTTCCATCATTGGTGGTGTCAGCTTGTGTTTCCATCATTCTGGTGGTGTCAGCTTATGTTTCCATCGTCTGGTGGTGTCAGCTTAATGTTTCCATCTTCTGGTGGTGTCAGCTTAATTTTCCATCATTGGTGGGTGTCAGCTTAGTGTTTACACATTCTGGTGGTTGTCAGTTAGTGTTTCCATCATTCTGGTGGTGTCAGCTAATGTTTCCATCATTCTGGTGGTGTCAGCTTAATATTTCCATCGTTCTGGTGGTGTCAGCTAGTGTTTCCTCATTCGGTGGTGTAAGCTTGTGTTTCCATCGTTCTGGTGGTGTCAGTTATGTTTCACATTTCTGGTGGTGTCAGCTTATGTTTCCACATTCCGGTGGTGTCAGCTTAATGTTTCCATCATTCTGGTGGTGATCAGTTAGTGTTTCCATCATTTGGTCGTAATTTTAGTGGGTGTGTCAGCTTAGTGTTTCCATCGTTGTGGTGGTGTCAGCTTAGTGTTTCCATATTCGTGGTGTCAGCTTATGTTTCTACATTTGGTGGTGTCAGCTTGTGTTTCTACCATTCTGGTGGTGTCAGCTTAGTGTTTCACATTCTGGGTGGTGTCCAGTATATGTTTCCATCATTCTGTGGTGTCAGCTAGTGTTTCCATCATTTGGTGGTGTCAGCTTAGTGTTTCATCTTGGTGGTGTCAGCTTAGTTTTCTACCATCTGGTGTTCAGCTTAGTGTTTCCATCGTTCTGGTGTGTAGCTTAGTGTTTCCATCATTCTGGTGGTGTCAGCTTATGTTCATTTTGTGGTGCCAATGTTCACATTCTGTGGTGTCAGTAATGTTTCACTTGTGTGCGTATGTTTCCATCATTTGGTGGTGCAGCTTAATGTTTCCATCATTCTGGTGTGCAGCTTAATGTTTCCACTTCTGGTGGTGTCAGCTTAGTGTTTCCATCATTCTGGTGTGTCAGCTTAATGTTTCCACCATCGGGGTGCCGCTTAATACCAGCTTAGTGTTTCCATCATTCTGGTGGTGTCAGCATAATGTTTCCATCGTTCTGGTGGTGTCAGCTTAGTGTTTCCATGTTCTGGTGGTGTCAGCTTAGTGTTTCCATAATTCCGGTGGTGTGAGCTTAGTGTTTCCATCGTTCTGGTGGTGGGTCAGCTTAGTGTTTCCATCATTCTGGTGATGTCAGCTTAATGTTTCCATCGTTCTGGTGGTGTCAGCGTGGTGTTTCCATCATTGTGGTGGTGACAGCTTAGTGTTTCCATCATTCTGGTGGTGTCAGCTTAATGTTTCCATCGCTCTGGTGGTGTCAGCTTAATGTTTCCATCATTCTGGTGGTGTCAGCTTATATTTCCATCGATCTGGTGTGTCAGCTTAGTGTTTACATCATTCTGGTGGTGTCAGCTTAGTGTTTCCATCATTCTGGTGGTGTCAGCTGAATGTTTCCATCATTCTGGTGGTGTCAGCTTATATTTCCATCGTTCTGGTGGTGTCAGCTTAGTGTTTCCATCATTCTGGTGGTGTAAGCTTAGTGTTTCCATCGTTCTGGTGGTGTCAGCTTAGTGTTTCTACCATTCTGGTGGTGTCAGCTTATTGTTTCCATCATTCCGGTGGTGTCGGCTTAATGTTTCCATCATTCTGGTGGTGGTATCAGCTTAGTGTTTCCATCATTCTGGTGGTGTCAGCATAATGTTTCCATCGTTTGGTGGTGTGTCAGCTTAGTGTTTCCATCGTTGTGGTGGTGTCAGCTTAGTGTTTCCATAATTCCGGTGGTGTCAGCTTAGTGTTTCTACATTCTGGTGGTGTCAGCTTAGTGTTTCTACCATTCTGGTGGTGTCAGCTTAGTGTTTTCACCATTCTGGTGGTGTCAGTATAATGTTTCCATCATTCTGATGGTGTCAGCTTAGTGTTTCCATCATTTCGGTGGTGTCAGCTTAGTGTTTCTACCATTCTGGTGGTGTCAGCTTAGTATTTCTACCATTCTGGTGCTATCAGCTTAGTGTTTCCATCGTTCTGGTCGTGTAAGCTTAGTGTTTCCATCATTCTGGTGGTGTCAGCTTAATGTTTCCATCATTCTGGTGGTGTCAGCTTAATGTTTCCATCATTCTAGTGGTGTCAGCTTAATTTTTTCCATCATTCTGGT
>JAPXFY010000032.1:39226259-39233759 GCA_030674185.1 Monoplex corrugatus | reverse complement strand
AAGCTGGTGGATAGGGTAAGGATGTAGAAGTTGTTGTATAGGATTAGGGAGTGGAAAGCTGGTGGATAGGGTAAGGATGTAGAAAGTTGTATAGGATTAGGCAGTAGAAAGCTGGTGGATAGGGTAAGGATGTAGAAAGTTGTATAGGATTAGGCAGTAGAAAGCTGGTGGATAGTGGTAAGGATGTAGAAAGTTGTATGGATTAGGCAGTAGAAAGCTGGTGGATAGGTAAGGATGTAGAAAGTTGTTGTATAGGATTAGGGAGTGAAAGCTGGTGATAGGGTAAGGATGTAGAAAGTTGTATAGGATTAGGCAGTAGAAAGCTGGTGGATAGGGTAGGATGTAGAAAGTTGTATAGGATTAGGGAGTAGAAAGCTGGTGGATAGGGTAAGGATGTAGAAAGTTGTTGTATAGGATTAGGCAGTGAAAGCTGGTGGATAGGGTAAGGATGTAGAAAGTTGTATAGGATTAGGCAGTAGAAAGCTGGTGGACAGGGTAAGGATGTAGAAAGTTGTATAGGATTAGGCAGTAAAAGCTGGTGGATAGGTAAGGATGTAGAAAGTTGTTGTATAGGATTAGGAGTAGAAAGCTGGTGGACAGGGTAAGGATGTAGAAAGTTGTATAGGATTAGGGAGTAGAAAGCTGTGGATAGGGTAAGGATGTAGAAAGTTGTTATAGGATTAGGAGTGGAAAGCTGGTGGATAGGGTAAGGATGTAGAAAGTTGTATAGGATTAGGGAGTGAAAGCTGGTGGACAGGGTAAGGATGTAGAAAGTTGTATAGGATTAGGGAGTAGAAAGCTGGTGGATAGGTAATGATGTAGAAAGTTGTATAGGATTAGGAGTAGAAAGCTGGTGGACAGGGTAAGGATGTAGAAATTGTATAAGGAATTAGGCAGTAGAAAGCTGGTGGACTAGGGTAAGGATGTAGAAAGTTGTTATATAGAATTAGGCAGTAGAAAGCTGGTGGATAGGGTAAGGATGTAGAAAGTTGTATAGGATTAGGGAGTAGAAAGCTGGTGGATAGGTAAGGATGTAGAAATTTGTTGTATAGGATTAGGGAGTAGAAAGCTGGTGGATAGAGTATGATGTAGAAAGTTGTATAGGATTAGGCAGTAGAAAGCTGGTGGATAGGGTAAGGATGTAGAAAGTTTGTATAGGATTAGGCAGTAGAAAGCTGGTGGATAGGGTAAGGATGTAGAAATTTGTTGTATAGGATTAGGGAGTAGAAAGCTGGTGGATAGAGTATGATGTAGAAAGTTGTATAGGATTAGGCAGTAGAAAGCTGGTGGATAGGTAAGGATGTAGAAAGTTGTTGTATAGGATTAGGGAGTAGAAAGCTGGTGGATAGAGTATTGATGTAGAAAGTTGTATAGGATTAGGCAGTAGAAAGCTGGTGGATAGGGTAAGGATGTAGAAAGTTGTTGTATAGGATTAGGGAGTAGAAAGCTGGTGGATAGAGTATTGATGTAGAAAGTTGTATAGGATTAGGGAGTAGAAAGCTGGTGGACAGGGTAAGGATGTAGAAAGTTGTATAGGATTAGGGAGTAGAAAGCTGGTGGATAGAGTAAGGATGTAGAAAGTTGTTGTATAGGATTAGGGAGTAGAAAGCTGGTGGACAGGGTAAGGATGTAGAAAGTTGTATAGGATTAGGGAGTAGAAAGCTGGTGGATAGAGTAAGGATGTAGAAAGTTGTATAGGATTAGGGAGTAGAAAGCTAGTGGATAGGGTAAGGATGTAGAAATTTGTTGTGTAGGATTATGGAGTAGAAAGCTGGTAGATAGGATAAGGATGTAGAAAGTTATTGTATAGGATTAGGGAGCAGAAATCTGTTAGATAAAATTAGGATTGCTGGTGGATAGCGCGAGGGAGTTAAAGTTTAACCCTTTTACTCCCTCACCCTGTCCACCAGCATCTAGCCTTGTCAATCGTGCTAGCAAAGCAGAAACCCTCACCCTGTCCACCAGCATTCAGCCTTGTCAACCGTGCTAGCAAAGCAAAAACCCTTTGATTCCCTGACATTATCCACCAGCTTCCTGCATGAAGCTAGTGAATAGGGTGAGGGAGTCAAATGGTACATTTTATTTGCAGTGGGTGGACAGGTTGAGTGAGTCTAAAAGCTTAAATTTGCTGAGTGTTGTGTGTATAGACAGTTTCAGTTTCAGTTTTTGAAGGTGACGTCTCCGCGATCGGAACGAATTCCATATGCACTAACGTCACAGGTGCCATGTGTATGGTGATCGTGGCACAAGCCTAAAGCCTGCACATAAACCCATGAGCTGGCCAGGTCCTGAGGCCCTACTTAGTTTCAATTTCAATTTCTCAAGATGACGTCTTCGCGCTCGGAACGAATTCCATATGCACTAACGTCACAGGTGCCTTGTGTATGGTGATCGAGGCACAAGCCTTAAGCCTGTACGTAAACCCATGAGCTGAGCTAGCTACGTCCTGAAGCCCTACCTAGACTATGTTTTACCTAAAAGGAACCCAGAAAAAACACGAAAAAAGAATAAGAACGCGTATTTAACTCAACAAGACAAGACAGGCGCAAATTTTCGGCCAACTGGCATTTGTCAAGTTTCCTTTTCTCACACTGGGCGGAGCAGCAGGGAAGTTTCAGTCTTTTTCTCCAAATTTTTGTATCTGGTGTTTGTTTGTTTGTGATCTTACGCTTGACAAAGGGCAGTTGGCCCAAAATGTGCGCCAGTCTTGTCTTGTTGTATTCAATACGCGTTCTTGTTCTTTTTTCGTTTTGTTTTGTTTTGTTTTGTTTTGTTTTGTTTGTTTTTCTTTTTTTGTGTTCCTGTTTGCTTGAACGCGGGCAGTCACACTTGTTTTGGATTTTTATCAAAGAAATAAGAGGAAAGCAGGGAGAATCTTTATAATATCAATCAAAGGACATAACTTTGGAGAGTCACGTAGGAATTATCTCCCATGTTGTAGAACTTCTCAAATCCTAGCTGAATGGGTAGCGCAAACTGTGTTAGATTTGAGAAGTTCTACAACATGGGAAATAATTCCTACGTGACTGTCAGGAGTTATGTCCTTTGATTAATATTACAAAAATTCTCCCGCTTCCTTCTTATTTCTTTGATAAAAATCCAAAACAAGTGTGACTGCCCGCGTTCAAGCAAACAGGAACACAAAAAAGGAAGAAAAAAAAACGAAAAAAGAATAAGAACGCGTATTTAATTCAACAAGACAAGACAGTCGCAAATTTTCAGCCAACTGGCATTTGTCAAGTTTCCTTTTCTCACACTGGGCGGAGCAGCAGGAAAGTTTCAGGGAAGTCTCAAGAATTATGTCCTTTGATTAATTGGATTTTTATGTTTGTGCTAAGTCCATGTTTTATACTGGTATGAAGTTTTATCTCCCAGCCAGCAGTATGGTGCTGTCAGGCCTGTCCACGTTCTTGCTGTGGTTTGTGAGCGTGCGTTGGCAGAGTGTGCTGATGTCCTGTGTTTTTGGTGCCGTGTCCATCATCGGCTACAACGCCCTGGACGTGCTGCAATCAGAGCTGTTCCCCACTCACGTCAGGTCTGTATGGGCCACGGGGTTTTCTTCTTTTCTCTGTGTGTGTGTGTGTGTGTGTGTGTGTGTGTGTGTGTGTGTGTGTGTGTGTGTGTGTGTGTGTGTGTGTGTGTGTGTGTGTGTGTGTGTGTGTGTGTGTGTGTGTGCCATCTTGAATGTTACATGGAACCGATGATGTTATATGGTTGTGAGGCGTGGACAGTCGACAAGCAAAGCCAGAACAAGATTGAGGCAGCCGAGATGTAGTTTCTAACGAGAATGTTGTTGAAAGTTTCATGGACAACAAAGAAAACAAACGAGACAGTCTTGAAGGAGGCAGACACAAGAAGATCATTCATTAGGAAGATTAGGAAAAGACTGGCAACATTTCTTGGCCATTTTATGAGGAAAGAGGAATTGGAGCACCTGATCACTATAGGAAAGCTGGAGGGAAAGAGGGCACCAGGTAGACTCATGGAGAAGATATTGGACGGACTTGCAGGGCCACTTCTCGAGTGGGGGGGGGGGGGTTCTGACTGATTGATGGTGATGTAAATTTTTTTTTTTAATTTTGAATATTTTACCACGTAATCTGGTTTTAAAGTTTTTATACCTACTTTTCATCATTTTAATTCAGCCGCTCAAGTCGGACATTTTATTCTGTGAACTGTATTTACATCTTAGCCTACTGTGTTCGCCCAACGCTACAGCTTCCAAACCTTTGTGTTCTCTGGATTTAAGTGTTGTGAACTGACCAACCCACACACCAACCTGCAAGTATCTCCCTCTCCTGACTGGCTCGCAATTATGGACCCGTCTTTTATAAAACAAATTGGACTGACACTTTTTAAACACAGCAAGTGCTACCTCGGTGGAGGCGTCTACCAGCGAATACGAACACTGGGGCTGTGTCCTAAGCCCCGCACTGCGCGATCCTGTCGTGGTGGACGTCTCCACCGTCTTTGGCACAACCTGCCTCCTGCCCGACGCCACTTTTCGTCTCCTGCTTCTTCGTCTCCTCCACTGCCCCTGCCCTCGACCTCGCTGCTGCAAACTTCGTCTCCTCCTCTGCCGTCTTCGCCTTCGCCTTCTGTCCGGATACTACCGCTTTCACCTTCTGTCCTGCTGGTGCCGCCTTCACCTTCTGTCCCGCCGGTGCCGCCTTCACCTTCTGTCCCGTCGGTGCCGCCTTCGTCGCCACCCCGGCCACCACCATATGACTGTGATAAACTAAAATTATGCCTTTTTAATGCTCAGTCAACATGCAAGGATGGCAAAGCCGAAGTCATTGCTGATTTTATCGCAGATGAGCATGTTGACATTGCTTTTATCACAGAGACATGGCTTAACCCCCTTGGTCACGAACCTATACATGCTAGCCTCACTCCGAGTGGTTACAGGCTTGCTTCTTTCCATCGCTCATCCCGAGGTGGCGGTATCGCCATCCTCTACAACGACTCACTCCATTCCCGCCTATCTTTCTCGCAGTCTCTGCCTTTCTCCCATCCTTCTTTCGAGCACGTTGAAGTATCCTTCCAATCCACCCCTCACCCCATCACCTTCTCCTGTGTCTATCGATCCCCACCTAGCTCTGCCAACAAACTCACCACATCCACGTTTCTCTCTGACTTTGACCAATTGCTTGACCACTACTGCCTCTTACCTGGAAATCTCATCATTCTAGGTGACATCAATGTCCACTATGACAACACTCACCGTTATGACACAAGACATATCATCAACTCTCTGTCCAATCACAATATGACTCAACACATTTCTGAACCAACCCATCAAAAAGGTCACATTCTTGACTGGATCATTTCTCGTGATCACCACAATTCCGCTACTGACAACTGCTTAGTTCTTTCTACCCATCTAACTTCAGCCCTTCCATCTGACCACTCTGCAATTCTCTGTTCTCTCGACATTTCTCCTCCTTCCCGTACCATGCGCACAGTGACTCGACGCAATCTCAAATCTATCGACCTCTCCACATTTTCATCTGATGCCTCCCGTCTCCTTTCTGAAAAGTCACATAACCTTGCCGATGAATTCTATACTACTCTCCACCATCTTCTGGACACTCATGCTCCAGCCACAACCCGTCTTTTACCTGACCGCCCCCCTACCCCCTGGCTCACTCATGAGATTGCCTGTGCAAAACGTGCCTGCCGCAGAGCAGAGCGCCGTTGGCGCAAATCCAAACTCACTGTACACAGGCAACTTTTCCAAGCCTCTAAAACAAAAGTATCCACCCTCATTGCATCAGCAAAAACAAGCTATTTCCAAACCAAAATCTTGAATGCCTCTTCTTCAAAAGAACTCTTTACAACCATGAATCATCTCCTTGGCACACGAAAAGATTTACCTCTCCCAACAAAACATACAAATGAAGAACTCCCATCTGTATTCTCCAAGTATTTCACCACCAAAATACAAACTCTTCGTGACAGGCTTGACAGGACACCCTGTCAACCATGCCCACCTGACCCTTCCTTCTCTGGCACACCTCTTACTACTTTTACCCCAGTCTCACAAGAAGAAATTTTCAACACAATCAGATCCATGTCGTTCAAAACCTGCGAACTGGATCCTCTTTCAGGTTCTCTCTACTCCGACTGTCTCCCTACTCTCCTCCCATTCATCACTGACATCATCAACACTTCTCTTCAAACTGGAACTGTCCCAGATTCTTTCAAGTCTGCTATTGTTCACCCTCTCCTCAAGAAACACAATTTAGACCCAAATGAACTGAAAAATTACCGGCCTATCTCTAATCTCTCTTTCTTGTCAAAACTCCTTGAAAAAGTTGTCCTCAACCAGCTGAACTCTCACCTGTCTGCCAACAATCTCCTCAATCCTTTCCAGTCAGCCTACCGCCAGTGCCATAGCACTGAAACTGCCCTACTACACATTCTCAACAATCTCCTCCTTGCAACTGATACTGGCAAAGTCTCTCTCCTCACACTCCTTGATCTGTCTGCAGCCTTCGATACCATTGACCATGGTATTCTCCTTTCTAGACTTCATCATACTTTTGGCATCTCTGACATTGCTCTCTCCTTTTTCACTTCGTATTTATCAAACAGAAAACAAACTATTCTCATTAATGGCACTTACTCTCAACCTGCATACCTGACCTGTGGTGTTCCACAAGGATCTGTCCTTGGCCCTGTTCTTTTCACTCTTTACACCTCCCCCCTGTCCACCATCATCAACTCTCACTCTATAAAACACCACTTCTATGCTAATGACACCCAACTTCAAGACAGTGACTCACCTGATAATATACAGCGCCTGTTGACTCGCACCACTGAGTGTTACTCGGACATTAAGAACTGGATGACGTTCAACAAACTTCAGCTTAATGATGACAAGACAGAAGCTATCCTCATTGGCACCCATCAGAAACTTTCTCAGCTGCCTCCTCTTTCTCTCCCATTATGTAACACATCAGTCCCAATTTCTGATTCAGCTAAAAACCTTGGTGTCTGCATTGACTCTACCCTCTCCATGAACAACTTTGTTTCTCAAACTGCCAGATCTTGCTACTATCATCTCCATCGTATAAGGCTGATCAGGAAGTATCTCTCTGTCGAAACAACTGCAAAATTCGTTCTCTCCTTCATAATGTCTCGCATTGACTATTGCAATTCACTCCTGTCTGGTCTTCCTGCCTCCACCATTCACATCCTACAGCGCATTCAAAACAATGCTGTATGCCTTGTACTCAAAAAGAAAAAAGCTGACCACATATCTCCTCTCCTGGCACAACTTCACTGGCTCCCTGTATCAAAGCGCATACAATACAAACTAGACACCATGTGCTACAAAAGCCTCAATAACGCAGCCCCCGATTACCTGTCAAGCCTACTTGAGATCTATGTTCCCTCACGTACCCTCCGCTCTGCCTCTGATCCTCTGACTTTTCGCTTTCCACGCACTAAGCTCAATACCTATGGTCCACGAGCCTTCTCTGTTTCTGGTCCACT
>JAPXFY010000032.1:39166259-39216259 GCA_030674185.1 Monoplex corrugatus | reverse complement strand
AATGTGCTTGCGTCAACAAGGGATAGATACATATGGAGGGCCATGATCGCCAACGCCATGCGGCAGGACACATAATGATGATGAAGATGAGGGCAAGAATGCACCAATTCACAGCATCTCAGAGACCAGGTCATGGAAAGCAATAGACATGTTTTATTTGTTCATCTTATAAACAAATATTCAGACCAAACGCAACGATAATTGTACAACCATAACCATCAAACGTGGAAAACAGTCAGTACTACTTAAAGAAGACCGAAGATGAAAAGGACAGAGAATGGACCAGTGAAGAACGACATGTGAAGCACCACAGAAACAAAAACAAAAAACAAAAACATTCACCCAAAATACTAGAATTATTGTATAACCACTACACATGGTCAAAAGTACTGCTGAAAACAGACAGAAGATAAAAAAGAAAGAGAAAGGACCAGTGAACAAAGACATGTAAAACACCACAAACACAAAAACAAAACAAACAAAAAAGAACAAAGCAAAACCAAACAACAAATCGAAACAAAACACAAATCCAGATGCTTTATGCACCTGAATGGAATTGAAGTCCATCAAAAAATCAGCAATAATAAGAATAAAAAACAATAATAATAGTAATAGTAATAATAATAACAACAACAACAATGATAATAATCATCATCATCATACAGTGCTACCAAATTCACACATAACTGAGTGATAGAACTGATTAAAAACACAAGTCAAGCACGTCAGATTACCAAGCAACAAGAACATAACGAAACTGAAAACAGAGAGAGACAAGAGAGCGTGGCCTGTGCAAGAATGTGCCAAAGTCTTCAACTGCAATGCAGAAAGAAAATCAAGGGAAATGTTCAAACGAATTAGGAAAGGGAAAATAAACCAACTAAGTAACATAACTCTTGAGAGTCACGGAGTTAAAATTCTCCCTGCTTCCCTCTTATTTCCTTTGAAAATAAACCACATTTCAACCACAAAATCAGTGTATCAATAACAAAGATGGTGCCAGTTTAACGTAGACAAATGGCATGAATATGGTAAGACATATTCGATAACACCACAGCAACAAATTCACAAGGAAATCTTTGTCTTGATTTTCAGCATCTCGAACCAGAACCTCTTTCAAGTGAAGTGACAACAGCCATCAATGCAGAAAATGAACATTGAAAAATCATCAGGACTAGACAATAATCTTGGAGATATGCTGAAAAACACCAGCAATACAGGAATTAAAGCACTGTACCATGAATGCTGTAATATATGGAAAACATACGAATGGCCAACACATTGGAAGCTACAAGAGATTGTCATGTTGCACAAGAACGGAAACATCAAGGACTGTAACAACTACAAAACCGTTGTTGTCATCAGTCGCTCCAGCAGAATCATGTTCATCATAATGCTAAACAGAACGAAATCTGAAGTAAAGAAGAGCTGTCAGGTTACAGGGTCAACAGGGGAACCACTACATGCTGTTCGGTTTACAAATTACGATCGAGAAAAATCAGAAACAGCGAGCGAGAGGCCTTCATTATTTTCATCGACCACAGCAATGCGTTTGACAGGGTTATACATGTACACCATCATTTTTGGACACATTGAGGAAGATGAGCTTCCCGAACATATAATTTCTCTTATTGCGGCCCCATATAAAGACCAAAAAGCAAAAATTAGATGGAACAAAACTAATTTACTTTAGCATAAAAAATGGAGTCCGTCAGGGATGCATCCTCTCACCTCACCTCTACAACATTTATACGGAGCAAGTTGTGAGAGAAGGAGCTATTTAAGACATGGGTTAGATGAAGGGTCTCTTTCTCCAACTGGACCAAGCAGCAAGGAAGTTTCAGTCATTTTCTCATAATTTTATATTTGGTGTTTGTTTGTGATCGTACATTCACATGTGACAAAGGCCAACCGGCCGAAAATTTGCGCCTGTCTTGTTGTTATAAAATACGCGTTCTGATTCTATTTTCGTGTTTTTCTGGTTTCAGTTAAAGCTCATGGTGGCACCTGTACCTGCCCTGTGTAGGTATTTTTGTTTATCTACATCTACTGCAGCGGCTACTATCCAAGCACATGTCAAATTTTTTATCATGAATTTGTAGAAGACAATGCTCTTTCCAACAAAGTAGAGATTTTAATTCATCTGAAAACCGTTGGAAAGAGCAGGCCTTCTACTTTTCAGCAGTTTCTTTACCCAACACGAACTTTAGCCCTCTTTTTGTGAGAACGGGTAACCTGTGCTATTTAACCCCTTCACTCCCTCACCCTGTCCACCAGCTTCCTGCATTGCCAACCATGCGTGCAAAGCAAAAACTGAACCCTTGGACTCCGTCACTCTGTCCACCAGCTTCCTGCAAGAAAAGGTGGTACACAGGGTGCGGGAGTCAAAGGGTTATTTTTTTTGCAGTTGGTGGATAGGGTTCAGAAGTCAAAGGGTTCAGTTTTTTTTTTGCAGTTAGTGGCTAGGGTTCGAGAGTCAAAGGGTTAATTTTTTTCTGCAGTTGGCGGATATGGTTCAGGAGTCAAAGGGTTACGTTTTTTTGGTTTTGTTTGCAGTTGGTGGATAGGGTGCGGGAGTCAAAGGGTTAAGGGGTTTTTTTTGCAGTTAATGGATAGGATGCAGGAGTCAAAGGGTTAAGTTTTTGTGCAGTTGGTGAATAGGATGCGGGAGTCAAAAGCTTCTTTCTTTCTTTATCAACCTGTTGTACGATCAATACTAAGGCCCCAGGTCATCCGACAACCGCCATTTCTTCTGTCGGTGACATCCCTGTAGTAGGAGGTCCAGCTGTTCGCCAGGGCACACAGGCGAGTACTAGCGCCTCCGCCACACTGGCCCCCGTCTCCATCCGCCCACCACACGTAGCACAGTTTGATGTTATGAGCCCACACGGGTGCAGACCCTGGCACCACCACCCTCCAGGACATCTGGCATCCCCCGCCCCGTCCGTCCGTGTCGTCACGGTAAACCGGCGTTCCGCCGTTGACAGGGGCACACAACTCACGCGCTGCCCCTCCTCCGCACTGTCCTCCATCCCCGTCCGGGTGCCAGCGGAAACATACCTGGTGATAATGATAATAATAATGATAATAAATAGCTTTTGTATAGCGCTATTCTCATTCTCCCCTTCTATTGTTTACCGTCACATAAGCTGGGACACTTACTGTACATCTTTGTAGTTTCAGTAGTCGTTTTACTTATATTCCAGTCCATCCATATTCCTTAAGTAGCCAGCCAAAAATATTTATCATTGAAGGGAAGAGAGAAAGAGAGAGAGAGAGAGAGAGAGAGAGAAAGAGAGAGAGAGAGAGAGAAAGAGAGAGAGAGAGAGATAGAGACAGACAGACAGACAGACAGACAGGCAGAGTGAGTCACAGACAGAGACAGAGAGACGAAAAGAGAAAAACAAACAGAAAGACTAGACAGATACAGACAGACAGACACACACACACACACACACACACACACACAGACACACACACACCTACAGACACACACACACATACACACACATACACACATACACACAGACATACACACACATACACACACACACACACACATACACACAGACACACACACAGACACACATACACACACACACACACTGACACATACATACACACAGACACACACACACACACACTGACACACACATACACACAGACACACACACACATACACACAGACACAGACACACATACAGACACACACACACACAGAGACACACACACACACATGCAGACAGACACACAGACAGACACACACACACAGACAGACCTTGACAGCGTTGAACCAAGCGTCATTATCATAGGTCTTGATGCTCCAGGACATTCGACATCCTCCTGAGCGTCCGTCGGTGTCGTCACGATATGCTGACGTCATCAGCCCTGGTGACGCACACAGTCTACGTGACGGTCCGCTGCACTGCCTACCATCACCATCAGGATACCAATCATAACACAGCTCCGTGCGCTCGTTAAACCAGCGGGGAATCAGCACCTGTAATAAAAAAAAAAAAAAAAAGATCAATGATCTCGAGTCTATGGCTCTATCATCATCATCATCAGGTGCCCTGCCGCTAGGCGTTGGCGACCATGGACTTCCAACCATCTCTATCTCTCGTTGCCTCTAGCATCTCCCCCACCCTCCTCATCCCCAGTCACTCTGCAAGTCCGTCCAGCATTCTCTCCCTGGGTCTACCTGGTGCTCTCTTTCCCTCCACCTTTCCCGTTGTGACCAGGTGCTCCAAATCCCCCTTCCTCATAAGATGGCCTATAAATGTTGCCTGTCTTTTCCTAATCTTCTTTATGAGTGATCTACTTGTGTCTGCCTCCATCAAGACTGTCTCGTTTGTTTTCTTTGCTGTCCATGGAACTCTCAACATTCTCCTGAGAAACCACATCTCGGCTGCCTCAATCTTGCTCTGGCTTTGCTTGCTGACTGTCCACGCCTCGCATCCGTACAACAGTATTGGTTCTATATAACATTCAAGGACTCTCTTTCTGATGTTAATTGATAGGCATTTCTTGGTAAGAATGCTTGTCATCTTCTTGAATGCATTCTATCAACAACAAAAAAGTGGTACGTCCGTGTAAAAGTGGCCTGCTTGAGGATTTAAACCCCATACCCCTACGTTAACCCTTTGACTCCCACACCCTATTTGTGACCCGCTCTGACAAAAGGTACAATAAGTCAGGCGAGGCCTTCTGCTGCTGTGGGCTGAAAATTCTGAACAAGGACAATTTTGTCAATTTTTAGTTTTCTGCATTTTCATGCTCTATAACCACTTTTACACCATGTCCTAACATAATAAATTCAAATTTAACCGATAAGTATCATTTTTTTGTGTTTTAATGTGTGGTAAGTGCTACTGTCTGGCCGCTGAAAACTGTCTGATCGCCCCATTTTGGTGATTAAAGTATGCTTTTCTTAATTTTCTTTTTCTTTTTGTTGTTTTGGATGGACAATTAAGTAAACAAGGGAAGTCTGGAATTTCAGCTGATTTGGTTGATATTTAATGCTTGTTGCTAAGGAGTTTCTGACCATACCCTTTCAATTCAGGCTTATTCTTTTCAACACTGTTTTTCTCAAAATGGTTGACTTGACCCCTCTCATGTTTGAAAGCCCATAACTTTTTTGTATTTGTAGCCTGAAACTCAACTTTAGTACCATTTGAAAGCTGAGATTCTAAACTTTATAGTGATACCATAAACTGAAAATGCCTAAACTGAGACTTATTGTGCCTTTTGTGAGAATGTGAATGTGAGAGAAAACCTTAGAGAATATACTAGAAATAGAAAGCAAAGTTAAGGGGTTGGAACTATACAGCAGGAAGACTGAAGCCATGGTGATCAGTAAAAAACATGAAATCCCTCATGCAAAATAACAGCAAATGGCACAACCTTGACACAGGTTAATAAGTTCAAATACCTGGGAATGGTCATTTCATCAGACGGCAGATGCACATCGGAAATAGCTGGCAGAATCGACCAAGCCAAAACAGCATTCAAGAAGATGACAAGCATTCTTGCCAACAAAAGCCTATCAATTAACATCAGAAAGAGAGTCCTTGAATGTTATAAAGAAACAATACTGTTGTACGGATGCGAGGCGTGGACAGTCAGCAAGCAAAGCCAGAACAAGATTGAGGAAGCCGAGATGTGGTTTCTCAGAAGAATGTTGAGAGTTCCATGGACAGCAAAGAAAACAAACGAGACAGTCTTGATGGAGGCAGACACAAGTAGATCACTCATAAGGAAGATTAGGAAAAGACAGACAACATTTATAGGCCATTTTATGAGGAAGGGGGATTTGGAGCACCTGGTCACAACGGGAAAGGTGGAGGGAAAGAGAGCGCCAGGTAGACCCAGGGAGAGAATGCTGGACGGACTTGCAGAGTGACTGGGGATGAGGAGGGTGGGGGAGATGCTAGGAGCAACAAGAGATAGAGACAGGTGGAAGTCCATGATCGCCAACGCCATGCGGCAAGGCACCTGATGATGATGATGATGGGTCACATTTACAAACTGCTGGTGTACGGAGTCAAAAGGTTAAGATAAGAACGTGGAGCTCTAACAATCGATCTTTTTCAAAACAAGTGTGACTGCCTGCGTTCAAGCAAACAGGAACCAGAAAGAATTAAAAAAAAACACGAAAAAAAAAAGGAATCAGAACGCGTATTTAATACAACCAGACAAGACAAAGGCAAATTTTCGGTGCCTTTGTCAAGCTTAAACGTAAGATCACAAACAAACACCAAATACAAAAATCAGGTGAAAAAGACTGAAATTTTCCTGCTGCTTCGTCACGTGTGAGAAGAAAAAAAAACAGCAAGACAGGCGCAAATTTCGGCAGGATTTGTCAAGCGTAAGATCACAAACAAAGATCACAAACAAATACTAATAGAAGAAAACATTGAAACATCCCTGCTGCTTTGTGCAAAGCAAAAACTAAAGTCAGTTTAGTCTTTTTTTTTTTTTTTTTTTTGAAGATAAGATACACATGTCATTTACATGTAACCAAGATTATTCCAGTGATAAGCTGATACAATACCAGTACAAAACACAGACTAGGTAAAATATAGGTTAGGTAGGGCCTCAGAACATGGTCAGTTCATGGGTTTATGTGCAGGCTTAAGGCTTGTGCCATGATCACCATACACATGGCACCTGTGACGTTAGTGCATATGGAATTCGTTCCGAGCGCGGAGACGTCATCTTGAGAAATTGAAACTGAAACTGATAACAAACTTCAAACCTCAAACTCCAAGACTAATATACTGACATTAATGATTGGAAGATCTGGATTCGCACCTGCTAGGGAATACCGCCTGGCAGGTAATCATCATCATCATCATTATCATCATCATCATCATCAGGTGCCTTGCAGCATGGTGTTGGCGACCATGGACTTCCATCTGTCTCTATCTCTTGTTGCCCCAAGCATCTCTTCCACCCTTCTCGTCTTCAGCCACTCTGCAAGTCCGTCTAGCATTTTCTCCCTGGGTCTACCTGGTGCTCTCTTTCCATCCACCTTTCCCGTTGTGACCAGGTGCTCCAAATCCCCCTTCCTCATAAAATGGCCTATAAATGTTGCCTGTCTTTTCCTAATCTTCCTTATCAATGATCTACTTGTGTCTGCCTCCATCAAGACTGTCTCGTTTGTTTTCTTTGCTGTCCATGGAACTCTCAACATTCTTCTTAGAAACCACATCTAGGCTGCCTCAATCTTGTTCTGGCTTTGCTTGTTGACTGTCCATGCCTCAGGTAATAGGTGGAAAATTTTTCCTGTACTCCCTAGTGAGCATATGTGTACACCTTTACAGTTTGAATCCCCTCTGTGAACATGCATCATCATCATCATCATCATCATCATCATCATCATCATCATCATGTGCCCTGCTGCATGGCACTGGCGATCATGGCTCTCCACACGAATCTATCCCTTGTCACACTGAAAGCACATCTCTCACCCTCTCTGTCTTCAGCCACCCAGCAAGTCTATCCAATGAAGAAGAAAAAAAGAAAAATAGAAAGAAAGAAAGAAAGGAAAAAGGAGAAGGAAGAAAGAAAGAATGAAAAAAGAAAGAAAGAAAAAGAAGAGAAAAAAAAAGGAAAGAAAGAACGAAAAAAAAGGAAGAAAAAACGAAAGAAACGAAAACAGGAAGAAACAAACAAACAAACAAAAAACGAAGTTAAAAAAGAAAAAAAGAAAGATTGAAAGAAAGAAAGAAAGAAAGAAAGAAAGAAAGAAAAGAAAGAAAAAAAAAAGAAAGAAAAGAAAAGAAAGAATTAAAATGTGACCTCTTTGTAGATCTTCTTAGCTAATCCATCCACGCTATTTTCTGTCAGCAAGGTCTTGCTTTTCAGACTGGTCACTCTGGTCAGCAGTTGTCTCAGCCTGCCAAGCTGCCGGCTCCAATGCCACACACGGCTCGACAACAGGCGAGACAACTCGTCCAGGTAGGCACGCAGGATATGCTGAGTTACCGCTGTTGCCATGGCCAGCCGCTTGGAGTCGTTGCGAATCAGGTTGCTCAGAGGGGCCAGCTTTCCGGAGAAGAGCCATGGTTGGGTCGGTACCGTGTTCTGCCAAGCCGTAATGCCGTCACTGTTTAAGAAACTGGTTCGGCCGCCAAAGTATCTGTTGAGAGAGAGAGAGAGAGAGAGAGAGAGAGAGAGAGAGAGAGAGAGAGAGAGAGAGAGAGAGACAAAGAGACAGACACAGAGAGACAGAGACAGAGAGACAGACACACAGAGACAGACACACAGAGACAGACACACAAAGACAGACACAGAGACAGAGAGACAGAGTAGCGTTAAACGGACCATGAAATGATTATTGTTAGAAATTATTATTATTATTATTATTATTATTATTATTATCGTAATCATTATCGTTATTATCATTATTTTTTATTATCTTTTTATCATCATCATCATCATCATTATTATCATCATCATCATCATCATCATCATCATCATCATCATCATCATTATTGTCATTATTAATATTATTATTATTATTATCATCATCATCAATCATTACTTATGCTCCATTCTTCAAACTCATCTGGACTCACCCACGCATTACATATAAAATATAAAGAGACTTTTACGTTGAGCATAGAGAACTCAAAATGTTAACCCTTTGACTCCAGCACCCTATCTACCCACTGCAAAAACTCAACCCTTTGATTCCCTCACCCTGTCCACCAGGGTGAGGGAATCGAAGGGTTAAGTTTTTGCTTAGCTAGCATGGTTGATAATGCAGGATGCTGGTAGACAGGATGCGGGAGTCAAAGGGTTAAAAAATTAAACGAGCTTACCACATTCCACCATGTTGTTACACAATTGTATGTATGTTGTTGTTTTTGTTTGTTCTTTGCTTTCTTGCTTGCTTGATTTTCGAAATAGAGTATTTGTATATACATGTGTATATATATGTATATATGTATACATATATATATGTATATATATATGTATATATATATACATACATATATCTATATATAAATATATATATATATATATATATATATATATATATATATATATATAAGGCTAGCAATGAATATAGATACAAAGACAATTTGGCTATTTTCAACCTCGATGTGCTCAAAACTATGCATTCAGGCACTGAGAAGAGTTTGCAAGTGTAAACATCACATATACATTGAAAGAAGAGAATTCAAAATTGTAATAAGATCACATAATCATTCATTTGTAGAAGGGAATAATTCAAAACAATCAAGCATTACATTAGTAGGGTGGTGCACGTCTTCTTTCCCTCACTGTCTTATCTTTCATAACCCTGAACCCTCAAAGTCAGAACAAGATTGTGATTTCTAAAAAGAATGTTGAGAGTTCCATGGACAGCAAAGAAAACAAACGAGACAGTCTTGATGGAGGCAGACACAAGAAGATCATTGATAAAGAAGATTAGGAAAAGACAGACATCTCTGGGCCATTTTATGAGGAAAGGGGAATTAGAGCACCTGGTCACAACAGGAAATCTGAAGGGAAAGAGAGCACCAGGTATACCCAGGGAGAAAATATTGGACGAACTTGCAGGGTGGCTGGGGACAGGGAGGGGGAAGATGTGCTTTCAACAACAAGGGATAGATACATATGGAGGGCCATAATGGCCAACGCCATGTGGCAGGGCACATAATAATGATGGTGATAACCCTGAAGAAAATCAGGTACCCATTGACAGCTAGGTGAAGGCCAGAGGCACAACGTTTTACCCCAGTCAGGATCAAACCAACAGTTCAGTTGGAAGGCATGAACTCTGTATAAACCAGGCCTCATCCAGCATTACCCATTATGCTTCTGAGATTTTTAATTTGTAGGATCATCGCACTCAGGGAGGTTACCTTTGTGCTCACCTTTTTTTTGTTTTCGTCCCATTTTCCACGCCACCTTAATAGCCATAGAAGCTGGCACAGTTTTTTTTTTTTTCAATGCGATGATGATGATGTCGATGAGGATGATAATCATGATTTTGTGGAGTTCCATCAGGGCTGTACTCTATGCTTACCATCATAATATATGCTGGCGTCAACCAGGCCCAAGGGATACAGACACCTGCAGTGCTGGTCAGAGGACTTGAGCAGCAAAACCCTCAATGACGCATCCGTGAAGTGGATGAGACTCGACAGTGTGGTCCCAGTCTTCCCAATGAGCCCATAGCTCGCTCAACTTTGGGTAGAAGCCGGTTAGACTTAGAGCCAAAAAAATCCCACAATGATTTTTTGAAGGGACCAATGGGGATTGGAACCCACAACCTTCCAGTCAGTAGTCCGTTGCACTAACCACTACACCACGGCGACTGGTCTACTTCTAAGGTTTACTTAATCACTCAACTATTCAGTTACATTGTTTGGCTCGTTATCAATTCATCTTGGAGAAGTCTCACACACACACACACACACACACACACACACACACACACACACACACACACACACACACACACACACACACACACACACGCACGCACGCACGCACGCACACACGCACACACAAAACTTGAAAAAAAAAGTTCAGTTCTGACTCAGCCTCGTTGAACGTGACCTACCTGACAGTGTGAGTAGACATTCGTTTAAACTCGTCAGTGACTTGGCTTGTAGACGAGCTGCGTCCCCCCATGGCTTTCAGGATCTCCAGGTAGGAAGCCTGGGCCTCCACTTTGGCGCTGCTGTCGCTGTTTTTCAGAAAGTATTGGCTCTTTGTCTGAAACTCTACCATAATCAGCCCGCCGAAGTTGCCGTTCTGGAAGTAGTGTGTACCGTACTCTTTAATCAAGCGTGTGTAAGGTGCCGGATTAGATGGATCGTAATCGTTGGGGAGGAGGTTGTCCACGTAGTACTGAAAATACCGGTGTGGTTTCAAAATAAAATCGGGGTTCAGAAACGCTTTGTGGGCGGATTCAAAGCCGGAGACTCTCTCTATGTACCGGGATTTGTTCACAAACGTCTCTTCCATAGATTGGAGGGATTGACTGGCTGAGAACCCGAACAATTTGATGAGTCCACTAACTCCAAAGTCCTTGGCCGTGGTGGTCCTGATGTTTTTGTAGGAGGTGACAAGGTCTGTGACAGCATTGAAGACACCTCCAGGAATCACTGCCACACTTTCCACTTGGTCTGGTAGCTGGTAGGTTTTCTGTGGAAAATAGTAAAGTTACTGCTTTTATTACTCACAGTGTGATATCGAGATTTTCTACTTCAAGTAAACACAAACCAGAAGAACAAGAAAATCAATGTAAGCGCATCTCCAACAAGACAACACAAAACAAAACAAGCGCAAATTTTCGGCCAACTAGCCTTTGTCAAGCGCGAACGCACGGTCACAGACAAATCACAGACACCAAACAATGGATAATAAAAACGGGACTAAAAACTTCCCTGCTGCCTCGTCCAGTGGGTAAGAGATGGAATGCCCATGTCATCATGAGCAGTAGTAAGAAAAGGGGAGAGGGGAGGCAACTGTGATGTCAAAAGGGAAGTGAGATAAGTTCTGCAATTTTGAGAAGTGGCCATGCTATATCGGTATAGCCCTGTTCTGAAGAAGGCACAGGGCAAGAGCCAAGAGATAAGGGAGTAGATTGTGCCCGGTGCCAAGAATCTGGTAGGCGTGGGAACAGGAAGAGACATGAAACGGCATGTCTGAATTTTGTTACTCATGGTTTGTCGTTAAGACCATGTGGTTTGCGTGTTCCAAGTTTATTTATGAGGTGGGATTCTCTGTCTTTCCTGTCTATGGTGCTGTTATTGTGTAGAAGCCACAGACCTTTCACTCGGATGTCATTGATTGAGTGGTCTGATTGGTTGAAGTGATTGGGGATAGTTTTATCCCTTTGGTGGCGGATATCAGCCAAGTGTTCTTTGAAAAGTGTGTCAAGAGTGCGTCCAGTTTCACCAATATACAATTGGGAACATTTAGAGCAGCTGATCAAGTAGACAATGTTATAAGTTTGACAGTTGAAATGTTTTGTAATTCTCATATGAGATTTGGGGCCTTTGACTGTGGTGGCTGAGCACAAGAAAGGACAAGTCTTGCATTTAGGTTTGTTGCATGGAGAGGTTCCTGGAGGTTGGCTGACTTCAAGTAAGATTATTTCCCTCGGTAAACCTACTGACATGATTACTTTTAAAAAAGCGGACTTCATTTAAGTCTGCAGTTAAGTTCCAAGGCAGAGTGAGGCCGCATTAAATCTGTGATATAATAGTTCTACAATTATGTCTCACGACTTGAAAGCATTCCTTGACTATTCAAAATTGATATATCATCATCATCATCAAGTGCCCTGCCACACGGCGTTGGCGATCATGGCCCTCCATACGCATCTGTACCTTGTTGCCGCAAGCACATCTTCTACCCTCTTTGTCCTCAGCCGCTCTGCAAGTCCGTCCAATATTTTTCCCTGGGTCTACCTGGTGCTCTCTTTCCCTCCACCTTTCCTGTTGTTACCAGATGCTCTAATTCCCCTTTCCTCATAAAGTGGCCTATAAATGTTGCCTGGCTTTTCCTAATCTTCCTTATGAATGATCTTCTTGTGTCTGCCTCCATCAAGACTGTCTCGTTTGTTTTCTTTGCTGTCCATGGAACTCTTGGAACTCTCAACATTCTTCTTAGAAACCACATCTCGGCTGCCTCAATCTTGTTCTGGCTTTGCTTGACTGTCCACGCCTCAAACCGTATAACATTATTGGTTCTATATAACATTCATGCATGCTGGAGCTCTGAAAAGCTATAATCCAATTAATGACAGATTTCTCACTGTCAAAATAAATACCAAATATGCTGTTTTGAACATAGTTCAAGCCTATGCTCCAACATCCACTAGCTCAGAAGAAGAAATAGAAAATTTTTACAATGACCTCCAAACTATCAGAGACAAAATCCCCAAAAAGGAAATATGCATTGTGATGGGTGACTTCAACGCTAAAGTTGGAGAGGGGGCTGACACAGAATGTGGAATAGGACCATATGGTTTAGGAGAACGAAATGAGAGAGGTGACATGCTGGCTCTGTTTTGTCAGGCAAATGAGATGAACATCACAAATACTTTCTTCCAACAACCACTGCGCAGAAGATACACATGGATCTCTCCAGGAGACAGGTGTCGTAATCAGATTGATTATATTATCATTGACAGATCCTGGAAATCAACTGTCCTCAATGCAAAAACAAAGCCTGGAACAGACTGCGACACGGATCACATTCTTGTGACAACCAAATTAAGAATGAAAATATTGAAGAAGCCTAAAACCAAATCGACGCCAAAGTTCGACATATCAAAATTAGAAAACCCTGAGCTGGCGTTAGAATTTAGTATAGAAACAAGTAATCGTTTCTTAAAGTTACTTGAAGTTTGGGATGAAAATGACTCATATCCTGATGAAATCTGGACAGACATAAAAAACACACTGACCAAAATCTCTGAAGAAAAACTAGGAAAAGAAAAGAAAAGGAAAAAAGCTAAGCCCTACATAAGTCAGGAAGTGATAGATCTGGCAGAAAAGAAAAGTCAAGCTCGAAAGCAGGGAGAGCGGGAAAAATACTCAGCACTGAAAAGGGAAATAAAAAGTAAAGTCAGAAGAGACAAAGCAAATTGGCTGGCACAAGAATGCAGTAAAATCAATGAACACAACGAAAACAGGAAGTCGAGGGAGCTCTTCAAACAAATAAAAAAAGTGAAAAAAACAAATTTCAAAGCAACAAACCAATGCATCAACAGCAAGGATGGTCACACTCTGACTGAACCAGATGATGTCTTGGATAGGTGGAACGAATATGGCACATCACTTTTTGGCAAGCCTGACAGCCATGAAAATAATTTAGAGCCAAATTTGGAATTGACCCCTGGAGATATGGAACCTGAACCTCTGCTCAGCGAAGTTGAATCTGCCATTAAAGATCTAAAATGCAGAAAGTCTCCTGGTCTTGACAATATTCCTGGAGAGTTGTTGAAACACTCAGGTGATGGTGGACTCAAAGTAATGCATCACTTATGCTGCAAGATATGGAAGACTTGTCAATGGCCTACAGACTGGAAGCTCCAAGAATTTGTCATGTTACATAAGAGTGGAAATGTCAAAGACTGCAACAATTATAGAACAATTGCACTGATCAGTCATGCCAGTAAAATACTGCTGATAATAATTTTAAACAGGTTAAAGCCAAAAGTAGAGGAAGAGCTATCCGACTGTCAGGCAGGCTATAGGAAAAACAGGGGAACAATAGATATGCTGTTTGTACTCCAGATATTGATAGAAAAGATTATAAACACAGACCAAGAGATGTTCATCGTTTTCATTGACTACAGCAAAGCGTTTGATAGCGTGATTCGCCAAAGTCTTTTCCACTTCATGATCAAAATGGGTTTTCCAAGACATCTGGTTTCCCTCATAGCTTCATTATATAATGATCAAAAAGCAACAATCAGATGGAATAATCAAAACTGCAAATTTTTTAACATCACTAAAGGGGTAAGGCAAGGTTGCATCCTGTCTCCACATCTCTTCAGCATATACACTGAACATATCATGAGAGAAGCAGACATAGAAGACATGGGAGTAAATATTGGTGGTAGAAACCTGTCAAATTTACGCTACGCAGATGACACAGGATTACTGGCAGACAACATTACAGGCTCTAGGAGGATCCTGAGCAGGGTAGACCGGGTTGGAAAGGCAGCTGGGCTGGACTTAAATTCAAAGAAGACAAAGGTTATGCATGTTGCAGGCAAATATAACACTAGACAAGACCAGATCATGCTAAACCAAGTCCCTCTAGAAAATGTCAAGGACTTTAAATATTTAGGTTCAGTCAAGACACACGATGGAACATGCTCAAAAGACATAAAGATGAGAATTGGAATGGCCAAGAACAGTATGGTTCAATTGAACAATATTTGGAAAGACCACAGCATAACAGCAGACCTTAAGATAAAACTCTTAAAATGTCTTGTCTGGCCAGTGATGTTATACGGCTGCGAGGCATGGACAATGAAGAAAGAGGATGAAAGACGAGTGGAAGCAGCAGAGCTGTGGTTTTACCGAAGACTGCTGAGGGTCAAATGGACGGATAGGCGCTCAAATGAAAGCATACTGAATGAGTTGGGTACTACACGCAAGCTCCTAGTACTCATACAACGGAGGAAACTGAAATATGTTGGACATGCAATCCGTAATGAGAGAACAGACTTGATGTCCACTGTCCTCCAAGGTAAAGTGGAAGGAAAGAGAAACAGAGGACGGCCACCTGCATCACTTGCTAGAAACATCACAAACATCAGCGGCAAGAAACTCCAGGAGGTGGTCAGACTTAGCCAAGATCGAGAGTGCTGGAGGCAACTTGTGAGGACATCATGTGCAGCGGCCAACACTGTTCCCGGTGACGCCGACAGGTGAGACAGGTGAGATAACATTCAAGAACTCTATTCCTGATGTTCATTGATAGGCATTTGTTGGCTAGAATGCTTTTCATCTTATTGAATGCTGTTTTGGCTAATTGATATACACATATACAATATCACATACTTTACTATCCAAACCCTTGACTCTAATACTATAATATCGAATGGTTACCATCAAATTAGCAAAATGATACTGTTGACAGTTGGTTGGGCATTTTTCAAATTCTTTTATCTTTTAATTTAGATGTATTATTTTCTTCCGTCTGTCAATGGCATGGAAAACAAATCTGGACACATTGTATCTGTGGTGTGAACTTATTGCTTTGATTAATGTACCTAGTGGTACTTTAACTGGCTTTTTTTTTAGGAATTTTATTCTCAGATCTGTGTATACAGGACATCAATACAGAAAAATTATGCTCGTTTTCAACTTGAGTCTTGAAGAATGGGCATGCTTTTTTATGAGCAGACTCACTGATACTGTATTATTATTGTGGTAGCACTATGAATAGTAACTGAGTAATAGCAACTCTAAAACAATACGTGTATCCATGTTGGAAATATATTTTTCTTTCTCAAAAATTGTTTTGAACGATCTGTAGTTTTCATATCTTTGGCGATCATGGCCCTCCATACGAATCTATCCCCTGTCGCTGCAAGTACATCTCCCACCCTCTCTGTCTGCAGCCACCCTGCAAGTCCTTCCAATCTTTCCTCCCTGAGTCTACCTGGTGCTCACTTTCCCTCCAGCTTTCCTGTTGTGACCAGGTGCTCTGATTACCCTTTCAACAAGTCTTTGTCTGAAAATGTTTTATGAATGCTTTTACATCTGCTTCTCCTTGCAGCACCCATAAGATGTTAAATCCGGTCTCGTACAAGATTTTTCTTTACATCTGACAACCAACAATCCTTACCATTTGTATCTAGTTCTGGTTACAGGCAGTCAACTTTATGCAGTAATTTTTCAGCATCCGTTTGTAACAGTTTAAACCAATAAATTAATCTTAAGCATGAAATACTAGAATGTACACATAGTGGGTATCTTCCTAGATCAGTATATACCATCTTGTTTGGTGTTTTATCTTTCAACATCTATTTCTAACAGTTTAAACCAATAATATCTTAAGCATGAACAACTGGAATTTATACATAGTGGGTATCTTCCCAGATTAGCATATACTGTCTTGTTTGGTGTTCTTACAGGTACACCAAAAAATCTTTTGCATGCCATTAACTGTATCTTTTCAATTGTGCTGCTGCCTGTTTAATCCCCAAATCCCAGATGCATATAATCCTATGGGTTGTATCTTCGCATCAAATATTTTAAAGTAAGTACCCACTGTCACTTCCTTGTAATTTTGAAAAGCCATATTAAGCTGTACAACTGCTTTCTTTCCTTTCGTTGCTAAATGTGTAGTGCCTTTCCAGAGAGAGAGAGAGAGACAGACAGACAGCCAGACAGAGACAGAGACAGAAACAAAGAGACAGACAAAGAGACAGAGACAGACAGACAGATAGACAAAGAGACAGAGAGAAAGAAGGAGACAGGAGAAGAGGGAGAGACGGAGAGAAGAGAGTGAGACAGATAGAGAAATAGACAGACAGACAGACAGAAAGACACAGAGAAAGAAGGAATTGGAGGGAGGAGGAGAGGGAGAGAAGAGAGTGCGAGAGAGAGAGAGGGAGGGAGGGAGAGAGATAGAGATAAGGAGAGACAAAAAAAGAGAGGGAGAGAGAGGGAGGGAGAGAGAGACAAAGAAAGAAAGAGAAAGAGAGGGAGGGAGGGAGAGTTATCGTGAAGGATAACCAGAAACAGACATTATAAAAGAAGACGCCGCGTTAGCTGATATTATAACATAAGAGGAGAAAGAGAGGGGGGGGGGATCCAAACACAGAGAGAGAAAGAGACAGACAGACAGAGACAGACAGAGAGATCCAAACAGAGAGAGAGAAACAGAGAGACAGACAGAGAGACAGACAGAGAGAATCGTGAAGGATAACCCAGAAACAGACATTATAATTATAAACCAAAATTTACCCCCTCAATGGTGATAGTTTTCGTTTCGTCGCACGTGTACTCTATCGCCTGTCGCTTCAGCCCCAACTTGTCCTTGGCAAAGAGGTCAAAGGAAGTGACGTCAATGCCGTGTGAGATCTTGTCCAATCCAGGCACAGGATTGGAACAGAGGGCGGCGTCACTATAGCTCGACATCATCAGCACCACCAGCACCGCCAACCAGGGCAAGAGCACAAACCTAGAGGAAGAAAAAGTTATATTCTATTAACTTTAAAAATTCAAGTTTCTTTCTTTTTTCCCCCCTGTGAATCTGACGTGGTAAAGGTGGTGGAGATGTTACCTTGATTTTAGGGCCAGTATTGGCATCCATCTGTCTCGGGAGACAATAGAGATTGTGCCTTGGAGGTCATTCTGCGGTGGAACCGGCTATGGCTGTTGAGCCCAATCCTCGAATGGCAGGTCCTGTTGCAGTTGCTGCACGTGAAGATGGTGTCGTCTGAAGGCGCTGACCCTGCTCTCTGGCATCTGCATGCTCTTCTTACCTCCCACTGCTCCTCTCTCCTCTGCTCGGATGTCTTGATGGCCGAATTGATGGCAAGTTTCCAGCTGCTGCGGTCTGCTTCTACCACTTCGAAGCCTGCTGGTGCAATGCCACCCGCCTTGAAGTCCCGCTTGCACACATCTTTGTAGCGGAGTATGGGCCTTCCCGTGGGTCTGGAACCAGTAGCAAGTTCGCCGTACAAAATGTTTTTGGGTATTCTGCCATCTTGCATGCGGAGATGTTACCTTGCTTTTAGGGCCAGTATCAGGAGGATACTCAATGCCTCATCATTCTGTCCCCAACGCTTTACAAACAGGATCAGGTACCTGGGCTTAGCTAGGTGGACTTCACTTACGCGCGCGCGCGCACTCACACACACACATACAAACAGCACACACACAAACACACACAAAAAGTGCACGATAATTACCACCACAGAGTGCCAGACTGATTCCGCAGTCCACGGTGACTTTACCACCACATCACCGATGGACAAATTTTCAACATACGTGGAATGCGCTTCTCAACGGCCCAAAGCAAAAGATCAGAAAAACGTTGATCTTGGACAGAGAACTGCCATCAAGCGAAAACATGACGTCTTTACCAAACCAAAACGTGACGTCAAAACTACTGTGTCTACACATCCCAGATCTAAGTCCAGTGATCTCCCACGTGTCCTCATTATTCATGACTCCGTCTTGAATAAAGTGGATGGACAGAGATTAGGATCGTCCTACAGTTTCCAGGTGGCCACGAGAAAGATACGTACCATCGAGGACTGTAAACGAGCTATTGCAAAATCTAAAGAAGAGCTGACACCTGAACCTGACTGCGTTCTTTTACACGTCGGTATAACAGATCTAAAAACGAAGGAGCCAAATGTATGTACTACCAATCTAGACTTCTGTGTAAAATCGATTAACACCCAATTTCCAAAAGCCAAGGTAGTGTTAAGTCAGGTCGCTCCTGTAAGAAACAATCACCTAAACGTGAAAAGGGAGCTCCTTAATGTCCTGACCAAAGAGAAACTCCTCAACGCAGCAAATGTCAACTACATCAGCCACGATAATCTGCAAACAAACCGCTACACCCAAGTCAGCCAGGACGACGTACATCCGACCACCAGAGGGGCGAGCGTTCTGGCCAGAAACATAGGGAGGTACATCCACAAGCTTTTCTGGGAAAAACCGAGAAGGAAATCAACCCATCAACACCATCAATCAAGACGGGTTTTCACCCTCAGTTTTTCTTCCCTCATTTTAGATTCAGCCCAGATTCAGTTCCTCTCTGTTCAGTACTCAACTATATTGTTTTACTTACTTATATACTTGTTTGGTTACTTATGATAAAGTTTACTTGAACGTTAAATTAATTGATTATCTAATTATCTAAATGTAGGATACTACTCCAAGCTTATTCAACCGTTCATCATGAAAAAGTGTGTAGTCAGTGACATCAACATTGTTCAGTGGAACACATGTTCCATTGTTAGAAATATTTCCTATTTGAGTAACTATCTATCTTCTAGAAACATCCAAGTCTTGCTTCTACAATCGCTGAATACCACCAAAACCAATATACCTAAAATATCGGGGTTTTATTATCCACCAATATATGACTCTATCAATGACTATAGGCCAATTGCAATAACATCGCACGTATGTAAACTAATGGAGAAAATGATTTTAAAGAGATTGATGCACTACTGTGAAAAGAACAACATATTACCAGTGAATCAGGCAGAATTTAGAAAAGGCAGGTCACCAGTGGAACTCCTAACAAAGCTAACTACTAATATCAAACAACAATCTACCAGACGCCAATGTGTTTTAGCTACATTTTTTTTATATAACTAAAGCATACGACCATGTATGGCACTCCCGATTATTACAAAAATTAAAAAGTATTAGGCTAACAGGTCACATTTTTGATTATGTCAAATGCTTCTTAGAAGACCGTGTAATTCAAACGAGGATCAAAAATGTGTATTCCACAAAACGATTTCTTCAAATGGGTATCCCTCAGGGATCCGTTATTGCTCCCCTTCTCTCCATGATATTATCACAGGGTCCCCCTCAGACCGTACTGTTAGACGGATAAGTAAGGTTTGCGTAATGAAGAGCATGCCATCCATGAATTAACTGGTTACTCAACATTTTCCACTGACCTAGTCCCCCTCAGACCGTATCATTACTCAGGTACGTAAGGTTTGCGTAATGAAGAGCACGCCATCCATGAATTAACTGGTTACTCAACATTTTCCACCGAGCAGGATCTAACGCTCACATTGGTCTTATCCAACTATAGAGGGTAGGTTATCTAGTACACAAAAGGTTTCAGCAAATACCAACGTCCAAGCAAAAAGTCCAGAGGGTTGAATAGCAGCCAGGGCCGCCAGGTGCCAAAGATTGCTTGGTTATTCAAATTTCGATGTCCGATGAAAGACAGGTTAGTTATTCAAATTTCGATGTCCAATGAAAGACAGATGGGAAGGTTTTGTGACAGAAACAACAGAAACGCACTGTATAAAAGCCAGAAAGTCAATCACTATAGAGAATTGACCCATTCGATTGCCACCCAGCCAGAGACCTTCCAACCTATCTTAGAGGTATGTAATCCCATGTCTCATTTTATACCTTAGTTAGGGTAGGGATAGAAGTAGGTAGTATGTTTGATTTTCCACAAAGCAAAGAATAGAGTAGGACATAAGAAAGTGTTCAGCATTCTAGTGATATGCAAGTTCTGATGATTCGTAGTGCATCTTAGGATCTTAGGAATATTAGGACCCAGGACAGTAGGAATGGTGAATCACGTTTATGCTGAAGTTGACTGCTTAAATAAATGCGTCGTAGTTATTAATCTATGTGTGGACTGCTTATGAGAATCATGTCTAGTGTGGTTAGTGCATTTCTTCTCGTCACTCTCCTTCCTTGTTGTGTGTGTGGCTTCTAAAGTAGAGAAACAATTCTTCCTATACATCCCCAATTCACCTTCCTGTTAAAGATGACCCAACCCAATAATACTTCCCGCGATACAAAAATCCTTCCTGCAACACACAAACCCCTTCTTGCTATACATGGTGCAGAACATCCCCCAAACCCCTTCTTGCCATATCATTCCTGCTATAATATTATTGCATGACTTACCCAGAACAATTTCTAAGCATGTAATTTTAGCTCAATATGCTGACGATTTATGCATGTGGATGCAGGTAAATATGAAAAGAAAAACTCCTTTGCGCTGTCTTAATCATACACGTAAATGTTATCAATTAGAGCTTGATAAAATAGCACGATACATGGTAGAAAATGGACTACATGTACATCTATCCGTGGAAAAAACAAAGATAGTTTTGTTTAACAGTCGAACTAACCCAGCAAATATTCCCACATTCAAACTGGGAGATACTCTTCTTCTTTATAACGAATCGATCAAATTCTTAGTTTTCCTTACAGCGAAATTATTTTGGAATCAGCAGATTGAATACTTATTAACAAAAGCTCAAAAAAGTTTAAATTTCTTGAAAATTGTTCACAAACAGATATGGGGACAAGATACATCAACACTTGTTCATCTCTGTAAATCGCTTATTAGATCTAAATTAACCTATGCCCAAGAAATCTTCTTCAGTGCACCAAAACACTTACTAACAAAACTGCAGAGCATAGATTGTAAAGGTTTCAAACTTGCGCTGGGTCTTCCAATGCATGCCTCTTGCCTTCGCACATACAATGCAATCAAATTGTTGCTGCTTGATGAACAAAGGAAAGTCGCTTCTACTAAATTTCTGTTAAGAAATAGCACCATAGAAAACAGCATCGAAACAGAGACAAAAGTAAGATCAGACACCGACTTTCCGAAAAGAGCTAAACCAATATCCTCACAGGTCACACTTGCAACATTTACAGCTGATGTTATGAAAGGCTCTGGAATTGATCTAGAAACAGATCCTGTAACTGTAAGACCTTCGTTTTCACCAGTACCCAGTTGGGAACTTCAAAGAGCACGATTTGACATACACCACTCCGACTTAAAAAAGAAGATAATATCAACTTACTGGCAAGTCAAGTTAAATGTCATATAGAAGACTTTTATTCCGATCACTTGAAAGTTTTCACTGATGGATCAATAATTGAAAGACAACTTGGCTCAGCGTTTTTAATACCTGCTCTCAAAATTGAGAAATCTTTTTATATAGGACTTAATAAATCTGTCTTTACTGCAGAACTCTTTGCAATCTTAATGGCCTTGAATTATATAATAAATCTTCCTAGGACGATTCCCCAGATACTTTTTTGCGTTGATTCAAAATCTGTACTTCAAGCTCTTGAATTATCAAAATTACAAACAAGATATGAAACGATATTGGGAATTACTCACTTGATTAATAGTTTATCCTTAAGAGGCACTGATATTACTTTCTGCTGGATACCATCTCACAGTTCTTTTCATTACAATGATACATGTATGGTTGATAGGGCTGCCAAATGGGGGGCAAAGAGTCCACCAGATTCAAATCATATACAACTTTCCCTCTCATTGCATGAGTGTTATACCTTAGTGGACACCTACGCATGGAAGCAGTTTCAAGATAAACAGAAAAAGCATGAAAAACGTTACATGAACTTTGAAATTAGCAAAACACCTAAGCAGTTCCCTGCCAGCAGAAGTATACAATCCCTTATGTATAGGTGGAAACTTGATGCATTCAAAACAAAATACACCAGGAATGTAGTGTGTCTGTGTGGAAAGAAGATAACACATAGTCATATTCTTTCATGCGTTCGGGTAAAACGACATATACCTACGCTATCAACGAAGACAGTTTCTGACATATTTGCCTCACCATCCTTAACATATGAATTTTTTGTTAGCCTGTCAAAAAATCCTATAGCGAATTATCTTTAACGCGCCGTTATTTCTCATGTTCAATGTTATGGTTAGCTAATTTTACTGTTTCTTTCTCGTCTTCGGCACAGTTGTTTCTCTGGTTCATTTCTATTTCCTGAAGATTAACCATTTCAAAGTTTCCTCTTTCCTCCTCGAGGCCTCATGTTTTTTTCTTTCTAAAATCACTTTAGTGAATAGATATTAAATCAAAGACCACCACCACATACACACACACACACATACATAATACATACATACATACATGCATACATACATACAGACAGACAGACAGATAGACTGACAGCACAAACACACACATACAAACAGCACACACACATACATACATACATACATACATACATACATACATACATACATACATACATGCATACATACATGCATACATACATACGTACATACATACATACATACATACATACATACATACATACATACATACAGACAGACAGACAGACAGACTGACAGCACAAACACACACATACAAACAGCACATACACACACACATACACACGCGCACACGCACGCACGCACACACACACACACACACACACACACACACACACACACACACACACACACACACACACAACTGCAACAACAATAATAACAGGAACCGGAAAAAATACGAAAAAAAGAATAAATACGCGTATTTGATACAAGACAAGACACACACCTACAAACAGCACACACACACACACACATGTAATAAATACACACACACATGTAATAAATACACACACACATGTAATAAATACACACACACATGTAATAAATACACACACACATGTAATAAATACACACACATGTAATAAATACACACACACATGTAATAAATACACACACACATGTAATAAATACACACACATGTAATAAATACACACACACATGTAATAAATACACACACACATGTAATAAATACACACACACACATGTAATAAATACACACACACATGTAATAAATACACACACACACATGTAATAAATACACACACACACATGTAATAAATACACACACACACATGTAATAAATACACACACACACATGTAATAAACACGCGTTCTTATTCTTTTTTCGTTTTTTTGTTTTTTGTTTTGTTTGTTTTTGTTTGTTCCTGTTTGCTTGAACGCGGACAGTCACACTTGTTTTGGATAACAATAACAACAACAACAACAATATGCATTATTATCTTCATCGAGCCAGCGATCAGTCAGTCAGGTATGGCCTTTAACGTATTGCGAGATAGGATCAGGCAACTTGTTGCTGGATGGTATATTTGACATGTGTATACATCCTGCTACTTGATGGTATATTTGACATGTGTATACATCCTGCTACTTGATGGTATATTTGACATGTGTATACATCCTGCTACTTGATGGTATATTTGACATGTGTATACATCCTGCTACTTGATGGTATATTTTACATGTGTATACATCCTGCTACTTGATGGTATATTTGACATGTGTATACATCCTGCTACTTGATGGTATATTTTACATGTGTATACATCCTGCTACTTGATGGTATATTTTACATGTGTATACATCCTGCTACTTGATGGTATATTTTACATGTGTATACATCCTGCTACTTGATGGTATATTTTACATATGTATACATCCTGCTACTTGATGGTATATTTTACATGTGTATACATCCTGCTACTTGATGGTATATTTTACATATGCATATATCCTGCTATGGGTGAATAGGTCCATTGCCTTGTGGACATCTCGGGAGAGAGTAAGGCTAGCGGAGAGACCGTACACAAACCGATGGAAGGCAACGGGAAACCACCGTCGTAATTTTTCCCAGGTTATCATGGACAGAAACAAAAAGATCAAAGACAACGACGTAAATAGGTGCTCCGTTGGAGCAGCTTCGTCCGGTAGGGACCGTCATGCGGCGCAGGTGACACCAGACCGTCAGCAAGTTACTGCGAACCCTAAACTCAGATTTAAAAACATCAAAGTTGCAACATGGAATATAAGAACATTGTTACAAAAGGGTAAATTAGAAAATATCAAGACAGAGATGGAAAGACTTAACGTTGGTATTTTAGGACTAGGGGAAGTGAGATGGAAGGGGGCAGGCATGATAACATCAGGAGAATACACAATGATATACTCTGGTGGTAACTCACATGAAAGAGGAGTAGGCATCATGATGGACAAAGACAAATCAAAAGCAGTTAAGGGATACTGGGCTGTGTCCGACAGAGTTTTGCTGGTCAAATTGGGAGGCAAACCAATTGATATCAACATCATTCAGGTGTACGCACCAACATCCGCAAGTTCTCAGGAAGACATCGACAACTTCTAGGAAGTATTAGAGATGGCCAAAGTCCAATGTAAATCACAAGAAGTTACTGTAATAATGGGAGATTTTAATGCTAAAGTGGGACAGGATGGGGTGGAGGATAGAGTTGGACCTCATGACCTTGGTACGCAAAATGAAAGGGGTGAGAAACTTGTAGAATGGGCACAGATGAATGAGTTTATAGTAGGAAACACCTGGTTTGAGCAGCCTAATAGAAGAAAATGGACTTGGATGAGTCCAGTAGATGATACCAAAAATCAGATTGACTACATCCTGATCAACAAAAGATTTAGAAATTCTTTACTGTCAGCAAAAACACTACCAGGCGCAGACTGCAACAGTGACCACAATCCTGTAGTGGGAAGATTTAGACTGAAATTGAGGAAAAAGAAACAGACCAAAAACAATATCAAATTAAAACTTAGTCTCTTAAAGACAGATGAAGTGATACGTAAAAACTTTAATGTGCATGTTCAAAACAAATTCAGTGCTCTGGAAGACGCTGGTGACAGTAAGGAACAATGGACAAAGTTGAGGAATTCGATAAATGGAGCTTGTGAAGAAATCCCTAAAGCAGATAGAAAAGCAAAAAAGAACTGGATGACTAATGAAATTTTGGGCTTGATGGAGGAAAGGAGGAAGGCAAAGAGAAATGAGGAGATCTACAGGAAGATAAACAAGGAGATCAGGAATAGGTGCAATGAAGCTGAGGAAGCTTGGCTGAAATCAAAATGCAAAAAAATGGAAGACCGACACAAAACGGATCCTCATGGTATGTACAGACGAATTGAAGAAATTGTCCACAGAAAAAATACATACACATCAACTGGTTGCTTGAAATCGAAAGATGGCACGCTTATCATGGAAAAAGAAAAGATATTAGACAGATGGGGAGAGTACATTAAAGACCTTTTTGAGGATGACAGAAACGAAGAACATATTATAAAAAAGAACTTTGAAGGACCACCCATAATGAAAGATGAAGTTAGAGCAGCACTGAAAAAATGAAACCGGGAAAAGCCCCAGGACCAGACAACATTACTACAGAGATGATTGAAGCCCTGGAGGAATTTGGCATAGAAAAAATAACAGTCCTCGTAAATGAAATTTACGACACTGGAAAAATCCCCAAAGATATGTCAAAATCAATATTCATTGCACTTCCAAAGAAGACAGGGGCTATAGAATGCAAACTCCATCGCACAGTCAGTTTGATGAGCCATGTAACAAAAATCCTGTTAAGAATAGTCATGATGAGGACAAGGAATAGAATCAAAAGAGAAATAGCAGAAGAACAGTGTGGATTTGTGGAAGGGAAAGGAACTATTAATGCCATATACATCCTAAGAACTATCATAGAGAGGTCAAATGAGATGAATAAGGATTTGTATTTATGCTTTGTTGACTGCACCAAGGCTTTCGATCGGGTAAGACATGATGAATTGATCAACCAACTGGAGAGACTCAATGTTGATGGAAAAGATCTACGAATAATCAGAAATATGTACTGGGAACAAACAGCTGTAATGAGAATAGAAAACAATGTAAGCTCTTTCCAAAATATCAAAACAGGAGTCAGACAGGGTTGTGTTTTGTCACCAGATCTGATTTCACTTTACAGCGACAACATCATGAGAAACCTAGAAGAAGACCCTGGATTATAGGTTGGAGGGAAAATGATAAACAACATTCGATATGCAGATGACACCGTGCTAATTGCAGAAAGTGAAAGAGACCTACAAAACTTTGTGAATATACTAGAAATAGAAAGCAAAGGTAAGGGGCTGGAACTAAACAGCAGGAAGACTGAAGTCATGGTGATCAGTAAAAAACATGAAATCCCCTCATGCAAAATAACAGCAAATGGCACAACCTTGACACAGGTTGATAAATTCAAATACCTGGGAACGATCATTTCATCAGACGGCAGATGCACATCAGAAATAGCCGGCAGAATCGGCCAAGCCAAAACAACATTCAAGAAGATGACAAGCATTCTTACCAACAAATGCCTGTCAATTAACATCAGGAAGAGAGTTCTTGAATGTTATATAGAACCAATACTATTGTATGGATGCGAGGCGTGGACAGTCAACAAACAAAGCCAGAACAAGATTGAGGCAGCCGAGATGTGGTTTCTAAGAAGAATGTTGAGGGTTCCATGGACAGCAAAGAAAACAAACGAGACATTCTTGATGGAGGCAGACACAAGTAGATCACTCATAAGGAAGATTAGGAAAAGACAGGTAACATTTATAGGCCATTTTATGATGAAGGGGGATTGGAGCACCTGGTCACAATGGGAAAGCTGGAGGGAAAGAGAGCACCGGGTAGACCCAGGGAGAAAATGCTGGACGGACTTGCAGAGAGGCTGGGGACGGTGAGGGTGGGGGAGGTGCTAGGGGCAACGAGAGATAGAGGCAGATGGAAGTCCATGATCGCCAACGCCATGCGGCAGGGCACCTGATGATGATGATACATCATGCTACTTTAAGGTATATTCTTCATGTTCATGCAACCAGCTGTCTCATTTTTTTGTTTCTTTTTTACATGTTCAAATGTTGTATGAATCAGTCAATAGAACCATGGACTCAAAATCTGATTCTGAAGTATGATCTCTGCCCGCAACATAACTATACGTTATCGTCTAAGTTGCTCAAATTTTGCACACATTTTGTAGCACCATGACTCTGAAGAATATTGAGAGTTCCATGGACTGCAAAGAAAATGAACGAGACAGTCTAGATGGAGTCAGACACAAGAACATCACTGATTAAAAAAAAAAAAAAGATTTGGAAAAGACAAGCAACATTTATAAGATATTTTATGAGGAAAGGGGACTTAGAGCGCCTGGTCACAACAGGAAAGCTGGAGGGAAAGAGAACACCAGGCAGACCCAGGGAGAAAATATTGGCCGGACTTGCCAGGTGGCTGAGGACAAAGAGGGTGGGAGATGCACTTGCAGCGACAAGGGATAGATTCATATGGAGGGTCATGATCGCCAACGCCATGCCACAGGGCACATGATGATAATGATGACTTTTGACCTGTGACCGGTCTGATAGAAACTTTCAAAAATGAAGGTTTTTCACTACAAACACATATACACACACATACACACACAAAAACACACGCAGACACACACATGCACACACACACAAACACATACACAGAAACACAAACACACAGAAACACACACGCGCGACACACATTCAAGATGGCGGAGACTCCTGACGAATAAAAATTTTCGGCAGTCAGAGATAGGCCTAACAGGAAATAGTCTCAAATGACCAGAACAAGACGGGGGCGCCTTGCTGAACAGAGGCAAGGAGCTACGTCTGCGGAAAAGACCGATTACGAGAGGCCGTCGACCAGCGACAAGCGAGACAGGGTCGAAAAGGCAGAGACTGTCCCTTCAAATGGCGCTTCGACCGCGGTTACCAGGGGCACGCAGAGCGGGACAACTTCCATCACATCTATACCCAGCTCTGCGGAACTCGTGAGTACGATCGTTGAACTAAAAAACATCGTACTGGATCTGCGCAACCAGGTCAGTACCTTAGAAAGGACTGTGCTTGCGCAGATCGAGGCCCGGGTCGACAGCAACCGCCACCATCAAACCGACCAGGAACAGTCATACACAGACAGATAATTCCACAACTCCCACGTACGCAGACGTTCTAAAACAAAAGCACACACGCAGGCAGGACGTCCAACAGGCACAACGATCAAACACAACAAAAACTAGCAGCAATACTCGAGCGAAAACAGAGCTTGAAAAGAAAACCAAAGACGGGAAAGAACACCATGACATCAAAAAATCTAAAGACGTCACATCACAGCTCAAGGACGCAACGTCACACACCAAAAAGATTTCAGAACAACGTAAAACAAACCACGACCTTCCCTATGTTCTGACTATCCATGATTCGGTGTTGAAAGGTGTCAACTCGAGACGACTGGGACGATCTTATGGTTTTGAAGGAGATTCAAGTACTGTGAATAACATTCATGACATACAAAAATCTTTAGACAAGTCACTTTCCAAATTTGACAATCCTGCAGACTGTATTGTTTTACACTGTGGTGTCCAAGAACTGAATAGCAAAGATCTCAAAGCAGCAACACAAAATTTAGCTTCTTGCATCAAACATATAACACAAAAATATCCAAACTCAAAGATAGTCATCAGCAAGGTCGCCCCTGTACGACATTCACGTATGGAAGTTCGGCGGAATTTGTTTAACGCCTTTTTATCTGCTGAGCTTGTTAACATAAAAAACCTATCATTTGTCTCCCATGACAACCTTCGAACTAACCAGCAGTTTCTACACGACAATATTCACCCCACCCCCCAGAGGAAGCAGCGTGATAGCGGGGAACCTGGGAAGACACATTCGGGATCTATTTTGGGAGACACCTAGGAGACCAGGAGGATCACAATCTTCACGGCCACATGCCTCTAGATTCTCCCGAGGACCGTTCCCCTATTTTGACAGCTATGAACCGTGGTGGCTATCATATAACATGTTTTGAATGAATCATAGTAGATCTACAGTGAACAACGTTTCATGTCACAGGACTTTTTCCTCGTCATCTCTGACAGTTCTCTTGGTGAAAGTGTATAAACGCTAGGAATTAGTCAGTCAGGACTCAGACTATAATCTCTGTACATTTGAAGGCGTGTATACTATTATTTAATTTATTTAAAATTTATTTCTGTTCTAGATCAAAGTCTTATCTTGATTAGTAGGACTTCTTTTCTCCATAGTTTTACTCTTTTTTTTTTTTTCTACCTTTCCTTTGTAGTAAAAGTAATCATTCTCCCCCTCCCCATTTTCCTCGTACACAGAAAACTAAAGCATACGTGATTTTCAAACAAATCACCGTTAATTGAAAATAAGGGATTAGCCAACAATGAAAATCAATTTTTTACAGTGGAATTGTAGGTCTATTTCCACCAATTCAGCATACCTGGAACATTTCCTCGCCTCAAATCAGTGTGAAGTCTTGATTCTGCAGTCGCTTAATGTTATACCAACCAAACTTCCCAATTTCCAAAATTACTATTATCCACCAGTGTATGCCTATGGGAATCCCGGGAAGAAAGTAGCCACTGCAATATACATACTTAAAGAGTTACAATATCACATATTTACTTCCCCAGTTTTAACGTCAACTGAAGACTTACACGCTTGTGCCGCTACAGTACAATTCAGTAATTCTTTTATCCTGAACGTTTTGTCAGTCTACCTGCCAACAGGTCCAAATGACCACAACACAGAATGGATGCACACGATTCCGGATCTGCTGCACGGTAAATGGCTAATAGGTGGAGACTTTATATCCCACTCCCCGTTTTGGGAAAAAGATTGCTGTACTGTGACAAGCAATCGTTTAGTAGAAAATATAGTTGACAGTTCGCTTTACCTTTTGAATGATGGGAGTGTCACTAGAATTCCTAATATTTCCAAACATCGGGCAACAGCCATCGATCTGTCTTTAATCTCACCAGAATTAGTACCCTGCTGTACCTGGGACACTCACAGAGATACTTTAGGAAATGATCACTTACCTATCCTCATACCACTAACTAACGAAAACATCAGGATGAAAGACAGCATTCCTGATATTATACCAAAATATAATTATACACGCGCTGATTGGTCCTTGTTTCAGACTGTTCTTTCTAATCGAGATTTCACACATTATGAAAGTGAAAATGTAGACGTTATGTTTTCTAAATTCCAGGAGTCAGTTCTAGCTGCTGCAGACCTTTCCATCCCAAAACTCAAAACTTTTAAGTCTAATAACCGTATGGGTAATGTTTGGTGGACGGAGGCATGTGAGCAAGCAGTTCAGTATAAAAAAGAGAAATACAAAATCTACATCAAAAGCAGGAAACCTGAAGATCATATGGAAATGAAAAAAGCTAACACCCAGTGTAATAAAATCATCGCTGAAGCAAAGAAAAATTATTGGGCATCATACTGCACAAAAGAAATTTCAGATTTCAAGGATTTCCATAAAGTCTGGACAAAAATGAATCAAATGAAAAATGGAACCAACTTACCTAGGTGTCCAATAATGACTGATACAAGTCACAAATTTCTTTCCGACATGGACAAAGCTGAAACTTTTGTGGAACATTTTGCCGAAAATAGTAAAGTAGATGGTTTGACTCCTATCTGCAAACACTACAGGGAAATGACAGCTAACAACCCTATCTACACTGATCCAGTACCTCAGAATGATCGCTGGTTTAATTCTCCAATCACCTTAGAAGAGTTAAAAAACACTATCTTGTCTCTACACAACAAAAGGAGTTCGGTAGGTGTCGATGCAGTTTCAACTGAAATGATTAAACATCTTCCAGAAAACTATATTATTTTTTTACACAAAATTTTTCAGAAATGCTGGGTTGGAACTATACCACAATTATGGCAAACGTCTGTTGTTATACCAGTATTAAAAGCAGGAAAGCCTAAAAACAATAAAAACAGTTACAGACCTATTGCTTTAACGTCCCATACGAGCAAACTATTGGAAAAATTGGTATTAAACAGACTTGTACATTACTGTGATAAAAATAACGTTATTCCAGTAAATCAGGCTGGTTTTAGAAAAGGGAGATCTACAGTTGAGCACCTGGTTAAACTTACCACTCACATCAAGAAACAGTTTGCTCGCAGAAAAAGTCTTTTAGCTACATTTTTTGATGTGAAAAAAGCTTACGATCAAATTTGGCATACGCGTTTATTGTACAAGCTGAAATCTATTGGTTTATCTGGCAATATGTATGATTACATTAAGTCTTTTTTAGCCAATAGAACTATTCAGGCAAGAGTGGGAACTAGTTATTCTACTTCACGACATCTTGATATGGGAATTCCACAAGGTTCAGTGATAGCACCGCTTTTATTTAATATCCTTATACAGGATCTTCCTAAAGCACTCTCAAATCGTGTTGTTTTGGCACAGTATGCTGATGATATATGTATTTGGATGAATATTACTTTAAAAAAGACAACTCCACAGAGAGCACAGAATTACATTAGGAAATTGTATCAATCTGATCTTGATAATCTTGGAAACTATATGTTAGAAAATGGTCAGTCGTTGTCAGCGGAAAAAATTAACATGATGCTATTTAATTCTGGTGGTACTTTAAGTAACTTGCCTACTTTTAGACTGCTTGGTGAAGTGTTACATTACAAACAGGTTGTAAAATTTCTGGGAGTCTTTATGACATCGAAATTAAACTGGAATGTCCATTTTGATTATATTTCAACAAAAGCAAGAAAAGCCCTAAATTTTCTAAAGATAATAAGCCGATTACCTTGGGGAATGGATACGAACATACTAATTCATCTATCAACAGCACTTGTGCGATCTAAATTATCCTATGCGCAAGAAGTGTTCTTCAGTGCACCAAAATGTTTATTAAAGAAGATACAAAGCTTAGACTGCAAAAGTATTAAAATTGCCCTGGGTGTCCCTACTCATGCCTCTAATCTGGAAACGTACAAAGTTGCTGGAATTCTGCCTCTGAACAACTATCGTGAGATAGCGACAGCAAAATTTGCAGTTAGAACTACTTCACAAACGGACAATTTTGTGAGTAAGGAAATTAAAATCAGGTCTGATGTTGACTTTCCAAAGCGAGCAAAAAAGCATTTCATCACAAATGACTGTTGCAACTTACATATCTGACTTGGTCAAACAGTCTGACATAAATATGGATGAAATAGCTGAGACACCATCAACAACGCCTATCCCTATTTTGATATTGATTATACAGACGCTAAGAAATCTGAAAACGTCAACATTTCGATATCCACAGCAAGAGAACACATCGATGAAAAATACCGTACCCACCTTCACATTTTTACCGATGGATCAGTCTTAGAAAATAAATGTGCTGGAGCAGCATTTTATGTTCCAAAATTTAAGATAAAAAAGTCATTTTTCGTTGGGGCAAACTTATCGATCTTTACAGCGGAATTAGTCGCTATTAATCAAGCATTGCATTATCTAGTAAATCTTAAACCCATGATTTTCAGAGTAGTTCTCTTTGTTGACTCAGAATCTGTATTATATGCCTTACGGTTTTTTAATGCCGACACAAGACCTGATTTAATTACAGAGGCAAATCATCTTATACATCGTTTAAGAGTCAAAGGTACATATATCAGTTTATGCTGGGTGCCTTCTCATGTTGGTCTTCACGGCAACGAAGTAGTTGACAGAGCAGCTAAGCAAGGCGCCCAGAATGCTGATAATGCTATAGAATTACATGTTCATACCTCCGTAAAAGAAGCTTGCAACTTGCTCGAATCAGCCTCATGGACTCGATTTCATGAACATTCAGATGAACAGTTTGTGTCACAACAAATGATAAAACTTATCGTTCAAAATGTATGTAAAAAATTGCAATATTCTTCCATATATCATTTGAGATCGATTGTTGCTGTTTGATTTCGTATTCAGCTAAACGCGTTGAAAACAAAATATTGTAAAAATGTCAAGTGTATTTGCGGCGAACAGTTCACACTGTTTCACTATTTATTCTACTGCAAAATGCTACGTTCTTTTTTACCGAAAATGTTTACTCAAGAAAAGTATTCTGAAAATCATTTCCAGAAAATTACATCAGATCAAACGTTGTTAGTTAGAATTTCAGAATCATTAGTTCACAGTCCTGTTAATGCATTACTTTAACTTTATTCGGTTTTGTATTTTAGTGTTACAGTTTCCCTTCACGTTGTTGAAGTTAATTGTTAGTGTTAAGTTCTCGTTCCATTTTACTGTTCCCCCACCTGCTAATGTCTTTTTCCTCTGTCTTCCCTCTGCCCAAATCCAACCCGTCCAACTATCGTTCTACATTTTATTTTGTTCACTTTTTTTTTTTTTTTTAAATTTCCCCTTCCCCGCCTCCCCTGTCTAATATCACTTATAGTGAAAAGACGTTAAATTAAAGAACGAACGAACACACACGCGCACACACACAAACACACGCGCGCGCGCACACAAACACACACGCACACACACAACACAAAATAAACACACAAACACACAAGCGCGCGTACATACAAACACGCACACACATATACACACACACTCACAAACACGCACGTACGCACGCACGCAGAGAAATATCCACACTCGTCTGATTATCTCCCTCTTCATACAGTTGTTATCATTCAGCTGATCGGATGTGTGTGTGGTGTGTGTGTGTGTGTGTGTACGAGTGTGTGTGTGTGTGTGTGTGTGTGTGTGTGTGTGTACGAGTGTGTGTGTGTGTGTGTGTGTGTGTGTGTGTGTGTGTGTGTGTGTGTGTGTGTGTGTGTGTACGTGTGTGTGTGTGTGTCTGTCTGTCTGTGTACGCGTGTGTGTGTATGGATGTATGTGTGTACGTGTGAGTGTCTGTTGTGTGTGTGTACGCGTGTGTGTGTATGGGTGTATGTGTGTATGGGTGTATGTGTGTATGTGTGTGTGTGTATGTGTGTGTGTGTAAAATGTGTGTGTATGTGTGTGTGTATATGTGTGTGTGCGTGTGTGTGTGTGTATGTGTGTGCGTGTGAGTGTGTGTATTTTGTGTGTGTGTGTATTTTGTGTGTGTGTATGTGTGTGCGTGTGTGTGTGTGTGTACGAGTGTGTGTGTGTGTGTGTGTGTGTGTGTGTGTGTGTGTGTGTGTGTGTACGAGTGTGTGTGTGGGGTGTGTGTGTGTGTGTGTGTGTGTGTGTGTGTGTGTACGAGTGTGTGTGTGTGTGTGTGTGTGGTGTGTGTGTGTGTGTGTCTGTGTGTGTCTGTGTACGAGTGTGTGTGTTGTACGTGTGTACGTGTGTGTGTGTGTGTGCGTGTGTGTGTGTGTGTACGTGTGTGTGTTTGCGTGAATTGGTGAGTCTGTGTGCGGTTTTTGTTTGTTTTGTTTTGTGTTTTGTTTTGTTTGTTTTGTTTTGTTTGTTAGTATATGAATACTTAACTTCTTGTTGTGTCGGTCTTACTGAAAATGTCACTGGCCAAATTCAGTAAACTCTTTTGTCCATTTCCCTCCTTCCCTCCCTCCCCTCCCCTCTCTCTCTCTCTCTCTCTCTCTCTCTCTCTCTCTCTCTTCTTTCTCTCTCTCTCCTCTCTCTCTCTCTTTTATCTATGTCTCTCTTTCTCTCTCTCCTCTCTTTCTGTCTCCTCTCTCTCACTCACTCACTCACTCTCTCTCTGTCTCTCTCTCTCTCTTTCTTTATGTATATATATATATATATATATATATATGTATATCTCTCTCTATGTGTATCTCTCTCTGTCTCTCTCTCTGTATCTCTCTGTCTGTCTGTCTGTCTCTCTCTCTCTCTCTCTCTCTCTCTCTCTCTGTATCTCTCTCTGTTTCTCTCTGTATCTATCTCTCTCTCTCTCACTATCTCTTTCTTCTCTCTATCTCACCCCCCCCCCTCTCTCTCTCTCTCTCTCTCTCTCTGTATGTCTCTCTCTCTCGCTATCTCTCTCTCTGTATCTCTCCCTATCACTCTCTCTCTCTATCATCTCTCTATCTGTATCTCTCTCTAGCTATCTCTCTCTGTATCTCTCTCTCGCTATCTATCTCTGTATCTCTCTCTCTCTCTTTCACTATCTCTCTCTCTTTCTCTCTGTCTGTCTCTCTCTGTCTGTCTCTCTCTCACTCACTATCTCTCTCTCCTCTCTCTCCTCTCTCTCTCTCTCATTCTCTCTCTCTCACTCTCTCACTCTCTCTTTCACTCACTCACTCACTCACTCGAAGGCATACAGCTGTCAAGAAAATTTTGAGAATCAAGCAAAAAAATTAGAAGTGACATATCTGGAAAGATCTGTAGAATTGTTTGATTCTAAAGTACAGTCACTGTTCTTGTACGGTGCAGAAATTTGGGGCTTATACGAGTCTGTACAAAAAAAATATATACATTTATCCTGTAGCGGTTTGTTGATGTTTGGGGGAAAAAACACCATTATGTACAATAATAAATGGTGATACTGGTAGAGGTCCATTACCTGTCATTCATCATCATCATCAGGTGCCCTGCCGTATGGCGTTGGCGATCATGGACTTCCATCTGCCTCTATCTCTCGTTGCCCCTAGCATTTCCCCCACCCTCCTCGTCCCCAGCCACTCTGCAAGTCCATCCAGCATTTTCTCCCTGGGTCTACCCGGTGCTCTCTTTTCCTCCAGCTTTCCCTTTGTGACCAGGTGCTCCAAATCCCACTTCCTCATAAAATGGCCTATAAATGTTGCCTGTCTTTTCCTAATAATCCTTAGGAGTGATCGACTTGTGTCTGCCTCCATCAAGACTGTGTCGTTTGTTTTCTTTGCTGTCCATGGAACCCTCAACATTCTTCTTAGAAACCACATCTCGGCTGCCTCAATCTTGTTCTGGCTTTGTTTGTTGACTGTCCACGCCTCCCATCCGTACAACAGTATTGGTTCTATATAACATTCAAGAACTCTCTTCCTGATGTTAATTGATAGGCATTTGTTGGTAAGAATGCTTGTTATCTTCTTGAATGTTGTTTTGGCTTGGCCGATTCTGCCGGCTATTTCTGATGTGCATCTGTCGTCTGATGAAATGATCGTTCCCAGGTATTTGAATTTATCAATCTCTGTCAAGGTTGTGCCATCAGCTGTTACCTGCCATTACCCTTATCAAAATGGTCAAGTGTAAGATGAAGATGACTTTTAATGTTACAGAGCGTTTATCCTTACAAATCATCATCATCATCAGGTGCCTTGCAGCATGGCGTTGGCGATTACGGTCTTCCATCTGTCTCTATCTCTTGTTGCCTCAAGCATCTCTTCCACCCTCCCTGTCTTCAGCCACTCTGCAAGTCTGTCTAGGATCTTCATATAGTCTAGTATCTTTACAAAGCCTATTTAGATACTGTTATGCTTAGATGAACACCTGTGAGGGAAAATAATCAGGCAAATAGATTTCGATAAGTTTTGTTTAAGTCCGGATTTGACTATGGTTAAAATCAGGTTGGAAAATCAGTCAGTTTGTTCTTCTGTTGCTTTAAGTAACCGACCGCTAAATTTCTAGTAGCAAAACTGTGATGATCATAGCCACACGAGTGACAGGTTTGGATTTTATAAAACATTTAACCCTTTGACTCCCGCACCCTATCCACTACTGCAAAAATTTAACCCTTTGACTCCTGCACTCTATCCACCAGCTTCCTGCGGGAACATGGTGGATAGGGTGAGGGAATCAAAGGGTTTAAGGTTTTGCTTTGCTAGTATGGTTGACAATGCAGGATGCTGGTAGACAGGGTGAGGGAATCAAAGGGTTTAAGTTTTCACTGTGCTAGTATGGTTGACAATGCAGGATGCTGGTGGACAGGGTGAGGGAATCAAAGCCTTAGAGCAAGCAGCCTACAGGAAACGTGCGTTGGCATTGAGCTGAACAGAGATACCTCAGAAATGCTTTCATCAGATTTAAGTTTGGTGTTAGTGATATTGCTGAAATGTGGTTTCTAAGAAGAATGTTGACAGTTCCATGGATAACAAAGAAAACAAAAGAGACAGTCTGGAAGGAGGCAGACACAAGAAGAACATTAACAAAGAAAATTAAGAAAAGACAAGCAACATTTATAGGGCATTTTATGTGGAAATGGGAATTAGAGCACCTGGTCTCAACAGAAAAGCTGGAGATAAAGAGAACACCAGGTAGACCCAGGGAGAAAATATTGGACGGACTTGCAGTGTGGCTGAAGACACAGAGGGTGGGAGATGTACTTGCAGCGACAGGGGATAGATACGTGTGGAGGGCCTGATCGCCAACGCCATATGGCAGGGCACATGATGATAACAATACTGCTGTTCAACTGCATTGTTACAGAGTTCATTCAAAAATGGATAGCAACTCCTTTGCGTAGATGTTGTCTTAAAAATGAAATACCCTTCAGTTTGTGTCGTCCAGCGCTAGATGATTTGTGCCAAGAATTCATTCCTGATAAAAGCCATAGTCAGGTGGCCAATGCCTTCAGATTTGCCATGTTGATGTCTTCAAAAAAACACAGAGTACAATTATGAAGAACCATACTTACATTAAGCGCTGAAAAGACGAGAAATTGTCTTCAGTTGAACCTTTATTTAGTGGAAAATATGCACACTGATATTTGATTATTTTTTTATTATAAGTAATTCTGATTATGTTTCCTCATAGTTACATTCAAACAAATGTGCAGCCTTTTTACATTTTGACTCTCTCTCTCTCTCTCTCTCTCTCCCCTCCCTCTCTCTCTCTCTGTCTCTCTCTCTCTCTCACACTCATACACACACACACACACACACACACACACACACACACACACACACACACACACACCAAAACACACACTAGCATACACACATTTGTAATCAGACAGGCATTTACATGCATAAACAAGTAACACAAAACAAAAGAAAAAGATACAAATGAAAGCGAGCACGAACAGAAGGAAAAGAAGAAACGAAGAAAGGAAAAAGACAAAGAAAAAAACCCAATCAAAACAAGCTTAAAAGCAAACAATAAATTCAGTATACCCACACTCCTACATGGCTGAGAGAGAAAAAAAAACAATGACTTATGTTCAATATCTGATGATCCAATGGATACGTAACAACTAGATTAGAAAATTGACAAACAAAAATAAAGTAACAACAAATAGTAAACAAACAGTTCTCTTACCTGCCCATCTGTCTTGTTTTAACTACACCAGTATCACTTCAGATTTAAGCTGTAAGCTTGTTAATCGCCGAAACAAAAATCTCTTTTTATTCTGTGATGTTCAACTTGCCAGCACAGGACTCAAAATGACACTCCAGTGGTCCTGTGCACAAACTTAAAAACCGGTTTTCGCCCTGATGTAAACCGAAACAAGCATTTTCTGTCCCGGATTTACATGTATAACAGGATATAATTTAGCAATACACCGTCTTGTACAGCTACATGAAGTCCGAGTGCGTCTGTAGAGCGATGTCTGATGCGTAGTTTGCCCTTTGTGAGCTTCGTGAGCAATTAACAAAGTTCCTTTAGAAAATGTTATGGTTTTCAAATATCTTGGCTCTGTTAAAACTGATGATGGAACCTGCTCCAAAGACATCAAAATAATAATTGGAATGGCAAAGCAAAAGATGGTCCAACTCAACAACATCTGGAAAGACAGAGGAATACCAAATGGCCTGAAAGTTAGACTTTTAGAGTGTTTGATCTGGCTGGTCATAATTGATGGCTGCGAAGCCTGGACTCTGAGAAAAACTGATTGCAGAGGAATCAAGGCAGCAGAGATGTGGTTTTATAGGAGACTACTACGCGTCAAATGGACAGACAGAAGAACTAATGAAACTGTCCTGGAAGAACTTGATACCACCAGAAACCTGTTGGCAGACATCAACAAGAGAAGACTAAAATACACTGGCCATGTGTCGAGCAATAAGAACACAGACGTCATGGCAACCATATTTCAAGAAAAAACAGTGGCAAAAAGGAAGAAAAGCAGACCTCCAATTTCATACATTGAGAACATAACCAACATCAGTGGCCTAAATATTCAACAAATTGTCCACAAAAGTCAAGACAGAGCGGCCTGGAGGGAGATGGTGGCATCCAGATGTGCAGCGGCCAATATCAAACCCGGTGACGCCGACAGGTGAGACAGGTGAGAGCTTCGTGAGCAGATAAGCTAAGTTAGTTTTATCGGTCGCAAAACTTTGGATGAAAAATTATACTTACTTACTGCTTATTGTGCTATTGTGAGGTACAGCAGCAATGAAGGTTCTCTGTTTCTGTCTGTTCTCGGCCAGCCTTTGTGTATATCAGGGCCTCAAGGTCTTTCTGTGTTGTATATCACAGGTATTTTTTGGGTTTTCATCTCTTGCATCTTCGTTCTGATAGGGTGCGGGAGTCAAAGGGTTAAGTTTTTGCAGTTGGTGGACAGGGTGCGGGAGTCAAAGGGTTAATTTTTTTGCAGTTGGTGGATAGGGTGCAGGAGTCAAAAGGGTTAACGTTGCAGGGTGGAATTGAACCCTAGACATTTGATCTTGATCCTTTGACTCTATCAAAAAAGAGCCAACCTGCCCACATACCGTGAAACCCCAAGGAGTACCTGTGGACGGGTCAGGAGACGGTAAATTGTTAGCTTTTGTGTCACGTTGTTTAGTTAAGGATTTGAAACCGTGCGGAGTGACATGTTGATTTGTGTGGCAACTTCCAAGTCATATCCATTTTCCGTCCTTTACCTGGTACTTTCCGTTTTCGCTGAAGTGGAATTTCCCCAGGGACGGTCAGTTCGTCTGCGTCGTCTCTTTCTGCGGCTGTTGGTATGTTTGTTTCACTATAAACTTAGTGTTGTTTCACTTATCCCCTTATCCCCAACACACACACACACACACACACACACACACACACACACACACACACATTCTCTCTCTCTCTCTGTCTGTCTTTCTCTGTCTCTGTCTCTCTGTCTCTGTCTCTCTCTCTGTCTCTGTCTCTGTCTCTCTGTCTCTCTCTCTCTCTCTCTTCTCTCTCTCTCTCTGTCTGTCTCTCTCTCTCTCTGACACACACACACTCTCTCTCTGTCTCTCTCTGTCCCTCTCTCTGTCTGTCTCCCCCTGTCTCTGTCTCTCTCTCCCTCTCTTTCTGTCTCTCTGTGACACACACTCTCTCTGTCTCTCTCTCTTTCTCCCTGTTCTCTCTGTCTGTCTGTCTGTCTGTCTGTCTCTCTCTCTCTCTCTCTCACTGTCTCTCTCTGTCTCTCTCTCTCTGTTTGTGTCTCACTGTCTCTCTCTGTCTCTCTCTCTCTCTTCTGTCTCTCTACCTCTATCTCTCTCTCTCTCTCTCTCTCTGTCTCTATCTCTCTCTGTCTCTCTCTCTGTGTCTCTCTCTGTGTCTGTCTCTCTCTCTCTCTCTCCCTCTCTCTCTCTCTCTTTGTACGCGTGTGCGTGTTTCTATATCTTAAATTAATTCTCCTGATAATCACTTGTATCTTACCCTCAAACAACAAGGAATTAAATTAACTATTCAACCATGGGAACATTTAGATCCTTAGTATTACAGAGAAATGATAGACACATAAATAGGAAAGGAGATTGGAGTAATGATTCTAGATAGCTTCATCGCACTCTGGCAATTCCATATTCCCTCCACCCACATCTGCCCATCAACATCAGGTAGATTTCTGCAAATCCTCCCTGGGGATACCGGGGGCTCTTTCAGTATTCCCACCTTCTAGAAAATTCTGTGCTCTTTTCTGTCACTGTCTTTGTTTCTGCCTTGTTCCTTTGCTTTCTGTTATTTCTTCCTATCGTTTTCTGCCTCGCTGGTCCATTCACCTGTATGTGTTCGATAAAGTCTTACGTACTTTTTCTTAGGATTTATCATTGGGTACATGTATTAAGTGAATTTTTGGATCTAAGGAGGTGAGATATGTGGAAGCAATTTTAGGTAATTTAGGCCTGTTTTTCTGTATGTCTTGTTTGTCCCTAGATATGCTTAAATTTATATTCTGTTGTGTGGTTTAAATCCCCTGTGCGATAAGTTAGACGGAGTGGTGAACGCGGATGCATTGATACGTGTACGTAATTTTCTTTCTTTCCTTTTTATTTTATTTTATTTTTTTCTTGTTTAAGTTTTGTATGTTTATGAAGCGATTGTAGCTCTGATATGGCTCTACTATGCAGTAGGCTGGGTTTAAACAACAATGACAATATCAGATTCTAAAAAGACATCAATATGGGAAGGTAAGCAGGATATATACAGCACTGAGATAACAATAATAATTATAACTTGGAACACGAGTTTCATTTCACGTGCCGGATTTGAAATGGAGACATGGTAGCATATGGTAGCATGATTTACAATACACTGACTGATTGAATTGGTTCAGTTTTTACGTCGACACCCGCCTCAAAAAGCATTCTTACCAACAAATGCCTATCAATTAACATCAGGAAGACAGTTCTTGAATGTTATATAGAACCGATAATGCTATACGGTTGTGAGGCGTGGATTGTCAACAAGCGAAGCCAGAACAAGATTGAGGCAGCCAAGATGTGGTTTCCAAGAAGAATGTTTGAGAGTTCCATGGACAGTAAAGAAAACGAACGAGACAGTCTTGATGAAGGCAGACACAAGAAGATTATTTATGAGGAAGATTAGGAGAAGACAGGCAACATTTATAGGCCAATTTATGAGGAAAATCGAATTAGAGCACCTGGTCACAACAGGAAAGGTGGAGGGAAAGAGAACACCAGATAGACCCAGGGAGAAAATATTGGACAGACTTGCAGGGTGGCTGAGGACAGAGAGGGTGGGAGATGTACTTTGCGGCAACAAGGGATAGATACATGTGGAGGGCCATGATCGCCAACGCCATGTGGCAGGGCATTTGATGATGATGATGACCCACCTCAGGTGATATCGCCGACGGGAAAGTAGGGGAAACGGGGGACTTATCTAATCCTATACTGACACCACCAGAACAACAATGATGTTAAAATGGGACAGTGAGAAGGCCAGTTTTAATGGGGGGACTTACCTAATCCTATACTGACACCACCAGAACAACAATGATGTTAATAAGATGGGAAGTGAGAAGGCCAATTTTAATGTAGCGCACACCCCGGGATTCGAACCCACAACCATGTGAATCCGACGCTCAAACCAACTGGGCTACTGAGGCCCGATAATCACAAGGCGCAACACTAGAAAATATAATTATATACTAGTCAGTGTGGTGTAGTTGTCAGCGCAACAGACTACCAACTGGAAGGTTGTTGGTTCGAATCCTTATCAGTCCCTTCAAAAACAATTGTGTTTTTTGTTAATTTGTTTGTGTGTGTGTGTTGTTGTTGTTGTTGTTGTTTTGCTCCAACCTCCTCCTACCCAGAGTTGAGCGTGCTATGGGATCATTGGGAAGACTGGCACCACACAGTTGAGACTCATCCACTTCGTGGATCTGTCACTGAGGGTGTTGCTCAGATCACCTGACCAACTGTGCAGGTGTCTGTATCTCTCAAGCCTGGTTAACACCAGAATATATATTTATATTATATATATATGTATGTATATATAAATATATATATATATGATATATGATATTAAGCATAGAGTACAGCTCTGTCACGCAGTCCCAGTCCAGAAAGAACTCAAAAACATCACGATTATCACTTCCATGATCATTGTATTGTTAAAACTGAGCAGCTTCTTTGGCCATGGCCATTGAGGTGGGGTAGAAAATGGGACCCATAAAAATAGATAAAGGAACAAAACAATCCCTATCCTATGAACTGACCTCTTCAAATCTGGCCTTACTTTTTCAGGAGTTAGTCTCTGGAACCCACTACCAGAGATATTCAGGAGTTAGTCTCTGGAACCCACTGCCAGAGATTTTCAGGAGTTAGTCTCTGGAACCCACTACCAGAGATATTCAGGAGTTAGTCTCTGGAACCCACTACCAGAGATATTCAGGAGTTAGTCTCTGGAACCCACTGCCAGAGATATTCAGGAGTTAGTCTCTGGAACCCACTGCCAGAGATATTCAGGAGTTAGTCTCTGGAACCCACTGCCAGAAATATTCAGGAGTTTATCTCTGGAATCCACTGCCACAGATATTCAGGAGTTTATCTCTGGAACCCACTGCCAAAGAAATGGTCAGGAGTTAGTTTCTGCAACCCACTGCCAGATAGACACGCGAGAATGCCTGTCTCACAATATTTAAGAAGAAGTTCATGACACATCTTATGAATTAATTAGTTTTTATACTACTGGTCACAACAGGAAAGCTGGAGGGAAAGCGAGCGCCAGGTGACCCAGGGAAAAATATTGAACGGACTTGAAGGGTAGCTGAGGACAGAGAGGGTGGGAGATGTACTTGCAGCGGACAGGGATAGATTCGTGTGGAGGGCCATGATCGCCAACGCCATGCGGCAGGACACATGATGGTGATGATGACTATATTAAAATCAGATCAATCAGTGACATATTATTTCAATATGATTAAACTAGTTAGTACGAAAACTTTCTTGTGACATATTTTAATAGTGATTAAGCTAGTTGTACGAAAACTTATTTTTGATTAACTTTAATGTTACAAATATCTAGCGTTTGCATTATTGATATCATTGGTTCATGTAGTACAGACTCTCTTGGGCGAGGGCTGGGTGTGAAAAAATAGGAAATATATTGCTTATGTCAAACTCTCGTGCACACATTTTGTTTTTGTTTTTTCTTCTCTCAATTTTAGATTTATCTGCTAGTGCATTCGTACCTCTCTGTGCCTTCCCTCGTCACTTTTTATTCCACAAATTTTCTGTCTGTCTGTCTGTCTGTCTGTCTGTTTGTCTGTTTGTCCTCTGTCTGTCTGTCTGTCTCTCTCTCTGTCTCTCTCTCTCTCTCTCTCACTCTCTGTCTTTGTCTCTCTCTCTCTGTCTCTCTGTCCTGTCGATCTGTCTCTCTATCTAAGTCTGTCTGTCTGTCTGTCTGTCTGTCTGTCCGTCTCCCTCTGTAAGTCTGTCTGTCTGTCCGTCTGTCTCTCTCTCTCTCTCTTTCTCTCTCTGTCTTTGTCTGTCTGTCTTTCTGTCTCTCTGTGTCTCTCTCCGTCTCTGTCTGTCCGTCTGTCTGTCTGTCTGTCTGTCTCTGTCTCTCTCTGTCTGTCTCTGTCTGTCTCTCTCTCTCTCTCTATCTCTCTCTCTCTCTCTTCTTGCTGTTTTGTTCTCTCAATTTTAGATTTATCTCTTGGTGCATTTGTACCTCTCTGTGCCTTCCCTCGTCACTTTTTATCCCACGTATTTTGTCTGTCTCTCTGTCTCTGTCTCTCTGTCTCTGTCTCTCTGTCTCTGTCTCTGACTCTGACTCTGACTCTTACTCTGACTCTTACTCTGACTCTCTCTCTCTCTCTCTGTCTCTGTCTCTCTGTCTCTGTCTCTCTGTCTCTGTCTCTCTGTCTCTGTCTCTCTGTCTCTGTCTCTGACTCTGACTCTGACTCTGACTCTTACTCTGACTCTCTCTCTCTCTCTCTCTCGGTCTTTGTCTCTGTCTCTGTCTTTGTCTCTCTGTCTGTCTGTCTGTCCGTCTCTCTCTCATTCTCTTTGTCTGTCTGTCTGTCTCTCTGTCTTTCTCTGTCTCTGTCTCTATGCGTCTCTCTGTCTCTGTCTGTCTGTCTGTCTCTCTCTCTCTCTCTCTCTCTCTCTCTCTCGCTCTCTCTCTCTCTCTCTCTGTAAGTCTGTCTGTCTGGCTGTCTGCTGTCTGTTTGTCTCTGTCTCTCTGTCTCTCTGTCTCTCTCTGTCTGTCTCTCTGTCTCTGACTCTCTCTCTCTCTTTCTTTCTCTCTCTCTCTCTCTCGGTCTTTGTCTCTGTCTCTGTCTTTGTCTCTCTCTCTCTGTCTGTCCGTCTCTCTCTCTCATTCTCTTTCTCTGTCTGTCTGTCTGTCTCTCTCTCTCTCTCTCTCTCTCTCTCGCTCTCTCTCTGTAAGTCTGTCTGTCTGGCTGGCTGTCTGCTGTCTGTCTGTTTGTCTCTGTCTCTCTGTCTCTCTGTCTCTGTCTGTCTGTCTCTCTCTCTCTCTGTCTGTCCGTCCGTCTCTCTCTCATTCTCTTTGTCTGTCTGTCTGTCTGTCTGTCTCTCTGTCTTTCTCTGTCTCTGTCTCTCTGCGTCTCTCTGTCTCTGTCTGTCTGTCTGTCGATCTGTCTGTCTGTCTGTCTCTCTCTCTCTCTCTCTCTCTCTCTCTCTCTCCCTCCTCTCTCTCTCTCTCTCTCTGTAAGACTGACTGTCTGGCTGGCTGTCTGCTGGCTGTCTGCTGTCTGTCCGTTTGTCTCTGTCTCTCTGTCTCTCTCTGTCTGTCTCTCTGTCTCTCTGTCTGTCTGTCTCTCTCTCTCTCTCTCTCTGTATCTCTCTCTCTCTCTCTCTCTCTCTGCCTGTCTGTCTCTCTCTATTTCTCTCCTTCTCTCTCTCTCTCTCTCTCCGTCTCCCCCCTCTCTCTCTCTCTCACACACACACACACACACACACACACACGCGCGCGCACGCACACACGCACACACACACACGCACGCACGCACGCACGCACGCACGCACACACACACACACACACACACACACACACATACACACACACACAAATGAAGTCATCAGAGATCAAGACTGTGAGAACTGTGCCATGTCTAGACTGTAGAATATCCATATAGCAAAACAGAGGCTGAAATGGTTCGGTCACCTCGTGAGACTTCCAAGCGAACAGCCAGCATACAAAGCTTACAACGTGAAAAGGCGTGGACCCAAAGGAACAGGAGCTGTCCTAGGAAAAGATGGACAGAAGGTGTGAAAGAAAGAACTGAGCGAATCTTTTTTTTTTTCTTTTTTTTTTAGTCCCATTTTCTACTCCACCTTAATCCCACAGAAGCTGGAACAGTTTTTACATTGTGATGATGATGAAGATGTCGATGAGGATGATAATCATGATGCTACGGAGTTCCATCTAGGATTGAGACTGCGTGACAGGGTTGTACTCTACGCTTACTACCGTAACATATCCTGGCGTCAACCAGGCCAGAGAGATACAGACACCTGCGGTGCTGGTCAGAAGATTTGAGCAACACCCTGAATGACGCATCCGTGAAGTCGGATTAGACTCGACTGTGTGGTCCCAGTCTTCCCAGTGAGTCCATAGTACGCCCAACTCTGGGTAGGAGCCGGTTAGAGCCGAAAAATCCCGCAATGATTTTTGAAGGTATTGATGGGGATTCGAACCCACAACCTTCCAGTCGGTAATCCCTTGCGCTAACCACTACACCACGGCGACTGGTTGAACTGAGCGAATCTACCTAACTATGGCAGACGCTACCCATCAGGCCCACGTCCGAAAACTGCATCTCCCTTCGACCTTTAACGACAACATCATCATCATCATCAGGTGCCCTGCCGCATGGCGTTGGTGATCATGGACTTCCATCTGTCTCTATCTCTTGCTGCCCCAAGCATCTCCCCCACCCTCCTCGTCTTCAGCCACTCCGCAAGTCCGTCTAGCATTTTCTCCCTGGGTCTAACCGGTGCTCTCTTTCCCTCCAGCTTTCCCGTTGTGACCAGGTGCTCCAAATCCCTCCTTCCTCATAAAATGGCCTGTAAATGTTGCCTGTCTTTTCCTAATCTTCCTTATGAACGATCGACTTGTGTCTGCTTCCATCAAGACTGTCTCGTTTGTTTTCTTTGCTGTCCATGGAACTCTCAACATCCTTCTTAGAAAACAACAACAGGAGGACAGAAAATGAAAAAAAAAAAAAACAATCGCCGTAGTGTAATGGTTAACGCCACGAACTACCGACTGGACAGGTTGTGGGTTCGAATCCCCATCAGTCCTTTCAAAAATCATTGTGGGATTTTTTTTTTCTCTCTCTAACCGGCTCCTACGCAGAGTTGGGCGTGCTATGGGCGTGCTATGGGCGTGCTATGGGGGCTCAATGGGGAAGACTGGGACCACTCAGTCGAGTCTCATCCACTTCACGGATGCATCATTCAGGGTGTTGTTGCTCAAATCTTATGACAACACCGCAGATGTCTGTGTCTCTCGGGCCCGGTTGACGCCAGGATATAATAATTAATAATAATAATAATTACAATATTTATATAGCGCAAAATCTTGATAAAATCAAATCTAAGCGCTGAAGCAGACACACACGTAAGCACGCACGCACGCACGCACGCACACACACACACACACACACACACACACACACACACACACACACACACACACACACGCATGGCTATAAATGGGGAGAAAGAATAAAAGCAATAAAAGCAAGAATAAAAGCAATGGAAAATTATAGAGAGCATAGCATATACAATTATATATTATAACCATGTGATTCCCTCCGAGCGGAGACAGGCTGCAGACGGGGGGGGGGGGGGGGTTGAGTGAGGTTAGGATTTTATGCGGAGGAGAAAAGGTGAGTTTTGAGAGCGGACTTGAAGGAGACAAAAGTAGGTTGCTGACGGACTGAGAGAGGAAGTTTGTTCCAGGAGAGTGGACCAGAAACAGAGAAGGCTCGTGGACCATAGGTATTGAGCTTAGTGCGTGGAAAGCGAAAAGTCAGAGGATCGGAGGCAGAGCGGAGGGTACGTGAGGGAAGATAGATCTCAAGTAGGCTTGACAGGTAATCGGGGGCTGCGTTATTGAGGCTTTTGTAGCACATGGTGTCTAGTTTGTACTGTATGCGCTTTGATACAGGGAGCCAGTGAAGTTGTGCCAGGAGAGGAGATATGTGGTCAGCTTTTTTCTTTTTGAGTACAAGGCGTACAGCATTGTTTTGAATGCGCTGTAGGATGTGAATGGTGGAGGCAGGAAGACCAGACAGGAGTGAATTGCAATAGTCAATGCGAGACATTATGAAGGAGAGAACGAGTTTTGCAGTTGTTTCGACAGAGAGATACTTCCTGATCAGCCTTATACGATGGAGATGATAGTAGCAGGATCTGGCAGTTTGAGAAACAAAGTTGTTCATGGAGAGGGTAGAGTCAATGCAGACACCAAGGTTTTTAGCTGAATCAGAAATTGGGACTGATGTGTTACATAATGGGAGAGAAAGAGGAGGCAGCTGAGAAAGTTTCTGACGGGTGCCAATGAGGATAGCTTCTGTTTTGTCGTCATTAAGCTGAAGTCTATTGTGTGTCATCCAGTTCTTAATGTCCGAGTAACACTCAGTGGTGCGAGTCAACAGGCGCTGTATATTATCAGGTGAGTCACTGTCTTGAAGTTGGGTGTCATCAGCATAGAAGTGGTGTTTTATAGAATGGGAGTTGATGATGGTGGACAGGGGGGAGGTGTAAAGAGTGAACAGAACAGGGCCAAGGACAGATCCTTGTGGAACACCACAGGTCAGGTATGCAGGTTGAGAGTAAGTGCCATTGATGAGAACGGTTTGTTTTCTGTTGGATAGGTATGAAGTGAACCAAGACAGAGCAATGTCAGAGATGCCAAAAGTATGATGAAGTCTAGAAAGGAGAATACCATGATCAATGGTATCAAAGGCTGCAGACAGATCAAGGAGTGTGAGGAGAGAGACTTTGCCAGTATCAGTTGCAAAGAGGAGATTGTTGAGTATGTGTAGTAGGGCAGTTTCAGTGCTATGGCACTGGCGGTAGGCTGACTGGAAAGGATTGAGGAGATTGTTGGCAGACAGGTGAGAGTTCAGCTGGTTGAGGACGACTTTTTCAAGGAGTTTTGACAAGAAAGAGAGATTAGAGATAGGCCGGTAATTTTTCAGTTCATTTGGATCTAAATTGTGTTTCTTGAGGAGAGGGTGGACAATAGCAGACTTGAAAGAATCAGGGACAGTTCCAGTTTGAAGAGAAGTGTTGATGATGTCAGTGATGAATGGGAGGAGAGTAGGGAGACAGTCGGCGTAGACAGAACCTGGAAGAGGATCCAGTTCGCAGGTTTTGAACGACATGGATCTGATTGTGTTGAGAATTTCTTCTTGTGAGACTGGGGTAAAAGTAGTAAGAGGTGTGCCAGAGAAGGAAGGGTCAGGTGGGCATGGTTGACAGGGTGTCCTGTCAAGCCTGTCACGAAGAGTTTGTATTTTGGTGGTGAAATAGTTGGAGAATACAGATGGGAGTTCTTCATTTGTATGTTTTGTTGGGAGAGGTAAATCTTTTCGTGTGCCAAGGAGATGATTCATGGTTGTAAAGAGTTCTTTTGAAGAAGAGGCATTCAGGATTTTGGTTTGGAAATAGCTTGTTTTTGCTGATGCAATGAGGGTGGATACTTTTGTTTTAGAGGC
>JAPXFY010000032.1:39158759-39161259 GCA_030674185.1 Monoplex corrugatus | reverse complement strand
GTGTGTGTGTGTGTGTGTTGTGAGGTGTGTGTGTTGTGGTATGTGTGTGTTTGTGTGTGTGTGTGCAAGCGTGCGTGCGTGCGTGCGTGTGTGTGTGTGTGTGTGTGTGTGTGTGTGTGTGTTCTGAGCACCCACGCTTGTGTGTGGGTATATGTGTCAGTTTGTGTGTGTTCGTTTAAGTGTGTGTGCGTGTGTGAGTGTATGTATGCATGTGTGTGTCCATGTGTGTGTGGTTGTGTGTTCGTTATGTGTGTATGTGTATGTGTGTGTCTGTATGTATGTGCGTGTGTATACATGTGCCTATGTGAATGCGCGTCTGTGTAGTGTGTGTGCACGTGTGTGCATGTGTGTGACTGGTGTGTGTGTGTGTGTGTGTGTGTGTGTGTGTGTGTGTGTGTGTGTGTGTGTGTAGAGTGAGCGTGTGCATGTACGTGTGTGTTATATGAAAGTGAGAGAAGAGAGACAGACAGACAGACAGACAGACAGACAAACAGACAGACAGAGACAAAGAGAAATGATGGGACACTTAGGGGACAGACACTGACAATATCTGTGGAAATTTTTAGCTAAAAGCTATTTTTCAAACTCACCATTGCTAATTTCCATATCTACCGAGACCTCAAAAAGAAATATGTGACCTCCCACCACGAAATCAGTCTTAACTCGCAGTCAGTCGAACAGCACTAGGAGCTCAAAAAGGTGACTGAGGGTTTATCTGGGGTGTTTTGACTTTTTCTCAAAATTGATTTCTGTAGGCTATAATCTATCCCCCCACAGAATTTTTTTCTTGAAAAAATATTATCAATCAATTTAAATCGGTATTTTAATGCACTGATCGTAGCAGAAAGTACGCAATTTCCTATCAAAAGTACCTATTTTTGTCTCTTATTATGAACCGTAACCTGTACAGTACCCGCACATGTAATATACTGATGGAAAGCTCTTTGGTGCACCTTTCAGATAATGACAGCGAAAATTAGAAACAAACAGGGTCAAAGCCACCAAATAGAGAAATTTTAGGAAAATGTGTAGGAGACCACACAAAAACTTCAGAGGCCGCTTTCTCAAAATGGCCGTCATACAACTTAATGACTTTAAACATACATAACTTCTACACTTTTTTGAGTACAAGCTTTATTCAATACCAAAAATAATCAGCAGAATGTACACTTTCCAGTGATATGTATATCTCAAAATGCCCAAAATGCTAGTTAAGACTGATTTCGTGATGGGAGGTCACATATACAGAAAGAATTAGGTCAATGAATTGATAACAAAATCTGTAACACACGAAGACATCATTGTTGTCTGAGAAACGATAGAAAGATAGGAGAGATGTAGGCAGGAAAGCAGAAATAAGTGTGTGTGTGTGTGTGTGTGTGTGTGTGTGTGTGTGTGTGTGTGTGGTGTGTGTGTGTGTGTGTGTATGTGTGTGTGTGTGTGTGTGTGTGTGTGTGTGTGTGTGTGTGTGTGTGTGTGTGTGTGTGAGTGTGTGTTTGCATGTGTTTGTGTATGTCTGTGTGAGAATCTGTGTTTGTGCCCGCGCGCGCGTGTTTGTGTGTCTGTGTATATGTCTGTATCTGCGCTCGGGCGTGAGACAGATAGAGGGAGAAAGAGAGAGAGAGAGAGAGAGAGAGAGCGAGAGAGAGAGAGAGAGCGACAGAGACAGAAACAGAGAGAGAGACAGACACTGACACTGAAGTTGATTTATTGCCATTGACATTTTTGTCATTGTGGCAAGGAGCACAAAACAAATTCATTAAATTAATTTTACGGCGACGTTTTCACGAAATAACGATTGCATACAGGCTGGTCTGAATACACTCGTATATACACTCCGATTTATAGATATAGTCATGTCAAACATTACATCCATGACATCCCTGCTTCCCTCTTATTTCTTTGGTATTACCTATATGCCTTGGAAGCAACCCTGTATATGTTCTGTCTTGTCTATGTGTGTGCGTGTTTGGTCAGTTCAAGAATAAAAGACTATGTCAATCTTGAACATAAGACCAATATATTGTATGTATTTCTCTCCTCTCTCATAGTTGTGTGTAGGGTAGTTGCAGAGTATAAAGGTAGGCTTGGGCGCTCCTTTTTTGAGGAGTGTTCTGAGCTTTCGATTTTTGTGCTTTGTATCTGCTTCTATGCTAGCTGAATGGGTAGCGCAAACTGTTTTAGATTTGAGTAGTTCTACAACATGGGACATAATTCCTACGTGACTCTCAAGAGTTATGTTCTTTGATCAATATTACATCCATTTAAGTTGTTGTTGTTGTTGTTGTTTTAAAGATGAATAAAAAGTTGAAGAAAAAGTTGACCACCCGACGTAATTCGTCATGTAAGTAAGAGGAAGACCCAAGTCCGACAACCAATCCTAGGAACAGTATAAAGTGACATCTTCACTGGAGATAAACTTACATTAATTTATTGCCGTGTTGTTTTCTTTCTCCGACTTACCCAAGCAAGGGCGATAAATTTAGCGAGGGATTTTTTA
>JAPXFY010000032.1:39136259-39143759 GCA_030674185.1 Monoplex corrugatus | reverse complement strand
AATCTAACACAGTTTGCGCTACCCATTCAGCTAGCATAGAAACAGCAGATACAAAGCACAAAAACCGTAAGCACAGCGCAAACTGTGTTAGATTTGAGTTCTACAACACGGGAGATAATTCCTATGTGACCCTCAAGAGTTATGTTCTTTGATTAATATTGTTGTGCCTGTTTTTGTCTAGCTTGTAAACTTGTAAACCCTGACAGAAAGTCCCTCAGCCGCAAACTGCATAAAGGGCATTACCACAGAGTTCTGCTTCTGCTAATGGTTTTGGTCTTCTCCCGTTGGGTTGTCAGGGGCTCTTTCAGTATAAATAGTATCCCCACCTTCTGGAAATTCTGTGCTAGAAATTTCCTCTTTTCTGTCACTCTCTTTGTTTCTGCCTTGTTGCCTTGCTTTCTGTCATTTCTACTTATTTTCTGCCTTAATGGTCCATTCACCTGTATTTTTTCGATAAAGTCTTACGTGCTTTTTCTTCCGGTTGATAATTTGGTACATGTATCAAGTGCATTTTTGGCTCTTAGGAGGTGAGATATGCGGAAACAATTTTAGGTAATTTGTGCCTGTTTTATATATGTTTTGGTGTCCTTATGTATGCTTATATTTGTATTCAGGTGTGTTTTTTAAATCTCCCCTGTGCGATAAATCGGACGGAATGGTCCTACGCCAGGGGCATGTCCTTAGATTAGATGCGTGAATGCATTGATATGTGTACTTAATTTTTTTTTTCCTGTTGAAGTTTTGTATGTTTTGAAGCGGTTATAGCCCTGATATGGCTCTGTGCAGTCGGCTGGGCTTTAAACAACAATAAAAAAAAATATATGGTTTTGGCCATATGCTACGACTTGCCATCTACTGTTCAGCCGTCTGTTTCTCCTATGAGAACAGCTGTCTTACCTCAGTTTGCCCTGGACTTGTGGAGGCAGGTGGAGAGAGTTGCTGTGACTCTGCGCAAGCAACAGTAACTTACATATGCGCGTGGCACCTAGCGCCAACCCCCCTCACAAATGAAACAGGTCTGAATGGAGGCAAGCTATTCGCAAGGGAACAGAAACGTATGAAAATGAAAGACGAAGCAGCCAAGTGGGAAAAAATGCAACAATAAAGGCCAGAACCAACTCTGCAGACCGTTCCATAGTGTCCTGTATGCGGCTGCCTGTGTGCATCAGATTTTGGCCTGAGATCCCACATGAGGTACACAAATAAAGTGCTAGGTTGGACTTTATCGATCACACACACGTTATCGACCATACATGTACGTAAGTTGTTCATAACGTCATTAAAAGCGTGTTCTGCGTACTATTGTGATCTTTGTAAGTAGCATGACGTCATTGAAAAAATTCGGCACTTTGTGTGGTACTATTGTGACGTGTGTAAGCTGTGTACACGTAATTAAAAATGTGTTTTGTGTTACATTGTGATGTTTGCAAACTGTGCATGACATCATAAAAAAGATACCTTATGTTGTGTGTGTTCATTGTGATGTTTATAAGCTGAGTGTGACCTCATTATAAAAGTTGCCTGTCTTGTGTTCTGTGTACCGTTGTGAAAGATACAAGCTGTGCTTAACGGGAATTAAAACAGATACCTTGTATTACCCTGATGTTTGTAAGCTGGGCATGACGTCATTAAAAACTGTTGTCTACATATAATCGTCATATCTGTCATCTGTGCATAACGTCTCATGCGTCATTAAAAACGGTTGTCATTGTTTAATTGTCCTGTTTATTTGTTGTTGTTGCTTTTGTTGTTGTTGTTGTTTTCTGTTTGTTTGTGTTTTTTGTTTGTTTGTTTGTTTTTGTTTTTAATTTTTTGTGTTGTTTTTTTTTCAATGTGTCAGTTTTCAACGCTGTCGGAAAGCAATATAATGAAGTCATACTATCTGCCTTGAAATGGAAACAAGACTGTCTGGCCACACTAATAATGCCCCTTTAACTCAAACACGTTGACCATAAAACCATAAACCTTGAACCCTAAAGTGACAAAAACACAAAGTTTAACCCCTTCCAGTCACTCATGAAACACATGGTCCAAACCATACGTAGTAACTATTGTACTCGTGCATACTGCAACTCCACAACATTTTTGTCAGGCAGTGCAAGTTACCATCACTACATATTTAATTACTATCAGGCAAAATAACAATCACTGCTGGCGAAGCAAAGAAGAACTGGTGGGGGATGTTCTACTATGGAGACCCAGTCACGGCAAACAAAGACCAGGACGTCCAAAGAAGACCTTCATCGACCAACTGATGGATGATACGGGCTGTCAGTATGATGAACTACCTACTGCAATGTCTGACAGAGAAGGATGGAAGAAACGTGTCATGGATAGCCAAGCAGGATCGACATGATGATGATGAAAATAATAATACAGAAAGACAGAACAAGCAATTACACTATACACATCATAAGAGCACCCACTAAGCCCATATGGTTATCTTAATAGCCATGATCTGAATTTAATGAGTCTATTTCTCAGACCATTAATGACACCACATTTACCAAACTTTCTGACTCAGTCAAATCAACAGTCACATAAACTATTCAACGTTCTTTTCAAAAGTACCTCTGTAAATCCATACTATGAAACTAAGACGCTACCATACTACACTTTCACATAAAATACTCAACATTCTTTTCAAAAGTTCCTCTATAACTCCATACTATAAGATCAAGACACTACCATACTACACTTTCACATAAAACACATAACATTTTTTTAAAAGTACCTCTATAAACCCACACTATAAGACCAAGACACTACCATACTTCACCGTCACACAAAATACTCAACATTTTTTTAAAAGTACCTCTATAAATCCATACTGTAAGACCAAGATGCTACCATACTACACTTTCACACAAACTATTCAACTTTCTTTTCAAAAGTACCTCTATAAATCCATACATAAAACTAAGACGCTACTATACTGCACTTTCACATAAAAATTTCTTTTGAAAAGTACTTCTATAACCCCTACTATAAAACTAAGACACTACCCCGCTGCACCTTCACACAAACTACTCAACATTCTTTTCAAAAGTACTTCTATAACTCCATACTATAAGACTAAGACGCTACCATACTACACCTTCACACAAACTATCGTTCTTTTCAAAAGTACCTCTATAAACCCATACTATAAAACTAAGACACTACCATACTGCACTTTCACACAACCTATTGTTCTTTTCAAAAGTACCTCTATAAACCCACACCATGAAACTAAGACGCTACCATACTGCACTTTCACATAAAAAAATCTTTTCAAAAGTACCTCTACAAATCCATACTATAAGACCAAGACGCTACCATACTGCACCGTCACACAAACTATTCAACTTTCTTTTGAAAAGTACCTAGAGCTACAAACCCATACTATAAGATTAAGACACTACCACACTACACCTTCACACAAACTATCGTTCTTTTCAAAAGTACCTCTATAACTCCATACATAAAACTAAGACGCTACCATACTACACATTCACATAAAAAATTCTTTTGAAAAGTACTTCTATAACCCCATACTATAAAACTAAGACACTACCCCGCTGCACCTTCACACAAACTACTCAACTTTTTTTTCAAAATTACCTCTATAATTCCATAGTATGAAACTAAGACACTACCATACTACACTTTCACACAACTTATTCAACGTTCTTTTCAAAAGTACCTCTATAAATCCATACTATAAAACTAAGACACTACCATACTACACTTTCACACAAGCTATTCAACGTTCTTTTCAAAAGTACCTCTATAAATCCATACTATAAAACTAAGACGCTACCATACTTCACTTTCACATAAAACACTCAACATTCTTCTCAAAAGTACTTCCATAACTCCATACTATATGACTAAGATGCTACCAGACTGCACCTTCACACAAACTACTCATTATTCTTTCAAAAGTACCTCTATGAATCCATAAAATAAAACTAAGACGCTACCATATACACTATCACACAAAATACTCAACATTCTTCTCATAAGCACCTCTATAACTCCATACTATATGACTTAGACACTACCACATTGCACCGTCACACAAACTATACAACATTCTTTTCTTAAAAAAACTTTATAACCCCATACTATAAGACTAAGACACTACCATACTGCACTTTCACATAAAAACATTATTTTCAAAAGTACCTCTATAACTCCATACTATAAGACCAAGACGCTACCATACTACTCTTTCAGATAAAATACTCAACATTCTTCTCATAGTACTTTTATAACCCCATACTATAAGACCAAAACGATACCATACTACACTTTCACACAAACTATTCAACTTTCTTTTCAAAAGTACCTCTATAAACCCATACTATAAGACTAAGACACTACCACACTACTCTTTCAGATAAAATACTCAACATTCTTCTCAAAAGTACTTCTATAACTCCATACTATAAGACCAAGACGCTACCATACTGCACTTTCATACAAACTACTCATTATTCTTCTCAAAAGTACCTCTATAAATCCATACATAAAACTAAGACGCTACTATACTGCACTTTCACATAAAAAATTCTTTTGAAAAGTACTTCTATAACTCCATACTATAAAACTAAGACATACCCACTGTACTTCACACAAACTATCAACATTCTTTTCAAAAGTACCTCTATAACTCCATACTGTAAAACTAAGACGCTACCATACTGCACTTTCACATAAAAAAATTCTTTTCAAAAATACCTCTTACAACCCATACTACGAAACTAAGACACTACCATACTACACCTTCACACAAAACTATCATTCTTTCAAAAGTACCTCTGTAAATCCATACATAAGACTAAGACGCTACCATACTGCACTTTCACATAAACTACTCAATATTCTTTTCAAAAGTACCTCTATAAATCCATACTATGAAACTAAAAACCCAACTTTCACATAAAATATTTCATTTTTCAAAAGTACCTTCTATGAATCCATAAAATAAAACTAAGACCTACCATACTGCACTTTCACATAAAACATTCTTTTCAAAAGTACCTCTATAAACCCATACTATAAACTAAGACACTACCATACTACTCTTTCAGATAAAATACTCAACATTCTTCTCAAAAGTACTTTTATAACTCCATACTGTAAGACCTAAGACGCTACCATACTGCACTTTCACACAAACTATTCAACTTTCTTCAAAGACTCTATGAATCATAATAAAATAAGACGCTATAACTGCACCTTCCATAAAATTTCTTTGAAAGTACTCTATAACCCTACTAAAAACTAAGACCTACCCCGCTGCACTTACACAAACTACGTTCTTTTCATAAATACCTCTATAACCCATATTTATAAAACTAAGACTCTACCATACTACATCACACAAACTACTCAACATTCTTCAAAGTACTTTATAACCCACTAAAAACTAAGACTTACCACTACACTTTCACACAAACTACTCATTATCTTACAAAAGTACTTCTATAACCCATGCTATAAGACAAAGACGCTACCATACTGCACCTGGCCCGGATTATAAAGAGAGCATAGTTGTGCAGTGCATAAATATTTATGCCTCTTCGAGTAATAGCAAAGTGCTGTAATCAACGTTATGGCGTGCGCAAAGTTGGCTAAGTCTACCCCTGAGGAGACATAAAGTTACGCACCCCTAAAGAGTGCGCAGAGAGGACTTAAGTCTTATGCACTCTTCATAGATCGCAGTATTTTTCCATAGTCAAGGACATAAAGTTGTGCAGTGCATAAATCGCTAAGTACACCTTATGCTCTGTTCATAGATCCGGCCACTGATCTCTATCGGCGACAGGCCAGTGTACGAGTCACAGTTTCAGTTTCACTTTCAATTTCTCAAGATGACGTCTCCGCGCTCGGAATGAATTCCATATGCACTATCGTCACAGGTGCCATGTGATGGAGAAGATCCAGAATGATCACGGCACAAGCCTTAAGCCTGCACATAAACCCAAGAGCTGGCCAGGTCCTGGGGTCCTACCTAGATAGTTCCCTAACAATGAGGTCGTAGGGGGAATGAGGTGACAGAGACCTCAACTTTTCCCAGGGCCAGCACCATGAGGGTGGCACCCATCCCCTCTCCCCTCTATTCAAATTCATATTCATATTCACTTTTTTTTTTAACCAATACTTCAGAAAGGCAAGAAGGCTAATTGGTCTTCAAAGAGTGGGAACCTGGGGAATCGACCTATCTCTCCAATGTTTTATACCAAGGCAGCGGAGCAATGCCCTGCTCTTCGCGATTTTCAACTGCCTTGGGATCTTTAGCGTGCTCAGCCAGAAGGCACGCGGGTCCGACTCGTTTTACGTCCCCTTCCAAAGGACTAGACATTCAGTTCGATTTTCCGGTCAAACTGAGGAGAAAAGACGAGGCCTGTACGGGGAGCGAACCCTGGAACCTCGAGTTTATTGGCAGGCGAACGAACCATTTTGCCACTGTTCACCCTACGAGTGACAACGGTACAATATAATGCCACCTAAACATGCTTCACCTTGACACAGGTTAATAACTTCAAATACCGGGGAACGGTCATTTCATCAGACGGCAGATGCACATTGGAAATAGCTGGCAGAATCGGCCAAGCCAAAACAGCATTCAAGAAGATGACAAGCATTCTTACCAACAAATGCCTATCAATTAACATCAGAAAGAGAGTCCTTGAATGTTATATAGAACCAATACTGCTGTACGGATGCGAGGCGTGGACAGTCAGCAAGCAAAGCCAGAGCAAGATTGAGGCAGCTGAGATGTGATTTCTCAGAAGAATGGTAAGAGTTCCATGGACAGCAAAGAAAACAAACGAGACAGTCTTGATGGAGGCAGACACGAGTAAATCACTCATAAGGAAGATTAGGAAAAGACAGGCAACATTTATAGGCCATTTTATGAGGAAGGGGGATTTGGAGCACCTGGTCACAATGGGAAAGCTGGAGGAAAGAGAGCACCAGGTAGACCCAGGGAGAGAATGCTGGACGGACTTGCAGAGTGGCTGGGGATGAGGAGGGTGGGGGAGATGCTAGGGGCAACGAGAGATAGAGATGGTTGGAAGTCCATGATCGCCAACGCCATGCGGCAGGGCACCTGATGATGATAATGATGAAACATGCTTCAGATGATCCGCTTCATTGGGAGACAAAGCATTCACGTGACGAGTGCGGTCAATGCTGCCGGAAGCCAAACTGAAACGAGGTCCGCCTAATACACTCTCAAAAAATAATGATATTTGTCTTGACCTCACAGAGGGTCTGTCAGGCCAGTGATATCTAACTCTCTTTAGTACATTGAAATAATTATTCGTTCTATTGTTTAGTATTTTACATATAAACGACATTCATCCTGATAATGAAAGTGATTGGAATTTTATTTTCCATTAGTTACCGAGCGCGGAGACGTCATCTTGAGAAACTGAAACTGAAACTGAAACTTTCCTATGATTAAAATCAAGGTTGTCCAGTGACTTTGCGGTTGTGTATACAGAC
>JAPXFY010000032.1:39126259-39131259 GCA_030674185.1 Monoplex corrugatus | reverse complement strand
TTTACATTTGTTTTAAAGATACTACTACTACTACTACTACTACTACTACTACTAATTTAAATTACTACTACTACTACTACTAATAATAATAATGAGGAGGAGGAGGCGTCGATGATGATGATACTACTACTTCTACTACTACCACTACTACTAGTACTAGTAATTATAATGATAATGATGATGATGATGATGATGATGATATAATAATAATAATTATAATAATAATAATGATGATAATAATAATAATAACAATAATAATAACAATAACAATGATAATAATAATAATATCGGCCGGCAAAATACAGTCTTTCTCCGCATCCAGTATTTATTGCATTGTTAAAACGTGTACTTCCGGCCACGTTTCGACACCGCATAGTGACAACAGACGCCAGTGCAGTCCGGCCTAATCTGTTTTTGTGCGAACTTCACGAAACATCTGGCTTAAATACCTCTCCGTCGGGGGTCTTCTGTCTGTTAGTTAGTATCTGCACCAGTCAACAAAAATGGAATTCAACCTGTTGATTGTTTTAGGTTTGTGTATATTAACGCAGCAAGTATTTTGTGGCGAATTAACTTTCGAATTGCCCGATAATGAGAAAATGTGTTTCCACGAGCAGATTGATGCTGGTGTTGAGTCTACACTAGAATTTCAGGTACTGTATTAGAGGAGAGTCTACCTTCTCACTCAATTTGTTTCTGTTTGTCCATCTGTTTGACTGTTGGCGTGTTGGAGTGCGTGTCAGATTAACTTATTAAGACTTAGTAAAGTTGGTGAGTTAGTCAAACTGTGTTCGTCACCCAGAGTCACATACGATCATAGGGTGACATGCCAGTTGGTCTTTGAATGACTGGTTAGACATAGTATCAGAGAGTCTGTGTGTGTGCGCGCGCACGCAAACACGCATGTGTATGTGCATGTATGCATGTGATGTGCAGACATTGTCATGATAGTGCATCTGCAGAATGCAAATGTCAATGATTAAGTTTCTGGTTTAGGCTTTGTCAAGCCACTCACATGAATCACAGGGAATGTATAGATTCTATGGCATGTAGATGGGGGGCAGTGAAAAACTGACATAGTCAAAGGTAACGACTTTTAACATAAAATGATAAATATGTATTGTGGCATTTTATGTAGCTTACTACATTGGTATATTTGATTCATATATCACTCATCAAGAGACTTGATCTGTCGCTCAGTTAGGTTGGTGATTCCAGTAAAGGAATGTGACTTTTCTATCCAGTTGAAGGATTTGCACCTGTGACAATCCCAGTATTGAAATCCACTTTCTTATTTTGCTAAAAAATGTAGTAATAATAATGATTCATTTGTGTAGCGCTGGCAGTCCATGGTATACTTTCCATTTTTCTGTATGTACCTGAGACATGGACCTTTACAGCAGATTTGGATAGACAAGTCCACGTCATTTGAATTTTTTAATTGAGGTGTTATCGCATGATACTAAACATCAGATAGACCGATCAAAACACCAATGAACAAGTGCACCAAATTATCAAGCAGCATATTAGACCATATGAAGATCTGCTGACTTCAGTTAAGAAAACAAAACTGTTAGTATGGCCATGTAACAAGATCTAGTGGTCTTGCTAAATGAGCTGTCCAGGGAACTGTTGAGGGAGGGAGATGGAGGGGAAGACAGAAAAAGAAACAATGGACTGACAACATTGGGGAATTGACAATGAAACCATTTGCAGAGATCCATGCTGTGGTACACAACTGACAGAGCTGGAAAAATCTGAACAGTTCTTTAGTGCGTGCCCCAGTGACTCATCATGAAGAAGAGAAAGTGCATAAGTTATGTCTGTTTCAGTGCTTGCTTTGACTTCTAAGTTCTGCTGTCTTTGGTTAGGAGAATAGGACTGAAAGTGAAACGCAGTGTGGCAGCTCACACAAATCAGTGCACAAAATTTGAAGATGTCAGAGCTTGGCCTGCCACGTGGCAGTCACTTGCCCTTTCATACAACAGAGTTGAATTGAGATCTGATATTATTTGAATTGAAAGTTGTAATATAACCCAGGAAACAGCTGTGTCCGGGCCAGTGGATCAGTGCAGTCCTTGTGGTTTCTAGTCAAGAGGACTGTTACAGTAGTGGTGATAATTAAATAATCCAGACTGTCTGCAGCTGTGTCCATGCCAGTGAATTGGTGCACATGATAATGATAGTAATATTGATAATAATAATGATGATAACAATGATATTGATAATAATAATAGTAGTATATATATATATATAGTAGTAATGATACTTTCTGTTATATAATGTGAATTGTCCATGTCAAAAGCATGCCTTTTTTTTTTTACACACATGTATGCACATAATCACAGTCACATCTTTGCACACCCACATTCACATCAAATCAAAATATTTTAACACTTGAATTGTACACATAAACAGATAACAAATCATTTGAAAATACCTAAGGAGAAAGACAGAAAGACTGAACAATAGCAGATGAAAAAATATGTACAGCCAAATACTGATGAGCTGTCACATTTTGTCTTTGTTTCTTTTCTGACCAGGAAGAGATCTGTTTGCTGCGTATAGAAATGTATTAACAAAGAAAAAGGAGTCTAGTGTTTATTTAGAACAGACTTATCACACTTGAAGTTGAACAATTCCATATTGTCCGTATGTGCTCCTCCTTCATCTGGCAGTAATTATCTGGCAGATTCCTCGAGCCTGTGCAAAATTCCATGCATTGGCAGGCAATGTCTTGAAATTGGGAGGGAGGGGGGCAGAACAGGAACTGTGAAATATTAACTGGCACCCCCAGAATGATTGGAGTGCCAAGATGGGCATCAGACAAGTCAGTTTATAAGTTATGAGCTGTTGACGATAAACACCTGAGGCTGTCGAATGAGACCTAGAGCAACAATACCTTACCACAGACTTTACAGTCACCTGCAAGCTCCCAGCACCATACAGCAACCAACATGGCAAGCAATAGAGGATTGTCCATACGCTTCATGACCCACTTGAGGACCTGATCATCGGTTACCTTGTTTATAAACTGAAAGGCAAGGTGGGCAGATGACATGCCCTGGGACATTCTCATAGCCACGCATCGCCCAGTGCTAATGCCATCAGTCAGGTCCAGCCAAGCTTCCAGACCAAGAGAGAAACAGGAGCAATTCATCCAGTCACAAAGCAGCCAGACATGATGCTCCAGACACATGCCCCCAAAGCGACCCCGAATTTGCCACCTTTCCAAGCTGTCATCAGGACTTTCCCATGGCTGTAGTTACCAAGCCTGATTCCCTGAAACCAACAGCCGAGAGAGAAACAGAAAACAGTCCAAATAAGAAACGTACGATTCATTAGAAAGTTACTAATTTTTGTACTGATGACTGCGTACAAATGGATCTTGCAACGCATGGACAGCCCCCCTTTTGCTTGAAGAAATGACTCGATTGGCGTTGGGGACCTTGGGAGAAGAGCGTCCCAAGAGTGGTGAGGCATTGGTGCTCCGGGTCCCATTCGCACCCTCATGGTGTTTCTTGTGAACAGTACAAAGTTCCTTATCTGAGTAAGTATTGTCAGTGGCAGATAGGGCAGCAACTAAACTTTTCCACTTCAGTCTGTTCTGGGCCAGCCTCTGTATAGTGTATAGTACCCCAAGTGTGTGTCAGGGCATTGAGATCTTCTGTTGTTCGTCACCATGTTTCCTTGGGTCTTCCTATCTTACATCTTCTTACTGATATCCAGTAAAGGGCAGTTCGGGTGATGTTATCCTGCGCGGTTTGGATAATGTGTCCAATCCATCTCCATCATCTTTTCATGATAATGCAATTGAGTGAGCAGTGTTAAAAACTTTAAAATGTCTGTTCCTTTGCTGCAGCATTTTAGAAGACCCTAGGTTCTGCATCACTTAAAACATGACCTGTTCCATCCCATATGCCCAGCAAAAGGAGCTTGTAAAGTTGTAGTATGTTGCAATAAAAGTTGTCTATTTTCATTCCACATGGCTATGAGTATGAAAGAGAGCCTGTAGCAGTTTTATTTCTTGCAGTAAAAGTTGCCTGTTCCTTCTCACATACCTGGCAAAAAGAGCTTGTAAGGTTTCATTGTCTTTCAGTGAAAGTAATCTATGCCATCTCTTGTGCTTAGCAAAGGAAGCTTGTACAGTTGTATTATCTTGCATTAAAAGTTGCCTGTTCTATCCCACATGCCCAGCAAAAGAAGCTTGTAAAGTTGTATTATTTTGCAATAAAAGTTGCCTATTCCATTCCTCATGGCTATGACTCAGTATGAGTATGAAAAGGAGTTTGTGGCAATTTTATTTCTTGCAATAAATGTTGCCTGTTCCTTCTCACAAGCCCAGCAAAAAAGGAACGTGTAAGGTTTTATTGTCTTTCAATGAAAGTAGTCCGTGCCGTCTCGTGTACTTAGGAAAGGGAGCTTTTACAATTTTATTGTCATGCAATAAAAGTTGCCTATTCCATTCGGTATGGCTATGAAAGGGAGCTAGCTAGTTTTATTTCTTGCAATAAAAGTTTCCTGTTCCTTCTCACGTGCCTAGCAAAAGGATCTTGTTGTCTTTCATTAAAAGTATCCTATGCCATCTTCATGATCTTGTGTACCTAGCAAAGGGAGCTTGTACGATTTTATTGTCTTGTAATAAAAATACCCTATTCCATCTCACAGGACTAGCAAAGGGAGATAGTACGGTTTTATTGTCTTATGATAAAGTAACCTGTTCCATCTCACAAGACTAGCGAAAGGAGCTTTTAAATAAAGATTGATAATTTTATAATCTTGCAGTAAAAGTAGCCTGTTCCATCTCATGTGCCCGCCGCCAAAAGAGAGCTTGTATGGTTTCATTATCGTGCCATTAATATATATATTAAATCAAATCCATTGTTGTTGTGTGCAGGTGGTTATGGGAGGTAATTTTGATGTGGACATGGACTTGACGGCCCCTAATGGCAAGATCTTGTACAAAGACACAAAGAAACAGTACGACAGTTTCACCTGGA
>JAPXFY010000032.1:39088759-39123759 GCA_030674185.1 Monoplex corrugatus | reverse complement strand
CATGTTTCAGCCATGACATTGGTGAGTTTGTGTGTGTGTCTGTTGTCATATGTGTGTCTCTTGCCTGTGTGTGTGTGTGTGTGTAAGTACTGGTGCATTAGTGTGTGTGTGGGGGTGTGTGTAACTACTGGTGCATTAGTGTGTGTGTGTGTGGGGGGGGGGGGTGTAACTACTGGTGCATTAGTGTGTGTGGGGTGTGTGTGTGCAACTACTGGTGCATTAGTGTGGTGTGTGTGTGTGTGTGTGTGTGTGTGTGTGTGTGTGTGTGTGTAAGTACTGGTGCACTAGTGTGTGTGTGTGTGTGTGTGTGTAGATCTTTGTGTGTGTGTGTAGATCTTTGTATGTGTGTGTGTTTGTGTATAGATCTTTGTGTGTGTGTTTGTGTCTGTGTTTTGTGTGTAAGTGCTGGTGCTTTAGTGTATGTGTGTGTGTGTTAATGTGTGTATATATATGCATGTCTGCGCACATATGGAGGCATGCATGCAGAAAACACTTGACCACTTTTTCTTTTCAAAACTGTTTTGTTTTTGTTTGTTTGTTTGTTTGTTGTTGTTGTTTTTTGTTTTTGGAAAACTTTGACACAGACTGTCAGTTGTGGGAAGTAACATAAAGGTTGTGCGTGAATAATGTAAAGGTTGTGTGTGAATAAGATGAAAGTAGTGTGTGAATAACATTAAGGTGGTGTGTGAGTTGAACTGCCTTAGAGCACCTACAAAGCTGACAGAACCTGTAACACGCATGTTTAATGTTCTGCATGCGTATCAGTATGCATACTGACACAAATGGGTCAAACACTTACTAGCATGTCAGACTTAAAAGTCGGAAAACAGAAAAATTGTCAACTGATTTCTCGTCTGAGAGAGGCGGGGCATGTTGTGGCCTTGTGTTCTCCGTCTGCTTTCTCTTCCTCTGTGTGGTATAGTGTGTGTGAGAGAGAGAGAGAGAGAGAGAGAGAGAGAGTGTATGTGTTTGTGTGAATGTGTGTGTGTATGTGTTTGTGCATGTGTGAGTGTGTGTGTGTGTGAGAGAGAGAGAGAGAGAGAGAGTGTGTGTGTGTGTATATATGCCTATGTGAGAGAGAGACAAGAGACAGAGAGAGAGAATGTGAATTATATTAGAATAGCATTTCAGGAAAATTGTCTGACAGGCTGGTTCAATATTTGCAAAACTTTATATTGTTGCAAAAAGAACCTTTGTTCATTTCTGGCTCGTTATACATGTATGTATGTACTTTTACAATATTGGTGATTTTGGTGTAAAGTATTCGTAGCTGTAAAAAAAATTTGGGGGGGGGGTTCAGGAAATTTTCTCCACAAAAACTGCTGCCAAAAACATTAGCAGGGAAGGGGTTAATGGCTGAATTGTAGTACAGTACAACACCAGCCATGAATGTGAGAAGTCCCAGGTTCAGTTCCTGGTAGTCAGACAAGGGATTTTTCTACACTTTGCCTCCCCCCCCCCCCCCCCCCTCTCCTCCACTAGGCCTTGAGAAGTGGTCTGGGTGCTAGTATTTTGAATGAGATGCTAAAACAAGGCATAATGGCTACCTGGCTAAACTTGTCTCTCAGTAAGAAGGCTACTTACTGCGTAGCTTTCATCGGCGATCCGGCCGACTTCTTCAGCGCAACTGCTGGGTTGAGAACTGGCACCATGAGCGTATGCAGTTCTTGTATTCAAAAGAATTCAGGGCAGCAAAGGAGTTGTCTCTGGGCAAAATCTGCAGCAAAATCCACTTTCAGTGTTTCATCAGTAAGCAAAAACACACAAACAGAGAAAGAATAATAATAATAATAATTGCAATATTTGTATAGTGCAAAATCTTGATAAAATCAAATCTAAGCGCTGAATGGAAGGAAAGAAAACGCAGCATAGTACTATGGAACAAACATCCTAACATTCATACATTGAATCTGCCCTCCGGCTCCATCCCTCCCAGCCCCCTGACTCCCTAAAAAAAAAAGAAGGAAAAACAAAGAAATACTGTTTCTGTCACCGTATCAGGAATTGAAATGCACAGTCTAACTTGAGCTTTGAAACATTTCGTCAGTATACTGTTTATGTGGTATTGTTGTTCTTCATTTATCACGTTTGTTGATAAACTATACTGTTTGCTCTCAGTTTTTGTCAATAACTGTTCAGTCTTATGATCATCTATCCAGCTTTTGTCCTCTTGATGCTCACTTGCTTTTTGCATGTGACACACTTGCTGCTGTTAGATCTGTTTGTTTGGTGGAGTCACTCTGAAACCCTGGAATTATTTATAACACTGCTGTCTGTGTATCACATTGGCTGACTTGAGTAACTCTGAACCATGGAGCTGTTTATAGCACTGCTGTCTTTCTAAATAACTGTTGTTTGTGTATCTATCACGTTGGCTGAGTGACTCTGAACCATGGAGCTGTTTATAGCACTGCTGTCTTTCTAAATAACTGTTGTTTGTGTATCTATCACGTTGGCTGAGTGACTCTGAACCATGGAGCTGTTTATAGCACTGCTGTCTTTCTAAATAACTGTTGTTTGTGTATCTATCACATTGGCTGAGTAACTCTGAACCATGGAGCTGTTTATAGCACTGCTGTCTTTCTAAATAACTGTTGTTTGTGTATCTATCACGTTGGCTGAGTAACTCTGAACCATGGAGCTGTTTATAGCACTGCTGTCTGTGTATCTATAACATTGGCTGAGTAACTCTGAACAGTGGAGCTGTTTATAACACTGCTCTTTGTGTATCTGTCACATTGGCTGAGTAACTCTGAACAGTGGAGCTGTTTGTAACTGCTCTCTGTGTATCTATCACATTGGCTGAGTAATTCTGAACCATGGAGCTGTTTATAGCACTGTTGTCTGTGTATCTATCACATTGGCTGTGTAACTCTGAACCATGGAGCTGTTTATAACACTGCTCTCTGTATATCTATCACATTGGCTGTGTAACTCTGAACAGTGGAGCTGTTTATAACACCGCTCTCTGTGTATCTATCACATTGGCTGTGTAACTGTGAACAGTGGAGCTATTTATATCACTGCTGTCTGTGTATCTATCACATTGGCTGTGTAACTGTGAACAGTGGAGCTGTTTATAATCACCGCTCTCTGTGTATCTATTACATTGGCTGTGTAACTCTGAACAGTGGAGCTGTTTATAACACTGCTCTCTGTGTATCTATCACATTGGCTGTGTAACTCTGAACAGTGGAGCTGTTTATAACACCGCTCTCTGTGTATCTATCACATTGGCTGAGTAACTCTGAACAGTGGAGCTGTTTATAACACTGCTCTCTGTGTATCTATCACATTGGCTGTGTAACTCTGAACAGTGGAGCTGTTTATATCACTGCTCTCTGTGTATCTATCACATTGGCTGTGTAACTCTGAACAGTGGAGCTGTTTATAACACCGCTCTCTGTGTATCTATCACATTGGCTGTGTAACTCTGAACAGTGGAGCTGTTTATAACACCGCTCTCTGTGTATCTATCACATTGGCTGTGTAACTCTGAACAGTGGAGCTGTTTATAACACTGCTGTCTGTGTATCTATCACATTGGCTGTGTAACTCTGAACAGTGGAGCTGTTTATAACACTGTTGTCTGTGTATCTATCACATTGGCTGTGTAACTGTGAAACCATGGAGCTGTTTATAACACCGCTGTCTGTGTATCTATCTCATTTGCTGAGTAACTCTGAACAGTGGAGCTGTTTATAACACTGCTGTCTGTGTATCTATCACATTGGCTGTGTAATTCTGAAACCATGGAGCTGTTTATAACACCGCTCTCTGTGTATCTATCACATTGGCTGAGTAACTCTGAACAGTGGAGCTGTTTATAACACCGCTCTCTGTGTATCTATCACATTGGCTGAGTAATTCTGAACAGTGGAGCTGTTTGTAGCACTGCTGTCTGTGTATCTATCACATTGGCTGAGTAATTCTGAATAGTGGAGCTGTTTATAACACCGCTCTCTGTGTATCTATCACATTGGCTGGGTAACTCTGAACCATGGAGCTGTTTATAGCACAACTGTCTGTGTATCACATCTTTTTTATAATAAAACCACTATTTGACTTTTGAGTGTTACTGTCGGTCACTTTGTATAATGCGTTACTGATGACGTTTGTGTTTTGTATTTGTTTTGCTGAATTAAACACATTGTTCTCACCTATTGCACTGATATCGCTCTTTATGTCTGATTGGTAATTGACTCTATAGGTTTCATGAATCTTTATCTTTTGATTCTGTAATATAAATCTTTGTTCAAAACGTTTATGAGTTTTGAGTTGTCTCTCATGATACTTAGTGATCTTTGTGTATATTTTGTAAATAATCCTGACATGATTGCCGTTAATCTTGGAAATGTAATTGTTCGCGTTACCTTCAAGTGCTAGTGTTTTTCAGATCTAGGACGTGTTTATTCTGGACAAGTTTTTGGTAGTACATAGGGTTACATAGTTTTGTTTGTTTTCTTCTAATTCTTTTTTGGTTTGTTTGTTTGTTGTTGTTGTTGTTTTGTTTTGTTTTCAGTGACATCATAGATTAAACCAAATGTTGGTGTCAGTCAGAGTCTGTACGTTAGTCATAGAGCAGAAACTGAAGTTTTATGTATTTAGATTTACTACAGTGTTTTAGTGGTGAGTCTCTGTGGATATGAGTGGCTGTCAGACTGTCAGTAGCTCTGGATTAATCCTAGTTACTCTTTATTGGAATGCCAAGCTTGTGTTCAGATGCAGTGCTATAGGACACTGTTGCTCCTTGTGTGTCATAATCTTATTGTGCTCGTTTATTCTGAAACTTTGCAAATAACGTACATTGTTAGGTATTATTAATTGCTGCTTTATCTTTGTCATTGGTATTTTTTCTCTTCCTCAGTTTATGGTATTTTTTGCTCTTCCTATCTCATATTATTGCCTCTGTGATATTATTGCTTGTCTTCTTTGGTATTATTGCTGTTTCTCTATTGTATTGTTTCTGTTTCTCTATTGCGTTATGGTTCTATCTCTATTGTATTATTCTGTTTGTTGCGTTATTGTACCTTCTCTATTGTATTATTTCTGTTTCTCTATTGCGTTATTGTTCTTTATTGTATCATTTCTGTTTCTCTGTTATATTATTTCTGTTTCTCTATTGTATTATTTCTGTTTCTCTATTGTATTATTTCTGTTTCTCTATTGTATTATTTCTGTTTCTCTATTGTATTATTTCTGTTTCTCTATTATATTATTTCTGTTTCTCTATTGTATTATTTCTGTTTCTCTATTGCGTTATTGTTCTTTATTGTATCATTTCTGTTTCTCTGTTATATTATTTCTGTTTCTCTATTGTATTATTTCTGTTTCTCTATTGTATTATTTCTGTTTCTCTATTGTATTATTTCTGTTTCTCTATTGTATTATTTCTGTTTCTCTATTATATTATTTCTGTTTCTCTATTGCGTTATTGTTCTTTATTGTATTATTTCTGTTTCTCTATTGCGTTATTGTTCTTTATTGTATTATTTCTGTTTCTCTATTGCGTTATTGTTCTTTATTGTATTATTTCTGTTTCTCTATTGCGTTATTGTTCTTTATTGTATTATTTCTGTTTCTCTATTGCGTTATTGTTCTTTATTGTATTATTTCTGTTTCTCTATTGCGTTATTGTTCTTTATTGTATTATTTCTGTTTCTCTATTGCGTTATTGTTCTTTCTTGTATTATTTCTGTTTCTCTATTGCGTTATTGTTCTTTCTTGTATTATTTCTGTTTCTCTATTGCGTTATTGTTCTTTCTTGTATTATTTCTGTTTCTCTATTGCGTTATTGTTCTTTCTTGTATTATTTCTGTTTCTCTATTGTGTTATTGTTCTTTATTGTATTATTTTTGTTTCTCTATTGCGTTATTGTTCTTTCTCTATTGTATTATTTCTGTTTCTCTATTGTGTTATTGTTCTTTCTCTATTGTATTATTTCTGTTTCTCTATCTGTTTCTTTATCTATTGTATTATTGAATTGAAATTGAATTGAAAAACTTTATTGTCCATATATGTTAACAAACATGGAAATTTTTCTTATTTCTGTTTCTCTGTTGCGTTATTGTTCTTTCTCTATTATATTATTTCTGTTTCTCTATTGTGTTATTGTTCTTTCTCTATTATATTATTTCTGTTTCTCTATTGCATTGTTTTTTTGTTTCTACTGAACTGTCTCTGTTTCTCTCTTGCGTCATTGTTCTTTCTCTTTTGAATTATTATTGCTTTCTCTCTGATGTGGAGAGTTTGGAGTTGATTCAGGGTGGGAGTCATTGCACGCAGGCAGTTTTATCTGCACTCTGGCCAAATCTGCCAACAGTTACCTGGCAAACTTCATAACCTGAACAAAGTCCTGTGTATTGTGCAGTGTTTTGAGATTGAGAAGGGAACAGGACTATGAAACACTAGGGGACACCACCAGAATAATTAGAGCATTAACGTGGGCAGGAACAGTCTGTAGTATTATTTGTAAGGTGGGTTTGAACTACAAAGTTCTGTGTATTGTGCCAGGGTTTGAAATAGAGAGGGGATGGGACTACGAAACGCTGGGGACACCACCAGAATGATAAGAGCATTGACGTGGGCAGGAACACACTATACTGTTATGTTGTAAGGTGGGTTTTGAACTTGAGATGTGGGAGATACAGAATCAACATTCTTGTCAGAAGAGCCAGCTAGCCAGGTGGCGTATTTATCGACTAACCAACTAGATTTTTGTCGTGAAGTACTGTTGCTGTTCGGGCATCAGATTTTCTGAATCATAACCCTGTGTGTCAAATTGTTTTTTTTATTATTATGACTCTGTCAAATTTTCTAAATTATAACACTTGTCAAACTTTCTGATTTATAGCTTTGTACATCAAATTATCAAATTTTCTGAGTTATCACTCTGTCAAATTTTCTGAATTATAACAGTGTATGTCAGATGTTCTGAATTATAACTGTGTTTGTCAATTTTTTCAATTATAATTGTGTATGTCAAATTTTTTATGAGTTTGTACATCAAATTTTCTGAATCATAATGTTGTTCATCAAATTTTCTGAATCATAATTGCATTTCATTTCTGAATTATGACTCTGTACATCCAGTTTACTGAATTATACTTCCACACATCAAATGTTCTGAATTATAATGCTGTACATCAATTTTTTTCTGAATTTTAACTCTGTATATGTCAGATTTTCTGAATTATATGTGTTACATTGTGTATGTCGAATTCATTGAATTATAATTCTATGTCAAATTTTATTAATTATAAGTGTGTGTATCAGTTTTATTGAATCATAACCCACTGTCAGATTTTCTGAATTATAAGTATATGGTAGATATCTGAAGAGCAACTCTGTCAAATTAACTGAATTATAAGTGTGTCATTTTTCCTGAATTATAAGTGTATGTCATATTTTCTGAATTGGAACTCTGTTCAAGTTTTCTTAATTGTAGTGTTATGTCATATTTTCTGAATTATAAGTGTGTGTCATATTTTTTGAATTATAACTCTGTCATATTTTCTGAATTACAAATCTATATATGTCAAATTTTCTGAATTATCACTCATTGTCAGATTTCCTGAATTATAAGTCATCAAGTGTTTGTCATGTTTTGTGAATTATAACTTTGTATGTCATGTTTTTCTGAATTATAAGTGATTTCATATTTTCTGAATTACAAGTGTATATCATTTTTTCTGAACTATAATTGTACAGACAGTCAGATGTCTGAATTACAACTCTGTATGTCAAATTGATTGAATTATAAGTGTTATAACTCTGTACATCAGATTTCCTGAATTATACTTATAGTAAGTCATATTTTCTGAATTATGTCAGATGTTCTGATCTGTAACTCGATGTGTCAGTTTTTCTGAATTTTGATGGGTGCTGTGGCACTGTACTTTATATGTTTCATTTGATATGTGCAATAATGCTAGTCCTCTATGTTTTCTTTCTTTTTGCTGTTACATTTCATTTGGTGTATTGATTAACTCTGATCTTATCTTTTTCATTTAGCTTTGGTGAATTACAATATTTTCCCTTTTCGTACTAACAGTCAGTTTGTTTTACATTTGGTTTATTTCTTTTGATGATTATTGATATAAGCTCTTTAAGGCCATATTTTGTGTATGTGATTAATATGAGTTAGTACCATTCTGTGATCTGTCTACTTTCATGTTAAAGCTGTTTTATTAACGTGATCATTATTTGCTGTGTTTAACTCTTTTGTTAGAGCCGTTAAACATTTTCTGCATCAAACATTTCTGTTATAATCATTGTATACTTACTGTGTTTCATGCAGTTATTGGAAGCATTAGTATTGACTGTATTTAACTCATATTACAACCGTTGCACTTAGAGACACTTCGACAGGTTTTTAAAGAATTTTTTTAAGGATTATCGCACTCAGTGAGGTTACCTTTGCACTCACCTTTTTTTTTTCTCATCCCATTTTCAACACTACCATAATGGACACAGAAGCTGGGGCAGTTTTTACAATCCAATGATGATGATGTCAGTGAGGACGATAATCATGATGCTGTGGAGTTCTATCAAGGATTGAGACTTGTGACAGGGCTGTACTCGACACTTACTATTATAATGTATCCTGGCATCAACCAGGCCCGAGAGATACAGACGCCTACAGTGCTGGTCAGAAGATTGGAGCAACACCCTCAATGACGCATCCATGAAGCGGATGAGACTCAACTGTGTGGTCCCAGTCTTCCCAATGAGCCCATAGCACGCCCAACTCTGGGTAGGAGCCGGTTAGAACTGAAAAATCCCACAATGATTTTTTGAAGGCACTGATGGGGATTCAAACCCACAACCTTCCAGTCGGTAGTCCGTTGGGCTAACCACTACACCACGGCGACTGGTTTGGACAGTTTCATTTATGCTCCACCTAAACCTGCCAGCAATTACTTGGCAGTCCGCAGGCCAGTTTTTACATATCACAGTGTATCACGCCAGGGTTGAACTTTTGTTTTTTCACCTTTTTTAATTCATATTTTGTTTTACAATGAACAAAGATCAACCTACAATGTAGTAGCGAACAATAATATCAACATACAATGTAGTAATGAAAAATGATATCAGTTCATACACATAAGAGGAGCATTTTGGACATCTCACAACGTACAGTATGCAGAAGACATGTAACAATATTTCATACACTGGAGAATTCAGAGTGAACATGGCAAGGATTGAACTTAATATAATTTTGTTGTTTTTTAGTCCACGTTTCTGACTACTGAATCAGTGTGTGTAGATTTGTCAGCACCATTGTATATTGAAGCTGGTGGATAGGATGAGGGGATCAAAAGGTCAAGTTTTTGCAGTTGATGGACAGGGTGTGGGAGTTAAAGGGTTAATGATCTCTGATTTGATCCTGTGGGTTTCTACTAAGTAAGAAAACTGGGAAGTGTATTTCTAGTTTTGCTTTGTCATTAGTTTTAAAAATACATTTTTAGTCACATTTTGTTAAAATATAGAGATAGAAAGAGATTATTTCATGTTGATTGTGGAAATTCTTCTCCATCTCTCCATCTCTCCATCTCTCCATCTCCGTTTCTTGCCTTTCATCAGATCTGTATTTCCATGTTGTTAGATGTTATTCACATTTTACTATTTGTGTTGTGTAAACTCATATTGCTGTACATTAACCCTTTGACTCCCGCATCCTGTCCACCAACTGCAAAAAGTTAACCCTTTGACTCCCTCATCCTATCCACCAGCTTCCTGCAGGAAGCTGGTGGATAGGGTGAGGGAGTCAAAGGGTTAAGTTTTTGCTTTGCTAGATTGGTTGGCAATGCAGGATGCTGGTGGACGGGGTGCGGGAGTCAAAGGGTTAACCAACTCCTTTGCTGCTCTTTTTATCAGCTTTCGGTGCTTCATATGCCAGCCAGAACTCTTCACATTGCTTCATGTTCATGCTCTAATACTTTGGCTTTTGGGTCGTTTTAGTTTTACTCTCATGTCAAAGCTTCTCATGTTGTTTCATGTTTACTTTAATGCTGTGGCTTTTGGTTGTTTTCATTTAATTCACGCATCAAAGCTTCTCAATCTCACATTGCTTCATGTTAATTCTGACACTGTGGCTTTTGGGTCATTTTCTTCATTTAATTCACGTGTCAAAGCTTCTCACATTGCTTCATGTTAACTCTAACGCTGTGGCTGTTTGGTTGTTTTCGTTTAATTCACATGCCAGAGATTGCTTGGTGTCTGTTCTTTTGCTTCTAGTTACAGCCTGTCAGCTGTTGTTTGATGTTAATGCTAGACTTTTCCCACATTGTTGTGTCGTGTTACCATTTTGGCCACACTGTTGACGTGCAACATACACCATGATTCCATGATTGTCAATACATTGTTGACGTTTGTCATACATGGGATAAAGTAACATTAGTGTTTTAGTCATCACTGCAGAACCGTCGGATTCACATGCTAATGGTTGTGGGTTCGAATCCCGGGGTGCGCTATATTAAAACTGGCCATCTCACTGCCCCATCTTAACATCATTGTTGTTCTGGTGGTGTCAGTATAGGATTAGATAGGTTCCCCTTCCCCCACTTCCCCTGGATGGTTATCCCCGTCGGCCATATCACCTGATGTGGGTGTCGACGTAAAAACTGAACCAAATCAATCAATCTGCAGAAATGTTGACCATCTTTAAGGATTTATCTCCCCTGACGGCTTTCTCTTTCTTGAGTATGGCAAACACAGACATGTGGTGTGTAGATGTGAAGTGTGTGTCACCCTGTGTTTGTGTGTGGTATGTTGAGGGAGAGGGGAGGGTGAATGGGTGTGTATGGAAAGGATGTGGGGTTTTTTTTTTGGCTCAGTTTTCTCTTTCTGCATCTTCTCCCACATTGTGTGTATGTCTGTGTAAGTGAGTGAGTGAGTGTGTGTGTGTGTTAATGAGTGTGTTAGTGAGTGAGTGAGTGTGTGTGTGTGTGTGTGTGTGCGTGTATGTGTGTGTGTTCTTTCGTTGCTTGATTTAATATCTTTTCACTATAAGTGATATTAGACGGGGAAAAATGGCATGGAGGATGAAATTAGGGGGGGGGGGGGGGGAGGGGAGGGGAAAGGGGAACAGAGTAAGGGACGTAAAAAAAAATTAAAAGGAAGCGGCAAGGTCTTAAGAAAAAGGATATGGATGAACAGAGAAATGAAACTAGAACAACGCTAACATCAATAATGTAAAAGAAAAATCGTCATAAAAACAAAATGTGTGTGTGTGCGTGTGTGTGTGTGTGTGTGTGTGTGTGTGTGTGTGTGTGTGTGTGTGTGTGTGTGTGTGTGTGTGTGTGTGTGTGTGTGTGTGTGTGTGTGTGCGTGTGTGTGTGTGTGTATGTGTGTGTGTGTGTGTTAGTGAGTGTGTTAGTGAGTGTGTTAGTGAGTGAGTGTGTGTGTGTGCGTGTGTGTGTGTTGTGTCTCTGTGTGTCTCTGTGTGTCTGTGTGTTAGTGAGTGAGTGTGTGTGTGTGTGAGAGTGTGTGTGTGCGTGCGCACGTGCATGGGCTTGTACGCCTGAGTACATGAGGTACAGAATATGAATAAAGGGTGTATAGCATTTTAGGAAGACTGTGTGATAATATGACAGTACATCAAAATGCTATTGTTACTCTCCCCATAGAGAGAAAACACATTCCTGTGCGATGGCTCCTCATTTATTTCTGTTCTTATGTACACCTGTCTCTTTTTGTTTACCTGTGAAAGTGAAGGGGGTTTTTTTCTATAGAATTTTGCAAGACTAGCACCCAGGACACTGCTTGATTTGGGCAGGGGGTGGGGGTGGGGATTCCCTGTCTGACCATTAATTACATGAGGCCAATTAGCTGAGTTGGATATATATATATACCCTTCCTCCATGGGGTTGCCATGGGCTCTTTCAGTATAAACAGTATCCCCACTTTCTGGAAATTCTGTGCTGGAAATGTCCTCTTTTCTGTCATTCCCTTTGTTTCTGCCTTGTTCCTTTGCTTTCTGTCATTTGTTCCTATCATTTTCTGCCTTGCTGATCCATTCACCTGTATGTGTTCAATAAATTTCATTCACCTGTATGTGTTCGATAAAGTCTAACATACTTTTTCTTAGGATTGATCATTGGGTGTACTTATAAAATATACGGAAGCAATTCTAGGTAATTTAGGCCCGTTTTTATATATGTTTGAGTGTCCTTAAATATACTTAAATTTGTATTCAGGTGTGTTTTGTAAATCCCCTGTGCAATCAGTTGGATGGAGTGGTCAGTGGCGGGGGCATGTCCTTAGATTGAATGCGCAAATACATTGCAATATGTACTTAATTTTCTTTTCTTTTTTCGTGTTGAAGTTTTGTATGTTTTGAAGTGGTTGTAGCCCTGATATGGCCCTAGACAGTCGGCTGGGCTTTAAACAACAACAGTAATAACAATGGAGGAACACCCTGCTGATAATGCAGAAATTTGGGATTCAACCTTCATGCAGGCTATCAGACCTTTTTGTTTACAATTCATTTTTATAACCTGTATTGCATTGTATGGTCATCGTTCATCTGTTGTTGTTTTTTGGTTGTTTTTTTAATTTTTTTTTAGTTTTTTTTTTAGTATTTTGCTATTCTTATTTGTGTTGTATTGTATTTATTTGTTTGTTCTTATTATTTTATTTTTGTTTCACCTGTACAAAATTTATACATCCCTGCCTCCCACCCAATGTATTTTGCTCTTGTTTACGTTGTATTGCATTTATCGGTTTGTTATTATTATTTTGTTTTTATTTCACCTGCACAAAATTCTGACATCCCTGCCTCCCCCCAATGTATTTTGCTATTTTTATTTGTGTTGTATCGCATTTATTTGTTCTTTATTATTTTGTTTTTATTTCACCCGCACAAAATTCGTACATCCCTGCCTCTTCCACTCCCTCTCCCTGCACCCCTACCACGACCAGCCAATGCATTTTGCACACCTTGCTTGGTTCTGGGTATGTCTACAATGTTTTTTGTGTCCTGTTTTTCTGTCGCATACAGATTGAATCGTCCACAGTCACCATTTTCAAGCTGCTGAAAGAGGTCATGGAGCTGCAGAACTTCTTCAGGCTGCGAGAGATGCAGGGCCGCTGGTTCGCGGAGGAGCTGAGCTGGCGTGTGGTACTGTGGTCCCTGGGGCAGGGCATGGTGATGATCGGGGTGGGCCTGGGGCAGATCCTGTTCCTGCGCAGCTTGTTCGTCACCGATCGCAGGACGTCGTCTTCGACATGAGCGGAGGGAGAATTTAGGGGGGTGTAGATTTTTGTTGTTGTTGTTGTTGCTGCAATTTTTGTGTGTGTGTTTGTGTGTTTGCTTCAGTTTGTTCGTGTTTTAACCCTTTGACTCCTGTACCCTTATCTACCAGCTTAAAACCTTAACCCTTTGGCTCCCTCACCCTATCCACCAGCTTCCTGCAGGAAGGGTGAGGGAGTCAAAGGGTTAAGTTTTTGCTTTGCCAGCATGGTTGTCAATGCAGGATGCTGGTGGACAGGGTGCTGGAGTCAAAGGGTTAAAAGGGGTAAACTGATTTTTTTAGATTTTATTTTTGTTATGTTTGGGTTGTTTTTTTCTTTTTCTTTTTTCTCTTTTTGATGACAATTTGTTCTTTTGTTCTTTTCAGAGTGATGTATGGTAAATTGAGATTTTTTTTGTTTTATTCTCTCTTCCTCACTTTGGACTTATACAGAAAGAATATGATTCAAATCAGCATGACCTCAGGCTGTGTGTGTGTGTGTGTGCTTTGTGTGTGTGTGTGTGTGTGTGTGTGTGTGTGTGTGTGTGTGTGTGTGTGTGTGTGTGTGTAAGAAAGACAGACAGACGAAGACAGAGATCAAAACAGCGAGAGAGAGAGAGAGAGTGTGTGTGTGTGTGTGTGTGTGTGTGTGTGTGTGTGTGTGTGTGTGTGTGTGTGTGTGTGTGTGTGTGTGTGTTGTTTTCTCTCAAATTTTGCTTGGGTGTCTTGGGTGATATTCGATGCCTGGTTTGGGAACAATCTGAAATTTGAGAGTTTGTTTCAAAAGTTTTTTGTTTTTTTTTAAGCTGTTACTGATTGATACTGATGGATCTGTTTGTTTTTGGTATGTCAGGAACATTAGAATGTGAAAATCAATGTTATCAGAGTGTAATGGTTGAATAGTTATACCAAAGGATCAGACTGCAATTGCTTTGTTTTGTTTTCTTTTGTTTGTTTGCTTGAATTCTGTTTGGTGACAGTTGAAAATGGTTTTGTTTGTTTGTTTTGTTTTATTTGTGGCGAGTTTTTTTTTCATGATTTTTTTTAGGAGTTTATCCAGATTTTAAGAGCTTTTTCTTACCTTCATGATTTTAGAATTTGGTTCATGGTTTATGTAAATTCTAAAGGGCATTTTCTTACCCTCATGATTTTAGAATTTGGTTCATGGTTTATGTAAATTCTAAAGGGCATTTTCTTACCCTCATGATTTTAGAATTTGGTTCATGGTTTTTGCAAAACAATTTTCAGTTTTTTGTATGATGTATGTAATAAAGTTGTGCCACTAATGGTGATTTCTGAAAGGGGTTCTTTTATCCCGATAGTTCTATTCCTACAAGTTCATCTTGTTTTCAATGGTGGTATCTCAGGTGTCTTACTGGGTCTTGTCTTGTTCAACATTGTAGTACGCTGTGTTTTTTTTACTGGGCTTTTCCTTGTGTTCAGTGGTGTAGTATGTTGTGTTTTCTTACTTGGTCTTTACTTGTTGATGATTGTAGTATGTTTATGCTGTCATGGTACGTACGTATATGAAAAGGTCTCTTCATAGGCGTCTTTGTGGTAAAGATTATAGCGTATTATGTTTTGTCTCTGCATTCTGTTTCTGTGTTCTGGGTTCAACCTTCCAGCGAACCAGCATCTTTCATGGGCTGGTTGGTTCTGTTGATAAGGTTATGGAGTGATAAGGTTATGGATTGATAAGGTCATGGATTTTGTCATGATTGATAAGGTCATGGATTGATAAGGTTATGGATTGATAAGGTCATGGATTGTAAGGTCATGGATTTTGTCATGATTGATAAGGTCATGGATTGATAAGGTCATGGATTGATTGGGTCATGGGTTGATTAGGTTATGGATTGATAAGGTCATGGATTGATTAGGTTATTTATTAGGTCATGGATTGATAGGGTCATGGATCGATAAGGTTATGGATTGATTGATAAGGTCATGGATTGATAAGGTCATGGATTGATTGGGTCATGGGTTGATTAGGTTATGGATTGATAAGGTCATGGATTGACAAGGTTATGGATTGATTGATAAGGTTATGGATTGATTGATAAGGTTATGGATTGATTGATAGGGTTATGGATTGATAAGGTTATGGATTGATTGATAAGGTCATGGATTGATAAGGTCATGGATTGGTAAGGTTATGGATTGATTGATAAGGTTATGGATTGATTGATAAGGTTATGGATTGATTGATAAGGTCATGGATTGGTAAGGTCATGGATTGATAAGGTTATGGATTGATAAGGTCATGGATTGATTGATAAGGTCATGGATTGATTGATAAGGTCATGGATTGATTAATAAGGTTATGGATTGATAAGGTTATGGATTGATTGATAAGGTTATGGATTGATTGATAAGGTTATGGATTGATTGATAATGTCATGGATTGATTGATAAGGTCATGGATTGATAAGGTCATGGATTGATAAGGTTATGGATTGGTAAGGGTATGGATTGATAAGGTCATGGATTGATAAGGTTGTGGATTGGCAGTGATATCTCAGTGCACGACCAGCCTGCAGTATAAAAACTGACCTGCTTTGCTGCCTGTCTTATTGATGCCTCAGTCACTCTGGTGGTGTTAGCGTAGTGTTTCGTAAGTCTTGTTCCTCTCCTCGTTTCGAGACCCTACCTGTGTGCAGGCTTGAAGGGTCTGGCAGATTTTGGTGGTCATGTATCAAATTTCCCAACTGCGATTAACTTCTCTTGAACAAACTCCAGACTCTTCAGGGATAGGAATTCTCCTTCGGAAGGGAGACAATAAACGAGTCGGACCCATGCACCTATTGGCCTGCACACGCTTAAGATCCCACAGCAGATGAAAATTATGAAGAGCAAGTATTCGTGCAGCTACCCTGGCACGAAACTGTTGGAGAGATAGGTTCATTTCTTAGGTCCCTCTCCTTGAGGCCCAATTAGCCTTTTGCCTTTCTGAAGTCTTGGTCGAAAAAAAAAAAAAAAAGAATAAATTTATAAATAAGTATATCATCGGCAACAATAACAGCAATAAAATGAGAAAGAGAAGAAGAGTGATAATGTGTGTGTGACAGAGAAGATAACAACTTGGGTCAAGTGTCATTTGTCGAACAGGCGTGAGTGCACCCTAGCTCAGCTCTGTGTGTGTGTGTGTGTGAGAGAGAGAGAGAGAGAGATAGAGGGGGGGATGACGGCTTGAACCAGGGGTCACACGCCCCACTCCCCTCCTGTCTTCCCCCTCCCAATTTGTGTGTGCTTTGTGCCCTGTAGATTTGGTTGTTGGTGATCGCTTTGGTGAATGATGAGAGTGCGTGCCTTGTTTGATTCTTGAATCGAGATTTGGCGCATTATAAATGTCACTGTTATTATTGTTGTTGTTGTTATTATTATCCACACATTTCTGCAGCAGAGATAATTGATTTCTTCAGATAATCATTACTCTTTTCTCAGAAAATCCATATCTGGCCTTTTTTGCTTTTATTTAAAGCTAAGGAAGTGTAATGAATAAATTTTGTGATATGATATGTGCATGTAAAGAAATTAAGTAGTGCAAAAGATAGTTTTTAAAATTTTAAGTATTCTGACTGCCCCATTTGAGTCCTGAAAATGTTCTTTCTTTGATTTAACGTATTTTCACTATGAGTGAAATTAGACGAAAATGTGCAGATGGCACAGATGTTTATACCTTAAAAATTATAATCTGGTGAGCATGATCCAGAATCACCTAGACTTCTGCTTTTTTTTTTTTTTTCCTTTTTTTTTATTCCTTTTTCCTTTTTTTTTTTTTCCTCCCCCCCCCTTTTTTTTTTCTTTTTTTTTTTTTTTTTTTTTTTTTTTTTTTTCCTTTTTTTTTTTTTTTTCCTTTTTTTTTTTTTTTTTTCTCTCCTCAGCAGTTTCCATCCCTGACAGTATTTTATATTGTGTCAACATTCTGTTTCTATGTCACGGGTTCGACCCTTGGGCAGATCACACAGTTTCTTTCGTGGGCTGGTAAATTCTTTTGATAACAAAATGTGGACTTGAGATGATGACACCTCGGGTTTAGTCCCAGCCACAACATGAAAACTGGCCTGTGTTCGCTGCCCAAGAAACTCTGCGGAGACAGTGGAAGGTGCTCGGAGGAGACGCCCACCCCCTCCTTGCCCCCCCCCCCCTCCCCTGCCCTGCCCTGCCCCTCTTGAAGCAAGTGTTTCGGAATTTAGTCATTCTGGTGGTGTCAGTTTAGTGTTTCGTAGGTGCCTGTTCCCATCTCCATTTGAAGACCTTATCAGAGTGCTGGTTTTAAGGAATCTGAGGTAATTGCTGGCAGTTTTTGCTGGATCCCTACTGAATTGTCCCAGTTTGATGAATACCTCCTAAATGAACCCTAAACTTACTTTTAAGCTGCCGTTGACTAGTATTTGTCTCAAAACATCACTGTATACTTATGTTGAGGAATCTAGTACTGTTTTTTTCTTTCTTTTAACCCTTTGACACCTGCAGTCTGTCCACCAACTGCAAAAACCTAACCCTTTGACTCCCTCACCCTATCCATTGGCTTTCTGCAGGAAGCTAGTGAATAGGGTGAGGGAATCAAAGGGTTAAGTTTTTGTTTTGCTAGCATGGTTGGTAATGTAGGATGCTGGTGGACTGGTGCGGGAGCCAAAGGGTTAATCTTGCCCGTCGTGTGTACCACTTGTATGTTACTAAGCATTACTATACATACATACATATATATATATATATATATATATATATATATATATATATATATATATATATATATATATAAAATATATATGTATGTGTGTGTATGTATGTATATACATGTGTATACACACACACACACACACACACACACACACACACACACACACACACACACACACACACACACACACACACACACACACAAATATAATGTATCCAGGTTTTGGTTGTAATCTGATTATGCTGTGTATCAGTTATGACGTAGTCTGTTGTATCGTTTGACATGTGTTAATCATGATGTAGTCTGTCATATCATTTGACATGTATTTGTTATAATGTAGTCTGTTGTATTATTTACCTTATATTAAAATTCAGGTTTGTGTGTGGGTTTTTTTTATGTACATTAGATATAGTTGTATTGACCTTTTGTTTATAGTAACATTGAATAGTAGCGTATTTTGTTCTGGGCATGTGTCTGATGTGATGTCATGTCTTGGGTATATTATCATTGTGTGATCAAATATTATCATTGTATGAAGTAGAAATGATATTACACTGTTTATCTGTTAGTTGTGGGGTGTGTGATCATACAATCAAATATTATCATTTGTGATTAAATATTATCAATGTATGAAGTAGAAATGATGATATACTTCTTATCTGGTAGTTTTATGGGGGTGTGACCATATGATCAAATATCATGTGTGATCAAATTTTATCGATGTACGAAGTAGAAGGGATGATGTACATTTTATCTGGTAATTTGTAGGGAGTGTCATCATATGATCAATTGTTATCATGTGTGATCAGATATTGTCAATGTGTGAAGTAGACATGATGATATACCGTTTATCTGGTAATTTGTAGGGTGTGTGATCATACGATCAAATGTCATCATGTATGATCAAATATTGTCAATGTATGAAACAGAAATGATGATATACTTTTTATCTGGTAATTTGTAGGGAGTGTGATCATACAATCAAATATGATCATGATTGATCAAATGTTATCAGTGTTTGAAACAGAAATGATGATATACTTTTTATCTGGTAATTTGTAGGGAGTGTGATCATACAATCAAATATGATCATGATTGATCAAATGTTATCAGTGTTTGAAACAGAAATGATGATATACTGTTTATCTGGTAGTTTTTTGGGTATGTGACCATATGATAAATGTTATCATGTGTGATCAAATATTGTCAATGTATGAAATAGAAATGATGATATACTTTTTATCTGGTAATTTGTAGGGAGTGTGATCATACAATCAAATATGATCATGATTGATCAAATGTTATCAGTGTTTGAAACAGAAATGATGATATACTGTTTATCTGGTAGTTTTTTGGGTATGTGACCATATGATAAATGTTATCATGTGTGATCAAATATTGTCAATGTATGAAACAGAAATGATGATATACTTTTTATCTGGTAATTTGTAGGGAGTGTGATCATACAATCAAATATGATCATGATTGATCAAATATTGTCAATGTATGAAACAGAAATGATGATATACTGTTTATCTGGTAATTTGTAGGGAGTGTGATCATACAATCAAATATGATCATGATTGATCAAATGTTATCAGTGTTTGAAACAGAAATGATGATATACTTTTTATCTGGTAGTTTTTTGGGTATGTGACCATATGATAAATGTTATCATGTGTGATCAAATATTATCAATGTATGAAACAAATGATGATATACTTTTTATCTGGTAGCTTTATGGGTGTGTGACCATATGATCAAATATCATGTGTGACCAAATTTTATCAATATATGTATATTAAGTAGAAATGTTATTACACTGTTTATCTTGTAGTTTGTGGGAATTTTGTATTCTGGATATTTTGTTTTCAGGAAGGCTTTATAAATACGTTTATTACGAATAAATCAGTGTTTGTCACTTTGTGCTGTAATGATTCGCGACTTTGATTAAGTATATTATTACGTTATGTATAAGTCACCTTCTGTTTACATAGATGTACGCTTTTGTTGTAGTGATCAGGTTGATGATTACTGTGATCTGCTGTCCATTTTGTGGACATTTTACCCGTCGATTTCTTGTTGTACATTTTACGATGATGGGATTGAAAACTATTTTCTTAATGCATAATATGACGCATATATAGCCCATGGAAAAACAGCAAAACTAGTCTCTTTTTATGAAATATGTATTCTTTTATAGAAAACTAAACATTTCGTTTCACCTTGCAATAAAACATTGTTTTGTTTTATATATTTGTATATCATTGTTTGAAACAAAGTGACTGCCAGTGTTCAAATAGAAACTTGACACACACAAAACAGAATGAAAACACGTGTTTAATTCACAAAACAAGAAAGGTGCAAATGGAAGGACCACTGATCTGTCAAAGCAAACTACAAGGGGATCGTGTGTGACCCATGGATATGGACAGCTTCAAGAATTTGGGCCAGTGACGGAGAGCTGATCTGGTATTGACTTTTCTCCTCAGTTTGACTGGAAAATCGAACAGAGCGTCTAGTCTTTTGGAAGGGGACGAAAAACGAGTCAGGGCTCGTGTGCCTTCTGGCTGCGCATGTTAAAGATCCCATGGCAGTTGAAAATCGTGAAGAGCGGAGCATTGCCCGACTGCCTTGGTATAAAACATTGGAGAGATAGGTTGATTTCCCAAGCCCGACTCCTTGAAAACCAATTAGCCTTCATGCCTTTCTGAAATCTTGGTTTTAAAAAAATGTGAATATGAATTTGAAGCAAGGGAGAGGGGATGGGCGCCACCCTCGTGGTGCTAACCCTGGGAAAAGTTGAGGTTTTGCCACCTCACTCCCCTACGACCCCAGGGTTATGGAACTATCTAGGTAGGGCCTCAAGATCTGGCCAGCACATGGATTTATATGCAGGCTCAAGGCTTGTGCCGTGATCATTCTGGATCTTCTCCGTCACGTGGTACCTGTAACGTTGGTGCATATGGAATTCATTCCAAGTTCTGAGACGTCATGTTGAGAAATTGAAAATGGTCAGGTTGGCTATGATTTGGGATTTGGTCAGAGTACTAGTTAAACAAGGTTTTGATATTGTTCATTTTTCAGCAAGCTAGTCTACCAAAAATGGCAAATAACCTTCACTGTGGATTGGTAAACATTTTCAGACTTGTTGACTGTTAACAAGTTAACAAGAACTTAACAAAAAACTTCACAAGGGTATGGATGGGACCTGGAACTCAAGTGCCCTACCACTCGCCAGACAATCATCTCCCGAGCTCCTGACCCACTCAATAGTCATTTCATCAAGCAAAGGGGGGCCGTCCGTGTGTTGCACGATAAAGACACCCATGCTTTTCATGTAGGCATTTTCCCCATTCGCTGAATGTGGGTGGTTGAAACATCCGTATCTCTGTAGTTTGTTACATTCACCCACCCTGGGTGGTTGAAACACCCGTATCTCTGTAGTTTGTTACATTCACCCACCCTGGGTGGTTGAAACACCCGTATCTCTGTAGTTTGTTACATTCACCCACCCTGGGTGGTTGAAACACCCGTATCTCTGTAGTTTGTTACATTCACCCACCCTGGGTGGTTGAAACACCCGTATCTCTGTAGTTTGTTACATTCACCCACCCTGGGTGGTTAAAACATCCGTATCTCTGTAGTTTGTTACATTCACCCACCCTGGGTGGTTGAAACACCCGTATCTCTGTAGTTTGTTACATTCACCCACCCTGGGTGGTTGAAACACCCGTATCTCTGTAGTTTGTTACATTCACCCACCCTGGGTGGTTGAAACACCGTATCTCTGTAGTTTGTTACATTCACCCACCCTGGGTGGTTGAAACACCCGTATCTCTGTAGTTTGTTACATTCACCCACCCTGGGTGGTTGAAACACCCGTATCTCTGTAGTTTGTTACATTCACCCACCCTGGGTGGTTGAAACACCCGTATCTCTGTAGTTTGTTACATTCACCCACCCTGGGTGGTTGAAACACCCGTATCTCTGTAGTTTGTTACATTCACCCACCCTGGGTGGTTGAAACACCCGTATCTCTGTAGTTTGTTACATTCACCCACCCTGGGTGGTTGAAACACCCGTATCTCTGTAGTTTGTTACATTCACCCACCCTGGGTGGTTGAAACACCCGTATCTCTGTAGTTTGTTACATTCACCCACCCTGGGTGGTTGAAACACCCGTATCTCTGTAGTTTGTTACATTCACCCACCCTGGGTGGTTGAAACACCCGTATCTCTGTAGTTTGTTACATTCACCCACCCTGGGTGGTTGAAACATCCGTATCTCTGTAGTTTGTTACATTCACCCACCCTGGGTGGTTGAAACACCCGTATCTCGTGTGAGACAGTTTGTTACTTTTCTCATTCACCCACCCTGGGTGGTTAAAACACCTGTATTTCTGTACAGATTGTTACTTTTCCTCATTCACCCACCCTGGGTGGTTGAAACACCCGTATCTCTGTGTGAGACAGTTTGTTACTTTTCTTCATTCACCACCCTGGGTGAATAAAACACCATATTTCTGTACAGATTGTTATTTCTCATTCACCCACCCTGGGTGGTTGAAACACCCGTATCTCTGTGTGAGACAGTTTGTTACTTTTCCTCATTCACCCACCCTGGGTGGTTGAAACACCCGTATCTCTGTGTGAGACAGTTTGTTACTTTCCTCATTCACCCACCCTGGGTGGTTGAAACACCCGTATCTCTGTGTGAGACAGTTTGTTACTTTTCCTCATTCACCCACCCTGGGTGGTTGAAACACCCGTATCTCTGTGTGAGACAGTTTGTTACTTTTCCTCATTCACCCACCCTGGGTGGATTGAAACACCCGTATCTCTGTGTGAGACAGTTTGTTACTTTTCCTCATTCACCCACCCTGGGTGGTTGAAACACCCGTATCTCTGTGTGAGACAGTTTGTTACTTTTCCTCATTCACCCACCCTGGGTGGTTAAAACACCTGTATTTCTGTTTAGACAATTTGTTACTTTTTCCTCATTCACCCACCCTGAGTGGTTAAACCACCCGTAATTCTGTATTGACAGTCTGTTACTTTTCTTCATTCGCCCACCGTGGGTGTTTTACACCCATATGTCTGTATAGACAGTTTGTTACTTTGCCTCTTGTGTGTGTGTGTGTGTGTGTGTGTGTGTGTGTGTGTGTGTGTGTGTGTGTGTGTGTGTTCACCCAAAGTCGTTGGTAAAGGTTAATCAGATACACAAAACTTACGACAAAAAAAAAAAAAAAATAAATAGATAAAAAATAAAGTAAAATAAATAAATAAAATAAATAGATAAATAAATGAATAAATAAATAAAAAGACAAAGAACTTCCCTGATGTTTCGCTGAGTGTGATAAAATGACTGATAGCGATAGATATCATCATCATCATCATGTGCCCTGCTGCATAGTGTTGGCGATCATGGCCCTTCACACCAGTGTAGCTTTTGTCACAGCAGGTACATTTCCAACCCTCTCCGTCTTCATCCACTCCGCAAAACTGATATTTTCTTCCTGAAACTGCCCGGCGCTTCTTTTTTTTACCTCTAGCTTTTCCTCTTGTGACTGAGTGCCCAAGTTTCTCTTGTCCCATAAAATCAATGTTCCAAAACAAGTGCGACTGCCAGCGTCCAAGCAAACAGGAACCAGAAGAACAAGCAAACCAAAAAGGACGCGTATTCAATACAACAAGACAAGACAAGAAGCGCAAATTTTCGGCCAACCGGCCATTGTCAAGCGGGAATGCACGATCACAAACAGACACCAACCAACAGATAATAACAGTCCCTTTTTATCCGCTGGACGAGGCTGCAGGGAAGTTTTTAGTCCTTTTCTTATTATCTGTTGGTTGGTGTCTGTTCGTGATCGTGCATTCGCGCTTGACAAAGGCCGGTTGGCCGAAAATTTGCGCTTGTCTTGTCTTGTTGTATTGAATACGTCCTTTTTGGTTGGCTTGTTCTTCTGGTTCATAAAATCAATGTTGATGTCTTTTCCTAATCTCCTTCATCAATGTTCTTTGTGTGTTTGCTTCTTTCAAGACTGTCTCGTTCGTTTTCTTTGCTGACCATGGTTTTGTTAACATTCTTCTTAGGTACAGCATTTCTACTACCTCAAATCTTGTTTGGACTTTGTGCGTTGCCTGTCCAAGCTTCACATCTGTACAGATACATATCATGTCAGTCATTTTATTTTACCAAGACCAGTTGGTTGAAAATTTGCACCTGTCTTGTTTATGGAATTAAGTATATGTCTTCATTCTGTTTTCGTTGTGTTTTTGATTTCTGTTTGAAATTGCTTGTTTTTATTCTCTTTTCAATGTTTTGTTGTTGTGTGGATTTTTTTTCTTTACTCCTATATCCAACTTGATATTATTTTGTCTGGTTATCGTCTTCTTGTCTGCTTGCAAATGGGCAATTTTTCTTCACTGCTTTTTGTCTATATATATATACTTTTTATATAGGCCTACTTTTTTGTGGTTTTAGTAGGCATAGCCCTTTACTGTGGGTATGTGATGTTTTCTCTCTTTCCCTTTTGTTTGTCTGTCTCCTTTTTGTCACCCTTTTATTGTCGTTTGTTTTCTCTTTTTCCCTTTTGGTTTTTTTAATTCTTTTTGCCTTTTTTTTCGATTTTTCTGCTGATCCATTCACCTGTATTTTCCTCAAGAAAATCCTTATCACAATCCTTCAGATTCTTGTAAGATTGCTCTGTTCTCTATGTCTTTCAAGTGTGATTGTAAAGCATGGGTCAGGCTGTCACTGTTCATCATTTTGCAGCATTATTTGTGGAATTGCCTTTTTAAAAAAAAAAGTAGATGAAAATCGATAGTTTTAAAGTGGTAAGTTAAAATGGAACTGCAAGTGTTTTGAGAGTTTAGTGTCCTTAAGCATCTGACGATTTGAAGACTTTACTTCTGTGAAAGCTTTCCCAGCAACGTTTTGTCAGAGGCATGTTGGTTTGTTAGTAAAGCCCACACTGTGTGGTCATTATATTGCTGCACAGTCTGCTTAACTCTTGTTGAAGTATTGTGTATGCTTTGAAACAGTTATAGCCCTGATAATTATGGCTCTACGCAATCGACTGGGCTTTTAAAAAAAATAACAGTAACGGTAACTCTTGTCCACAGTTTGTGTACGTTTTTAAAAAAATTTTTTTTTTTAATGTTTTCATAAGCTGTTTAACACCAACACGGCTAGCTGGATCTTTAACATGCATATTTGGTGTTCTTTGTGCATATACTCACGAAAGGGAGTTTAGGTTCTACAAGATTTGCACACATTGATCTGGGAGATGGGAAAAGTCTGAACCCTGTGCCTACCACGAGATACCCAGACAGGACTGAACTGGAATCTTTCTGTGGACGTCTGCTCTCTTCTATACATGTTAACCCTTTGACTTCCGCACCTTATCCACCAATTGCAAAAACTTAACCCTGAAAGCTAGCTGATGGATATGGTGAGGGAGTGAAAGAGTAAAGTTTTTCCCTCCGCTAGCATGGTTGACGGTTCAGGACGTTGGAGGACAGGTTGCGGGAGTCAAAGGGTTAAAGGCCCCAGGTAGATTTTATGTTTAACCCTTTGACTCCCGCACCTTATCCACCAACCGCGAAAACTTAAACCCTATGACTCCCTCATCCTCTCAGCTAGCTTCTAGCGGGAAGCTGGCGGATAGGGTGAGGGAAATTTACGGGTTACGTTGTTGCTTTGCCAGCATGGTTGGCAATGCAGGATGCTGGTGGACAGGGTGCGGGAGTCAGAGGGTTAATATCTGTGTTATGGTGTGGAAAGGTTGCATTTGATGAAAGTCAAAACATGTTTCTGAATGTTTTTACCAATTTAGTATGGCTCCTTGTTATCGAATGTTTTTATCAACCTGATTTGACCCAAAGCTGTCATCTGGGCTGAGACGAATGTAGTATACGGCCATTTTATTGTACATTTGCATTTGTTTTTATCATTTTTATATTAAGCAGGTGTTAGTATTCAGTTTTGTTGGTGTATAATCTTTTTGTATTTTATAGGTATTGGCAGTTTTGTTGTAATGTATTCATTTTGTATTAAACTGACATTCGTATCCAATTTTGTTGTTGTTTAATATTTTTGCGTTACATGGGTATTTGTATTAAACGTTGTTGTGTTCGGAGTTCATATCACATAAGCTGAAGCAGAACAGAACGTCAGATAATGACAACATGAGATATTTTCCAGCAGTTGCGAATTTTGACTGCCATGATGGGATCGCCGCCCAATTTTTGTGACCGCGATAGTTCAATGGGTGAGAGTGGTGTGCTGAAAATGAGGGTTGTGGGTTCAGTCCTCAGATGATCCACTTTCGCACAGGCTGACTGCCCCTTTTTTTTCTTTTTTTTGTTGCTTTTTTCGACAGAGGCATGGACTCAGTATCTCCTGTCAAGCTTACCGTGCGATATAGAAGTTGGCTTGTTGGCTGTCCATGTTAAGTCGTTGGCGATGCTCTGCAGCGTCTCTTGACTATGACGCCTCCACAGTTCGGCTGCGGAGGGTGTTATGATTTTTTTTTCACCGAGACAATTTGCATACTATAGTAAGGGAGATTATGCTGAAAGCACAGTTTAACCATTTTTCTAGACTGTTGGAAATCAATCTTTGGCTCGTTTTTGCTGGTACCCCAAACAAAGGAATTTCGAAGTCAAAAGACTCTACGCCTGTATATAATCATTTTTGGGACAAAATATTCATAAAGCAGAACTCATAGTGACTTCCAGTGAAGAATGTATATCCTGTGACATGTTCAGTGCAGTTTTGTGACATGGATATTTAATGGATTACAGGCAGCAGTTTGATAAGTCATGTGTGTGTATGTCCGGAACTTTTTTCTTTTAATTTGTTTTAGCTATTTGCATGCCTTTTTCAATGGTAAACCAGAAAAAAATGAAAGCATGCATAAACAAGCGGTCTACACAGTTACAAAGTAGACATAATGACCTTTTTAAACATGTATAACATGATAGGTTTATTATCGTTGGTTATTCTACAGTTTCAGCAGCCATTTTAGGGCACGTCTCCAAAGAGTTAATGTTCCAATCATTCTGGCGGTGTCAGTGTTTCAGTGGTCCTGTTCCCTTTTCCATTTCAAGCCCTTGTCAGTGCAAAGGGTTTTGTGCAGGCTCAAGGAGTCTGCTAGAGACCTGCTGGCAGACTTGGGTGGAGCACATATGGATTTGTCTGGGTGTGATGAACCTCTGTTGAACAAACTCCAAATCCGAACTCTAGATTACTTATGCACACACGCGCGCGCACACACACACACACCCACACACACACACACACACACACACACACACACACACACACACACACACACACACTATACCATATGACCTCAGAAAAAAACATTGTTGCAGAGGCCTCAAGGTGGGAGCATAATCATCTGGTTTTGGAAGCAGAAACCCAAAATCACAACAACAACAAAAAAATGTCTATTCATAAACTGAAGAAAAAAAATGTTATACAGGGTGCAAATTTTCACCCAACTGGCCTTTGCCAAGCCTAACAAAAGACAACAAAGGACAAACACACAAAACTCAGAAAGTAGCAAGACTTCCATGGTGTTTCGGCAAACAGAAGGTTGGGGGGGTGGGGGGGACCCAAAAGATAATGATACATCGGGGGGGGGGGGGGGGGGGGGACCCAAAACATGATACATCGGGGGGAGGGGGGGGCCAAAACATAATGATGCATGGGGGGTCCCAATTCATAATGATACATCAGGGGGGAGGGGGGGACCCAAAACATGATACACCAGGAGGACCCAAATCATGATACATCTGGGGGACCCAAAACATGATACATCAGGGGGGGGGGGGGGGTGTCCCAAAACATGATACATGGGGGCCCCAAATGATACATCAGGGGGGGGGGGGGCCCAAAACATAATGATACATCGGGGGGGGGGGGGGGGGGGGGAACCCAAAACATAATGATACATGGGGGGAGGGGGGGGGACCCAAAACATAATGATACATCAGGACATCAGGAAAGCCTTGTTTTCCCCGCCCTAAGTTTTGTGTATTGGTTCTTTGTTGACCTTTGTGTACAATTGACTAACCCGAGTTGGTTGAAAATGTTCACCTGTCTTTGTTCTGAAAAAGTAAAAAATGACCAGTCGCCGTGGTGTAGTGGTTAGCGCAACAAACCACTAACTGGAAGGTTGTGGGTTCAAATCCCCATCAGTCCCTTGAATGAAAAATCATTGCCAGTTTTTTTTCCAGAGTTGGGCATGCTACGGGTTCACAGGGAAGACTGGGACCACACAGTCGAGTCTCGTCCACTTCATGGATGTGACATTGAGGGTGCTGCTCAAATCTTCTGACTAGCACCTCAGGTGTCTGTATCTTTCGGGCCTGGTTGATGCCAGGATATATTATGATAGTAAGCGTAGAGTACAACCCTGTCACGCAGTCTCAATCCTATATGGAACTCCATAGCATCATGATTATCATCCTCATCAACATCATCATCATCGCATAGTAAAAAATGTGCCAGCTTCTGTGGCCATTAAGGTGGCATAGAAAATGGGGGAAACAAACAAACAAACAAACGAAGAAAAAAAAAAAAAAGTGAGCATGAAGGTAACCTCCCTGAGTGTGATGATCCTAAAAAAAAAAAAAGAATATTATAGATTCTGTGAGTCATATCAGTGGCTGGCTTAGGGAAACAAAAACACTCAGCGTGCAAGCAGTGACAAGTTTGAACAAAGCGGCTTTTAGCAAACAGTTTTTATCATGTGAAAATAAAGCAGGCCTATCATTTTTTGTTGTTACATCTCTACAAAACCCTTCATTCGTACACATCTCTTACCCACCCACCTACCCCAAAATTCTATCTACGTCACAACCAACACAAACAGGAAAACCTAATTCCCACCCACCTACTCCAAATCCTATCTACATCACAAACAGGAAAACCTAATTCCCACCCACCTACCCCAAATCCTATCTACATCACAACCAACACAAACAGGAAAACCTAATTCCCACCCACCTACCCCAAATTCTATCTACATCACAACCAACACAAACAGGAAAACCTAATTCCCCCCCACCTACCCCAAATCCTATCTACATCACAACCAACACAAACAGGAAAACCAAATTCCCACCCACCTACCCCAAATTTATCTACATCACAACCAACACAAACAGGAAAACCTAATTCCCACCCACCTATCCCAAATTCTATCTACATCACAACCAACACAAACAGGAAAACCTAATTCCCACCCACCTACCCCAAATTCTATATACATAGACCAGTCGCCGTGGTGTAGTGATTACCGCTATGGACTACTGACTGGAAGGTTGTGGGTTCGAATCCCCATGAGTCCCTTCAAAAATATATCATTGTGGGATTTTTCGGCTCTAACCGGCTCCTATTTAGAGTTGGGTGTGCTATGGGCTCATTGGGAAGACTGGGACCACACAGTCGCGTCTCATCCACTTCACGGATGCGTCATTGAGGGTGTTGCTCAAATCTTCTGACCAGCACCGCAGGTGTCTGTATCTCTTGGGCCTGGTTGACACCAGGATATATTATGATAGTAAGCGTAGAGTACAGCCCTGTCACACAGTCTCAATCCTAGATGGAACTCCGTAGCATCATGATTATCATCCTTATCGCCATCATCATCGCATTGTAAAAACTGTTCCAGCTTCTGTGGCCATTAAGATGGTTTAGAAAATGGGACAGGACAAAAAAAAGAAAAAAAAAGTGAGCACAAAGATAATCTCCCTGGGTGCGATAATCCTAAAAATAAATAAATAAATAAATGAATGAATAAATAAATAAATAAATAAATAAAAATTCTACCTACATCACAACCAGCACACACAGGTAAACTCAGTTCCTATCTTTATCCTTTTTTTCCAGTTAGAAACGGTGTCCGCAAACATCCACGGCTTCCTGACCAAAGCGTCCAGCGTGCAGGCGTTCTTCCGCAACAGGGAGGCAGGTGGGCGCCAGTTTGCCGAGAACCTTAACCTGCACGTCATGATGTGGTCCATCGGAGAAACGGTGGCTGTGCTGGTTGTGGGTCTGGGTCAGGTGCTGGTGCTACGCAGCTTTTTCTCCGGCCCTTCGCCTCGGTCCACCGCCTCCTCCAATGGACGAATCTCCACGTAACTGAGCTGGATGAGTGTAGGTGTGTGGAGTGTGTGGGTGCAGGGGGAGGAGGAGGGGGGAGGGGGAGGGGTGGAGGAGAGATGGGGGCTGCAATTTTCCGGAAGTGTTCCCCTTGTCGTAGTTTCCAGTTTGAGGCTGATGGTTACATTCATATTTGCTGTTACAGAACTTGCCTCCACTGTGTAGGCAATCAGTCAATCCATTATTATTGTTATTATTATTATTATTATCATCATCATCATTGTCATCGTTATTATTATTATCATATTCATTATTATTTATTAGCAGTAGTATTAGTATTATTATTACTCACTATTATTATTACTTACTATTATTTGTTTATTGCTATCGCTATCATCATCATTGTTATTATCAATGTTGTTGCTATGATTATTATTATTATCATTACTATTATTATCTATTATTATTATTATTATCATCATCTTCTTCATCGTCATCATCATTATTACTATTATTATTACCATTATTATCATAACTATTATTACTATTATTACTATTTCTTGTAGGGGCCTATAACATATTTTTTCAAATTTGTATGGACATCACAATGGAATAAAGACATTGTAACGAAACATTACATTAAGAGATTCCATCTTGCTGGTGCAGTGCTGATCATGTAAATACTCTGTTGTTGTCAAATCAACTACCACATAACGTAGACTGCTGTCTTCTATTTATTTAGTTTTCCTATAATCTTAATTCTTAAACAGGAAAAAAGATTGATTTTCTTATTTTGGCATTGCACAGACTATATCTTTTATTTCATTTTCTACTTTTTTGTGGTGGTGGTGGTGGTGGTGGTGGTTGTGATGAAGTCTGGCAGGTTTCCTGAAAACATTTTGATTTTATTTTGCAACAATGTGAATACTGCTATTTTGAAATATTTAGTGCTGGTATTGTCACTGGTAGTACTACTATTGCAGTAAAAGATGATAGTAATAGAGATCACAGTTTATTCCATTTCTGTTAAGTTCCTCTGGAACCATTTGCTCTACAAAAATAATAATCATTCATTTAACCCTTACCAGAAAATTGAATTATATCATAGAGAAAAAAGTCCCGAAGGGAGGCTAATATGGGTGGCTTCATGTCCCTGGCAGTATGCTGCAGTGATTTCCCTTACACATTTTTTCTTTTGAGTTTGTGAGAGAGAGGGAGAGAGAATAATAATAATGATACATTATTTTCCAAATGTAGAAGTTGTTAACTGTTAATTATTCTTCAAACTTGCTTTAGCCCTGATATGGCTCTACACAGTCTACTGGGCTTTAACCCCCTGACTCCTGCACCCTGTCCACCAGAATCCTGTATTGTCAACCATGCCAGGAAAGCAGAAACTTAACCCTTTGATTTCCTCACCCTATCTACCAGTTTCCTGCAGGAAGCTGATGGCTAGGATGAGAGAGTCAAAGGGTTAAGTTTTTGCAGTTTGTTGATAGGGTGCGGAAGTCAAGGGGTTAAGCAACAACAATAACAATGCCATTGCTCATATACTGGGTATTTTCATGTTTCTAAAAGCCAGCCACCGACATGACTTGCAGGGGCTTTTAACGTGCACACATGATACTCTGCGCGCATATATGCAGGAAGAGGTTGAGGCCTTGGCAGATAAGCACACATGTTGTCCTGGGAAATGGGAAAAATCACCAACTTTTTACCCACCAGGTGAAACTGTCGAGGTCAATGGAAGTCCGGCATTTACCCACTTCACTACAGTGACCGTTAGGAGAAGGAGGAGGGGGGATGTGGGAGGAATAAACAAATAAAAAAAATGAATAGATAACGATGGCATATTTTGAACACACACTAAATGACAAAAAGAGTATGAGAATCTGTGATAATATGGATAAGGAAAAAAATGAATAAAATTATGAAAATGAATACATAAAGATGGCATACCTTGAACACACTAAATGACAAAAGAGCACGAGAATCTGTGATAATACAAGATAGGGAAAAAAATGAATAAAATCACAAAAATGAATACACAAAGATGGCATACTCTGAACACAATAAATGACAAAATGAGTACCGGTATGAGAATCTGTGATAATACATGATAGGAAAAAAATGATTAAAATTATAAAAATGAATAAAGATGGCATACTTTGAACACACACTACATGACAAAAAAAAGAGTATGAGAATGCGATAATATGGATAAGGAAAAAAATGAATAAAATCATAAAAATGAATAGATAAAGATGGCATATTTGGAACACACACTAAATGACAAAAGAGTATGAGAATCTGTGATAATACAACATAAGGAAAAAAATGAATAAAAGTATAAAAATGAATAGATAAAGATGGCGTCTTTGAACACACTAAATGACAAAAAAAAAGGGTATGAGAATGCGATAATATGGATAAGGAAAATAAATGAGTAAAATTATAAAAATGATTTGAGAAAGACTGCATTTTTTTTAACTCGCACTAAGTGACAAAAAAAAAGTATGAGAGTCTGTGATAATCCAATATTGGGAAATAAATGAATAAAACTGAATATAAGAAAAATAGACTGATCTTCATAAACATTGTATCTTAGTGTACCTCCATGGGGAAAAGGAGGCAAAACTGCAAATTTTTCATTCCTCATTTCTTTTAAACTCATCTTGAAATTAGTTTTTGAAAATAACATACAAAAACAGTTTTATGAAATGAATGTAAACAAAACTGATAATATATATATAGGCCTACCTATCAGTTATAGTTTTCTGTTAAAACATGTAACATGTATGAACTTTCCAAATTAAATTTGACAAGGGAAATATTACGCATATGGAATTTTGAGAAAAAAAATTTTCAATAAAGAATAACACTTAAGGGTGCTTTCAGCTGTAAGATACAATAAAATTTGGGGAAACTGAAGATGTCAAAGACTCGAAACTCAGTTGACCCAATTTTGACCCATTTCAGCCAAGTTTAACCACAGCCATGACTGGCTGGCTGAGCCCTAAGCGTCCTTTTCCTGTGGTGCGTCACTAAAACAGAGTGCCATGTACACTACAGTTGTATCCAGTGTGCTGTACAAGGGTACTTTCCAGTAGAATGAAACCAACGAACTTATACGTCAAAGACTCGTCGTAAAAAAAATGATTCATTTCATCTGTTCGAAGTTTTCAATTCCTGCTGCCACACTTCTGCATTCGCTCGATCCTGTGTAGAAATGCCGCTCCATAGGCTTATTTGGGTATGTGACAGACACTGGAAAACCGCCGCTCCCAAGGCTGCTCAGCTCTTGAAACTTCTTCCTGCCAGTGATTTCTTCAGATGTGGAAACAGGTAAAAGTCACAGGATGTAATGACTGGGGAATAAGCAGGGTGTGGCAAAGTATGGATGTTCTCGGTTGCAAGGTATTCTCGTACAAGCCTTGACTTGTGAGCAGGTGCGTTATCATGAAGAATCTTGATTCTTCTCATGCCTGCGGTTGGTCGGGAAGTTGCATAAAACTTCTTGATGTCAGACAGTACTGACTCTCTGTAGAACTTTCTGGTGATGGTCTCATTTTACTGGAAAGTACCCTCGTACTTACTCCCAAACATGTTGACAAGAACATAATTAATGACCAGAAGAATTCCGATCAAAATATGAATAATCTTCTCAGTTACTGTGATACAACTGAATTTGTGTCAAAAACAGACTGTACATATGTACAAAGCGAGAATTTATTTCAAAAGCTTATTTGTTGCAATATTTATTGTTGTAATTCTTTGATGAATTAGAGTCAAAATAGTTATCTTTCAAAACCTAATCTGTTGCATTTATTGTTGTAATTCCTTGATGAAATACAGTCAAAATAATTGTATTTCAATATATTTATAGTTGTAATTTCTTGATGAATTACAGTCAAAATAATCATTATTTCAGTATCTTCTTTCCTTGATGAATTACAGCCAGAATAATTATATTTCAATACATTTATTGTTGAAATTTCTTGATGAATTACAGTCAAAATAATCATTATTTCAGTATCTTCTTTCCTTGATGAATTACAGCCAGAATAATTATATTTCAATACATTTATTGTTGAAATTTCTTGATGAATTACAGTCAAAATAATTATTTCAGTATCTTATTTGTTGCATTTATTGTTGTAATTCCTAGAAGAATTACAGTCAGAATAATTATATTTCAATACCTTATCTGTTGCCATATTCATTGTATATCCTTGATGAATTAAATTGGAAAAAAGTATTTCAGCATCTTCTTTCCTTGATGAATTAGTCAAAATAATCATATTTCAATACCTTATTTATTCCAATATTTATTGTTGCAATTGCTCGATGAGTTACAGTCAAAATAATTATATTTCAATACATTATTTGTTGCATTTATTGTTGTAATTCCTTGATGAATTACTGTCAAAATAATTATTATTTCAGTATCTTCTTTCTTTGACAAATTACAGTGAGAATAACTATATTTCAGCATATTTATTGTTGTAATTCCTTGATGAATTAGTCAAAATAATTATATTTCAGAATCTAATTTGTTGCCATATTTATTGTTGTAATTCCTTGATTTTATTGTTGTAATTCCTTGACAATTTACTCAGAATAATTATATTTCATTATCTTGTGTTGAAAAATTTATTGTTGGAATTCCTTGATGAGTTACAGTCAAAATAATTATATTTCAATATCTTATCTGTTGCAATATTTATTGTTGTAATTCCTTGATGAATAACAGTCAAAATAATTATTTCAATATCTTCTTTCTTCCTTGATGAATTATAGTCCAAGTCTAAGTAAGTATTTCGGTATCTTCTTTCCTTGACAAATTATGTCAGAATAATTATATTTCAATATATTTATTGTTGTAATTTCTTGATGAATTACAGTCAAAATAATTATATTTCAGTATCTTATTTGTTGCCATGTTTATTGTTGTAATTCC
>JAPXFY010000032.1:39066259-39083759 GCA_030674185.1 Monoplex corrugatus | reverse complement strand
GTTAAGTTATATGTGCCTTCTCTTTAAGTTATATGTGCCTTCTCTTTAAGTTATATGTGCCTTCTCGTTAAGTTATATGTGCCTTCTCTTTAAGTTAAATTTAACTGGAAAATAAGAAGGATAAGTAAAACAAATGCAATAAAAATCATTAATAAAGGAGGATTAAATGTCCCAGATTTAATCTAGCCTTAAAACTAATATGGCTCAGAAAACTTGAAAAGATGAATCATAAATGGAAAAATGTATTTCTCACAAATTGTATAAGTGTTGATACACTGGATTTACAGACCACGTATAACTTCCAAATCTATGCAAAGATAACAAATTCTGGTCTCATGTTTTTAAAGCATACAAGGAATTCTGTTACAAAGTAGAACCAATGATCTGTTAGCTAAGCCAGTCCTTTTCAATGAACAAATAAAACTTGGCGATAAAATGCTGCCATATCTTAGATGGGCAATGACGGTGCGTTCATAGAAGCCCGCACGTGCCTGGACAGCCAAAGACGGTTATGTACAGCAAACCCCTGTTTGTTCTCGATGGCGATGGAAAAAGTGTTTACAGTAAGCCCAACCAGGCTTACTCATTACATGGGCAAATTTTTCAGTCATGATTGCCGGGTTTCTTCGCGTCCGTCCGGGTTAAGGGATTGAATTCTTCTCTTGATTTCACACCTAATTACCTTTCTTGCAAGAAAAACATGTATGACGAGAAGCTTGTTGTGCCGTGAAATCAACACGAAACTTAACGTCGCACTTAAGTATCTCAGCCCTGAAACAGTCACCTTTCTATCAGACTTATATCTGAACTAGAGTTAGTACAACACTAAACTGAATAAAGGATCAAGTGGCAGCTATGTGAGACATGGCGATCTTTGGGATCATATCACCCACCCACATCAAAGGTCATAGGTGTGATCCACGAATCGCACAGAGGTTTTTCTCCCAGCCCTTGACTAGATCTTGCATGATGTTCAGGGTGATGATTTTTTTTGGGGATGAGATGACAAGTCGCCATCTTGCGCACAGTACATACTTCATGCACATAAGAGAACCCACTTCCAGCAAAGGTTTACTTCCATATATACCAACAAAAATGCTTATTATACAACATGAAAAAAAAAAATTAACATCACTCTGTAGTATGGCATTGTTTTCCAAGGCAGAGAGACCTGCATTTCATGAGGAAAAATTTCACTGCGAAGAAAAACATAAATTTTTCTGTGACGGAAAATTAAGGCTACACACCACTGTCAACATTTTCTGCATCTTTTGAGTCCACTTCAGTGCTATCTTCTTTATCATTTTTGTCAGCTCTAACTGTCCCTTCCTCACTACCACACTGCTTCTGAGCAGATGATGACGACGATGAAGATGGCAGAGGATTGTTAGATAATTCACCAGATGAGAGCTCTGTCCGTTTCTCTGTATCCACCAGAGTTTCTGGAGACTTTTTGGATGAAGAAACACTTCTTAAAAATCTCGGTGACAGAGGAGCATTTCCTTGACCTTGTTCGACCACAGGGCGCTGTTCGTCCCCTCTGTCACAGGCTGAGACATCATCTAGACCTTTTCCATGCGCAACACTTTCACCAGAAGATGTTGCTGCTGCTTCAGCTGTATCCGAGTCACACGAAGCGGAGACACACGGAACGGAAGGCTGAGTATGATCTCCTTCCGATGGAAGAGAGTTGTCAGTGTCTTTTACACTGGTTACTGTCTGATCAGTCTGGGGTTGAGACGAAGCAACCTGATCGGTTCGTGACTGGGTAGTGGTGGTGGTGGTGGTGGTGGGAGCAGGATCTGCATCGCTACCAGCTGAGGCAGGTGTGGAGCTGGGTGTGGTGGTGGTGGTGGTGGTGGTGGCAGGGACAGAGGGATCGTCTTTCCTGTTCTTCCTCTTGTCGCCGTCTGCACAGAGTACATAGATCAGAGTTCATCGTGTACCACAAGAAATGTCACTGGTTCTCTTCAATTAAAAGCAGATAACTAACTGGTACTTGTTTTGAGAAAGTCTTAACCCTTTAACTCCCATACCATGTCCACCAGCATCCTGCATTGTTAACCACGCTACCAAAACAAATACTTGAACCTTTCGACTCCTTCACCCTATCCACCAACTTCCTGCAGGAAGCTGGTGCACAGGGTGAGGGAGTGAAAGGGTTAAATTTTTGCAGTTGGCGGATAGGGTGCGGGAGTCAAAGGAATAACAAAGTAAGCTTTAACAGTGGATCCTGAACGCATCCCAAACGACACCCTGTACAAAGAAGGGCTATGGGATTCACATCTGTAGGGCATAACTCCTACTGCTATCGTCTGTCAGGGAGCTGGTGGACAGGGTGAAGAAGTCAAAGGGTTAAGGGATATTGTATATCTTGTCATCATCATCCTCCTCATGTGCCCTGCCTCATGGCGTTGGCGATCATGGCCCTCCATACAAATCTATCCCTTGCTGCTGCAAGTACATCTTCCACCCTCTCTATCCTCAGCCACCCGGCAAGTCCGTCCAATATTTTCTCTCTGGGTCTACCTGGTGCTCTCTTTCCCTCCAGCTCTCCTGTGTATATCTTGTATAGTACCATTTTACCAAAGCGAAGGGCGCTCTTGGAGTATGTACGTCTATAAGAAACAGCACACATAAATAAAACAAATACGGTAACTCGGACATGTAGAACAGTATTAACAACAATGACGGTCATGGTAATCATGATGATAACAATGCCAACAATAATAACAACTATCTTAATCATTCATGTGCTCACTCCTGTGAACATGTGCATACATGCACACACATACATATACACAAAATCATATCATACAAGCACACAAATACTCCTCTACACACACACACACACACACACAGGACACCAAACACACACACACACACACTCTCTCTCTCTCTCTAACACATGTTCTCACATATACACACACATGTACAAGGGTGCAACTTAGAAAAAGTCAAAAAACGGAAAGGGGTACAGGGGCAGCGCCCTGTATGGGGCCCTGAAGCTTTTGTAAAAATAAAACTGAATCTTAATCTTTCTCCTGCAATTAGATTCAAGAAAAACAGCAGATGCTTTTCATCCTATTTCAGACAATTTCAAGTATCTTTATAACTGCTCGGTCGATTTTCACACACCATAGGCGACGGGAATTATCTTTGTCTGTATCTTTCTCCTCTAGCCATTCCAAACGCCATTTATTCTTGACAGTTGCATCGATTAAGGCGACATATTTGCCTTCTTTCACCGCTGGCATTGTGAAGTTCGCTCAACATGCGAAGCTCAAAAATGGCGGCAATTTCATGGAAGTTGATGCGAGATTTCGCAACGGAGCATGCGCATTGACTTTCATAGCTTCATTCACAAAAGAGTGCTTCCGCTTTCCTTTCTACACCGGAGAGTAACCGTCGCGAAATATTCACGTTCAATAAACGATCTTAGACCACCAAAAAACCAAACAAACAAAAAACCGACCTTAGCTTGGTGATTTTTTCGAAAAAACGGATTTTCCGTTTCTGACTCTTTTGAAAAAACGGATTCCGTCGTCAAACGGAAAAAGTTGCACCCCTGCATGTATATAAAAACACACACACATACACACACATGCATGCACGCACACACACACACACACAATCAACAGACCTGTGGTCAAACTGTCTTTACCAGTGTCTGACGTGTTCTTCCCTTCCTTCTCCGTTTTCTTTCCGTCCGTTTTCTGTCACACATCACAATATCACTGACACTTACGTGACACCACAATCTTTATTCCTGACAAAACACAAACCACACTGGTGTCACACAAGAATTCTTACAGAAGTAAACCATTACAGAAGTAAACCATTAATGGTAGTCCATTCGTGTGGACAGTCAACAAGCAAAGCCAGAACAAGATATTGAGGCAGCCGAGATGTGGTTTCTAAGAAGAATGTTGAGAGTTCCATGGACATCAAAGAAAACAAACGGGACAGTCTTGATGGAGGCAGACACAAGTAGATCATTCATAAGGAAGATTAGGAAAAGGCAGGTAACATTCATAGGCCATTTTATGAGGAAAGGGGAATTGGAACACCTGGTCACAATGGGAAAGCTGGAGGGAAGGAGAGCACCGGGTAGACCCAGAGAGAAGATGCTAGACGGACTTGCAGAGTGGCTGAAGACAGGGAGGGTGGAAGAGATGCTTGAGGCAACAAGAGATAGAGACAGACGGAAGTCCATACTCGCCAACGCCATGCGGCAAGGCACCTGGTGATGATGATTCCTGTTCCCACCCGCTTGCATAGCTGCCAGCTCCTTCCCCTTGACTATAGTCTCGACAGTTTACAGTCAGAAGCTCCCAATATTCTGTTACTTCAACCACAGGGGCTGATTGAATGGCTGTGAAAGTGGCCAGGCATGATGCTCCAGACACAGCCCATTTTACAAATTCAGCAAGGTCTGACATACACCGAATGGGATCCAAAGTTTGCCGTCTTTCCGAGCAGCCAGGTCTTTCCCTGTGGCCATCAGGCCTGATTCCCTGATGTCAGTGGCCAAGCCACAAGCCGAAGTTAATAAGAAACACTAGGGTGTGGATGGGACCCAGAGCACTAATGCCTTACCACTCTCCAGACAATCACCTCCCAAGCTCCCAACGCCAATCGATAGTCATTTCATCAAGCAAAGGGAGGCTGTCCATGCGCTGCATGGTCCATTCGGACCCAGTCATCAGTTATCTTGTTTATAAACCAAATGGCAAGGTGGGGAGATGACAAACTGCGGGACATAGCTACACGATGGGAACCAACCAGGTCCTGGACCAAGAGAGAATGGAAGACCCCTCTCTTGCCCAACTCGGATCTTCGTCTCTCTTTTGGGCACACACATGCATGTGCACACACCTACTCTAATATATACAGACACACACCATACACACACACACACACACCAAACACACACACCTATACACACACATATATGCACACACCTACACACACACCTACACACACACTCTCTCTCACACGCTTTTTTATTTTGAAACACTAAGCTGACACCATCAAAATGATGATGGGCAGAGAACAGGCCAGTTTTTAATGTCATGTGCTGGGGTTGAACTCAAGATATCAGATCTTGAGTCCACACAACACACACACACATGCGCGCACACACACACACACATACACATTCACACACACACACACACACACACACACACACACACACACACACACATTCACATACACACACACACACACACACACACATACACAGTCCTCACCTGTCCATCCTTAACACCTGGCCAGTCATAAGCGAGAAACAGATCCATCCATCGATGGTAGATGACAGTCGCTTTCTTCTTGACATCTCCACTGTCCTTAAACCTGCAACACTGCAAGCAGACAGAAAAGTCATTACTGCTTACAACCCAGCCAACTGTGCATAACCATATCAGGGCTATATCATCGTCATCATCATCATTGTCATTATCATCATCATCATGTGTCCTTCGCATGGCACTGGTGATCATGGCCCTCCATACAAATCTATCCCCTGTCGCTGCAAGCACATCTCCCACCCTCTCCGTCCTCAGCCACCCTGCAAGTCCGTCCAACATTTCCTTCCTGGATCTACCTGGTGTTCTCTTTCCCTCCAACTTTCCTGTTGATCAGGGTTATAACCATCTCAAAACAGACACAGCACCATGGTGACCCTCAAAAAAAAAATCTGGAAAAGAAAATGAAGTAAACATATCAATGCATTCACACACATAATCTACGGGTAAGCCCTTGGTACTGATCATTCCGAACAATTTATCACCAAGGAGTTTACAAAAGCAAACCTGAATACAAATGTATGAACATCAGGCAATCCATTCAAGCAACAATGTTTTTCAAGGAAAAAATGCCGGGGGTTCAGGGGGCCACATAGGCCCCCTGGCGGGGTGCAGGGGCAGAGCCCCCAGAAGCTGAAGCATTTTAGTCTAATAAATGGAAATTTAACCCCCTCTGGTGAAAGATAAATCAAGTATTTTAATAAAAGAAAAAAAGGGCACAAGCATTGTTAACAATGAACAAAACATGCAACTTTTCCTCACTCTCTTTTGCCTCACCTGACAAACGAAAATTTTCATTTGATGTCCTGAGCCTGTCGTTGTGCCGCTTTCCTTTCAGGTGATCAACCAGTGCTCGTTTACCGCCGGACTTGTAACTGATTTCTGAGCAGCAAAGTTTGCAGTATGCTTTACCCGCGATCTTCAGTTTCTCGAAGAAACGAGCGAAATTACTGCCATCGTACACTTCCTGCAGCCAGTCCCATTTCCAATGATTTTTTAGGCCTTCATCGATGTCAGCGATGGAAGCATTTAGTGGAACAAAGTCTCTATGTATACTCATATTTCAATGCGTCGATGGAACACAGAGAGTGATGCTTGTCAAAGAGGATGCGCAAATCACGCGGACAGTTGCAAAAGTCAAACCGCGCATGTACTTACGGCTTGTTTTGAATAGTTTCAGTGATCCCAGTCCCGGTTCTCCATACTTTCAAGGAATTTTTCTTCTTCCTTTTTTCCCTTTCGCGGATATCCGCGAATTCACGGACATTTAGACTGCCTGAAACATACACTACAACATATGTGTAAAATGACCTGGATTACCTAAAACTGCTTCTGCACATAACATTTCCTTTGAGCCAGAAATGCAGTTAACTCTTTCACCACGAACATATGCTGGAGCGTAGGTCACGCGCATATCACTTCAGCCCGAGCATGAGGCCGAGCGTAGCTGACCTTTCGGAATTTTTGTAGGAAAGGGTCACGGTTGGATGCGAAACTAAACATGCTGGCTCCCTTGTATAACATATCAAGAGTACGTGTGTACCCCTCCCAAGTGCTGGCGACCTTTCTTCGTCGGTTGAGGCGAGGTCAAAGCGAGTGACTCGGTGCTCGAGTTCACCACATGGTTGCGTGGAGTCAACATGGCGTTGAGTCAAACACTGGCTAGCCGTGCACGGCGAATAAATGCAGGACTCCCAAACTTGGTATACACACTAACCAATCATAAATACACAAAATAAAAGTATTTTGGAGTGTATCAAACAAAAATTGTGATTTTTTTGTTCTTTGAGTATTATGATACCCCTTTGCACGATTTATTCAAAAAATCAATTTTTTGAAAAAATTGAATAATTTCGTTATTTCACAAACAAACACTTTCAAACTTGCACACAAATTAGTTTATTCTAATGACAACATCTCCACAAAATTTCATTCCTCTCTTTACAAGTTTGTTTTTTTTTACAAATTTATTAGTAACATATACAATTTGGCCAGGGGGGAGAGGTTGTGAGAATGAGCACTCGGCCAGGGTGGAGTGAGTTAAACCATGTTCCCAATTACAAAGCCAAAGAGAAAGTGTGTAGGACTTTATCAAACACATACAGGTGAATGGACCAAAAAGGTAAAAATTCATGGGAAAAAATGACAGAAAGCAAAGGAGCAAGGCAGAAACAAATCACAGAGTGGCAGGTCAGAGGAAATTTCTAGCAACAGATTTTCCAGAAGATGGGGGGAAACTACTTACAATGAAATAGCCCCCAACATTCCTATGGTGGTAATTATTAGGAGACAGAAGGGTTGGTTGTTCAACGCATACACACACACACACACACACACACAAGCATAAATACACACACATGCACACACACACACACATCACCACATACACACAAGCACACATATATGTATGTAAGTATGTGTGTGTATGTGTGCCTGTGTGTATGTGTGTGTGTGTACGAAGGTGGGTGGGTGGTGTAGGCGCATATATGGCATATGTATACATATAGCATATGTAAGTATACAAGTCTACGTATATGTACCAGGCAATCCACTGAAGCAACAATGCATTTCAAGGAAAAAAAAATGCCGGAGGGGTCCAGGGGCAGAGCCCCTGGTGGGGGTCTGGGGGCGTTGCCAGCGAGAAGCTGAAACATTTTAGTCTAGTGAATGGAAATTTAATCCCCTCTGGTGAAATATAAATCAAGTATTTCAATAAAAGAAAAAAGGGCACAAGCATTGTTAACAATGAACAAAACATGCAAATACTTCCCTTTCGTGGATATCTGCGAATTCACGGACATTTGGATTGCCTGATGTACACACACACACAAACACGTAATTCATGTGAACATGTCTATGCCTTTGTGTGGGAGTGCAAACACTCAGACGCAGATGAATGCGCTAATAACACCATCAACATCTTGCCATCCTGGGTCACTTGGTGTTTTCTGACATCCGTCCCCTACCTACCTGACTGATAGTCTTCACGATAAAGGAGTTGTCACGCAGTGACCTACCTGACTGATAGTCTTCATGATAAAGGAGTTGTCACACAGCTACCTACCTGACTGATAGTTTTCATGATGAAGGAATTGTCACGCAGTAGGGCCATGTCGATAGGAAAGTCATCCAGATCTTCCAGCACCGACATGCACTTATCTGTGTCCTGTAAAATACAGACGTGCCAACATGGTTAATATTGTTATTGTTGTTTAATTTAACCCTTTGACTCCCACACCCAATCTACCTGCATCCTGCCATCTCAACCATGGTAGCCAAGCAAAAACTTAACCATTTGATTCCCTCACCCTATCCACCAGCTTCCTGCAGGAAGCTGGTGGATAGGTGAGGGAATCAAAGGGTTAAATTTTTGCTTTGCAGCATGGCAGGCAGTGCAGGATGCTGGTGAACAGGGCGCCGGGAGTCAAAGGGTTAACATGCATATTTTTTACATTGCCATTGAGTGTTTAAAGCCTAGCCGATGTGCAGAGCCACATCACAAGACTACATGTATAATCATTCCAACCTCTTTGAACTTGAAAAAAAACTGGAAAAGAAAATCAGGTACACATATCAATGCCTTTGCGAACATAACCAATGGATATGCACCTGGCATAAACCATTCCATCCAATTCATCAGCAGGGGGTTTAAAAGAACAAACCTGGCTATGAATACATATATAAACATAACTAAGTACACCAAAACATATATGTGACCCATTCTCACAAAAGGTACAATAAGTCTCAGTTTAGGCATTTTTAGGTTTTGTTATCACTATAAAATTTATAGAATCTCAGCTTTCAAATGGTATTAAAGTTGAGTTTCAGGCTACAAAAACAAAAAGGTTATGGGCTTTCAAAGATGACAGGGGTCAAGTCAGCCATTTTGAGAAAAACTGTTGAAGAGAATAGGCCTGAATTGAAAAGGTATGGTCAGAAAACTCCTTAGCAACAAGCATTAAATATCAACCAAATCAGCTGAAATTCCATACTTCCCTTGTTTACTTAATTGTCCATCCATCCAAAACAACAAAAAGAAAAATAAATTTAAGAAAAGCGCACTTTAATCACCAAAATGTTACGGAACTTGTGAATATTTCAGCGGCCAGATAGTAGCACTTACCACACATTAAAACACAAAAATGATACTTATCGATTGAATTTGACTTTATTGTGTTAGGACATAGTGTAAAAGTGGTTATAAAGCATGAAAATGCAGAAAACTCAAAATCGACTTATTGTCCCTGTTCAGAGTTTTCAGCCCACAGCAGCAGAAGGCCTCACCCGACTTACTGTACCTTTTGTCGGAGCGGGTCATATATAAACATAACTAAGTACACCAAAACATACATGAAAACTGGTTTCAATTACTTAAAACTGCTTCTGCACATCACATCTCCTTACAGCCAAAAATGCTGTTACTGCATAATTATTATTTGAAAAGGACAATGTGCAAGTTCTCGACAAAGAAGCATGATGGTTCCAGACGGGAATAAAGGAGGCAGTCTACATCGCCGCAAGGAACCCCACCCTCAACCGTGACCGAGGCCGACACAACCTGCCATCAGTGTACTCCTCACTCATTCAGTCACACTGTCGTGAGTTCGCTCACGGCGGTGCACACTGAAGCCAGTTCTCAACCCAGCAGTTGTGCTGAAGAAGTCGGCCGGATCGTCGATGAAAGCTACGCAAGTGAGCAGCCATTTTACTGAGAGATGCGTTTAGTCCGGTAGTCATTATGCATAATTATACCCAATTATCAATCCTAAGTATGGAAGGCTTTATGGAACACATACAGCCCAATGGGCCAGTAAGGTGGAAAATGATAGAAAGAGATGACAAAAAGCAAAGTAGCAGGGGAGAAATAGACACAAGTGACAGAAAAGAGGAAATTTCAAGCACAGAATTTCCAGAGGGTGAGGATACTATTTATATTGAAAGTTCTGAATGCTTTTCTGTTGCTCGTAAAATCGTATATTACCTTAGATGGTACAGTGCCAATATGACTTCATAGATTCATCCATCCCACAGACATTTCTCTCTCTCTCTCTCTGTCTCTCTCTCTCTCTGTCTGTCTCTCTCTCTCTATTTGTCCAATCATTTTTAATCATTTTTTCCCCGTCCAAAAGCTCATATGTGAACAGACGTTAACAGAATAAATGAACGAACTGAAAGAGCCCCCAGCATTCCTACAGGGGATACATGCATACTTGTTGTTCTGCATGTGTATATGGTTAGGCACTGACAGATCTGCAGACACGTTGACCTGAAAGATGGCGAAAATCTCCACCCTTAACCCACCAGGCGGAGGTTTCTAGACGGATTGAATCTGGGGCCTTCTGACTGGAAGGTCAAAGTTTACCCCCTTGACAACTAATCTGTCTTCTGATACAGCCTTTGGTAAGCGGGTAAGCTGAGCTATGGCGCGCATGCGCACACACACACACTCACAAGGCATGCATGCACACACACACAACACACACCAATAAACACACACACACACACACACCCATAACAAACACAGACACACACACATAACACACACACCCATAACACACACACACACCTATAACACACACACACATAACACACACACACCTATAACTTACACACAGACACACACACCCACACCCATAACACACACCCATAACACACACACACACAACACACACACCCATAACACACACACAAACACAAATCACACACAAACACCTATAACATACACACACACACACACACACACACCCATAACACACACACAACCCCATAACACACACACACAGAACACACAGAACAAACACACACACACCCATAACACACACACACACACACACACACACACACACACACACACACACACACACACACACACACACACACACACACACACACACACACAAGACACATGACATTACACAGACATAATCCTTACAATGTGGTCACGCAGCAGACAGTTTTTAATCTCGTCGTCCATCTGGATCAGCCGATGTTCAGGCTTTTCCACTGAAATCAAAACACTAGACAATGCAAGGAGGCTCTTACACATACAGCACAATTCAGACTTACACATACAGCACAGTTCAGACTTACACATACAGCACAATACAGACTTACACATACAGCACAATACAGACATACACATACAGCACAGTACAGACTTACACATACAGCACAGTACAGACTTACACATACAGCACAGCACAGACTTACACATACAGCACAGTACAGACTTACACATACAGCACAATTAAGACATACACATACAGCACAGTACAGACTTACACATACAGCACAGCACAGACTTACACATACAGCACAGTACAGACTTACACATACAGCACAGTTCAGACTTACACATACAGCACAGTACAGACTTACACATACAGCACAATTCAGACTTACACATACAGCACAGTACAGACTTACACATACAGCACAGTACACAGACTTACACATACAGCACAGTACAGACTTACACATACAGCACAGTACAGACTTACACATACAGCACAGTACAGACTTACACATACAGCACAGTACAGACTTACACATACAGCACAATTCAGACTTACACATACAGCACAGTACAGACTTACACATACAGCACAGTACAGACTTACACATACAGCACAGCACAGACTTACACATACAGCACAGTACAGACTTACACATACAGCACAGTACAGACTTACACATACAGCACAATACAGACTTACACATACAGCACAGTACAGACTTACACATACAGCACAGTACAGACTTACACATACAGCACAGTACAGACTTACACATACAGCACAGCACAGACTTATACAGCACAGTACAGACTTACACATACAGCACAGTACACAGACTTACACATACAGCACAGTACACAGACTTACACATACAGCACAGCACAGACTTACACATACAGCACAGTACAGACTTACACATACAGCACAGCACAGACTTACACATACAGCACAGCACAGACTTACACAAACAACACAGTACACAGACTTACAGAAACCAGACAATCGAACTGAACGTCAAGTCCTTTGGAAGGGGACGAAGAGTGAGTCGGACCCGTGTGTCTTCTGGCCCACGCATATTAAAAATCCCACAGCAGTTGAAATCTGTGAAGAGCAGGGCTTTTGCTCAGCTGCGCTGGTATACAGCATTAGACAGATAGGTTCATTTCCCAGGTCCCTTCTCTTGAAGGCCAATAAGCCTTCTTGCCCTTCTGAAGTCTTTTTAACTCTTTCACCGCCAAGTTTCCCCAGAAACGGCACTCCTCAGTGCCAAGTATATTTTGGGCAAGTCCAATTTGCAGTGCAGATCCATTTAGAAGCTTATATCTCAAAGATATTAAAGATTCACTCTTTATTTTTTGCGTGTGAAGGCATGTTGTATGTCATATGGAATGTTTTTATGTTTATGTGCTTGATCGATTAGTCCCAGATAATCTTATATGAAACAAAAACAATTTTTTTTCACATATGGTTTATTATTTGTATCCGGCTATAATCTGATGCGCATGGGATCATAGAAGCTGTCCTCTCTTGGGAATCCTGTGCACAGGCTCTATGATATTGCACCATGCGTCATATGATACTTATTCCAGTTATAAGCTATTGCGAAGGCATGATTTATTGGAGGTTATGATCTTGTTGACAGTCATAAACATTTCACATGTATATGATACTTATCGAGCGGAATGGGGTGGGGGGGGTGAATATCAAAATGTGAACGGAAATCTACAGTAGGTCTTCGACTCGTCGACATGAATGCGCATTGAGATATCGACAGTGGGTAAAGCATTCGCTGCGCTGAACTGTCGCGGTAATCACAGCACCTGCTCATGGAGACTATGCCGCAGGGAGTCTGATGGACTCCAAGTCATGCGACCATGCGGCAATGATCACTGATCGACATGCGAGAAATATAACAAATCATGATTGCGACATGGCTATGACACTGATGCGACCGCGTCAAGACACTGATGCGACTGGTCAATGAAGTCTGATGACCAGCGCTATGGAGTCATGTGCGACTGCGATAGGCAACGCTCATTGGATGCACTGATTGCATGCATAATGGAAGTCATTGGAATTCCAATGGGTATATGCGCTGGCTCAGTCACTTGATTGCACCATGGGTCATATGGAAGTCACTTTTGCGACCATACTGGCATCTGACGAATCTATGAATCCGTCAATGGCAATAGTCCTATGCACCATGCTTTGGAATCTTATTGACAGAAACGCATTCAGGGAAGTACCTTTGCGACCATGCGGAAAATACGATTGCCAGCGTCAATGGTATATTATTGCGACATACGGTCATATGGAAGTCACTTGATTGCGCATGTCTCATAGGAAGTCACTTGATTGGCATGCGTCATATGAATCACTTGATTGCGCCATGGCGGTCATAGTGGAAGTCATGATGTCAATGGTCATTGAATCACTGTAACATGTCATATCACTTATTGGACCATGGCTGGTCATATGAATCACTTGATTGCGACCATGCGTCATTAAGTCGATATGATTGCGACAATGGCGATCATTGAGTCACTGTGAATTGGTACCATGCGGTCATATGGAAGTCACTTGATTGCGACCATGCGTCAGGTCATATGGACCATGTGCAATGGTCTTGATCACTGTCATTGAACACTGTCATCATGGATGAAGTCACTTGATTGCGACCATGGCTTAATGTACATTGATTCGACCATGGCGGTCATATGGGAATATGATCACCATGCGATGAATGTCATATGGAATACTATATGGACCATGTGCATGGGGTCATTGATGCAATGCGCATATGGGATCATATGGAATCATGTGCGATCCATGGGTAGAAGTCACTTGATTGCGACCATGGCGGTCATGGAAGTCATTGATGCCACGGTCAATGGAAGTCACATGATGCGACCTGATATGGAATCGTCATGATCGCTTATGGAATGCGTAATGGACCATCTATTGGACATGCGTATTGGAAGCTTGATGGACCTATGCGCATGGGTATAGTCACTTGATTGCGACCATGGCGGTCATATGGAAGTCACTTGATTGCCCATGGCGGTCATATGGGAAGTCACTTGATTGCGACCATGGCGGTCATATGGGAAGTCACTTGATTGCGACCATGGCGGTCATATGGGAAGTCACTTGATTGCGACCATGGCGGTCATATGGGAAGTCACTTGATTGCGACCATGGCGGTCATATGGGAAGTCACTTGATTGCGACCATGGCGGTCATATGGGAAGTCACTTGATTGCGACCATGGCGGTCATATGGGAAGTCACTTGATTGCGACCATGGCGGTCATATGGGAAGTCACTTGATTGCGACCATGGCGGTCATATGGGAAGTCACTTGATTGCGACCATGGCGGTCATATGGGAAGTCACTTGATTGCGACCATGCGGTCATATGGGAAGTCACTTGATTGCGACCATAGCGGTCATATGGGAAGTCACTTGATTGCGACCATGGCGGTCATATGGGAAGTCACTTGATTGCGACCATGGCGGTCATATGGGAAGTCACTTGATTGCGACCATAGCGGTCATATGGGAAGTCACTTGATTGCGACCATAGCGGTCATATGGGAAGTCACTTGATTGCGACCATGGCGGTCATATGGGAAGTCACTTGATTGCGACCATGGCGGTCATATGGGAAGTCACTTGATTGCGACCATGGCGGTCATATGGGAAGTCACTTGATTGCGACCATGGCGGTCATATGGGAAGTCACTTGATTGCGACCATGGCGGTCATATGGGAAGTCACTTGATTGCGACCATGGCGGTCATATGGGAAGTCACTTGATTGCGACCATGGCGGTCATATGGGAAGTCACTTGATTGCGACCATGGCGGTCATATGGGAAGTCACTTGATTGCGACCATGGCGGTCATATGGGAAGTCACTTGATTGCGACCATGGCGGTCATATGGGAAGTCACTTGATTGCGACCATGGCGGTCATATGGGAAGTCACTTGATTGCGACCATGGCGGTCATATGGGAAGTCACTTGATTGCGACCATGGCGGTCATATGGGAAGTCACTTGATTGCGACCATGGCGGTCATATGGGAAGTCACTTGATTGCGACCATGGCGGTCATATGGGAAGTCACTTGATTGCGACCATGGCGGTCATATGGGAAGTCACTTGATTGCGACCATGGCGGTCATATGGGAAGTCACTTGATTGCGACCATGGCGGTCATATGGGAAGTCACTTGATTGCGACCATGGCGGTCATATGGGAAGTCACTTGATTGCGACCATGGCGGTCATATGGGAAGTCACTTGATTGCGACCATGGCGGTCATATGGGAAGTCACTTGATTGCGACCATGGCGGTCATATGGGAAGTCACTTGATTGCGACCATGGCGGTCATATGGGAAGTCACTTGATTGCGACCATGCGGTCATATGGGAAGTCACTTGATTGCGACCATGGCGGTCATATGGGAAGTCACTTGATTGCGACCATGGCGGTCATATGGGAAGTCACTTGATTGCGACCATGGCGGTCATATGGGAAGTCACTTGATTGCGACCATGGCGGTCATATGGGAAGTCACTTGATTGCGACCATGGCGGTCATATGGGAAGTCACTTGATTGCGACCATGGCGGTCATATGGGAAGTCACTTGATTGCGACCATGGCGGTCATATGGGAAGTCACTTGATTGCGACCATGGCGGTCATATGGGAAGTCACTTGATTGCGACCATGGCGGTCATATGGGAAGTCACTTGATTGCGACCATGGCGGTCATATGGGAAGTCACTTGATTGCGACCATGGCGGTCATATGGGAAGTCACTTGATTGCGACCATAGCGGGAAAAGAGTTAAAGAAATTAAAAAAAATTTAAAATAAAAACTGGGTGGCGCCACACTGTGGCGATGCGCTCTCAAAGGGGAGAGTAGGTTGTTTCACATGGTAAATCCAATGAGACAAAAGAAATGAATATATGAATATGCCTTAACCGATATGACTATGCTTAAACTGATGTTTACACAATGTTTTCTTGCTTAAAAGCCATAAGGAAACTCAGCTGGAGCTGGCTTGGAATGTTACATCCTAATGTATATCAATGTCATAGTCACTGTTCATATCATTCTCTGAATGCTTTCAACAGGACATGTTCTTGTTTGTACTATCTTTGTAAAAAAAATATAAAAAGCTATTGTAACTGGTTCATGCATAAATGCCTCACACATACATGCATGCACCCCCTCACCCACCTTCCCTGCGCGTGCACACACACACACACACACACACACACACACACACACACACACACACACACACACACACACAAATATACACAAATACAAATACACATCACACGCAAACACACACACAGACACATTACACACAAAACACACATACGTGCACAATACACACATTATGCACAAACACAAACACACACAGAGTCACAAACACACACAGAGTCACACACACACACACACACACAGTGACACACACACACACACACACACAGAGTCACACACACACACACACACTTACACACACAGAGTCACACACACACACACAGTCACACACACACAGAGTCACACACACACACACACACACACACACACACACACACACACACACACACACACACACACAGAAAAATACCTACACTGAATTTTGTGGAACTTCTCTCCTTCTTCCTCTCTTTTGCAGACTCCTTTTCCTTGCTGGGAAGAAAAAAAAAACACAGGAAGAATCATTTAGATGAATATCAATTCCTCCACAAGTCACACACATCACTGCACCCTTCTTTTCCACTTCAAAATTTACAAAAATTGGCCATAGCAGTAGGACATCCAGGAGTCATGATCTGGACATAGTCCAGCCCCTTAACCCTCTTAGCTTCATTACGGCTGCAGCCGACAGTTCCACCTGCACTGCCTAGCGCTTCGTTACGACTGTACATGACCGTAAAAGTCGGCCACGAGCATGGGCTACTTTGATCACGTACTGATCACATGTTTCTGGCCCTGGGAGACTGACAATTGGTCAAACATTCTTGGCATCATCCAATGAAATGATCTTAGGAAAATTAGCACTACATACACATCCATTCACTTACGCTTGGGCGCGAAATGTGGTTGGGGTATTTTCATTCATGCCTCGTAGCGTGTGAAAAAATGGCGA
>JAPXFY010000032.1:38968759-39061259 GCA_030674185.1 Monoplex corrugatus | reverse complement strand
TAGGAGCCGTTTAGAGCCGAAAAATCCCACAATGATTTTTGAAGGTACTGATGAGGATTCAAACCCACAACCTTCCAGTCAGTAGTCCATAGCGCTAAACACTGTATCAAGGCGACTGCTTTTTGTCAAAATTTTTGGCACCAACCAGCTCACATTCTGAAGCCAAGCATGCATGCAGTGGGCTCGTTGGGAAGACAGGGCAGCCACAAAGTCAAGTCTTATCCACTTCACAGATGATCACAGAACATGCTGCACGTTTAAAAGCCCTGACCAACACCGCAGGTATCTGTATCTCTCAGGCCTGGTTGACGGCCAGGATATATTATGATAGAAAGCGTAGAGTACAGCCTCATCACACAGTCTCAAAGCTGGATGGAACTCCATAGCATTATAATAACTGTTCCCCGCTGTCATCACCACTGTGGCTTTTGTGAAACACTATCCAATCTTCTGTGTCCATTAATGTAGTGTAGAAAATAGCATGAAAAAAATGTGGGGAAAGGGCACAACAACTAATATTGTCTAGGAGCAACAATCCTTAACTCTCTTGCTAAGAGCATTGTGATTTCCCGATCATGTCTCAACAACGCTTGTGTACGAGCATCGGAGAAATCAGACTTGGGTTTTGAAAATTCACAGGGCTTTCAGTATTTCCGTTAACCAAAACTAATGGCCAGAAATAGATTCTTCGGTCATTCTTAACCTCATTTCAGGTCATGAGATCACTGTACTCTGCAGCTGGTGTGTAGACAGTGCAAAGTTCACAGTCCACTATCTCTACAGAAAAGCAAATGGCTGAACAATACTCAACATCTCAGTGCTCTTCAAGACAATCTTTTCCTTCCATGCACGTGGAGTGTGTGCACGTTGGATTTTATGAAATTTCAGTCAAAATGTGGTTGAAGGAACTGATATACTGACCTGACTGTGTATTTTGTAAGACATTTTTCACCTGAAAATTTCTCTAATTTTACTGCTTTCATTACTCAGCAACCATAAGGGTTAGACACTTGAAATTTCAGCATGTTGTACACCAATCTTTTAATACATGTATATTACCTGCCAAATTTCAAAATTCTCTTTTTTCACTGGTTTGTATGAGAATTTTTCTCATGACTTATACAAATGGTGCGTATCAGGGGAAGGGCATAATCGTACATAGTGATTGAGTTTTAACCCTTTGACTCTTGCATCCAATCCACCAGCTGCAAAAACTTAACCCTTCGATTCCCTCACTCTATCCACCAGCTCCCTACAGAAAGCAAGTGGATAGGATGAGGGAGTCAAAAGGGTTAAAGTTTTGCTTTGCTAGCATGGTTGACAATGCAGGATGCTGGTGGACAGGGTGCGGGAGTCAAAGTGTTAGCATGGTTGACAATGCAGGATGCTGGTGGACAGGGTGCGGGAGTCAAAGGGTTAACAAGGTGTAGAAAATAGGACATGAAAAAAAAATAAGGGGGGGGGGAGGGAGGGCACAACAACTTAAACTGTCTAGCAGGAACTATCCTTAACAATCAGAAAACGAAAAAAAAAAAAAAAAAAATCAAATCAATTTTCAAAGCCATCATTTACCCAGTCTCCACACTCTCCTCTTTCTTCTTCTTGCTGTCGTCATCTTTTTTCTCCTTCTCCTTCCCTTTGACAGTTTCCCCATCCTCTGGCGGAGGAGAACTGAACCCGCTCCCCGTGACTGGCTCTTTGTCTTCAGACACCAACGTCCTGGTATTCTGCTCGGACACGGCGTCGGGTGGTTCCGTTTTGGACTCTGCACAGGTGCACTGTCCGTCGTCTGAAGGTGGACAGTTGTGCTGTGGTGCCTGGCACAAGGATAAACCAGAAACTGTCAATAGCAAATAAAAACACATTACAAAAGCTAAGCACATGACTTGCAATGGGCGTGACTTGTGATAGACACAACTGTGGGTATAATGGTGAAATGAAACAGAATGCTGGACACCAGAACCAAAGCCACACAAGTAGTAGGAACCCTTCCTCAGCCCTTTGACTCCCATACCCTATCTACCAACTCTGGTTACCTAGCAACAGGCATTTCGGACCTTCCCAACGGATGGTTGAAGGAGAAAGGATGCTACATTAAAGAAATATAGCAAGGTATTAACAATAATCAAAACGCAAAGTTAGTACAAGATGGCTACTGAATTGGCTTAGTTGATGGGACAACAAAAATAAGTAATACTAATCATATCATCATCATCATCATCATCATCATCAATCATCAATCATCATCATCATCAATCGTCATTGCTCTTTTCAATGTCAGTAGAATATTTACACGATGGGACAACAAAAATAAATAATACTAATCATCAGCATCAGCATCAGCACCACCATCATCATCATCATCATCATCATCATCATGATTCCTTTCAATGTCAGTAGGATATTTAGATGATGGGACAATAAAATAAATAATATTAATCATATCATCATCATCATCAACATCGTCATCATCATCATCATCATCTTCATCATCATCAATCGTCATTTATTCCTTTCGATGTCAGAAGAATATTTAGATGATAGGACAATACAGATAAACAATACTAACCATACCATTATCATTATCATCATCATCATCAATCGTCATTATTCCTTTCAATATCAGTAAAATATTTAGATGATGTGACAACAAAAATAAATAATACTAATCATATCATCATCATCATCATCATCACCATCAATCATCATTATTCTTTTCCATGTCAGCAGAATACTATTCATTTACTTTCCCATCCACCAAATGTATACTGACCTCCGCGTCACACAGCTCTATCTTCATGGCAAGGTCATTCCCCTTTTCCTCTCCCTTCGCTGCTTCCTCTTTCGGAGCCGATTCCATCGTTTCCTCACCTTCCTCGGACTTTACGATGCTTTCACTTTCTGCATCTGCTGCTGGGGCGGAGTCTCTGTTCTTTGGTTCTTCTGTGTTTTGTTGAGAGGTCTGCTCTTTTTTGTTGAATCTGGAAGAACGTCTCCGTCCTCTCTGGGGCGCCGCATCTTTTCCTTCCGTGTTCTCTGAAGAATTTTTGGCAGCTTCTTTTCCAACTGTGGACAGCTCCTCTTCGCGTTTAGTGGAATCTTTGACTTCTACAATTTCCGTCTTTTCAACGACCTTTTCTGCCGTCTTTTTAACCTTTTCTGTAGTCTTTTCCGTAGGACTGAGTGCTTCTGTTCTGCGTGTTTTGGCGGATCTTGTTTCAGGTATTTTGGAAGGGCTTTCGATGTCTTTTTCGCTTGTACTTGTGGACAAACTTCTTTTTCGCTTTCTCTCTGGAGTCGGGAGTGATGATCTTCTCTGCTTCTCTGCTGTATTTCTGAGCGTTCGACCTTCTCTGACATCCACCTGGACTGAGTCTCTGAGCGTTCGACCTTCTCTGACATCCACCTGGACTGAGTCTCTGAGCGTTCGACCTTCTCTGACATCCACCTGGACTGAGTCTCTGAGCGTTCGACCTTCTCTGACATCCACCTGGACTGAGTCTCTGAGCGTTCGACCTTCTCTGATATCCACCTGGACTGAGTCTCTGAGCGTTCGACCTTCTCTGATATCCACCTGGACTGAGTCTCTGAGCGTTCGACCTTCTCTGATATCCACCTGGACTGAGTCTCTGAGCGTTCGACCTTCTCTGATATCCACCTGGACTGAGTCTCCTCTGTCTTGTTTCTGAGTTTCCACGTTGTTGACGCTGCTCGCTTCCTTGCCCAGGTTTCGTTTTTCTTCCTGTTTTTCCGTGCTTCCAGAATCCTCTCCTCTCTCGTCCTTTTCCACACTCTGTCTTGTGTTCTGTTTCTCTGCGCTGCTGGACTTTCTCCCTCTTCTGCCCCTCACCGGGCTTTGTTCAGTGTTCAGTTTTGCCGACTTGTTGGTCTGGTTGATGTTGGTCTCGTCCGAGTCCTCGCGTTTCCTTTTCGATGGCCTCGGCTGATCCTGAGGCTCTGTGGGATAAAGTAATGTTTATTATTGTTGTGATGACAAAACTGTCTGCATTGATCTTCGAATGATGCAACATGCGTTACGCAACACACACACACAATCTCTCTCTCTCTCTTTTTCTCACACAACACACTCAAACAAACATACATGCAAACTGCAATATGACAACCTGGAAGAGCCACATGCATGATTTCATGAATTTTGGAAATAATTTTGAAAGATGTGTTTAGAAGAGCTTTTAGAGAGTAAACAGATACTGACACTGAAAGTGAGTGTGGTTGCAATTTGTCTCCGTGTGTGTGTGTGAGTATGCTTGTGTGTTTGTGCGAGTGTGTGTGTGAGCATGCATGTGCACATGCATTTTTTTTTACCTAAGCACACAGTGCGTGTATGTGGAATACGTGTATATGCACGCACAATATCAAATATGCACACTTAAGACACTGAAAGTCATGTTAGTGGCTGACTTACAGAAACATAAAAACACCTGCACAAACACCCATTAAAGACATAGTAAGCAAACTGTGCAACAACAGCACAGTTTGGGCAACAGAACATGCATACACGTATTTGAGAAAAACCCTTTGACTACCTTACCCTATCTGCCAGCATCCCGCATTATCAGCTATAACAGCAAAGCAAAAATTTAACTCTTTCAGTTCCTGCAGGAAGCTGGTGGATAGGTGAGGGACTGAAAGGGTTAAGTTTTGGCAGCTTATCGACGCTACGCGGTAGTGAAAGAGTTGAGAAAAGAACAAAGAAAAAGAGTCAAATTACACACGAGAAATACACACGCAAAAAACACACAAAACAAACAAACACACGCAAAAACACACACGCAAAAACACACAACAAAAACACACACGCAAAAAACACACAAAAAACAAACACACACGCAAAAAACACACAAAACAAACACACACGCAAAAAACACACGAAAAAAACAACACACAAGCAAAAAACACACAAAACAAACAACACACACGCAAAAAACACACGAAACAAACAACACACACGCAAAAAACACACGCAAAAAACACACACAAAACAAACACACGACACAAAAAAACACACAAAAAACACACAAACAACACAACACGCAAAAAAAACACACAAAACAAACAACACACACGCAAAAAACACACAAAACAAACAACACACACGCAAAAAACACACAAAACAAACAACACACACGCAAAAAAACACACAAAACAAACAACACACACGCAAAAAACACACAAAACAAACAACACACACGCAAAAAACACACAAAACAAACAAACACACACGCAAAAAAAACACACAAAACACACAAAATGAACCAACCAACCAACAAGCCTAAACTACCACAAACAATAATAACAACAACAAAGAGAACCACAAACCAGGCATGAGAGTTTTCCTTTCTCTGGCGGCGTCTGTCTTGTTGCCGGTGTCTGGCTTGTGGGGTACAATGCTGGTGGATGGGTCCTTAAAGGTTGCGGCGCCATCACTGCTGGGGCCTTTGACGTCCTTGATGAGCGGCTTTAACTCTGTTATGGCTGGTGTTGCTTTCTCAGGCAATTCCACTTTCTTCTTCTTTTTCAGTCGGTGCATATCCTGCTGCTGAAAGATGAATGAATGACGCAGTGTACGAATTAATGACAGAGCGTGCGAATTAATGAACGAAGTAATAACAGAATCCACACAAATTAATGACAAAGCGTGCAAATTAATGAACAAAATAATAACAGAATATAAGAATTAATCAAAGAATAAATGACAGAATATATAAATTAAGAAACGAATCAATAACAGAACATATGAACTGAGCAATGAATTAATGATGGAATATATGAATTAATCAATGAATTAACAATGAGATGCATGAATTAATCAATTAATTAATGATGGAATATAGTAATTAATAATTGTTTTAGGATCATCATGCTCAGGGAGGTTACCTTTGTGCTCACCTTTTTTTTTGTTCACCTACTTTCTATGCCACCTTTATGGCCACTGAAGCTGGCACAGTTTTCATAACACGATGATGATGTCGATGAGGATGATAATCATGACGCTCATGGAGTTCCATCTGGGATTGAGACTGCGTGACAGGGCTTACCATCATAATATATCCTGGCAACCAAGCCCAAGAGATACAGACACCTGCAGTGCTGGTCAGAAGATTTGAGCAACATCCTCAGTGATGCATCCGTGAAATGGAAGAGACTCGACTGTGTGGTTCCAGTCTTCCCAATGAGCCCATAGCACACCCAAGTCTGTGCAGGAGGCGGTTAGAGCCGAAAAATCCCACAATGATTTTTGAAGGGACTGATGGGGATTCGAACCCACAACCTTCCAGTCGGTAGTCTGTTGCGTTAACCACTAAACGACAGCAACTGGTGAAAATACTACTTAATCAGTACAGGTTTAAATGAGTGTAAGAATATATCAATGAATTAATGAGCTGACGAAAAAGTGGAGCATGGCTAGTGGTTAACATGAGACACTCAGGTTCAAATCATGGGTCAGACATGGATTTCTCTCCCCTTGACTAGATCTTAAATGAGGGTCTAGGTACTAGTCTTAGATAAGAAGGTAAGCCGAGGTCCTGTGTATAGCACACGTTAGAGATACCACGGCAACACAGAAGATGTCCCTGACAAATTGTATAGGTAAACATACAGACATGCATACAAAAGAAAGTAAACATAAAGACACACTTACAAAAGAAAGAAGAAAAATTGGTGGCATCTCAAGGCCTGAATTTTACATGGTAAATACAGTGACCACACACAAGCCGATAAATAAGTAAATACATAAATAAATAAAGCGACGTTCCAGAAACCAAACAACAGCGACTCAGTTCGTATTGGCAGATGTGACAGAGATTGCCACTCAAGAATCGGCCTGCACAGCCACAGCAGAAAGTGCACGTCATGACCACAACGCCTCCTGGTGCAGACTATCATCTCCTGAGATGTAAAGAGGCCGACGACATCAATACATAAAATCAATAAATAAATCTATAGATAAGTACATGAAAGTGTGTAAATGTCAATGACAATCATCAGCTCTGGCAATGAAAGGGTTTTAAAAGTGTTCAACATATGTAGAATTCTGCAGTGAGAGAATGAACATTAAATCAGATTGTATACAAACACTAGTCATCACCAGGCAATTGTTAACATAATGGACTACTGACTGAAAGGTCATGGGTTCGAATCCCCATCAGTCTGTCAAAATCACTGAGGGAATGCTCCAAACTGGTCCCTACCAGAGTTGAGCGGGCTATGAGCTCACTGGAAAGACTGGGACCACACACAGTGGAGTTGAGTCTCGTCCACTTCAAGGGCCTGGTTGACACCAGAATGTATTATGAGAGTAAGCGTACAGTACAGCCCTGTCACACAGTCTCAATCCTTTTTTACTTTTTTTAATTTTTATTGTTTAAAGCCCAGCCGACTGCGCAGAGCCATATCAGGGCTATAACCGCTTCAAAACACAAAACTTCAACAGGAAAAAAAAAGAAAAGAAAATTAAGTAGGCCTACACATATTAATGCATTCGCGCACATAATCTAAGGACATGCCCCCGGCGTAGGACCATTCCGTCCGATTTATCGCACATGGGAGATTTTAAAAAACACACCTGAATACAAAAATAAGCATACATAAGGACACCAAAACATATATAAAAACAGGCATACATTACATAAAATTGCTTCCGCATATCTCACCTCCTTAGAGCCAAAAATGCACTTAATACATGTACCCAATTATCAATCCGAAGAAAAAGTACGTAAGACTTTATCGAAAAAATACAGGTGAATGGACCATAAAGGCAGAAAGTAAGTAGAAATGACAGAAAGCAAGGCAACAAGGCAGAAACAAAGACAGTGACAGAAAAGAGGAAATTTCTTGCGCAGAATTTCCAGAAGGTGGGGATACTATTTACACTGAAACAGCCCCCGGCAACCCAACAGGGGGAAGTGTCAATCCTAGATGGAAATCCACAGCATCATGACTATCATCTTCATCATCGCCGTCATCACAGCACTGTGACAACTGTCCCAGCGTCTGTGAACATGTCAGGTAGAAAATGGGCCAGGGGGGAAAAAAAAAGGTGACAACAAATTAATGAAACTGTCTAAAAGCGATGATCTTTTAACCCTTTCACTCCCACACCCTGTCCAACGGCATCCTGCATTATCAACCATGCTAGCTAAGCAAAAACTTAACCCTTTGATTCCCACACACTGTCCACCAGCATCCTGCATTATCAACCATGCTAGCAAAGCAAAAACTTAACCCTTTGACTCCCACACCCTGTCCACTAGCATCCTGCATTGTCAACCATGCTAGCAAAGCAAAAACTTAACCCTTTGACTCCTACACCCTGTCCACTAGCATCCTGCATTATCAACCATGCTAGCAAAGCAAAAACTTAACCCTTTGACTCCTGCACCCTGTCCACCAGCATCCTGCATTGTCAACCATGCTAGCAAAGCAAGAACTTAACCCTTCGACTCCCTCACCGTACCCACCAGCATCCTGCATTATCAACCATGCTAGCTAAGCAAAAACTTAACCCTTCGACTCCCTCACCCTACCCACCAGCATCATGCATTATCAACCATGCTAGCAAAGCAAAAACTTAACCCTTTGACTCCCACACCCTGTCCAACAGCATCCTACATTATCAACTATGCTAGCAAAGCAAAAACTTAACCCTTTGACTCCCACACCCTGTCCAATGGCATCCTGCATTATCAACCATGCTAGCAAAGCAAAAACCTAACCCTTCAACTCCCTGCAGGAAGCTGGTGGATAGGGTGATGGAGTCAAAAGGTTAAGTTTTTGCGATTGGATAGAATGCAGGAGTCAAAAAGTATAACAAAAATTTTAAAAATAATACCTACCAACCTACCAACCAACCAACCAACTAACCTACCAACCAACCAACCAACCTACCAACCCACCAACAACCAACCAACCAACCAACCGACAAGAAGAGCCCTTCGAACCAAAACATACAAAAAAACATTTCTAGCGAACAAGGCTAAGACAGAGACATCACATGCTCACCACAAAGTCGTCAAATTTCTTCTTTTTGCGTTTGCGCTTGGTTCTCAATTCTGGGTTCCCTTCATCTTCACTGTTGGCCCCCTCCTCTCCAGGCTCCAGCGACGATGTTGCTTCCGACGTGATCTCTTCTGACGCTTCTGACTCCGGCCTGAGACACAGCAGAAACAATGGGCGTGTGTCAAAGTGTGTTCCAAATAAATAGTAAATGGAAGCATTTGATGTTATTGTTATCATTATTATTGGCGTATAGACACAGCAGAAACAGGGCGTGTGTCAAAGCCTGTTTGAGATGAACAGTGAATGGAAGCATTTGATGTTATTGTTATCATTATTATTGGTGTATAGACACAGCAGAAACAGGGGCGCGTGTCAAAGCCTGTTTGAGATGAACAGTGAATGGAAGCATTTGATGTTATTGTTATCATTATTATTGGTGTATAGACACAGCAGAAACAGGGCGCGTGTCAAAGCCTGTTTTAGATGAACAGTGAATGGAAGCATTTGATGTTATTGTTATCATTATTATTGGTGTATAGACACAGCAGAAACAAGGGCACGTGTCAAAGAGTGTTCCAGATAAATAGTGAATGGAAGCATTTGATGTTGTTGTTATTATTATTGGCGTATATACACAGCAGAAACAAGGGCACGTATCAAAGCCTGATCAAGATGAACAAACAGTGAATGGAAGCATTCGATGGCATTATCATTATATTGGTGTTTAAAGCCTGGCCGACTGCTCAAAGCCATATCAGGGCTATAAGCGTCTCAAACAGAACACACACATCTTAACATACAGATGACCCTTAAAAAAAAAAAGAAAACCTGGAAAGGAATATAAAATATACATATCACTGCATTCATGCAAATAATCTAAGAATGTGCCCCAGGCATTGGCCATTCTGTGCATTTATAACCATTGGCGTTAAAAACAACCTGAATAGAAACTGTATACATAAAAGTTCCACTGGATGTGGAAAGAAAAGGTAAGGGGCTGGAACTAAACAGCAAGAAGACTGACGTCATGGTGATCAGTAAAAAGCATGAAATCCCCTCATGCAGAATGACGGCAAATGGTATAACCTTGAGACAGGTTGATAAGTTTAGATGTCTCGGAACGATCATTTCACCAGATGGCAGATGCACATCAGAAATAGCCAGCAGAATTGGCCAAGCAAAAACAGCGTTCAAGAAGATGAAAAGCATTCTTACCAACAAATGCCTATCAATTAACATCAGGAAGAGAGTTCTTGAATGTTATATAGAACCGATAATGTTATACGCTTGTGAGGCATGGACGGTCAACAAGCAAAGCCAGAACAAGATTGAGGTAGCTGAGATGTGGTTTCTAAGAAGAATGTTGAGAGTTCCATGGATAGCAAAGAAAACAAATGATGGGAGGCAGACACAAGAAGATCATTCATAAGGAAGATTAGGAAAAGACAGGCAACATTTATAGGCCATTTTATGGGGAAAGGGGAATTGGAGCACCTGGTCACAACAGGAAAGCTGGAGGGTAAGAGAGCTCCAGGTAGACCCAGGAAGAAAATACTGGACAGACTTGCAGATTGGCTGAAGACAGAGAGGATGGAAGAGGTGCGTGCAGCAACAAGGGATAGAAACAGATGGAAGGCCATGATCCCAACGCCATGTGGCAAGGCAATTGATGATGATGATGATACGTAAAACTAAGTACACAAAAACATACTTAAAGACTGGTTTAAAGTATATAAAACTGCCACGAAACAGCTCACATTTCACTACAGCAAACAATGCAGTTACTGTTACTGCTATTTTTGTTTAAAGCCCAGCCGACTGCGTAGAGCCATATCAGGGCTATGATCGTTTTCAAAACATACACAATACTTCAGCAGGAAAAAAATAAAGTAAAAAAAATTAAGTACACATATTAATGCATTCGTGCACATAATCTAAGGAAATGCTCTTGGTGCTGACCACACCCGTCCAATTTATCGCACAAGGGATTTAAAAAAAAAAAACATACCTGAATGTAAATTTAAACATACCTAAGGACATCTAAAACATATAAGAACAGGCCTGCGTTACGTAAAGTTGAAGGACATCTAAAACATATAAGAACAGGCCTGCATTATGTAAAGTTGAAGGACATCTAAAACATATAAGAACAGGCCTACATTACGTAAAGTTGAAGGACATCTAAAACATATAAGAACAGGCCTACATTACGTAAAGTTGAAGGACATCTAAAACATATAAGAACAGGCCTACATTTCATAAAGTTGTTTCCCTTGAGCCAAAAATGCACTTAACACATGTACCCAATTATCAATCTTAAGAGAAAGTATGTAACACTTTATCAAAATCATACTGGTGAATGGACCAGCAAGGCAGAAAATGACAGGAAGAAATGACAGAAAGCAAAAGAGAAAGAAACAAAGAGATTGACAGAAAAGAGGAAATTTCTAGCACAGAATTTCCAGAAGGTGGGGATACTATATAATTATACTGAAAGAGCCCTTGGCATCCCGATGAGGGAAAACAATGCAATTCATACATACACCCAATAATCAATCCTAATAGAAAGTATGTAAGGCTTTATAAAAAAAACAGCCTGGCATAGAGTGAACCAGCCAGACAGAAAACAAGGAAAACATGACAGAAATCAAAGAAGAAACAAAAATTTGCGTTTGTCTAGTTTTGTTAACCCTCTGACTCCTACACCCTGTCCACCAGCATTCTGTACTGCCAACCATGCTAGCAAAGCAAAAACTTAACCCTTTGACTCCCTCACCCTGTCCACCAGCTTCCTGCAGGAAACTGGTGGATAGGGTGAGGGAGTCAAAGGGTTAAGTTTTTGCAGCTAGTGGACCGAGTGTGGGAGCCAAAGGGTTAATGACACATGTTCTCACTCCATTTTGAATGTTTCTGGATTCCCTTCTCTCATGCAAGATAAACAGTTCAACGTCAAGTCCTTTCACATTTGACACATACACTGACCTCCTGGCCTCTGGCTCCTCATCACCATGGTGACTGGCTACCTCTCTGGAAGCACTCCTGCTCAATCTGGTTTTGTGTCCTCTGCCGCCAGTCACATCCGTGCTTCGTTCACCTGTTATAATGAAATAAAAATGATAGAAACTGATAAACACATAAACAGAAATAGAAATTAATAAACACACAAACAGACATACAAATAAATAAATAATACAGAAAATGTTGCAGAGAAAAACCAACAGATGTCGGCAACATTTCTGCCACAAAACACAACTGCCGTCATCCGTCACCATCACCGATCCCTTAGATTGGCCGTCTGTCAGGGCGCCTCCGAAGACTTGACAACAACCTTTCTCCACTCCTCCCTGCTCTCCGCTTTCCTTAGGGTATCCCTCAGCTCCAGGCCCGTCCACTCTCGAATATTATCTTCCCATCTCTTCTTTTGTCTGCCTCTTTTCCTTCCTCCCGAGACTGTGCCTTGCAGGATTGTCTTGGCAAGGCCGGATGATCGAGTGATGTGTCCATACCATGTTAGTTTGCGTCGTCTTACTAAGGTCAGGAGGTCAGTGTAAGGCCCGATTTCATTTTGAATTCTTTTGATTTCATCATTTGTGATGTGAGCTCTGTATGTGACACCGAGAAGTTTACGAAAGCATCTCATTTCAACAGCCCTGATTCTTCTTTCCGTATCCGCTATTAAGGTCCATGATTCACAAGCGTATAAGAATATGCACAAAAAAAAACTGCCACAGATCCAGAAAAAAAAAATTAGGAAAAAAAAAAAAAAGGGTGTAAGGGATGACTTGATTTCTTTCTTTCTTTTTCTTTTATTTGGTGGCCTTGGTGTTATGTTGTTCTCAGTGTTGTGTTTTATTTGTTGTTTTTTCACTTTTTCTTTTCATCTATTTTACTTCTTTATTCATTAACGTCTTTCTCTCTGTCATTGCTGTAACTTCCATGCTAATATTTCCCTTCCTTTTACTTCTTTATTCAATAACATCTTTCCATCTGTTAAGTTCCATGCTAATATTTCCGTTTCTTTTTCTTGATACAACTCTTTCTAGCTGCTTCACAGGCAACAAATCTTTCACACTGCTTCACAGACCAGATTTTACTCTGTCGTGAGAAAAGTCTGTTTTCTCTTCATTTATTTTACATCTTTATTCATTAACGTCTTTCCCTCTATCATTGCTGTAACTTCCATGCCAATATTTCCCTTCCTTTTTCTTGATACAACTCTTTCTCTTTCACACTGCTTTTTTTACGGACCAGATTTTACTCTGTCGTGTGAAAGTCTGTTTTGTCTTTTTCGTCTCCTAGAGTCTGTTTGTTCTCAGCATTGCAGGGGAAATAACCCTTCTTTCCCTCTCTTATGGCTATGACAACCCATCTACATTTGCCTTAATCTGTAGTCGGTCCTTAGCTGTCATTCTGTTCTTACAAATGCTGAAAAAGAAGTCATGGAAATCTAAAGGGATCTGGGGAATCTTTTTAAGAAATCAAAATCTCTTCAGTCGGGCACATTTTCAGACATTAAATCTGACAATCAGAGTACCTCTTTTTTTTTTTATTGCTATTATTGTTTAAAAGGAACCAGAAAAAGCATGAAAGAAGAACACGAACGCGTTTTTAATACAAGACAAGACAGATGCAAATTTCAATTCCTTTTCTCACACTGGACACAGCAGCAGGGAAGTTTCTGTCTTTTTCTCATAATTTTTGTATCTGGTGTTTGTTTGTATGTAATCTTATGCTTGACAAAGGCCAGTTGGTCGAAAATTTGCACCTGTCTTGCCTTGATGTATTAAAAACGCGTTCGTGTTCTTCTTTTGTGTTTTTTCTGGTTCCTGTTTGCTTGAATGCCGGCAGTCACACTTGTTTTGGATTTCATATTTATTATTATTTAAAGCCCAGCCAACTACGTAGAGCCATATCAGGGCTACAACCAGTTCAAAACCCACAATACTTCAACAGGAAAAAAGGAAAAGAAAATTAAGTAGGAAAAGAAAATTAAGTGCACATATCAATGCATTTGCGCACATAATCTAAGGAGAATCCCTCGGCGTTGACCATTCTGTCCAGTTTATCACACAGCGGATTTGAAAAACATACCTGAAAACAAATTTAAACATAACTAAGGACCCTTAAACATATATTAAAAACAGGACAAAATTACTTAAAATTGTTTCCACATATTTCATATCCTGAGAGCCCAAAATGCATTCAACAAATGCACCCAACCACCAATCCTAAGAGAAAGTACATAAGACTTTATCGAACACATACAGGTGAATGGACCAGCACAGCACAAAATGATAGGAAGAAATGACAGAAAGCAAAGGAGTTAGAAAGAAACAAAGAGAGTGACAGGAAAGAGGAAATTTCTAGCACAAAATTTCCAGAAGGTGGGGATTTTATTTACACTGAAACTGCTCCCAGCATCCCCACAGGGGAATTCAGATTACTTAAAATAGTGATTTCTGCAGTATTCATTTTCTATACATGAGCATATTATATCACAAATTATACCCTTTAAACTTACTCAACTTTGAAAAAAAAAGAAGCTAGATATGGATTTTTCAAGCCATGGGCCAAAGTTATCTAAGGAAACTGAAACTTTCTGCAATGGAAACCTTCAGGTTTAACTCTTTGACGACGGGCTAATTTGATCAAAGTAACAGCTGAGCTCTCACTGAGGACGGGCTACTTCGATCATAGTAACAGACGGTTTAGGGTATATAACTCCCTCTACTTTTGTTATGCTAATGATTTAGTAGTTGGCAGTTGTTTCCCTTGTGGAGGGAACTTCCGTTGAACGCTTCAGCTACATTTTGCCGGTTTCTTTGTCTAAAACCGATGTATAAGTTCACTTGCACCCGGTTCTCAGTGATTTCACTGTGGCAGCCCTAGGCCAGCAGGAGAGCTCAGCTGTGGCAAGTGCAGTCACAATAGAGTTAAATTAAGGAAGATTCCCAACCCTGTACAATAACATGTATACTATACAACAACACTATTTCAACACACTATAAAACTACTAATACAACACAACACTATACAAAACCATACAATCTAATACCTGCAAGCACGCTGTCCTTTTCTTCCGTATCATCTTTACCGTGTTTTGACGCCAGCTTAGCACCAACATGCTGTAATCACAAAACATGGTCACATTTCTCCACCTGTTTTCTTGCACTATATAGAAGCATGTGTGCACATATGTGTACTTGTGTGTGTATGTGTGTGTGTGTGTGAATGTGTGTGTGTGTGTGAGAGAGAGAGAGAGTGTGTGTGTGTGTGTGTATGTGTGTGTGTGTGTGTGAGACAGAGAGAGAGAGTGTGTGTGTGTGTTGTGTGTGTGTGTGTGTGTGTGTGTGTGTGTGTGTGTGTGTGTGTGTGTGTGTGTGTGTGTGTGTGTGCGTGCGTGCGTGCGTGTGTGTATGTCACTACGTGTGTGTGTGTGTGTGTGTGTGTGTGTGTGTGTGTGTGTGTGTGTGTGTGTGTGTGTGTGTGTGTGTGTGTGTGTGTGTGTGTGTGCGTATGTGTGTGTGTGTGTGAGAGAGAGAGTGTGTATGTGTGTGTGTGTGTTTGTGAGAGAGAGAGAGTGTGTGTGTGTGTGTGTGTATGTTTGTGTGTGGTGTGTGTGTGTGTGTGTGTGTGTGTGTGTGTGTGTGCGTGCGTGCGTGCGTGCGTGCGTGCGTGCGTGCGTGCGTGCGTGCGTGCGTGCGTGCGTGCGTGCGTGTGTGTGTGTGTGTAGAAAAAAACATGGACAATGAAAAAAAAAGGTGTTCCTCAGTTTCTGCAGGCCACAAGGTATACACAAACAAAATACTAACAACAGAGCAACAGTAAATCAGGACGATTAACTGTTAACCCACAAACACAAACATTTCATTGATAAAGATATTGGGTCCCACAAAACCAAACATTTCATCAATAAAAGTCTTGGGTCCTGCAAAAACAAACATTTCATCAATAAAGATCTTAGATCTCGAGGAAAAAAAACAAACAAAATATTTCATCAATAAACATCTTGGATCCTACAAAAACAAACATTTCACCAATAAAGATCCTGGATTCACAAAAACAATCATTTCATCAATAAAGATCTTAGATCCCGCAAACATTTCATCACTAAAGATTTTGGATCCCACAAAAACAAACATTTCATCAATAAAGATCTTCGATCCCACAATAACAAACATTTTATCAATAAAGATCTTAGATCCCACAATAACAATCATTTCATCTATAAAGATCCTGGATTGACAAAAACAATCATTTCATCAATAAAGATCTTAGATCCTGCAAACATTCCATCAATAAAGATCTTGGGTCCCACAAAACAATCATTTCATCAATAAAGATCTTAGATCCCACAAAAACAAACATTTCATCAATAAAAATCTTCGATCCCACAATAACAAACATTTCATCAATAAAGATCTTAGATCCCGCAAAAACAAACATCTCTTGGATCCCACAAAAACAAACATTCCATCAATAAAGATCTTAGATCCCGCAAAAAACAAACATCTCTTGGATCCTGTATAAACGAGCATTTCATCACTAAAAATCTTGGGCATTTTAAATCTACAGGCTTTGATATATAGTGTGTGCAAGTGCATGTGTATGTGCATCATGCTCGTGCATGTATGTGCTGTGTGCATGAACAACAGACGGAACAGAGAGAGACTGAATGAATGTTTATCAGAATGCACTGTCCACAAAGTGGGACATGTTAACTTATTTTGGCTGTGCCAAACAATATGGCAGTACATTAATTTTATCATACAGTCCGCACCGTGATGTAGCTGGTAGTTAATCAGACCTTTGGCATGTTTTGTTTTTTTGTGGTATGTGAATTACAGGAAAGATAACTAGGGGATATAAAACTCGAGTTGTTTTCCTTTCTTTAAGTAACAATCTTTGAAACCAATTGGGAATCGGAATCACTAAACTTAATGAGATCACCATGTTTACTTTTCTTACTTGTTTATTTACGTACTCCTTTATCTTTTCTTTCTTTCTTTATTTACTTGTTTATTTACGTTCTCCTTTATCTTTTATTTCTTTCTTTATTTACTTTCTTTCTTGCTAACTTACTTACCTACTTACCTATTTACCTACTTACTTACTTACTTTACATACTTATGCACACCGTGTTGTCCGACCCATACTCTGCAGTCATTATGCTGATGCACAGTCTGCATACTCGTGTCTTCAGTGGGTTATTGTTATTGTTATTGTTGTTGAAAGCCCAGCCGATTGCGTAGAGCCATATCAGGGCTACAATCACTTCAAAACATACAAAACCTCGACAGGAAGAAAAAAAAAGAAAAGAAAATTAAGTACACATACCAACACATTCACGTACATAATCTAAGGACATGCCCCCGGCGCCGACCACTCAGTCCAATTTATCGCACAGGGGATTTAAAAAAACACACCTGAATACAAATTTTAGCATATCTAAGGACACCAAAACATACATATGAAAATGGGTGTAAATTACCTAAAATTGCTCCCGCATATCTCACCTTATTATATGTACCCAATTATCAATCCTAAGAAAACGTGTGTAAGACTTTATCAAACACATACAGGTGAATGGACCAGCAAGGCAGAAAAGGATACGAAGAAATGACAGAAAGCAAAGGAACAAGGCAGAAACAAAGAGAGTGACAGAAAAGAGGAAATTTCTAGCACAGAATTTCCAGAAGGTGGGATACTATTTATACTGCAAGAACCCCTGGCATCCCCATGGAGGAGGACTCTGTGGTTAAAATGTCAGGAGTTGTTAAGGGGCGAAACGCTTGCTTGACGAAGGTTTTTCCTCTGAGGACCTTCTGCTGTAAGGCAGAAACAAAGAGAGTGACAGAAAAGAGGAAATTTCCAGCACAGAATTTCCAGAAGGTGGGAATACTATTTACACTGAAAGAGCCCCCAGTATCCCCACGGGAGACTTTAGTGGGTGCACAATCTGGGTGTTCTCATGTTTCCATAAACCACCAAACACTGACATGACTCAAAGTGGCTTTAATGCATATGTGACCTCCCACCACGAAATCAGTCTTAACTCGCAGTCAGTCGAACAGCACTAGGAGTTGAAAAGGTGACTGAGGGCCTATATGGGGTGTTTTGACTTTTTCTCAAAATTGATTTCTGTAGACTATAATCTATCCCCCCAGAAATTTTTTTCTTCAAAAAATATCATTAATCATTTTATTTTAAAATGGTATTTTAATGCACTGATCGTAGCAGAAAGAACGCAATTTCCTACCAAAAGTAGGCCTACCTATTTTTGTCTCTAATTATGAACCATAACCTGTGCAGACCCCCACATGTAATATACTGATGGAAAGCTCTTTGGTGCACCTTTCAGATAATGACAGCTAAAACTAGAAACAAACTGGGTCAAAGCCACCAAATAAAGAAATTTAAGGAAAATGTGTTGGAGAGCACACAAAAACTTTAGAGGCTGTTTTCTCAAAATGGCCGTCATACAACTTAATGACTTTAAACATACATAACTTCTACATTTTTGTTGTTGTTGTTGTTAAAGCTTTATTCAAGTACCAAGATAATCAGCAGAATGTACACTTTCCAGTGATATGTATATCTCAAAATGCCCAAAATGCTAGTTAAGACTGATTTTGTGCTGGCAGGTCACATATATTCGATGCTCTGCATGCATACTATACACATCAAGTGGGTTTTGGCACTGGCATGTCTACACACACACACACTGATCTGAGAGACGGGGAAAATCTCCATCTTTTACCCACCAGACATGTCTAGGCGGATAGAACCCAGGACCTTCCAATTCCAAATGGAAGTCTGACATTCACCCACTTGCCTACTGCATGGCACCCATTGTTTTGTGATATACTACACGGTCACTGTACAGTGGTGGCTTTGTGATATCAAATTTCCAACAAATATTCTTCAAACTGTAGGCACAATATCCAGCTTTACACAACTTCTGATCACAAATATAAAATTCACCATACTATCAGATAATACTAAGAAGAAAAAGAAGCCGTAGTAACTAGTATAACAATAATAATAATGATAATAATAATAATAATAATAATAACAATACTACTAGTACTACTAAGAAGAAGAAGAAAGAATTAATAATAATAATACTAATAATGATAATAATACTAATCGTAACAATGATAATGATAATAATAACAACAATAATAACAGTAACAATAGTAATAATAATAGTAATAACTACAACAACAACAACAAAAACAAGGATATCCATGAAGACAACAACAATAATAATTATAACACTAATAATAATTATAACACTAATAATAATAACAATAACAACAATAACACTGATATTAGTGACAACAACAATAACAACAACAATATTAACATTATCAAAAATAATCATACTAAATCCTGCTGTATAAATCAAATCATTCGAATCATCACTTACACAGCCACAGTGACAAACACTCCTTGATGGTAAAACGCACATGCATACTGGTGGGTGAGGGTTGATGTTTACTGTTACAGGGGCAGGGTTAAGGAAAGGTGGGGGAGGGGCGTGGCAAATCAGTGAAAGGTCTGTTTTTAAGGATGAGAATGTGCGGCTGTGTGTGTTTGTCTAAGTGTACTTTTGAAACTATGCATGTGAATTCATACTTGTGTCTGAAAATATGCATGTGAATTCATACTTGTGTCTGAAACTATGCATGTGTGAATTCATACTTGTGTCTGAAAGTATCTGTGTCTGTGTCTTATGGGTTTCAAACCCACAACCTTGCAATCAGTAGTTGGTTGCTAACCACTGACCACAGCAACTGGTGAATAGGTGTATCTACTATATGCAACATGCATAAACCCATGTCTGACACAAATACAGAAGTGTGAACAGGAATATATTACTAAATAATATAAATGAACAAATGTTTTGTGTCAGTACAAAAGTTGAGATAAGGTAAACAAAAGGAACATCACCTCTGTAGCATTCAAATGATACAAGAGGGTTAATTAATATCTATCTCACACAAACGTGCACACTGATACAAAAGTGTTAGTAAAAAAATAAGTAACCCCCAAGTGGGTGGTAAAACTGAACTAGTTTCAACAGTTAAAAAAATAAGACTGTATCAGTCCATCAGAATGTTGTAGTACCTGCATGCACAATTTCCTATACATGCACCGATCTTACCAGCTGTCAGATGTCAAGAGTCAAAAAGATAGTATCAGTTTTAACCCTTTGACTACCGCACCCTATTCACCAAATGCATAAACTTCACCCTTTGACTCCCTCAGCCTATCCACCAGCTTCCTGCAGGATGCTGATGGATGGGATGAAAGAATCAATGGGTGGCGTTTTTGCTTTGCTGGCATGGTTGACAACACAGGATGCAGGTGGAAAGAGAGTGAGAGTCAAAGGGTTAACTGTCATAACACTGTAGGAATACAGACATCGATCTTACCAACTGTTAAGTATCAATGGTCAAAAAGATAGTATGACTTCTAACTGTCAAAATACTGTAGGAATACAGACACCTATCTTACCAATTGTTAAGTATTAATGGTCAAAAAGATAGTATGACTTCTGTCAAAATACTGTAGGAATACAGACACTGATCTTACCAACTGTTAAATATCAATGGTCAAAAAGATAGTATGACATAACTGTCAGAACACTGCACGAATACAGACACCGATCTTACCAAATGTTAAGTATCAATGGTCAAAAAGATAGTATGACTTCTAACTGTCAGAACACTGCACGAATACAGACACCGATCTTACCAACTGTTAAGTATCAATGGTCAAAAAGATAGTATGACTTCTAACTGTGAAAATACTGTAGGAATACAGACACCTATTTTACCAATTGTTAAATATTAATGGTCAAAAAGATAGTACCGTATGACTTCTAACTGTCAGAACACTGCACAAATACAGACACCGATCTTACCAACTGTTAAGTATCAACAGTCAAAAGGACAGTATCAGTTTTATGTGTCAGAACATTTGCAGACCATGCATGCAAACCCTTTCTATGTGTGCACCAATCTTACCCCGCCTTTACTTAGAGTTCTTCTGCGTTTCTGTAATTCAGGCCACACCTGGAACAACCATAAGCAAGAAAAACTACTGATTACTACCATTCATTATCATTATCATTATTATTATTATTATTATTATTATTAGTCGTTAAAGACCAGCATGCTGCTCAGAGACATATCACGCCCATAACCATCTCAGACAAAACACACGCATTTAAACATATCCGTGACACAGGAAAAACAGAAAACCAGGAAAAGAAAATTCAGTACACATCATCATCATCAGGTGCCTTGCCGCATGACGTTGGCGATTATGGACTTCCATCTGTCTCTGTCTCTTGTTGCCTCAAGCATCTCTTCCACCCTCCTTGTCTTCAGCCACTCTGCAAGTCCGTCTAGTATCTTCTCCCTGGGTCTACTCGGTGCTCCTTCCCTCCAGCTTTCCCGTTGTGACCAGGTGTTCCAATTCCCCTTTCCTCATAAAATGGCCTATGAATGTTGCCTGTCTTTTCCTAATCTTCCTTATGAATGATCTACTTGTATCTGCCTCCATCAAGACTGTCTCGTTTGTTTTCTTTGCTGTCCATGGAACTCTCAACATTGTTCTTAGAAACCACATCTCGGCTGCCTCAACCTTGTTCTGGCTTTGCTTGTTGACTGTCCACACGCCTCGCAACCGTACAACAGTACTGGTTCTATATAACATTCAAGAACTCTCTTCCTGATGTTAATTGATAGGCATTTGTTGGTAAGAATGCTTTCCATATTTCCATTTTAGTACACATATCAATGAATTTACCCACACAATCTAAGGACATGCCACTGGTTTTGGCCATTCCACTAACATATCACCAGGGGACTGAAAAACAAACAGATAAACAAACAGATAAACAAACAAAAAACTGAATACTAATACATAAACATTATCAAGTACAAAAATCATACATAAAACTGGCCTATAATACCTAAATTGCTAAGCAGTTCACATTCCTTAGAGCTAAAAATGTCATTAATCTGTGTACCCACTTATCAATCCTGATAGAATGCAGGTAAGTTTTATGGAAAACGTACAGGTGAATGGACCAGCAACATAAGCTATGCAGAAAATGATAGGAAGAGATGACAGAAAGCAAAGAAGTATGGCAGAAACAAAGAGAGTGACAGAAAAGAGGAAATTTCTAGCACAGAATTTTCAGGTGGGAATACTATTTATACTGAAAGAGACCCCAGCATCACCATGAGGGAAAATTGCTTATTCTACAGAAGCAAAACATTGTTTTAAGAATCAGAAAGGTATTATTTTACATTTTTAGTAAGCAGAGGTTCATCCTTCTATGTCAAAAAAAAAACTCACAAAGCTATACTCTACATTAGAATTCTTCTAAAGAACCAGGAATTTTATTCCTCCGTTTCAGACCAGTCATAGCTTTTACTTGAAGTTCAAGCCCTCAGAGTTATTCCGCAGCAAATGTCAGCATTAGCTGCAAACTTTGCTGATGACAAATTCATTTCAAAAATAAGTGTTGGTATATATTTATGAAGAATACATATCAACTAGAACACATACCAACTACAATAGAACTGTAACAGCTACAATATCACACACACACACACACACACACACACACACACACACACACACACACACACACACAAACACAAAACACACACACACACAAACACACACACACACACACACAACACAACACACACACACACACACACACACACACACACACACACACAACACAAACACACAAAGTACAAACATCAAACTAAAAGCAGCCTCAAATTTACTATAGGCCACCAATTTGCAGGAATTCAATACAAGAAAGAATTGGACAGAAGAGTGACAGCATTGCTGTGATCTTCATGTAATGAACATTTTAAATTCTATGATCCCGTCAGGAACTAGACATCTGAAAAACTCCTTGTCCTGCATGACTATGTCACCAACAATGGGCTGCTCGTCCTGCATGACTGTCACCAACAATGGGCTACTCGTCCTGCATGACTATGTCACCAACAATGGGCTGCTCGTCCTGCATGACTGTCACCAACAATGGACTACTCGTCCTGCATGACTATGTCACCAACAATGGGCTAGTTGTCCTGCATGACTGTCACCAACAATGGGCTGCTCGTCCTGCATGACTATGTCACCAACAATGGGCTGCTCGTCCTGCATGACTGTGTGACCAACAATGGGCTGCTCTATGATCCCGTCATGCAGGACGAGCAGCCCATTGTTGGTGACATAGTCATGCAGGACGAGCAGCCCATTGTTGGTGACATAGTCATGCAGGACAAGCAGCCCATTGTTGGTGACATAGTCATGCAGGACAAGCAGCTATGCTAAAGAAAGCATCATGGGCTGCTCGTCCTGCATGACTATGTCACCAACAATGGGCTGCTCGTCCTGCATGACTGTGTGACCAACAATGGGCTGCTCGTCCTGCATGACTATGTCACCAACAATGGGCTGCTCGTCCTGCATGACTGTGTGACCAACAATGGGCTGCTCGTCCTGCATGACTATGTGACCAACAATGGGCTGCTCGTCCTGCATGACTGTGTGACCAACAATGGGCTGCTCGTCCTGCATGACTATGTGACCAACAATGGGCTGCTTGTCCTGCATGACTGTCACCAACAATGGGCTGCTTGTCCTGCATGACTATGTCACCAACAATGGGCTGCTTGTCCTGCATGACTGTGTCACCAACAATGGGCTGCTTGACCTGCATGACTGTGTCACCAACAATGGGTTGCTTGTCCTGCATGACTGTGTCACCAACAATGGGCTGCTTGTCCTGCATGACTGTGTCACCAACAATGGGCTGCTTATCCTGCATGACTGTGTCACCAACAATGGGCTGCTTGTCCTGCATGACTGTGTCACCAACAATGGGCTGCTTGACCTGCATGACTGTGTCACCAACAATGGGCTGCTTGTCCTGCATGACTAGTGTCACCAACAATGGGCTGCTTGTCCTGCAAGACTGTGTCACCAACAATGGGCTGCTTGTCCTGCATGACTGTGTCACCAACAATGGGCTGCTTGTCCTGCATGACTGTGTCACCAACAATGGGCTGCTTGTACCTGCATGACTGTGTCACCAACAATGGGCTGCTATCCTGCATGACTGTGTCACCAACAATGGGCTGCTTGTCCTGCATGACTGTGTCACCAACAATGGGCTGCTTGACCTGCATGACTGTGTCACCAACAATGGGCTGCTTGTCCTGCATGACTATGTACCAACAATGGGCTGCTCGTCCTGCATGACTGTGTACCAACAATGGGCTGCTCGTCCTGCATGACTAGTGACCAACAATGGGCTGCTTGTCCTGCATGACTGTCACCAACAATGGGCTGCTTGTCCTGCATGACTGTGTCACAACAATGGGCTGCTTGTCCTGCATGACTGTGTACCAACAATGGGCTGCTTGTCTTGCGTGACTGTGTCACCAACAATGGGCTGCTTGTCCTGCATGACTATGTCACCAACAATGGGCTGCTTGTCCTGCATGACTGTGTCATCAACAATGGGCTGCTTGTCCTGCATGACTGTGTCACCAACAATGGGCTGCTTGTCCTGCATGACTGTCACCAACAATGGGCTGCTTGTCCTGCATGACTGATGTCACCAACAATGGGCTGCTGTCCTGCATGACTGTGTCACCAACAATGGGCTGCTGTCCTGCATGACTGTGTCACCAACAATGGGCTGCTCGTCCTGCATGACTATGTCACCAACAATGGGCTGCTTGTCCTGCATGACTTGTCACCAACAATGGGCTGCTCGTCCTGCATGACTGTGCACAACAATGGGCTGCTTGTCCTGCATGACTGTGTCACCAACAATGGGCTGCTTGTCCTGCATGACTATGTCACCAACAATGGGCTGCTTGTCCTGCATGACTGTGTCACCAACAATGGGCTGCTTGTACCTGCATGACTGTGTCACCAACAATGGGTTTGCTTGTCCTGCATGACTGTGTCACCAACAATGGGCTGCTTGTCCTGCATGACTGTGTCACCAACAATGGGCTGCTTGATCCTGCATGACTGTGTCACCAACAATGGGCTGCTTGTCCTGCATGACTGTGTCACCAACAATGGGCTGCTTGTACCTGCATGACTGTGTCACCAACAATGGGCTGCTTGTCCTGCATGACTGTGTCACCAACAATGGGCTGCTTGTCCTGCATGACTGTGTCACCAACAATGGGCTGCTTGTCCTGCATGACTGTGTCACCAACAATGGGCTGCTTGTCCTGCATGACTGTGTCACCAACAATGGGCTGCTTGTCCTGCATGACTGTGTCACCAACAATGGGCTGCTGTCCTGCATGACTGTGTCACCAACAATGGGCTGCTTGTCCTGCATGACTGTGTGACCAACAATGGGGCTGCTGTCCTGCATGACTGTGTCACCAACAATGGGCTGCTGTCCTGCATGACTGTGTCACCAACAATGGGCTGCTTGTCCTGAATGACTGTGTCACCAACAATGGGCTGCTTGTCCTGCATGACTGTGTCACCAACAATGGGCTGATCGTCCTGCATGACTGTGTACCAACAATGGGCTGCTCGTTCCTGCATGACTGTGCACCAACAATGGGCTGCTTGTTCCTGCATGACTGTGTCAAAATCTAGGGCTGCCTTCCTGCTTTGCATCTTGCAAAGGGTGATTGGCTGAAGGATGTCAAAAAGGTTGTCTTGCAATCTGTGTGCACCAACCATGGGATGTTGTCCTGCATACTGTTGTCCTCTAAACAAGGTGCTGCTGCATGCTGTGTTACCATACTAATGGTGCACCTCATGATGTTTACCTACAATGGTGTGCATGCATGTTTGTCACCAACAATGGCTGCTATGTTGCTACTGTGAAAGCATCATGCTGTTCTGCTACTGTTCACAACAAGCATCATGTTGATGACTTACCAAAAATGCATGCATTGTCGTGCTGTTCACCATACAATGGGCTGTGTACCTGAAGCACATGTGTTCTACCACTAATGGGCTGACAGTCTGCATGACTGTGTACCAACAATGGGTGCTTACCTGCAATGATCTGTGTACCTACTAAAGGCTGCTTGTGTTACTACTAAGCATCATGTGTTACCACTAAAGCATCCATGTTGTTACCATCAAGAAGCTTTGATTAGCTACTAAAGTCAATAGTTTCCAATAGAAGCATCCATGGTTTACCACTAAAGAAAGGCATCAGTGTTTACCTACTAAAGAAGGCATCATGTGTTTACCTACTAAAGAGTCATGGTTTACCTATACGTTGTGTTACCTACTAAAGCATCATTGTTTACCTACTAAAGCATCATGTGTTTACCTACTAAAGAAGGCCACTCTATGTGTTTACCTACTAAAGGCATCATGTGTTACCTACTAAAGAAAGCATCATGTGTTTACCTACTAAAGAGCATCATGTGTTTACCTACTAAAGCATCATGTGTTTACCTACTAAAGCATCATGTGTTTACCTACAAAGCATCATGTGTTTACCTACTAAAAGCATCATGTGTTTACCTACTAAAGCATCATGTGTTACCTACTAAAGAAAGCATCATGTGTTTACCTACTAAAGCATCATGTGTTTACCTACTAAAGCATCACGTGTTTACCTACTAAAGCATCATGTGTTTACCTACTAAAGCATCATGTGTTTACCTACTAAAGAAGGCATCATGTGTTTACCTACTAAAGCATCATGTGTTTACCTACTAAAGAAGACATCATGTGTTTACCTACAAAAGCATCATGTGTTTACCTACTAAAGAAGACATCATGTGTTTACCTACTAAAGAAGACATCATGTGTTTACCTACTAAAGCATCATGTGTTTACCTACTAAAGCATCATGTGTTTACCTACTAAAGAAGCATCATGTGTTTACCTACTAAAGCATCATGTGTTTACCTACTAAAGCATCATGTGTTTACCTACTAAAGCATCATGTGTTTACCTACTAAAGCATCATGTGTTTACCTACTAAAGCATCAAGTGTTTACCTACTAAAGCATCATGTGTTTACCTGCTAAAGCATCATGTGTTTACCTGCTAAAGAAAGCATCATGTGTTTACCTACTAAAGAAAGCATCATGTGTTTACCTACTAAGAAAGCATCATGTGTTTACCTACTAAAGAAGGCATCATGTGTTTACCTACTAAAGAAAGCATCATGTGTTTACCTACTAAAGAAAGCATCATGTGTTTACCTACTAAAGAAAGCATCATGTGTTTACCTACTAAAGAAAGCATCATGTGTTTACCTACTAAAGCATCATGTGTTTACCTACTAAAGAAAGCATCATGTGTTTACCTACTAAAGAAAGCATCATGTGTTTACCTACTAAAGCATCATGTGTTTACCTACTAAAGCATCATGTGTTTACCTACTAAAGCATCAAGTGTTTACCTACTAAAGCATCATGTGTTTACCTGCTAAAGCATCATGTGTTTACCTGCTAAAGAAAGCATCATGTGTTTACCTACTAAAGAAAGCATCATGTGTTTACCTACTAAAGAAGACATCATGTGTTTACCTACTAAAGAAAGCATCATGTGTTTACCTACTAAAGAAAGCATCATGTGTTTACCTACTAAAGAAAGCATCATGTGTTTACCTACTAAAGCATCAAGTGTTTACCTACTAAAGAAAGCATCATGTGTTTACCTACTAAAGAAAGCATCATGTGTTTACCTACTAAAGAAAGCATCAAGTGTTTACCTACTAAAGAAAGCATCATGTGTTTACCTACTAAAGAAAGCATCATGTGTTTACCTACTAAAGAAAGCATCATGTGTTTACCTACTAAAGAAAGCATCATGTGTTTACCTACTAAAGAAAGCATCATGTGTTTACCTACTAAAGCATCATGTGTTTACCTACTAAAGAAAGCATCATGTGTTTACCTTCTAAAGCATCATGTGTTTACCTACTAAGAAAGCATCATGTGTTTACCTACTAAAGCATCATGTGTTTACCTACTAAAGAAAGCATCATGTGTTTACCTACTAAAGCATCATGTGTTTACCTACTAAAGAAAGCATCATGTGTTTACCTACTAAAGAAAGCATCATGTGTTTACCTACTAAAGAAAGCATCATGTGTTTACCTACTAAAGAAAGCATCATGTGTTTACCTACTAAAGCATCATGTGTTTACTACTAAAGAAAGCATCATGTGTTTACCTACTAAAGAAAGCATCATGTGTTTACCTACTAAAGCATCATGTGTTTACCTACTAAAGAAAGCATCATGTGTTTACCTACTAAAGAAAGCATCATGTGTTTACCTACTAAAGCATCATGTGTTTACCTACTAAAGAAAGCATCATGTGTTTACCTACTAAAGCATCATGTGTTTACCTACTAAAGAAAGCATCATGTGTTTACCTACTAAAGAAAGCATCATGTGTTTACCTACTAAAGCATCATGTGTTTACCTACTAAAGAAAGCATCATGTGTTTACCTACTAAAGCATCATGTGTTTACCTACTAAAGCATCATATGTTTACCTGCTAAAGCATCATGTGTTTACCTACTAAAGCATCATGTGTTTACCTACTAAAGCATCATGTGTTTACCTACTAAAGAAAGCATCATGTGTTTACCTACTAAAGCATCATGTGTTTACCTACTAAAGCATCATGTGTTTACCTACTAAAGCATCATGTGTTTACCTACTAAAGCATCATGTGTTTACCTTCTAAAGAAGGCATCATGTGTTAACCTACTAAAGAAGGCATCGTGATACACTGGTACATCTCGGTGATTCTCTGCCAAGCCTAACATCACAAATGCCATCATGGACAAAGAATATAAGCGAAATCCCAGTATAACTGTCATCTCCAGCATGTCATTTGTTCACTTGAAAAGCTTATGGGTCCATTTCTCTTGTCAGCAAAATCTCCCTTCTTGCTGGCTGTTCTCAGCTGTGACTGTCTTGTGAACTGAGGTCATGAGCGTAGTTTCTATCTGCTCAAGATGATTCAACGTCCACGGACAATTTCGTTACATGTGAAGCATGTACTGAAAAACAGGCAATGTCACATGTATGATTACGCAGCTGCTTGTTGTGTAAAGAGGCACTTCCCACATGATTCACAGCAATATAGCGTCAGTTATCTGGAAATGAGCATACCAACACTGACCTTTTTCTGATTTATTCACACGCACACCACCATAAGTCCCTAAAATGTAGAATCATTTATTCATATTTATACATATTCCTTTGTTGCAGTTGTCATTGTTGTTGCTGTTATTGTTGTTGTTGTAAAAACACCTCAAATAAGATCTAAATGATCCAGAAGTAGAGCTTTTCTGCCTTCAATTCCGGTCTGACCAAACGCTCATGCCTGGCTGGCCAAACCCTGGTACGAGCAATCTTCAGTTTATCAGTTGCAAGTTGCACATGGATATCAGAATCTGTTGAGGGGTGCATGGTAAAAAAAAGCATGGGACAAGAGCAAATTTCACGGTCAGGAAACTGGACCAGGTGCAGTGACTGAGTGAGATTCTCTATCCACCTCACTATGCTCTTTAACCCTTTGACTCCCGCACCCTACCCCCATCAATTGCAAAAACTTAACCCTTTGACTCCCTCACCCTATCCACCAGCTTCCTGCAGGAAGCTGGTGGATAGGGCGAGGGAATCAAAGGGGTAAGTTTTTGCTTTGTTAGCATGGTTGACAATACAGGATGCTGGTGGACAGGGTGCGGGAGTCAAAGGGTTAGAACTGAAGCTGGAATTATGGGACACCTCCGTCTGTCAAAGCGCAGGTCTGAGTGTGTTGTTGTGTCAGCTGAGTTTGTCGCGTGAATAATTTTGTTGCTGTGTGAGTTATGAGTTTGTCATATGCGTTATGATGTTGTTGTGTGAATTATGTTGTTGTTGTGCGAGTTACAAGTTTGTCATATGCGTTATGATGTTGTTGTGTGAATTATGATGTTGCTCTGCGAGTTATGAGTTTGTCCTATGCGTTATGATGTTGTGTGAATCATGATGTTGCTCTGTGAGTTACAAGTCTGTCATATGCGTTATGATGTTGTTGTGTGAATCATGATGTTGCTCTGTGAGTTATGAGTTTGTCCTATGCGTAAAGACGTTGTTGTGTGAAGCATGGTATGTTTGTGTGAGTTTTAAGTCTGCATCGCTGACTATGTGTGTAAGCGTGTTGCTGTACATCCCACGTCATCCCCAACCGACAGCTGTACCATTCTGTCATTACCGTTGTTGTTTTACCTCTTTCACAACAGGCAACTCCTCTGTCACTTCCTCCTGACGTTCGTGCTCTTCCTCCTCCTCCTCCTCTACGTCCACTGAGACATCTTCCTCCTCCTCTGCCATATAGTGGTATCGTGTCTCTCCTCCCTGCCGATGAGGCATTACGATTTGGATCATCCTCTGGCTACAATGAGTCTGATTTTTGTTTTGCTTTCGCACTGCTACCTTTCATTGGTGGCTTTGTCTTTTCAACAACAGTTGAACACCCAGAGCTCAAAACCAGTGGGATACCATGTCTGTGGATACTGTTAGTGTTATGTGTCAAGTCTTATGCTGGGTACAGGACATTCCTGTTTTTTTTTCTTTCTTTCTGTTTTGTTAGTTGCTTTGTTCCTTCTGTTCAGATCTGTTTCCATTTTGTTTTGCTTTGTTCCTTCTGTTCAGATCTGTTTCCATTTTGTTTCGCTTTGTTTTGTATTATTTAAGTTTCTGGCATCAGCTGTTTTGTTTTTGCTCTCCTTTGTTTCATACTGTTTTGCATGCGTTAGTTGTTTCATTTTCATTCTGTTTCGTTTTCGTTCATTTTATGCTGTTTGTCATTGGTTGTTTTTATTGAGTTTTGTGCTGTTGTCATTAGTTGTTTTATTTCATATTGTACTACTTTCATTATTTGTTTCATTGTACGTTGCTGTACTTCTTGTTGTTGTTGTTGTTGTTCAACAATTGGGGTGTGGGTTTTTTTGTTTCGTTTTGGTTTGGTATTTTTTCCCATTTTATTTGCTCTCACCAGGTTCGATCTCCATTCAGAAAGAAGGGATGTTGCCACAAAAGCAGTACACTTCAGATGACTATGGCGACCATGGTGACTGTATGGCAGTCATCCACTGTTGTGCAGGCAGTCCCACTGGGTGACAAAAATGACTTGTAAATTGATCAGTGCCTCTTCCAACCCATCAACAGGGTCTTAATTTAATTCCCTCACATCAACAGGGAATTTTTTCTTCAACAAAGTTAAAATAAAACTCAAAGTACCCCATGCATATTCGTTCATTAATTTAACAGCAAGCATTTTACTGGCCCAGTTTTGTTTATCAGTTCACCGTGACCTTGAAAATGAATCAACTCTTGACTCAATGTGTGAAACATTCCAACCATACATAAACAGCAGGGTGCCCTCCCTTGATCCATCTTCCCTTGATCGTAGTTGGCAAGTCCAAAACCTGGCAATGGAGATTCAAACCTACCATTTCCCAACTGAAGGATGAAACTCACTCAGAGCTTTGCTGGATGCCAAAAAGACAATGTTTCAGGTCCTCTTTGAACATGGCGGAGTCGACTGGCATCTGTATCTTCACCAAATGCGTCCTTCGAAATTTGTCATGTTCTTGTCAATATTTACTGCACTTGGTGGGTCACTGTGAGGTATATTTCATACATTCTCTCAGGACCAATCCAGTTAAAGAAAAGATCCACTTACCATTCTTCGAAATACGCAACATGAACAATCATTCAAACCTGCCAATTTCCAAACTGACAAATGATCTAACATGCAAATGATTCAAATACATTAATGATCTATTTATAAACATGAAAGTGAATGCATGAATGATCCACCTTGATTCAAACATGTGTGTGTGTGTGTGTGTGTGTGTGTGTGTGTGTGCGTGCGTGCGTGCGCGTGCGTGCGTGTGTGATAACTGTATGTGTGTATATAATCAGACTAGATATTTTACAAATCTGGTGAAGATTTATTTACAAAAGTAGACAGTCAGTATGACTTCACTGACCACTTTTCATTCATTGCATTGCAAGGTCTGCATTGTACTATAACTGCAATAGTGACCATAATCCTGTAATGGGAAAATACTGGCTGAAACTAAAGAGAAGAAAACAAAACCCAAAATAACATTAAACTGAATCTTGGACTCTTTAAAGACTGATGAATCAACCAGTGCAAAATTAAGTATTCAAAACAAATTCAGTGCTGTGCAAAATGTTGGGGGGCATTGAGGAACAATTTGTCACAAAAACTTAAACAGTCCATTTGATACGGTCATCTGGAAGACAGTGCAGATGATGATAATATTGATACGCTTGTGACATCAAATCTGAACTGTCGTAACTGCTGTCATGATTATTATGACAGTCTACTGTCATAAATATTATGGTCAATTATGATAATATCATACTACTGCTTACTGTCATAACAAAAAGTTCAACCCATACTCCAACATGTAAAAAGGAATAATAAAGTCTTCCGGGGTGTCAGCTATTCATAGCAACTTCTCAGACTTATGCTATTATACTTATACTTATAGTAAATGAAAAACACACAGCACGATATTTAATACACACACACACACACACACACACACACACACACACACACACATGTATACACACATTCTCACATACGCATGCTATTCATACACACACACACACACACACATGTATACACACATTCTCACATATGCATGCTATTCATACACACACAAACACACACACATGTATACACACATTCTCACATATGCATGCTATTCATACACACACACACACACACACACACACACACACACATACACACATACACACACACACACACACACACACACACACACGCACACACACACACACACACACATGTATACACACATTCTCACATACGCATGCTATTCATACACACACAAACACACACACATGTATACACACATTCTCACATATGCATGCTCATTGCTATTCATACACACACACACACACACACATGTATACACACATTCTCACATATGCATGCTATTCATACACACACAAACACACACACATGTATACACACAGTCTCACATATGCATGCTATTCACACACACACACACACACACACACACACACACACACACACACACACACACACACACACACACACACACACATATATATACACATGCTCACCTGTCCAACAAGCTGGATATCAGGATTATTATCAATTTCCCACAAGCCTTCATTGAAACCTGCACGTTTGTGGGGCTGATAAAATTTGTCTTTCCACTTCTCGTAAGGGTACATGTCTTTAGGGCCCAGGAAAGCTCTGAAAAAACGTAAGATTATTAATCACATACACACACACATACATATATGTATGGTCATGTCGACAAAATAGCGTCAAACGTGCCGCATGCACTACTACCCAAGTTTAGAGCTAACCCTACGTACTCTACATTGCAAAAATAGTCATAGTTAGCATCCTGTGAAAGAGAAATAATTCACCTTTGTGCCTGATTGCATTTCCGCCCAGAACTGTTGCTAACTGCTTTCTCGTTTGTTTATACCACTGTCAGAGTTCATTTGTATGACACTTGAAATAGTGTGCACAATCAATTGAGCGATACATCACAATGAATGTGACACTTGATACAGTGTGCCCAATTGATTCAGCAATAAGCCACAATGAATGTGACACTTGATACAGTGTGCACAATCAATTGAGCGATACATCACAATGAATGTGACACTTGATACAGTGTGCCCAATTGATTCAGCAATAAGCCACAATAAGTAAAACTAAAAGAAACTATAAATATAATGTCTTGGATTTGATCAACATTAAATTGAATGTACAAAGCTCTCATACTTCTACTTCAGCAAACAAAGGGTGCAGAAAGAAGATAAATGCCACACAAAATTTGTAAGAGTACATAACCAATTGTCGTGAAATTTCCTTCGCGCCTCAGAATTGTCAATTTAGCACTAACTTGGGTAAAACCTATGAATTAAAAATAACGAATTCTCTCAAAAATTAATGTAAGTTTGTTTGTTTTATTCAAAAGAGAGATGCGAGCCTTACAGTATGAGCGATCTGCCATAAAACTCATCTTCTGTTTTCTGTTATGAATCATTGAATGCTGTGTTATGTACTGCTTTTTTCCTGAGGACTGACACTTCAGCTTTCATGTGCTGTCCTCATTTCCTTGGTCATTCCGTTGATCCAGCTTTCTGCCTTTCACACCCTTATATAAAAATTGCTCTGCGGAGCAGCATGAAAAAACAAGTTTTTGTCATGAATCATTGTTCCATGTTGTGTAGGCTACTTGTACAGAATCTGGCCAATGTCGCTTGTTTGTTTCTTTCAATATACTGATAATATGTCCATTGCTGTCCTCTTAGTCATATACATGTAGTTGTTATACCGATAATTACTAAATTAGACACCCATTTGGCCTTACTCTTTGAACTGGTGACTTAGTCCTTTAGTTTGGAGTCGGTTTTACCTTGTTTTTGTATGAATCAATCAGTCTGATTGTAGTAATGGTGATGTACACCTGTGACTTCTTGACTTACCGTTTATAACTGGCAGAAAATGTACATTCATCATTTTTACATACATGAAGTTAATAACAAGCACTAGTGGATACTTAGTCTCTGCTTGAGTTGGCTTTATTTTTGATGAGGTCAGTGCATAACTTCACAGCAATGAAAATCATACCAAATCAAAACAATTGTCCACAAAAGCAGTTTGATTTAAGAATAATGTTAAAAACAGAGTTTTGTTGACATGCTGTTGCTGCTGGATTCTGTCAAAAAACATTTTAGTTTTCTTCACAAATTTTGGACAATACTGTGCACATGTAACTTGTGTGCATGTGTGTGTATTATGTGTGTGCATGCATGCATGCGTGCATATTTTATATACATGTGTATGCATTTCTGTCCCATCTGTCTGTCTGCCCGTTTATAACACTGCATGCTTCCTTTTTTTTTTCCACAGGCACAAAATTCACACAATCCTTGTGTACAATCAGACACACAAAAACATATCATTATACAATACATGGAACAAGAAATACACCTACGTCTCATGTGTGCCATAAAAAAAGATGGGAAACTTTCCCTTTGGCGGACTGGCCACTCCTTCAGGTAAGGCATCAATCTGAAACAATAACAACCATAACAATTATTAACTGATGAACTTGAAGTAACAAGTTACAGAACTAAACATCATTAGCATGAGACCCAGTTGGCATATATACAGGAATAGCACTCAACTACCAATCTCTCTGCATGAGTTTGCATGTGTGCCAATCAAGCCCATGGAACTGTTTATAAATGCATTAGGTCTCCAGACTATCCAGCTATAAATGGGTGCTTGACTTTCTTCACAATTAGGAAAAGGTAAAACAGTCAGGGAGATGAGATGGGTAACAGACTAACACCCTCATAATGCTACCCCAAGAAACGTTCAGGTTTGTGCCACTTCACTCCCCTATGACCTCAGGGTTATGGGACAACCTAATTTCTAGTACTTATCATACTCTGACTTCTTTATTGAAGTTTTGTTATTTTAAAGTAATGCTACTTACAAGGGTGCAACTTAGAAAAAGTCATAATGCTACCAATTTTGAAGAACAAGGTCTCCCAACAGTGTAAAAATCGCTACTCACAGTTCCGTAGCTTTCGATGGCGTTCTCGCCATCTTCGTCAGCGCTCTAATGCTGTCTGCGTGAATCTCTACTCAGATCTCGCGAACATGGGATGAACCCAGTTCACGAGATCGAATCAGAGAATGGTACACCGGGGGCAGGGTGTAACGGCCCCGGTCCCTGTTGAGCGGGGGGTTGGTGGCTGCGATGTAGATGGCCTCCTTGACTCCTCGCTGGAACCACTTATTTTCTCTGTCCAGGATGTTGACATTGTCCGCACTGAATTGATGTTTTTCGGCGTGTAGGTGAGCTCCTACTGGAGAAGAGTCCCTCTTGTGTTCTGTTAGTCTCTTCTGAAGGGGGCGTTCAGTTTCACCGACATAATGTTGGTTACAGTCCTGGCAGTCTATTCTGTATATAATGCCAGCTTTGTCGAGTTTGCTGGTTTTGTCCTTGGGGGTGACCAGCTGGCTGCGTATGGTGTTGGAAGGTTTGGAATGTACAGCCACCCCCAGTTTTCTGATCTTTCTGGACAGAGCGTCACTCACACCTCCTACGTATGGGATGGTGATGTGTCCCTTGCGCTGGTGTTGTTTCACTGGCTGTTGGGATGCGGTGTTGGATTTCCTGCCTCCCGGGCTGTTCCAGGCCCACTTTTTGTAGCCCGAGATGGTGAGCACTTTTTTCAGGTGGTTTGTCTCCTTGTCTTTTGCCTCTTGGGTACTGCATATGGTGTTAGCTCTGTGGGTAAGGGTTCGAATCACTCCCAGTTTGTGTTCAAGGGGCTGGTGGCTGTCGAACTGTAAATATTGGTCCGTATGAGTTGGTTTACGGTAGACCGAGAAGGATAGAATGCCATCAGTTCTGGTGATGAGGGTGTCCAGCATGGCTATGGAGTTGTTCTGTTCCACTTCCCTCGTGAATTTGATGGCTGGGTGTTGGTTGTTCAGATGTTCTGTGAACTGTTCGACCAGTTGCTGGGGGAGGATAGTCATGGTGTCGTCTACGTAGCGCCCCCAGTATCGTGGTGGGGAGTGGAAAGAAGCCAATGCTTAGAAAAAGTCAAAAAAATAATGCCCCCCAGACACTGAAACTTTTTCAAAAAACAGATTTTCCGTTTCTGACTCTTTTGAAAAAATGGATTCTGTTGTGAAATGGAAAAAGTTACACCTATGTAGTGATGTACTTAACCCCTTTGACTCCCACACCCTATTCACCAACAGCAAAAACTGAACCCCTTGGGGTGAGGGAGTCAAAGGGCTCAGCTTCTGCTTTGCTAGCATGGCTGACAATGCAGGATGCTGGTAGACAGGGTGTGGTTGTCAAAGGGTTGAATACCTGCAGCACAGAATGGAAGATTTCTCAGTTTTATGTGATTTTCCTTAATCAGAGATCACAGAAATATAACTAAAGGAGACAGAAGAAATAAGGCAAAGGGCAAATGAGAAAGAGAGCTAGACACAGTATATATGAAACACAGGGACAAAAGTCTTTTTTTTTTCTGCCCCACATCAGGGCCCCTCTCCTCGACCCATTATTTCGTGTGGGCTTATAAATAATTTATGATAATTTATTAATTACAATATTTATATAGCGCAAAATCTTGATAAAAATCAAATCTAAGCGCTGAATGAGGCAGAGATATCAGTCTGTGAGTTTGTGTGTGTGTGTGTGTGTGTGTGAGAGAGAGAGAGAGGGAGAGAGAGAGAGAGAAAGAGACAGACAGACAGACAGAGTGAGAAATACACTATACACAGACAGACAAAAAGAGAGAGACTCAGAGAGAGTAAGACTTCTGACATCCAGCAAAAACTACCTGTGTGTGTGTGTGTGTGTGTGTGTGTGTGTGTGTGTGTGTGTGTGTGTGTGTGTGTGTGTGTGTATATATGTGCATGTGTGTGCATGCATGTGTGTGTTTGTGTGTGTGTATGTGTGTGTTTGGAGGAATGGGAGGGAGATCTGAATGCGATATATTCTTTTAAATTAGGTTTTACACGATCTCTACCAAGTCTGGTACCCAGATACACAGAATGTGCATTATTCATGCACATTTAATGATTTATAACCGTTATTTCACCCTCTTAAATGTTGTTCTATACCTGCACTTCACCCCTAAATTTAAACTTGGGAGGGGGGCTCACTCTCTAAAACTAGTCTGTCCAGCGCATGGGCCATAATTCAGTAGGCCTATCTTTTTAACTGACTTACAGTGACTATGATAAAAAAAAAAAAGTAAATAAAAATAGCTTCGCATCATCACTATACTTTGATCTACTACCCTCTGTCATTCATTCAAACTGGAAACTTCAGCTTAGAGCAGTACTGGAAAATGGCATCTTTGACAAACTTTTGTGACTGCAGTGTATACTAATGAAGGATATTTTGACAGCACTAGTGAAAGTATTGAATCGAAAAGAGCCATCAGATAATTTATATACAATATACACACTTTCACACTAACAACTGTGACTGTGAGAGAGAGAGAAAGAGAGAGAGAGAGAGACTCTGTGTGTGTGTGTGTGTGTGTGTGTGTGTGTGTGTGTGTGTGTGTGTGTGTGTGTGTGTGTGTGTGTGTGTCACTGAGACTAGTTTCATGTTTTTATCCTTTAGTACTTCAAGTGTTGAACAGTTTGCACAGACTTAATATATATATATAAATATATATAATATATAACATTTTTATAAGCATAACTGACCAAGAGGCCAGTCAGTAAAACTAAATTTAACAGTATTTTGTTGTTGTTGTTGTTGTTGTTTTGACCTCCTGAGATACACTCTAAAAGTTAAAAGTGAGGATGAAAATATCCTCTAAAAGTTCAGATAGGGAGTAAAGCTACCCTCTTCAACAGCAAACAAGAGGTGGGGAGGGGGGCTTAGTACCAATGAACTGCTTTGCTGGTACACTGATTGTTTCAGGAGTCTGGTGGAACTTCAGTAAAAATTTCATTGGAATGAATATTTATAAAATGAATAGCCCTATATCAATGTTTAAAATGTTCTTATACGGGCAATCTTTTGAACGTTTCGCTATAAACTCCTGACCTGAGGCTGAGTACTGAGCAATTGATTTGATGCCATTACCAAATGATGAATATCATAGATGATCATTAGTTTATAAACATATCAATAAACAACTATGATCATGTGACATCAGGATCATGCCAGTCTCATTCTTGATGATCATGATGAACATCATGATAATCATGATAATGAATCATCTATTGATCATATATGATATTCATATTCATATTGTGATCTTTTCGTACACGTGTTCTTCGTCAATTACTTACCCGCGCTGGCCAGTGGGGATAACCTTTCATTTTAGCAAAGATTTTGTCGCCAGGTTTGTATTCCATCACGTCTTTTGACATGCTTCAAAGTTCTTGGTTTGGGTGGAAATCGGAACTCCTTTCGGTTTCAAAACAAAGATCACCACAGGCTTCCACCAGTGACCAGAAGCCTATAAACCTCAGGTGGAAATAATCACCGGAGCGACACACAGATCTCATGCACAATTCAGGTTCCACGATATACAATAGGAAGCGTAACCGATCGTTACATCCACAAAAATCATAATCTGGTACGTGCCTAGCGGAGGAAACCTTTCTTTTAACCAATTGCCGCCATTTTCCGGCTGACAAAAACAAACAAACCGGAAGTTGTATATTACAGATGCGGTTCCAGTCCACAAATATTAAAACACCCAAAATTGTCATTCATCTGGCGCGTGTCAGTGCATGTATAGCAATTTGAACGTTTTTTGTTGTTATTGTTGTTGTTGTTGTTGTTGTTGTTGTTGCTGTTTTTTCAACACAGATTTTGTCTGACTTAATAAATGTGTTAATTCTAATATGAACGATAGGTGTATATATATATATACATGTATGTATACACACACACATATATATATACATATGTACTAGTATCTATCTATCTATATGTATATATATACATAAAAGATGTAGTGGTACGTGTACACACATACACAAACGTGCGCACGCCCCCCCCCCCCCCACACACACACAAACACACATACACACACACACACTAATCACATCTTATCAGTAATATCACAGACATAGAAATGATAACTTGGAGATAAGTCAGTAATCATTGAGACATTCAACGTCAGGACGTACTTTATAATGAAATTTCTCAAATAGCTAATCAGGAACACTACAAGGGTGACAAAGAGAATTAGTGATGATATATGTAAAAGTGCTTGTTGTTGTTATCGTTGTTTTGTTTTCAAAGAATTTAACATTCAAGACAAAAAGTTGTGTAATAAATCCAGAAAACGAATCAACGTGTGTGTGTGTGTGTGTGTGTGTGTGTGTGTGTGTGTGTGTGTGTGTGTGTGTGTGTGTGTGTGTGTGTGTGTGTGTGTGTGTGTGTTGTCTTTGTGTCTGTGTGCTTGTATGGGTATGTATATCGGGTGAAGGGGTGGGGAAGAGACAGAGAGGGACTGAATGAAAGACAAACATGCTTTCCTATGGCGAGCTTTGTTTATTAAACATTCACATGGCCTTATTGTTCTCCTTGCCTTCCATCCATACACATTTTAGGACTAGATCTAGTTCACAAGTTGGTATATATCTTCAAGTTAATTTTTCTTGACAAATATATGCATGTTTTGCCGAAGTTTGTCCAGTGTTGTGCTATACTCAAAATCTGATTTTTAACTCATAGACTTATCCTCTTTCTGCCGAGTCCGCCAACGCTTATTTCTTTGCTCCAGCGCACGGCGATGCATTTACTCCGGGCCTTTAGTTGGTAGAGTCCATGTTATGAAGAGAAAACACCGGATGCATCAAGCAAAATAGCAAACTGTTCAAGTTTGGATATATTACATAGTTCTTTTACACAGCAACTCCAAATAAGCATACTTCTAACCGTAGAGATTAAACAATGTATTTTTAAGAGATATTAAGTTCACCTTCGTTAACTTTGCCACGATGAAGTACAATCTATCACCCCTTTATGACGTTTATCTGAAACAGTGACTTCCTTCTAAGGATATATACGACAGGCAACGCTCAGTAGATCTAGACGTTATTTTACAGACTCCAGATAACGATCCATACTTTGATTTCACGCGAAAATCAAAATGGTGAGTTTAGATTGCCCGAAGTTGTAAATTGGAATCGTAAACAGTCATCGCCGCTTTAGCTGTTTCGATTGTAGCACATTCTCTTGATTAGTCTCTTGCTAGATCATGTAGTCTGTAGATCTAAACTCGTATATGGATCCACATCTAAACTGGTGCATAACAACTATGTGGCAATATTTAGATCCAGATCAGTTTAATTTGAAAGAAACTTAGTAGATTTTAAGCACATAACAAATTGACATGCTGATTTAAATTTAATTCGTGGTCGATCCAGGAAGGTAGAACTTAAGTCACCAACGGCTGTCAAAATGCACATTCAGTGTTTACGATGTTTACAATGATACAGATATGCAGAAAAGAGTGCAGTAAAACTGAAATTGAAACGGACGATCCGCATGCCCAGGCTATATCTACTATCTAGACAGATTGGGATCAAATCCACTACAGATGTCAAATGTGTTTAGATATAGTCATTCGACGATTCGTCCCAATCGTTTGAAATTTAGACATTTCAGTCTATACGAAAGAAAAAAACAAATAACTGCAAGAAAATGATCTCTTTATTGCTTTTAAAAGCTCCCGACCACCACAACACCATCACACCTTAGAAATAAACGATGTTGTAGGCTAGAAGTAGATATAATTGTTGTCTTGCCGGAAATGGCTTGGTCGTGGTGGCGGGGGAAGCCCTACATGCCATAACTTGCAGATCTGTAGGCCGTTTATCAATGAATTGAATCGACCTAAATTTAGGTCTAATTGAAGCCTGTAGGAATCCATGTTTTGATTCAGATTTACATCATTACTGACTTTTATGGCCAACCAAAGTTCACAAAGTGGACTATGTAATATGTTATAATGTAGTCTAATATAATATAATCAAAGATAATATAATGTAATGTAATGTATATAATATAAAATAAAATATAAGTATAATGTAATAATAATATAATGTAATATCATCATATCATATATCATATAATATCATATAATGTAATATAAGATAAGATAATAATGTAATATGATATAGTATGATGTAACATTCTTTAAAGAGAAAGAAAACGAACAACGCATGATAATGAAATGCGCGTTTTCATTCTCATTGTGTTGTCGAATGTTTCTGGTTTCTGTTTGCTTCAACTTTGATCTGGATTTCAATTTGAACGTGTGTGGCAGGCTTGGGAACCATCTTCTATGGCACCAGCCTTTCGTTTTCGTTCTAGTATAGGCTATCCCAAGTACTTTTCTTGTACCTGTCCCAAGCACGTATTCTTCTGATTCACAGACGACGGCAGCGCAGGTGAAGAAAATGCAGATTGAGCGATCACGCCAGGCAGATGTTGACAGTGATGTGTTAAAACGGCTGTACCGTGATGATGAGGAGACCGCGCAGATCAATTCTGAAAACCGTGTGCAGGCCAAGCGGCTGTTGAAAGCCCAGCAACAGATGGCCATGGAAAATGAAATGCAGGAGTCTTTGTTCAGGGTAAGTTGGTTTTCTTGTTTGGTTGGTTGGTTTGGTAGGTTGGTTGGTTGGTGGGTTGGCTGGTTGTTGGTTGGTTGGTTGGTTGGGTGATTGGTTGTTGGGATGTAGGTGTTGTGCGTGTGTGTGGAAGGGGGGGGGGATGTGACAGTGGTGATGGTCGTGGTGTTTGTGTTGGATCTTTTGTAGTTGTGATGATACTGTATGCATGTGTACATTGGGTGGTGATAGCGATGGTGATGATGCACACGTTTTGCTGAACGCTTGTGCAAAAATTGTTTGCCAATACTTGCGACGACGACGACGACGACGACGACGATGATGATGACGATGATGATGATGATGATGACGACGACGACACGACGATGGTAATGTATGTATGTATGTTTAGGTTTGTGTGTACGTAAAGGGACCAGAAGGAGGAGAGTGCTCAGTTGTCTTTAGAAAATCCATGAAATAACAGCTTGGGAAAACATATTTTAAGGTTGATTACTTCGACCAAATTATTTGTTTGTTTTGCACTGTGATATACTATACATCTATAGTGATGGTAATGTGGTGTGTTGAGTGAAAGAAAGGCATCTCTGTGTCTGTTGAGAACCCAGCAATAAATGGCTGAAGGAAACGAAATGTAGAAGTTTCTGCTTGAAGCAGGTTTGTGTGCATGATTTTTTTAAACTTCTTTTTGCATGTGTGTGCGTGTACAGAGTGTACGTGTGTCTGTGTGTAAGCATGTGTATTTACATATGTCTGTCTCAGTGTCTATGTCTTTGTGTTTCACAGTCTCTCTTATGTGCTTGAGAAGCAAAGGTCAGCCATTTGAATTCACGAATATTACTTTATGCTAGATATAAACTACACTTATTTAGAATCTCACTTTTTTCAGATTAAGCACAGAGGACGACCACATAGGCCAAAGTAAACAGCACAATTTAAAGTATTTAGAATTTCTGTCTCTTCTCCAGATGCTGTGGATAGGGTAACTAGATAGGCAACAGTGAATGCTCCATTTAAATGTTTGTGTAGCTGTTTATGAAAATCTTTCAACTCTTCTTTCCAAAGCCTCTGACCGTGGCGTTATGCTGGCATCCAGAACTTGAGGATAGAGCCTGAGCTACAGTTGAATGGAGAAGGGACTGAAGCGGTGTTCGTCTCATTGGCACGAAGCACAAGCGTTCCACAGTAAAACTAAAAGTTTGTTCTGTTCAACTTGGGGTGACAACACTTTATTTCCTGATTCAGTCAGGAACCATAGTGTTGTTCTTGATCTTCATCTTTCTGTGCAGAAATTCATCACTCAGATCTATCAGCCTTGTTATTTGTCACCTGCAACGTTTCAGTTCTATTCATCATTATCGTTCAACTTCAGCAGCATCTAAACTTGCGACTTCTCAGATCTTGTCTTGCATCGATTATTGTAACTCTCTCAGTCTCTGCCTCTGGCTTGCCTGCTTCTTCTTTTGCATGCCTCCTGTGTATTCAGAATTCCGTGGCCCATCTTGCCCTTTCTTAAAAATAGGCATGATTATGTCACTCTCTTGTTTCACTTTCTCCGCTGGCTGCCCGTCTCTCAAAAAATGTCACACAAAATCAATACATTATGCTACAAGTATATCAGTGGTACTGCACCTATTTATCTTGGTGACCATCTCCGAATGTACACCTCTGCCCAACCTCTCTGTTCTACTTCTAATACTAGTTTACATATTCCTCGATACAGATGTACCACAGTCGGTCGTGTTCTGTGTCTGGCCTATCCAACTGGAGTGATCTTCCCCTGTCTATTTGACAGTCGCAAACTGTCTTCTTCAAGTCTGATTTGAAGACATACCGTTTTGTCCGGCAGTGGTTTCCCCCCTCTACATGATCATTCTTTTGCCCCTCTCCCCTCCTGTCCTCCCCCTTCCAGTTCACGTGTGTTTTGTGCCATGGAGTTTTGGGTCGTTGTTGCGTGTGTGCGATTGTTTTGGTGAATGATGAGAGTGCACGCTTTGATTTGATTCTTTTATCACAGAAACCCCTCAGGTAGAAAAGCAGGCCCATACCTCATTACCTGTACTTCAGTCTGGAACAGGATGTTGACAAAGTCTGGCAAGTCAGTTCTAGCTGAGGGGTTTCTGTGTGATACTTTGTATCAAAATGTGGCAGCTTATAAGTGTCATTATCATTATTGTTGTTATTATTATTATTAATATTATTATTATTATCATTGTTTTTATTATTATTATTATTATGTTCCAAGTGATACAATGTGCAGGCTGAGAGAGACCGAATGGTGAAGGAGCAACAGGCTGAGCAAGAAGAGAAACTGGCGAAGGAGCTGGAATGGCGGAAACGGGAAGAAATGAGGGATGAGAAGATGAGACAGCAGATCAGAGAGTCTAGGTGTGATGATTTTATATTTACAGATATTACCTTCTTCTGCTTCTGCTAATTCTGCTTCTTCTTCTTCTTCTCTTATTATTATTATTATTCAGTTCTTTTTATAGTTATTTCATTCAAACTTTATTATTATTACTATTGTTATTATTATTGTTGCTGTTGTTGTTGTTATCATTATTATTATTATTATTATTGTTGTTGTTGTTGTAGTCGTCGTTGTCATTATACATTATTTCATTCAAACCTTTTTTCAAGGTCATATTGACTGATATTCAAGGCCACCCGTATATTCTTGATTACATTCACTGAGACAGAAATTGCAAAAATTCAAGGAATCGACTGTCTGTATAAGCTTGAGAACAATAGTTGTTTTCTACAGTTTTATCTCATTTTCTTCTTCAGTACAAGTCAACTGATGTCAAATGGCCAAGAGAATATCATGACTACAAAAGCAGGGTTTTGGACATCTTTTGCTTGTGATAGAAGGCAAACTTGAAGAAATTGATGAAGACTATTTAAAGGGCAAGTTAAGTATCATGGTCCCAAACAGTTCCTTGTTCTTGAGTACATATCGAAAAATGCTTCTGTATAGAATGTGTGTTTAATTGATGTCTGCGTGTTTAGCCATGAGATACGAGAGCTTGAGAGCAAGCTGAAGGCTGCCTACACCAACAAGGAGAGGGCTGCTCAGATAGCTCGCAAAAATGCTGTTTTGGCCAGCCCGTCGGTACGTTACTCTGTGTGGATGTGGGTGCTTTCTGCTAGCGTGTATGCTTTGTGTGAATGGCCGAGCGTGAGTGTGTTTGTGTGTGTGTATCTGTGTTTGTGTGTGTGTGTGCACGCGCGTGTGTGTGTGTGTGTTCGTGTGTGTGTGTGTCTCTCTCTGAAAAAGATAGAGGGGATTTTCAGCTGTGTGGGTTTCTAAGTTTGAACAAAAGTTTTTGACAGAATCCGATCACTGGAAAAACCACAAACTACCATACAAACAAATGAGTAAAATGAAGTAAACGAGACCCCATTTTGGAACCGCTGTGACTAGAATATGTACGCTTTTACTTTGAATTCGTTGGCTTGTTATGGACAGAATTACTACACGAGGGGGTATATAACCATGGGGAATTTTAATTAGATATTGTCAGTGTTCCGGTCTCTGTAAAAAGTGTATCTAGTGAGAGTGGTAAAACGTGAACCTTAAAAACCTATCTTCAGTTGTTTTGTTGTTTATTTATTCAGTTGTTATGTACATCCAAAGTTTAACTTTATTGTTGTTTAAAGCCCAGCCTACTGCGCAGAGCCATATCAGGCTACAACCATTCAATACACATACAATACTTCAACATGAAAAAAAATTAAGTACACAAATCCTGGAGAGAACATCCAACTAACAAAGAGTTATATGGTAAGATCCCACCAGTCAGTAAATCAATACGTCAACAAAGACTGCACTTCGTGGGAGATGTTCTACTGTGGAGACCCAGTCACGGCAAACAAAGACCAGGACGTCCAAAGAAGACCTCCATCGACCAACTGATTGATGATACGGGCTGTCAATATGATGAACTACCTACTGCAATGTCTGACTGAGAAGGATGGAGGAAACGTGTCATGGATAGCCAAGCAAGCTCGACATGATTGATTGATTGATTGATACTATTAGTGCATTCACGCACGTAATCTAAAGAGATTCCCCTGGCATTGACCGCTCCGTCCAATTTATCGCACATGGGGATTTAAAAAACAGACCTGAACATAAATTTAAACATAAATATTATAAAGACACTAAAACATATATATGAAAAACAGACCCAAATTACCAAAAACTGTATCCGCATATCTCATTTCCCTAGAGCCAAAAATGCACTTAATACATGCACTTAATACATGTACTCAGTTATAAATCCTGAGAAAAAATACGTAAGACTTTATCGAACACATACAGGTGAATGGACCAACAAGTCAGAAAATGATAGGAAGAAATGACAGAAAGCAAAGGAAAAAAGGCAGAAACAAAGAGTGACAGAAAAGAGGAAATTTCTAGCACAGAATTTCCAGAAGGTGGGGATACTATTCATACTACAAGAACCCCCAGCATCCCCACGGAGGAGAACTCTGTGGTTAAAGTGTCGGGAGTTGTTAAGGGGCAAAACGCTTGCTTGACGAAGGTTTCTCCTTTGAGGACCTGCTGCTGTACAGCTGTCTCCATGGATTTCTGATGATGCAGGGACTGTGTTTTTAACCCTTAAACAGCCCACGTTTGTTTACGGGCTGGTTGGTTCTTCTGATAGAGCCAGGGCCCTGTGATGTGATATCTCGAATTCAATCTCATTCAGTAGCATAAAGAAAAACTGGCCTATTCGCTGCCCATGTCTCCATCATTGTGGTGGTGTCAGCTTAGTGTTTCAAAAATCTCTCCATCCCCGTTTCAAGACCTTACCACAATACCAGTGCATTGGGGTTTTTGCTCAGGGTAAGGGCGTCTGCCAGATAATGTGCTGGCAGATTTTGTGTGGAGTGCATATGGAATTTCCGTCTGCCAGATAATGTGCTGGCTGATTTTGTGTGGAGTGCATATGGAATTTCCGTCTGCCAGATGTGCTGGCTGATTTTGTGTGGAGTGCATATGGAATTTCCGTCTGCCAGGTAATTGCTGGCAGATTTTGTATGGAGTGCATATGGAATTTCCACCTGCCAGGTAATTGCTGGCAGATTTTGTGTGGAGTGCATATGGAATTTCCATCTGCCAGATAATTGCTGTTTGATTTTATATGGAGTGCATATGGAATTGTCCAAGTGCGATGAATCCCTCTTCAGTAAACTCTTCATCATTATCATCATGTGCCTTGCCACATGGCGTTGGCGATCATGGCCATATACATCTATCCCTTGTCGCCGCAAGCACATCTTCCACCCTCTCTGTCCTCAGCTACCCTGCAAGTCCGTCCAATATTTTCTCCCTGGGTCTACCTGGTGTTCTCCTTCCCTCCAGCTTACCTGTTGTGACCAGGTGCTTTAATTCCCCTTTCCTCGTAATTTGGCCTATAAATGTAAACTCTTATTCACTATAGTTCTAAACTCGCAAGACAGACAATCAATAAGTCAGTTGCTCAGAAACCGCTTCAATCAGTCAGACAATCAGTCAGTTGCTCAGTGAGACAGTCAGTCAATTGTTCAATGAGAAATCTGTCAATCAGTCAGCCAATTGGTCAGTGAAGCAATCATTCCCTCACTCAGTCACTCATTCATTCGTCCAGTCACTCGCTCATTCAGTCAGTACTCTCATTCACTCACTCACTTACTTACTTATTCGTTCATTCACTCACGTAATCACTCGCTCACTCAGTTACTCAATCACGCAATCACTTTTTCACTCACTCAGTTACTTGCTCACTCACTCATTCAATGTCTCAATCACTCACTCACTGAATTGCTCAATCATTCACTCACTCATTCACTTACCCAGTTAATCACTCACTCACATGTTCACTCAGCTACTCACTCACTCCATTCATTTATCCATTGTCAGGAACAAGACTCAGAGTTGGCCGCCAAGATCCGGGAGGCCAACGAGCGGTCGGCACGAGAGGAACGCGAGTATGAGGTAGCGCGCTACAAGGAGAAGGTTCGCTACCACCAGGAACTGGAAAGACAGTTGGAGGAACAGGAGATGAAGAAGCAACAGGCCTACGAGGAGTTCCTCAAAGAGAAGCAAATGATCGATGAAATTGTGCGCAAGATACATGAAGAGGATCAAAGGTTGGTGGCCTTTGATAGTTGAGAGGTTGGAGTTTATGTAGCAGGGTTTCGAACAAAAAAATGAAAATATCAACTAAGTAACATAACTCTTGAGAGTCACAGAGTTATCTCCCATGTAGAATTTCTCAAACCCAACACAGTTTGCGCTACCCATTCAGCTAGCATAGACGCAGCCACAAAGCATAAAGTGGTAAGCTCAGAACATTCCTTAGCATAAAGTGGTAAGCTCAGAACATTCCTTAGCATAATGTGGTAAGCTCAGAACATTCCTTAGCATAAAGTGGTAAGCTCAGAACATTCCCTAGCATAAAGTGGTAAGCTCAGAACATTCCTTAGGACAGTTATTTCCTGTGGTATAAAAAATGAAAATGTTTTTGGTGAAATTCGGCCATGGACCTCAGTTTAAAACAATTATTTCGGGGTGTAGGGAATGGGCGTGCATAGTCGTACCATATGCCTGTATCAAACAGTGTGTTATGTATATATATGTATGTATGTACATATATATATATATATGTATGTTCATATATTAAAAAAGTTATATGTTTACAAATACATATACATATGATTTACGGCTGCGAAGCCTGGACTCTGAGAAAAACTGATCGAAGAAAAATTCAGGCAGCAGAGATGTGGTTTTATCTGAGACTACTTATGTGTCAAATGGATAGATAGAAGAACCAATGAGTGTCCTGGAAGAACTTGATACCACCGGAAAAGTACTAGTAGACATCAACAGGAGAAGACTAAAATACACTGGCCAGGTGTCACACAGCAAGAACAAGGACCTCATGGTAACCATCTTTCAAGGAAATACAGAGACAAAAAGGAAGAAGGCAGACCTCCAGTCTCATACATCGAGAGCATGACCGACACTGGTGGCCTGGGTGTTCAAGAAATTGTCCACAAAAGTCAAGACAGAGCGGCCTGGAGGGAGATGGTGATGTCCAAGTGTGCAGCAGCCAACATTGAACCCAGTGAATGCTGACAGGTGAGACAGGTGACATACATGTATAAACATACACGTCTTGTTGTTAAACTGCTGCTGTCTAAAAAGATATTTGAATCAAAGATTGCTTAAAACTGTTGCTGTCTAAACAGATATTTTTTGTTCGATTTTCACAAGCGGTAAATTGCTGCACTGTCTGTATACTTGATTTTTGGTGGGTATGGAAGCTGGGTGTTTTCATGTTTGCATAAGCCGCAGCACACTGACATGACTTACATAATGATAATCTTTGACATGCGAATTTTTAATTTTATACATGCGTACACACACACAGTGGGTTTGTGTACATGGTGGCCTGGAAAATCAGAAAAATGCATCTTTTCTGCTCTAGCGGGAGATACCCAGGCAGGATCAAACCCAAATCTTATGATTGGAATTCTGACATCTTTCCCACTTGACTATGGCATCCATCAGAGTGGTTTGATTCCAGAATAACATTGTCCACACAGCGAATACAGGTTTTCATTACAGAAATAACGATGATGAGACTGACGCGATTAAACCTGTGTGTTCATTTTCACTTTAATTCGATTTCACTTTTTTGTAAAATATGTTTTACAGGGAACTGGAGAGTCAGATGAAGAAGCAGAAGATGACCAAAGAATACATGGAGGACTTCATCAAAGCGCGGGAGGTCTGGAAGGAGAGGGAAAGGGAGAAGATGGAAGAGGAAAACCGCAAGATCCAGATCTACTTCAAGCAGCAGCAGATTCGGGAGAACGCAGTCGCCAGTGCAAAACAGGAACGTGAGGAGGCCTTGGACCGCGTGCAGCAAGCGGTGAGGCAAAGTCAGAGTCAGGAACCAGAAAAAAACACGAAAAAGGAATAAGAACTCGTATTTAATACAACGAGACAAGACAGGCACAAATTTTCGGCCAACTCGCCTTTGTCAAATGTAAGATCACAAACAAACAAACACCAGGTACCGAAATTAGAAGAATAAGACTGAAACTTCCCTGCTGCTCTGTCCAGTGTGAGAAAAGGAAGTTTAAGTCTTTTTCAGTCAGAAGGTGTGTGTTCAAACACCCTGACCACCACATAAAGTGACGGGTGTAATATAAGCTACGCACAAAAAGTTAAGGATCACTTGCACAAAAATTCATAACTTTCAAAATAAGAAAGCCAATGCGTTGAAGTTTGGCAAACATTTAATTCCATGCTTTAGTGATAACGATACACAATTGCCTTCAATTTCGAGCAATCGTTTGGTGTGTACATTTGATCAAAGTGGGTACGTATCGAAATTTGATTTCCCAAAGTCATTGAAATCACAAGACAGGGCATTCTGATGCTCCCAAAAGTTCAGTAATGCGTGTAACCGCCATGGCTGTTCTGGCACTCGACGCAGCGAGTCCTCATCGAGTTGACCAGGTTGGTGAAGATCCTCTGTGGAAGCGCCTGCCACTCAGCCTGCAGCATCTGGTAGAGGTGTTGGGCATCCCTGGGAGGGGGGTGGTTGCTCCTCACTTTGCGATCCAGCTCATCCCAGAGGTTCTCAATCGGGTTGAGATCGGGACTGCATGCTGGCCACTCCATTCTGTTGACTCCAGACTGCTGCAGGAAGTCGTTGACCACCCTTGCCCTGTGGGGGCGAGCGTTGTCATCCTGGTAGACAGCCGTCGGTCCCATCTGCTGCAGTGTAGGCACAGCCAGCGGTCGAAGTATCTCATCCCGGTATCGGAGGCCAGTCAGGTTACCCTGTACATGATACAAAGGTGTTCTGTGGTGAAGGCTGAAGGCCCCCCAGACCATTACAGAACCTCCACCAAAGGCCACCTTTTCTTGGACAGTGGTGTCAATAAAGCGTTGCCCTGGGCGCCTCCAAACCCTCAGTCGGCCGTCGTTGTGGTTCATGGTGAAGCGTGATTCATCACTGAACAGGACCTGGGACCATTGCTGACGTGTCCACCTCACGTGACGCCTGCAGAAGGTGCGGCGTGCTGCCCTATGGGCTGGAGTTAAGCGTGGCTGTACAGCTGGGCGACGAGAACGGAGGTTAAACCCATGAAGGCGGTTCCGTATGGATCTGCTGCTGATGTTGATGTTAGTAGCCACCCTCAGCTGCCTTCGAATGATGCTGGAAGAGGCTGTTCTTGTCTGCAGGGCTTGTCGTTCAATGAGACGATCTTCACGTGGGTTTGTCTTCTTCGGTCGACCAGATCTGCGTCTTTCATGGACCCTCCCAGTGCTGTGAAGCGTTGAATCAGTCTGACAATGACTGACTTGGACACCTGAAGTCGCCTGGCCACTTCTCGCTTGGGAACACCATCTTGGAACCACGCAACAGCTCGTCCCCTCTCAAACTCGCTCAATTTTTGTCGTGGAGGCATTGTCAGATCAGGCCTACTACTGGTGGAATGTCTTCTTATAAAGCCAAGCAAGAGACAGCATCTCACACATAAACAGCAGTGCTTGCACGTGCATAATGGTTTTTCCATCTGTGCAATGTGTTCAGGCAGAACGGTCCAAAACAAGGTCCTTTTTCGCAAGTTTCCGCTTTTCCGTTTGCGGCCAAGCTCAGTAGTAGAGAATCCCGTGCAATTTTCGCACTAACACAACATCGCCCACTTACAGCTGAACAAGAATTCATAACAATTTGGCTGGACTGAGAAATAAATAACAGTAGCGAACTGAGTTTATTACGCACCTGTTTTCTCATAGTGATCCTTAACTTTTTGTGCGTAGCTTAGTTAGGTGGGTAAGATGTTGAACATCCAGTCAGAAGGTTTGTGTTCAAACACCCTGACCACCATATAAAGTGACGGGTGTAATATAGTTAGGTGGGTAAGATGTTGGAACATCCAGTCAGAAGGTGTGTGTTCAAACACCCTGACCACCATATCAATTGACAGGTGTAATAGGTGGGTAAGATGTTGAACATCCATTCAGAAGACCTGTGTTCAAACACCCTGACCACCATAGAAACTGACGGTTGTAATGAACATCCAGTCAGAAGGTCTGTGTTATAAACACCCTGACCACCACATAAAGTGACGGGTGTAATAGTTAGGTGGGTAAGATGTTGAACATCCAGTCAGAAGGTTTGTGTTCAAACACCCTGACCACCATATAAAGTGATGGGTGTAATGAACATCCAGACAGAAGGTCTGTGTTCAAACACCCTGACCACCATATAAAGTGATGGGTGTAATGAACATCCAGACAGAAGGTCTGTGTTCAAACACCCTGACCACCATATAAAGTGACGGGTGTGATGAACATCCAGTCAGAAGGTCTGTGTTCAAACACCCTGACCACCATATAAAGTGACGGGTGTAATGAACATCCAGTGAGAAGGTCTGTGTTCAAACACCCTGACCACCATATAAAGTGATGGGTGTAATGAACATCCAGTGAGAAGGTCTGTGTTCAAACACCCTGACCACCATATAAAGTGATGGGTGTAATGAACATCCAGTGAGAAGGTCTGTGTTCAAACACCCTGACCACCATATAAAGTGACAGGTGTAATGAACATCCAGTGAGAAGGTCTGTGTTCAAACACCCTGACCACCATATAAAGTGACGAGTGTAATGAACAACCAGTCAGAAGTTCTGTGTTCAAACACCCTGACCACCATATAAAGTGTAATGAACATCCAGTCAGGTCTGTGTTCAAACACCCTGACCACCATATAAAGTGTAATGAACAACCAGTCAGAAGGTCTGTGTTCAAACACCCTGACCACCATATAAAGTGTAATGAACATCCAGTCAGAAGGTCTGTGTTCAAACACCCTGACCACCACATAAAGTGACGGGTGTAATGAACATCCAGTCAGAAGGTCTGTGTTCAAACACCCTGACTACCATATAAAGTGACGGGTGTAATGAACATCCAGTGAGAAGGTCTGTGTTCAAACACCCTGACCACCATATAAAGTGATGGGTGTAATGAACATCCAGTCAGAAGGTCTGTGTTCAAACACCCTGACCACCATATAAAGTGATGGGTGTAATGAACATCCAGTACAGCACCGCCAGGCAGTCTCAGTCCTAAGCGGAACTCTGTAGATTCACGATTATCATCCCCATCATCATCATCATCATCATCATGATAACATTGTGAAAACTTGTCCCAGTGTCTGTGGGCATTAATGTAACGTAGGGGATGGTACAGCAACAGAAAAAAGAAGGAGAAGAAGAAAATAAATATGAATAGATAAAGCAGAAGAAGAAAATAAACATAAATATGTAAAGGACTACACCAAGATAAACCCGGGTGGTTGTTATCTGTTGTTTACAGCTGGCAGACCAAATTGTTCAGAAGGAAAAGGACCAACGGGAGATGGAACAAGTCCGACAAGAGTTCCGCCAAGAGGAAGAGGATGCCAAAAATAGAGAGTTGGAGAGGGTGAGTTTCTTCGTCTTCTTCTTCTTCTTCTTCTTCTTCTTTTTCTTCTTCTTCTTTTTCTTTTTCTTGTTCTTCTTTTTCTTCTTCTTCTTTTTCTTTATTTCTTCTTCTTCTCTTCTTCTTCTTTTCTTTCTTCTTCTTCTTCTTCTTCTTCTTCTTCTTCTTCTTCTTCTTCTTCTTCTTCTCTTTCTTCTTCTTCTTCTTCTTCTTCTTTTTTCTTCTTCTTCTTCTTCTTTTTTCTTCTTCTTCTTCTTCTTCTCTTTCTTCTCTTCTTCTTCTTCTTTCTTCTCTTCTTCTCTTCCTCTTCTTCTTCTCTTCTTCTTCTCTTCTCCCTCTTCTTCCTCTTTTCTCTTCTTCTTCTTCTGTTGCTTCTTGCTTGGTTTGGTTTGGTTCAGTTTTTACATCGACACCCACCTCAGGTGATATGGCCGACGGGGATAACCATCCCGGGGAAGGGGGGGAAGGGGGACTTATCTAATCCTATACCGACACCACCAGAACAACAACGATGTTAAGATGGGACAGTGAGATGGCCAGTTTTAATATAGCGCACCCCGGGATTCGAACTGCTGCTTCTTTTTCTTCTTCTTCTTTTTATTTGGTTGATTGGCCTTGGTTACAGCACATTAGCTGTGTGAAATTCTGACGCTTTCATCACCACAGTTGATAATCAGGTACATGTTTCAAATGCATTTTTGGCTCACAAGAAAACGTGATTCGCAGAAGCAGTTTAAGGTCATTTCAGTCAGTTTCTATGTAATTTTAGAGTACTTGGTTGTGTTTGTGTTCAGGCTTGTTTTGTTTTTTAACTCCTTGGTGATAATTTGGGCAGAAGGGTCAGCTGTGTTTGTAGACAGAGTGGATGTAGTCTATATAAGTGACTGTGTGTGTTGTTGTGTGTGCTGTTACTGTGTTTGTAGACAGAAACAGTGTGGATGTAGTCCATGTAAGTGTGTTGTTGTGTGTGCTGTTACTGTGCTTGTAGACAGAAACAGTGTGGATGTAGTCCATGTAAGTGTGTTGTTGCGTGTGTTGTTACTGTGTTTGTAGACAGAAACAAGTGTGGATGTAGTCCATGTAAGTGTGTTGTTGTGTGTGCTGTTACTGTGTTTGTAGACAGAAACAGTGTGGATGTAGTCCATGTAAGTGTGTTGTTGTGTGTGTTGTTACTGTGTTTGTAGACAGAAAGAGTGTGGATGTAGTCCATGTAAGTGTGTTGTTGCGTGTGCTGTTACTGTGTTTGTAGACAGAAACAGTGTGGATGTAGTCCATGTAAGTGTGTTGTTGTGTGTGCTGTTACTGTGCTTGTAGACAGAAACAGTGTGGATGTAGTCCATGTAATGTGTTGTTGTGTGTGTTGTTACTGTGTTTGTAGACAGAAACAGTGTGGATGTAGTCCATGTAAGTGTGTTGTTGTGTGTGTTGTTACTGTGTTTGTAGACAGAAACAGTGTGGATGTAGTCCATGTAAGTGTGTTGTTGTGTGAGCTGTTACTGTGTTTGTAGACAGAAACAGTGTGGATGTAGTCCATGTAAGTGTGTTGTTGTGTGTGCTGTTACTGTGCTTGTAAACAGAAACAGTGTGGATGTAGTCCATGTAAGTGTGTTGTTGTGTGTGTTGTTATTGTGTTTGTAGACAGAAACAGAGTGGATGTAGTCCATGTAAGTGTGTTGTTGTGTGTGCTGTTACTGTGCTTGTAGACAGAAACAGTGTGGATGTAGTCCATGTAAGTGTGTTGTTGTGTGTGTTGTTACTGTGATTGTAGATAGAAACTGTGGATGTAGTCCATGTGTGTTGTTGTGTGTGCTGTTACTGTGATTGTAGACAGAAACAGTGTGGATGTAGTCCATGTGTGTTGTTGTGTGTGCTGTTACTGTGATTGTAGACAGAAACAGTGTGGATGTAGTCCATGTGTGTTGTTGTGTGTGCTGTTACTGTGATTGTAGACAGAAACAGTGTGGATGTAGTCCATGTGTGTTGTTGTGTGTGCTGTTACTGTGATTGTAGATAGAAACTGTGGATGTAGTCCATGTGTGTTGTTGTGTGTGCTGTTACTGTGATTGTAGACAGAAACAGTGTGGATGTAGTCCATGTGTGTTGTTGTGTGTGCTGTTACTGTGATTGTAGACAGAAACAGTGTGGATGTAGTCCATGTGTGTTGTTGTGTGTGCTGTTACTGTGATTGTAGACAGAAACAGTGTGGATGTAGTCCATGTGTGTTGTTGTGTGTGCTGTTACTGTGATTGTAGACAGAAACAGTGTGGATGTAGTCCATGTGTGTTGTTGTGTGTGTTGTTACTGTGCTTGTAGACAGAAACAGTGTGGATGTAGTCCATGTGTGTTGTTGTGTGTGTTGTTACTGTGCTTGTAGACAGAAACAGTGTGGATGTAGTCCATGTGTGTTGTTGTGTGTGCTGTTACTGTGATTTAGATAGAAACTGTGGATGTAGTCCATGTGTGTTGTTGTGTGTGCTGTTACTGTGCTTGTAGACAGAGTGGATGTAGTCTATTTAAGTGACTTGTGTGTCTGGTTCTTTGCTTGTAGACAGAAACAGAGCGTCGACTGAAGGCCAGACTGGAGCTGAAACAAGCCCATGACATGGAGTTGTACCTGAGAAAGCTCAAGATTCAGGCTGAAAAGGAGGAAGATCAACTGTTCAAACAGCAGGTGAGTCTGTGTGTCCGTCTGGACGTCTGTCTGTTTGTCTGGATTGACGGGACCAGAGGTGGCGGTGTGTGCGTGCGTGTGTGTGTGTGTGTGTGTGTGTGTGTGTGTGTGTGTGTGTGTGTGTTGTGTGTGTGTGTGTGTGTCCGTCCGTCTGTCTGGATGGACGGGACCAGAGGTGGCAGTGTGTGCGTGTGTGTGTGTTTGTATGTGTCTGTCTGTGTGTGTGCGCGCGCGCGCGTATGTGTTGTGTGTGTGCACGTGTTTGTCTCTGTGTGTGAGTGTGCCTGTGTATGAGTGTGTGTGTATATATATGTGTGTGTATATATGTGTGTGTGTATATATGTGTGTGTATATGTGTGTAGTATCGGTAGGGGACAAATCGATGTGTACGGCAGCAGAAAGGGGACATGTGTGTAATTTGGGGACGTCCCCAAAATACACAAAATTAATTTTGGCTCAAAATCACAAAATAAGCTTAAAATAGTATACTGTTTCGTATGAAATATAAATTACGTAATTCAAAAAAATGTCCCCTAATTGCTACATATTTCACTTGTAGTAATTTGGGGACGTCCCGTAATTACTCCATCCCACTGACCCTGTTCTCATACAGATTGAGTCACACAGCTTTTCAGTCTTGGTCGGTTTAAAAGCGTATGTCTTTGGCTTCTTTTCTTTCTGAGATTGATCTATTGTTTTATTTATGTTTTTTCTGTCAATTGTTATTGCTGTGTAAGTGCTGATGGTGTGATTGTTATTCTACCATCTTCCTTTTAAAGAAAATAACAGATTTTGTTGTCTAGCTCTGCCCTATGGTTCCCCTCCCAAATCCCCCCCCCCCCCACACACACACACTACTCTTGGTTTCGTTCCTCTTCTCCTCCCCCCCCCCCCCCCTCTTAAAATCCTTCCCTCTTGGCCCACTTCCTTTTTTGTACTCCGCCTTTTACTCCCTTTATTACCTCCACCTAGAGTTCTCTCCCATCGTGTCCTCCACCCTGAGTTCTTCCCCTTTGTTTTCCTCGTCCAGCATTCCCTTCCTTTGGTGCTCTCCGAAGCGTCCACTCCAAAGTTATAGTTTGCCTTTCTGTGTTCCTTCCTGAAGTTCCAATCTATTTGTAACCCTCTCCCTAAAAAAGGGAAAAGAAAAAGAAAAAAAAACTTCCCCCTGTTGTTCCCTCCCATTTGGATATTTCCTCCCTTTCCTTGAAGTTCCCTAGAAGAGCCTTTGCTTTATCCTTCTTGCCGGATGTTCCCTTCCTTTGTTTCCCCATGAATTTCCCTCTAACGTGTCCCCCTCCTACTCCATTGCTTCTCCCAGACTTCTTTCCGCCAACTTCCCTCTTTTTGTTTTTCCTTTGATCGCCACGCCCCGTGTCCCAATTCCCAGAGTTTTGACTTTTGTTCCCCCACCCAAATGTCCCTCCATTTTTTTACCCCTTGCTAGAATTCTCTCCCTCTGTTTACCCCCACCCAGAGTTCCCTCCCTTTGTCCCCCCCACACCCAGAGTTCCCTCCCCTGTTTCCCTCCACAACCAGAGTTCCTTCCCTTTGGTTTCCTCCTCAACCAGCCACCTCCCACTTTTTCATCTCCACCCGGAGTTTCCTCCCTCCCCACCCCCACCCCCAGAGGACCCTAATAATGACAGAGCAGTACTGGTGGGGAGTGGGGTGGGAGAGAAGAGGGGGAAACAGTAGGGATTAGTAGGACAAGGAGAGGGCCCGTTGCGGTTTGTGGAATATTTAAGATCCATGAAACTGAACTACAACAATCCAATAGGCCAACATTTCAATAGCCCTCAACACAGCTACGTCCATGCACAAATTTCAGCAGTGTGGCAAAACACCAGAGACCGACAATACAGGAAATACATGGAGAAGTGCATCATCCACCGACTGGGAACAGTCCAGCCGGCGGTCCTGAACACCCGAACTGCCGACATGTAGCGATGCCTGGGCCCTCTCCTTGTCCTGCTAATCCCTACTGTTTCCCCCTCTTCTCCCCCACCCCACCCTCACCAGTACTGCTCTGTCATTTTTATGTTCCACGTCATTTCATTTTCCACGTCACTTTTATTTTCCACGTCACTTTCATTTACCACTTTTCATTCACTTGATAAAGAGCCTGGGGCTCGAAACGTCCTTATATTAGTCCAAAGGATCTCTCACAAACAAGCAACTTTTCAGTGTTTTATGTTTTACCCTAAAGATCCAGCGGTCATATTTTGTTTTTACCGTCACAGTTTGTTTGTTTTTTCCAAAAAGTACATCTTCTGGATTTTCTATAATAATTTTGACCTAAAAAGATACATTGTCATAATGGCTTGACACTCTGGTTGTCTCCCCCAGATGCTAGAGAAGTTGGCTGAGGACGAACGCATTGAGCAGATGAACGAGCAGAAGCGGCGAATGAGACAGCTGGAGCACAAGCGGGCCGTGGACGCCTTGATAGAAGAACGACGAGCGCAGTTCGCGGCAGAGCGTGAGCGGGAAGTGACGGAGAGACTGGAGGAACAGAAACTGGAGGAGAACAGGAAGAGGATAGTGGAGGAGGAGAGGAGGAAACTGCTGAAGGAGCATGCTGTCAAACTGTTGGGCTATCTGCCCAGGGTGAGTGTGTTTACTTGGAAAGTGTATTATGTGCCTAGAGGTATTGTGTATATATATATGATGTATCGAGGGTCAGTGTTTGAACGTATGAAGTGTGTATTATGTGCCCTGGGTTTGTGTCACTGTGTGTGTATTATATACCCATGGTCAATGTGTGATGTACCCATGGTCAGTGTGTGTGTATGATGTACACAGGGTCAGTGTGTGTGTATGATGTACACAGGGTCAGTGTGTGTGTATGATGTACACAGGGTCAGTGTGTGTGTATGATGTACACAGGGTCAGTGTGTGTGTATGATGTACACAGGGTCAGTGTGTGTGATGTACCCAGGGTTAGTGTGTGTGTGATGTATCCAGGGTCATGTGTGTTGTGATGTACCCAGGGTTAGTGTGTGTGTGTGATGTACCCAGGGTCAGTGTGTGTGTGTGATGTACCCAGGGTTAGTGTGTGTGTGTGTGATGTACCCAGGGTCAGTGTGTGTGTGTGTGTGAGATGTACCCAGGGTCAGTGTGTGTATGAAGTACCCAGAGTCATTGTGTGTGTGAGATGTACCCTGGGTCAGTGTGTGTGTGATGTACCCAGGGTCAGTGTGTGTGAGATGTACCCAGGGTCAGTGTGTGTGAGATGTACCCAGGGTCAGTGTGTGTGAGATGTACCCAGGGTCAGTGTGTGTGTGTGATGTACCCAGGGTTAGTGTGTGTGTGTGTGTGTGATGTACCCAGGGTCAGTGTGTGTGTGTGTGTGAGATGTACCCAGGGTCAGTGTGTGTATGAGGTACCCAAGGTCAGTGTGTGTGTGAGATGTACCCTGGGTCAGTGTGTGTGTGATGTACCCAGAGTCATTGTGTGAGTGTTTGAAATGTCTATGATATACACAGGATCAGTGTGAAATGACAAGGCACTTGATTGTTCAAATGGTAGAATTTAGTGATCGTGATGAAAATAGAGGGCAGGTATACATGTGGCCATGTATGTGTGTGTGAAGTGCGTGTGTGTGTGTGTGTGTGTGTGTGTGTGTGTGAAGTATGTGTGTGTGTTAAGTGTGTTTGGTATATATTATGCGCGTGTACAACAAGCAAGCAAACGCGTATGTCTGTGTGTATGTGAAGTGTGTGTGTGTGTGTACATAAGTGTGTATGAATGTGTGTGTATGTATGTGTTTCTGCATGTGTACAAGCAAGTGTGTGTGTGATGCGTGTGTGTGTATGAGTGTGTATGTATGTGTGTGTATGTGTGTGTGTGTCTCAGGTGTGTGTGTGTATGTATGTGTCTCTGTATGTGTACAAACAAGCGCGTGCGTGTGTATGTGTGTGTGTATGATGTGTTCGTGTGTGTGATGTGTGTATGTGAGTGTGTGTGTATGTGTATGTATGTGTGTCTCTGTAACTTGAGTGTAAGTGTTTGTGTGTGTGTGTAATGTGTATGTGTGTGATATGTGTGTATGTAAGAGTATGTGAGTGTGTATGTATAAGTATGTGTGTGTGAATGAGCGACTGACTGATCCCACTTTGTGTTGACCCACAGGGAGTCATTCAAGGCGAAGAAGACCTGGAAATGCTGGGCCCTGACTTTGCTGAAGCCTACAAATGTCGTCAGATGGACCCGTTTGACCCTGCCCTTTGGGATCTGACTGCTTAGGATGGACATTCATGATCTCTTATTCGTTTATTTATTTATTTATTTATTTGTATATTTTCTATTTATTTATTCATGTCGTCAGATGGACCCTTTTGACCCCAGCCTGTGGGACCAGGCTTCTTAGGATGAACATTCATGCTCTTTTTTATTTTTTATTTTTTTATGAAAATTATCTATTTGTTTATTTATTCATTCTGTGGGATCAGGCTTCTTACGTGAACATTCATGCTCTTTTTTATCTATTTTTTTGAAAATTATGTTTATTTATTCATTCTGTGGGACCAGGCTTCTTAGGATGAACATTCATGCTCTTTTTATTTATTTTTTTGAAAATTATCTATTTGTTTATTTATTCATTCTGTGGGGCGAGTCTTCTTAGGATGGACATTCGTGCTCTTCTTTGTTCACTTAGTTTTTAGTTTTATATATATATTTTTTTTAATTTATTTATGTATTTATTCATGTCTCTAGATGGACCCTTTTGACCCCAGCCTGTGGGACCAGTCTTCTTAGGCTGGATATTCAAGTTCTCCTTGATTTATTTATTTATTTATTTGTTTATTATTTATTTATTTGTTTATGTCTCTAGATGGGCCCTTTTGACCCCACCCTGTGGGACCAGTCTTCTTAGGATGGACAGTCATGCTCTTATTTATTTTTTTAATTTTACTTATTGTTTATTTATTCATTCTGTGAGACCAGGCTTCTTAGGATGGACAGTCATGCTCTTATTTATTTTTTTTATTTTACTTATTGTTTATTTATTCATTCTGTGAGACCAGGCTTCTTAGGATGGACATTCATGCTCTTATTTATTTTTTTTATTTTACTTATTGTTTATTTTATTCATTCTGTGAGACCAGTCTTCTTAGGATGGACATTCATGCTCTTTGTTCACTTATTTTTATTTTATTTATTTATTTGTTATTTATTTATTTATTCATGTCTAGATGAATTTATTTATTTATTTATTCATGTCTCTAGATGGACCCTTTTGACCCCAGCCTGTGGGACCAGGCTTCATAGAATGGACATTCATGCTCTCCTTGATTTATTTATTTATGTCTCTAGATGGACCGTTTTGACCCCAGCCTTTGGGACCAGGCTTCTTAGGATGGACATTCATGCTCTTTTTTTATCCATTTTTTAAAATTTATTTATTTGTTCATTCTGTGAGACCAGGCTTCTTAGAATGGACATTCATGCTCTTCTTTATTTATTTATTCATCTATCTATTTATTTATTTATTTATTTGTTCAGTATTTGTTTGTTCATTTATGTACTCGTTTATTTATTTGTTTGTTTGTTTGTTTAATTATTGATTTATCACAATGTCGCCAGCAGACCCCTTTTTACGAAGCCCAATGGGACCAGCGTCCCTAGGGTAGACCTGTGTACTTTCATTTATTTATTCACTTATTCATTTATTTATTTGTTTAGTTATTAGTTTATTAGTTTATTTATGTATTCATTCTTGCATTCATTTACTTTTTCGTTTATTAATCTATTTATATGTCGCCAGAGCCCTTTTGACAACGCTCTATGGGACCAGCTTTCCTTCGGTGGACCTTTATACTTTCATTTATTCATTTTTTTTTTTTTTTTTTTTTTTTATCTGTTTGTCTATCTATCTATCTGTCTGTTTATCTATCGATCTATCTATCTATCGATCGATCTATCTATACAGATGTCGCTTGTTGGACCCATTTGATGAAAGACTGGAAACAATACTCTTACTCTTAGTGTCGACGTTTAAGATTTTTTAAATTTATTTATTCATTTATTCATTTATTTATTATTTATTTATTTTTAATTTATTTGTTTGTTTACTTGTTTATTTATTTATTTGTATTTATATATTTATTTGTTTACTTCATGTTGTCAAACACACATTCACACATCATTCTTTTCCTTGTTTCCCATTTCGAAATGTACGTTTTTGTTCTTTTTCAAACTTCTTTTTCTTTTATTCGTTTTAAACAAATAATACAAACAAATGCAAAACAAAACAGCACAGCGTAATTGCAATCACATTGTAAGAACAAATTTCAGTTCATGCTAAATAGCCATATGCTTAATACACTCAGATATACACGTGTAGGTGAAGCATAATTATCACTTATTAGGAGAGCAAAAAAAACACGAATAACAAAAGACACCCAAAACAGTTTGTCAGGGGCAGATTGTTCAGAAGTCAAGACTCGTTGTCCTCTTTCGTTATCTACATTAACCCTTTGACTTCCGCACCCTGTCCACCAGCTTCCTGCATTGTCAACCATGCTAGGAAAGTAAAAATTTAACCCTTTGATTCCCTCGCCCTATCCACAAGCTTTCGGCGGGAAGCTGGTGTGGATAGGGTGTGGGAATTAAAGGGTTAAGTTTTTGCAGTTGGTGGACGGGGTGTGGAAGTCAAAGAGTTAACAGTGTCTGTAGTATGAGCTGAGTAAACATTATCCAGTTTCGGTTGTTGTTAGTGTTATGTATGGCAGTCATTTCGTTTTCAGTGTGTGCAAATTTCACGTCAGTTTTGCATTGTATTCTTCTTCGTTATATTCTATGGCAAGATAAAATAGGTTATGTGTGGTATTTTTTTTTCATACTTTCATTTATAACTGTATGTTTTTGCCAAGAAGAAAATTGCATCGAATACCGAAATCTGTGTATATGTTTTGGTAGACACCAAATAACGTCATGTTGTCAGTCAGTTTAATATTTGCAGCACAGGTGATACATTCTGATTTCAGTAATTCTGAAAAGGCAGTGAAGCCTGGGATTTAGGTGTTGGCTGGAATAGACAGCACAATGTATATTCTGAAAAGGCAGTGAAGCCTGGGATTTAGGTGTTGGCTGGAATAGACAGCACAATGTATATTCTGAAAAGGCAGTGAAGCCTGGGATTTAGGTGTTGTTGGCTGGAATAGACAGCACAATGTATATTCTGAAAAGGCAGTGAAGCCTGGGATTTAGGTGTTGGCTGGAATAGACAGCACAATGTATATTCTGAAAAGGCAGTGAAGCCTGGGATTTAGGTGTTGGCTGGAATAGACAGCACAATGTATATTCTGAAAAGGCAGTGAAGCCTGGGATTTAGGTGTTGGCTGGAATAGACAGCACAATGTATATTCTGAAAAGGCAGTGAAGCCTGGGATTTAGGTGTTGGCTGGAATAGACAGCACAATGTATATTCTGAAAAGGCAGTGAAGCCTGGGATTTAGGTGTTGGCTGGAATAGACAGCACAATGTATATTCTGAAAAGGCAGTGAAGCCTGGGATTTAGGTGATGTTGGCTGGAATAGACAGCACAATGTATATTCTGAAAAGGCAGTGAAGCCTGGGATTTAGGTGATGTTGGCTGGAATAGACAGCACAATGTATATTCTGAAAAGGTAGTGAAGCCTGGGATTTAGGTGATGTTGGCTGGAATAGACAGCACAATGTATATTCCGAAAAGGCAGTGAAGCCTGGGATTTAGGTGATGTTGGCTGGAATAGACAGCACAATGTATATTCCGAAAAGGCAGTGAAGCCTGGGATTTAGGTGATGTTGGCTGGAATAGACAGCACAATGTCCATATATTTCTCTGTAGAACATCTCCCACTGCGGCAGAATCATTCCTTTGTCCGAATTGGAAGGTAGCCTACCACACTTGTACTGCACTACTATGGATCAGGGCTTAAAACGTTCCGCGTCTGGGCGGAATTCCGCGATTTCGGTTTGTCAAAAAAAAAAAAAACACACACAAAAAAAAAAAACCCAACAAAAACGAAAGGAGCAAGGCATCCGTGATCGGCTTGCAAGCGTTCATAGCAACGGCGCGCAAGTTATGGCCCCTGATTTTTCTTGGAAGAAGTTTCCGGTCAGACTGTTTCAGTGTTTTTTTCCTCCCTGTTTTAAGCCCTGATGGATGCCGTTATGGTGCCATTCTGTACTTACGGGTTCAGATAACGACATTTTTGTTCGAACGTTTTAAGTCTTTGCCGGTGCCCTTCAGTCGCCATACCATTTCCTTGTTTATGGATATTCAGCTTTAGACAACCATTTTATTCAAACGTTTGAATTTGTGCCGGTTCCCTTCAGTCGCCATACCATTTCCATGCTTACGGATATCCACCTTTATACAACCATTTTGTTCAAGCGTTTGAATTTGTGCCGATTCCCTTCAGTCGCCATACCATTTCCATGCTTACGGATATCCACCTTTATACAACCATTATGCTAGACCCAGCATACACTGACATGAAAATGAACAGACTTATTAGAAGTGCTTGAACTAAATTCCAGCTTTAGACAACCATTACGCTAGACCCAGCATACACTGACATGAAAATGAACAGACTTATTAGAAGTGCTTGAACTAAATTCCAGCTTTAGACAACCATTATGCAGGACCCACTATACATTGACATGAAAATGAACAGACTTATTAGAAGTGCTTGAACTAAATTCCAGCTTTAGACAACCATTACGCTAGACCCAGCATACACTGACATGAAAATGAACAGACTTATTAGAAGTGCTTGAACTAAATTCCAGCTTTAGACAACCATTACGCTAGACCCAGCATACACTGACATGAAAATGAACAGACTTATTAGAAATGCTTGAACTAAATTCAGGTATTCTGTCTCTGATACCACTTGCGTGGACAGTCAACACGCAAAGCCAGAACAAGATTGAGGCAGCCGAGATATGGTTTCTAAGAAGAATGTTGAGACTTCCATGGACAGCAAAGAAAACAAACGAGACAGTCTGGATGGAGGCAGACACAAGAAGATCATTGATAAGGAAGATTAGGAAAAGACAGGCAACAGTTATAGGTCATTTTATTAGGAAAAGGGAATTACAGCACCTGGTCACAACAGGAAAGCTGGAGGGAAAGAGAGAACCAGGTAGATAGACCCAGGGAAAAAGTATTGGACGGACTTGCAGAGTGGCTGAGGACAGAGAGGGTCGAAGATGTGCTTGGGGCAACAAGGGATAGATGCATATGGAGGGCCATGATCGCCAACGCCATGTGGCAGGGCACTTGATGATGATGATGATGATGATATTACTTGCCATCATTTTAGGTACAATATCAGGAGAGAACACGATATGCGTGCCGTTTATGTAATATGAAGAAGATGAATTGCAGTTACATTTGTGTTCTCTACTACTGACATAAGCTTAGAATGAAACCGAAGCCTCAAATGTATTATCGCGATCCTGATTCTGCGAGTTTAGATACAATTTATTAATGTCAGAACGTAATGAAATGATTCTGTAAACTCTGAGTATGCATATATATAAAGCTCTGAAAATGCTGAGCAGTGTTACGAGATGACTTCTGATATACTGAAATAATTTGTAATGCTTTATTTGGTGAATATCATGTACTGCTTGAAATCATTTCATGTGTGTCTTTGACTGACTCCCCGTTAAATAAGGGATGTGGCCTGAACTGAATAAAATTATTTATATAAGTATTAGATTTCGTTTTCGTATCCCCCCCCCCCCCCCACCCCTCTCTCTCTCTCTCTCTCTCTGTCTGTCTGTCTCACGCACTCACACACAGACACACACGCCCGCCCAGAATGACGGTATACGATAGTGTACGCACACACACATACACACAAACACACACACACACAGACACAAGCACGCACAACACACACACGCACGGATGCACAAACAAATACGTGCGCGCGCGCGAAAACACACACACACACACACACACACAGAGTAACGGTATAATACGTCATCCTTCACTCAATACATAGGCATTCAATATTTCTCATAATCCCACTCAGAAAGAGAGAGAGAGAGAATAACAAGTTGTCTTCAGCCAGTACATGTACACAACCAGGCATCCAGTCTTTGTCATATAACCCGTCACCCTTCGCTCAATACATTGCCATAGGCGAATACATAGCCATAGGAGTCCACTCTCTCTCTCTCCCTCCCTTTCTCTCTCACTCACTCACACACACACACACATACAGAGTATAACAAGTTGTCTTCAGTCAGTACATGTACACAACCAGGCATCCAGTCTTTGTCATACACAGATAAACTATATAACCCGTCACCCTTCGTCAATACATTGCCATAGGCGAATACACAGCCATAGGAGTCCACTCTCTCTCTCCCCCTCCCTCTCTTCTCTCTCTCTCTCACTCTCTCACTCACTCACACACACACACAGATATATATATATATATAAATATATATATATATATATTGTGGATAAACCAAAGAAACAAGACAACAAAGTAGAGTTTTGAGCCCAATACTTCGGCCAGTGGCCTTCCTCAGGGGACTGTTTATTCGGGATATAAGAGTTTTGATAACGAATCTAAGACAGATCTCTCTCTCTCTATGTCACACACACACACACACACACACACACACACACACACACACACACATGCAAACACACACATTAACGATACAACACCCCCACCCTTTCACTCAATATATAGCCATAGTCATCCAGTCTTCGTCCGGCCGTTCAGGTGGCCGATGGAAAAACATGAACATGTAGGAGCAAGCTTCACAGCACGGATCCAACATAAAGTGCGTGCACAGGCGCCAACAGGCAGCGGGCACGTGCACCACGTAACCAAGCCATTTGAAGAAGGGAGTGGAGCACCAGATATGCACAAAGGACACGAAGCCGAACGCGTAACCCCAATACGCTGCAGTCCAGAGACAGTTAAAGGCCACGGCCAAGCCATAACAGGTGGAGAAGCAGAACTGGTAGCAGCATTCTGACGCTGGTGACAAATGGATAAATAAATAAATAAATAAATAAATTATGTATGTGTATGGTTTCAATAATATGAAAAGCATTATTACCAACAAATGCCTATTAATTAACATCGGGAAGAGAGTTCTTGAATGTTACATAGAACTGATACTGTTATACGGTTGTGAGGCATGGACAGTCATACACTGACATGAAAATGAACATTATTATTAGAAGTGCTTGAACTAAATTCAGGTTTTGTGTCTCTGATATCACTTGCATGGACAGTCAACAAGCAAAGCCAGAACAAGATTGAGGCAGCCGAGATGTGGTTTCTAAGAAGAATGTTGAGAGTTCCATGGACAGCAAAGAAAACAAACGAGACAGTCTTGATGGAGGCAGACACAAGTAGATCACTATGGAAGATAAGGAAAAGACAGGCAACATTTATAGGCCATTTTATGAGGAAGGGGGATTTGGAGCACCTGGTCACAACTGGAAAGCTGGAGGGAAAGAGAGCACCAGGTAGACCCAGGGAAAAAATATTGGACGGACTTGCAGAGTGGCTGAGGTTAGAAAGGGTGGAAGATGTGCTGTGTGGCATATGGAGGGCCATGATCGCCAATGCCATGTGGCAGGGCATTTGAGAATGATGACGGTGTGTGTGGTTAGTCACTGTTTATATGTCATCATTTATTCACGTTTATAAATATGTGACCTCCCACCACGAAATCAGTCTTAACTCGCAGTCAGTCGAACAGCATTAGGAGCCAAAAAGGTGACTGAGGGTCCGTCTGGGCTGTTTTGACTTTTTCTCAAAATTGATTTCTGTAGGCTATAATCTATCCCCCACAGATTTTTTTTCTTGAAAAAATATTATTAATCAGTTTAAATCGGTATTTTAATGCACTGATCGTAGCAGAAAGAATACAATTTCCTACCAAAAGTACCTATTTTACTCTCTTATTATGAACCGTAACCTGTACAGTACCCGCGCATGTAATATGCTGATGGAAAGCGCTTTGGTGCACCTTTCAGATAATGACAGCGAAACTTAGAAACAAACTGGGTCAAAGCCACCAAATAAAGAAATTTAAGGAAAATGTGTAGGACAGCACACAAAACTTTAGAGGCCGTTTTCACAAAATGGCCGTCATACAACTTACTGACTTTAAACATACATAACTTCTACATTTTTTTGAGTACAAGCTTTATTCAAGTACACTTTCCAGTGATATGTATATCTCAAGATACTCAAAATGCTAGTTAAGACTGATTTCGTGGTGGGAGGTCACATATGCTTTTTGGTGTGCATGTGTGATACTTGTATTAGTCCTATCTATACCCGAAACAGGTCGAGAAGCAAAGCTGATAACAGCATTCTGACGCTGAGAAAAACAGATGAACGAATAAATGAATGATGTTATGTGTATGGTTGGTCACTGTCAGTATGTCATCATATCTGCACTTCATATTATATTATATGCATTTTGATGTACATGTGTAATAACTATACTAGTCCTACGTATAACCATAACAGGTCGAGAAGCAAAACTGGTAACAGCATTCTGACGCTGGGAAAAACAGATGAACGAATAAATGAATGATGTCATATGTATGGTTGGTCACTGTCAGTATGTCATCTTTTATTCACGTTTATAAAAATGCGCTTTGATGTGCATGTGTGATGAATATATTACTTCTTAGTCCTATGTATACCACTATTACTGCAAGCTATAATGATAATTATAACACCACCAACAGCAACGATAATAACACTAATGATGATGATGATGGTGATATAATAATGATAATAAACACATGCAAACTCAAACTCGCACGCGCACACACACACACACACACACACGCACACACACACACACACACACACACACACACACACACACACACACACACACACACACACACACACACACACACACAGAAGTCGGCCAATAATACTCTCTGCGTCTTGTCATCATCATCATCATCAGGTGCCCTGCCGCATGGCGTTGGCGACCATGGACTTCCAACCATCTCTATCTCTCGTTGCCTCTAGCATATCCCCCACCCTCTTCATCCCCAGCCACTCTGCAAGTCCGTCCAGCATTCTCTCCCTGGGTCTACCTGGTGCTCTCTTTCCCTCCAGCTTTCCCGTTGTGACCAGGTGCTCCAATTCCCCCTTCCTTATAAAATGGCCTATAAATGTTGCTTGTCTTTTCCTAATCTTCCTTATGAGTGATCTATTTGTGTCTGCCTCCATCAAGACTGTCTGGTTTGTTTTATTTGCTGTCCATGGAACTCTCAACATTCTTCTTAGAAACCACATCTCGGCTGCCTCGATCCTGCTCTGGCTTTGCTTGCTGACTGTCCACGCCTCTATATGTTATATAGAACCAATACTGCGTCTTGTAGAATGTGCAATCAATTCAAGTGAGTTGGACAAATAGCACCATACAACAATGATTTATTAGCTTTATTATTATAAATAAAGAAACTAAATTATGAAAAACCACCTAGAGTAGTAGTGTGTATGTGTGTGCATTTGTGTGAAGGATAAAAAAAAAGAGAGTGTGTGCGCGCGCGCACGCGTGTGTGTGCAAGTTTGAAAGGAGAGGGGGCAAAGGGAGAGTGAATGTTGCGTATCGTGCACACGTATGAGTGTGTGCGCGTACACGCTTCCGTGTGCATGCGTGTGCCTACGCGCGCATGAATGCAGCAACACGATACATCATATGTGTGCGTGCGTGTATTTTTGTTGCTGGTAGTGGTGTGGCGATGGTAATGATGGTGGTGACGATGATGGTAATGAAGGAGAAAGGAAAATAATGACTATGGTTATACCCTTTGACTCCTGCACCCCGTCCACCAGCATCCTGCAGTGTCAACCATGATAGCATATCAAAAACTTAACCCTCTGACTCCCTCATCCTATCCACCAGCTTAATGCAGGAATCTGCCGGATGGGGTGAGGGAGTCAAAGTGTTAAGTTTTTATAGTTGGTGGATAGGGTGCGGAGTCAAAGTGTTAAGTTTTTACAGTTGGTGGATAGGGTGAGGGAGTCAAAGTGTTAAGTTTTTACAGTTGGTGGATAGGGTCGGGAGTCAAAGTGTAAGTTTTTACAGTTGGTGATAGGGTGAGGAGTCAAGTGTTAAGTTTTTACGTTGGTGGATAGGGTGAGGGGTCAGTGGTAAGTTTGCTGTTGGTGAATAGGGTGCGGGAGTCAAAGGGTTAATGATGATGATGATGATGATATGGCGGAGGATGAAGACGATGATGATATCTTACCTTGCCACACACAGTTTATGCTGTGTGAGCCTTTGGGTTCTGCAATGATGTCCAGAAACTGCACCTGAAAATACATACAGGTAGCAGTCAGTAGTAAGAAACTCTGGGGAGAGCTGGACAACAGAACCCCTCGTTGTGATGCCGGGGGCTCTTTCAGTATAAATAGTATCCCCACCTTCCGGAAATTCTGTGCTAGAAATTTCTTCTTTTCTGTCACTCTCTTGTTTCTGCCTTGTTGTCTTGCTTTCTGTCATTTCTACTTATTTTCTTCTTTAATGGTCCATTCACCCGTATTTTTTCGATAAAGTTTTACGTACTTTTTCTCGGATTGATAACTTGGTACATGTATTAAGTGCATTTTTGGCTTTAAGGAGGTGAGATATGCGGAAGCAATTTTAGGTAATTTATGCCTGTTTATATATATATGTTTTGGTGTCCTTATGTATGCTTATATTTGTATTCAGGTGTGTGTTTTAAATCTCCCCTATGCGATAAATCGGACGGAATGGTCCTACGCCGGGGGCATGTTCTTAGATTATGTGCACGAATGCATTGATATGTGTACTTTTTTTTTTCCTGTTGAAGTTTTTTTGTGTTTTGAAGCGGTTATAGCCCTGATATGGCTCTGCGCAATCGGCTGGGCTTTAAACAACAATAAAAGAAAAAAAAATGGACAGCAGAAGGTCCTCGAGAGGAGAAACCTCCGTCAAGCAAGCATTTCAGCACTTAACCAGTCGCCGTGGTGCAGTGGCTAACGTAACGGATTACCGACTGGAAGGTTGTGGGTTCCAATCCCCATCAGTCCCTTCAAAAGTATATCGTTGTTGGGGGTTTCGGCTCTAACCGGCTCCTACCCAGAGTTGGGCGTGTTATGGTCTCATTGGGAAGACTTGGGACCACACAGTGGACTCTCAGCCACTTCGCGGATGCGTCATTGAGGGTGTTGCTCAAATCTTCTGACCACCACCGCAGGTGTCTGCATCTCTTGGGCCTGGTTGACGCCGGGATATACATGTAGCATGATAGTAAGCGTAGAGTACAACCGTGTCACGCAGTCCATAACATCATGATTGTCATCCTCATCGACATCATCATCATGGCATTGTAAAAATTAAAAAAAAATTTAAAAATATAAAATACTCACACACACACACACACACACAAACAAAAGCTGTGCCAGCTTCTGGGCCATGAAGATGGCGTAGAAAATGGGACGAAAAAAAAAACGTGAGCACAAAGGTAACCTCCCTGAGTGCAATGATCCTTTAAAAAGAAAGTGTTTCGGCCTTCAGCTTCTGACACTCTATGGGAGCTGGGCCACATCCAGGTCATGACTCCTGGATGTCCCTGTACCGTCACCTTTTTTTTTTTTTTTTTTTAAGAAATTTGTCGTCGACCTAGCATTGAACCCACGTCTCAGGTAGTCATGTCTCTTAACCGCTTGGCAATCAGTCACCAGCAACAAAATTATACGGGAGCTTTAAGGCTAATAAAGTTTACTTTTGCTCCTCCTGGTCCAGATCCAGCTGGAGCTCGTTTCTGCCATTGCCTTTAAGGCTCTGGTCCTCTCTCCCCCCGAAATCGATAGCTGCTTATAAAGACCATAGGCTGATGTGTCTATCAACCCCCCCCCCCCCCCCCCCCCCTTGCTCCAGCCTCTATGGTGAGGGCTTTGACTTGAAAGCCGGATGTGCTATTTGCTGTATACTTGTCTTTCATACAGCGTGTCTTGGGCGAGTTAAACCTGACAGCCCAGCCTTCTCCAGGTCGGATTGTTGTTGTTGGTTGTTGTTGTTGTTGTTGTTGGGGTCACTTCCCACATGAGGCAGATAGTGCTGGGTTATATGGCCTCTAATCAAGGAATATCCAATATGTACGTTGAAGATCCTGTAAATAATGTCAGTGGCTGACTTATGGAAACATGAATATACTCAACATGTACGCCCAGCAAAGATGCCGACTGTGAAAGAACATAATGGAGTGTAAGAAATCTAAAACAAGTGTGACTGCCCGCGTTCAAGCAATCAGGAACCAGAACAGGTCACGAAAAAAGAATAAGAACGCGTGTTTAATACAACCAGACAAGACAGGCGCAAACTTTCGGCTAACTGGCCTTTGTTGAGCGTAAGATCACAAACACACACACACACCAGATACAAACACATGGAGAAAAAGACAAACTTCCCTGCTGCTCCTTCCAGTGTGAGAAAAGGAATACACTGACTAAAATGACAACATAATCTTCGGAGATGCCCCTAGCGTTGACCACATCGTCCAATTTATCGCGCATGGTATATAAAAACCATACCTGAATACAAATTTATACATAACTAAGGACACTAAAACACATATATAAAAACATGCCTAAATTACCTAAAATTGCATTCGCATATCTCGCTTCCCTAGAGCCAAAAATGCACTTAATACATGTACCCAATTATCAATCCTAAGAGAAAGTACGGAAGACTTTATCGAACACATACAGGTGAATGGCAGAAAATGATAGGAAGAAATGACAGAAAGCAAAGGAACAAGGCAGAAACAAAGAGAGTGACAGAAAAGAGGAAAATTCTAGCACAGAATTTCCAGAAGGTATAGGTACTGTTTATACTGAAAGAGCCCCCAGCATCCCCACGGGAGGGTGGGGGGTGGGGGTGGGGGGGCTTTACCCGTTTGACAAGCACACCGTCATGATGAAGGCGACAACTACGTGTACATGTACACGCTCGATCTCAAGGACAGTCCAAACCACTTCATCAAGAAAGCATGGGTTACGAGGAACACATTACGTCAAGGAGTGTGGAATTTTACATTCTGTTCAAGAGGGATTCATCATACTCGGACAATTCCATACCCACTCCACCTACATCTGCCAGTAATTATTTATGGCGACAACAGCAGTTGATAAATTTAAATATCTGGGAACGATCATTTCATCAGACAGCAGATGCACATCAAAAATAGCCGGCAGAATCGGCCAAGCCAAAACAGCATTCAAGAAGATGACAAGCATTCTTACCAACAAAATGCCTATCAATTAACGTCAGGAAGAGAGTTCTTGAATGTTATATAGAACCAATACTGTTGTACGGATGTGAGGCGTGGACAGTCAACAGGCAAAGCCAGAACAAGATTGAGGCAGCCGAGATGTGGTTTCTAAGAAGAATGTTGAGAGTTCCATGGACAGCAGAAGAAAAAAAGAGAGACAGTCTTGATGGAGGCAGACACACGTAGATCATTCATAACGAGAATTAGGAAAAGACAGGCAACATTTATAGGCCATTTTATGAGGAAGGGGGATTTGGAGCACCTGGTCACAACGGGAAAGCTGGAGGGAAATAGAGCACCAGATAGACCCAGGGAGAAAATGCTAAACGGACTTGCAGAGTGGTTTGAAGACGAGGAAGGTGGAGGAGATGCTTGGGGCAACAAGACGATAGAGACAGATGGAAGTCCATGATCGCCAACGCCATGCGGCAGGGCACCTGATGATGATGATGATAACAGCAGGGCATCCAGGAGTCATGAACTGGATACAGTCTGGTCCCCTTAAAATGTATGGAGTTAAGGGCCGAAACACTTGCTTGAGGCCGACTTCTCCTCTAAGGACTTTCTGCTGTCCGGCCTCTGGTCCCATTATAGTGTCAGGAGTTAAGGGCCGAAACACTTGCTTGAGGCAGACTTCTCCTCTGAGGACCTTCTGCAGTCCGGCTTTCCCTAGAGTTTCTTGCTAACAGAAGACTGCTTGAGCATGCACAAAATCTATACTTTATTTGTGATCATATCATCACATCATTCAGAAATAAACACAATAACTACATTGTACACACGATACATGCATGTCAATCACTACTTCTGTGAGACAGACAGAACACCAAGACATTCATGTGATCGTAAAAATCACATTTAACAAAAGAAAAAAAAAAAAAAAAAGAAAAAAAAGAAAAAGCTTCCACCTGTCTATATCAACTCCTACCGCTACTGGAAATAAACTGAGGTTGCCCCGAGTTTATAATAAATAATAATAATTACAATATTTATATAGCGCAAAATCTTGACATAAATCAAATCTAAGCGCTGAACATATACACATACGCACGCATGCACACACATATACACATGGCTATAAATGGGGGAAAAGAAGAAAAACAATGGAAAATTATAGAAAACATATTACATCTAATTATAAATTACAATGTGATTCCACACCGAGTGGAGACAGGCTGCAGTGGGGTTGAGTAGGTCAGGATTTTATGCAGAGGAGAAAAGGTGAGTTTTGAGAGCGGACTGGAAGGAGACAAAAGTAGGTTGCTGACGGACTGAGAGAGGAAGTTTGTTCCAGGAGAGTGGACCAGAAACAGAGTTCAGCGCATACTTCGGTTAAATCCGCCACGACAGAAGAGATATCCCTGTCCAAAGTATGTACAAAATGGTCACTTTTTGTGGGTAAACAATATACATAAATACATACAGACGGGGAGAAGGGGGGGTGGAAAAGAGGGGGTGGGGAGGGAAGGGGGGAAGAATAGCAATACATGGTGGAGACGTGGTCTCCTCGCAGTTAGCAGCCTCGGCAAATCAGCCTTGACTAAATCACACTTTTTTTAGTTTGGTCACAAAAAAAATTGTTTCGGCATAAAATGCAAGCCAGTGTTTCACAGGGAAGTACATCGCCATAGTATGGCGCCACTATTTTCTACTTCTTCCTTTGCATGCCTGTTTTTGTGTTGGTTTGAGCTTTAGCTATTTTGCCTATGACACCAGATTTTGGGGTTTGTTTTTGTGTGTGGTTTTTTTGTTTGTTTTGTATTGTTTTCTTTTTTTTTTTTGCCATGAGTGACAACTCTTTTTACTGCGGTGGAATCTTGCACGTGAGTGAAGCGCATAATGACCCTGGCATAATGAGCCCGGGACTTGGGATTATCGTCCAAAGCTAGAAAACAGCGGTATCCAGACCACAGCTGAAAGCTTAATGGACAATCCAACCCGCTCTCTGGCGCGTCCTAAAGGGTGCTTCATCCACTAGAACACACACTCCACGCAATCAACCAATAAGCACAAACAAACAAAGATACAAACAAATATACAAACAGACAAAACAAACACAAACACATAACATTAATAAACACAAACAAGACAACAACACGAATAAGCAAACACAGACGCAAACAAATATCGAAAAAAAAAAAAACAGAAAAGAAAGAAAAGGAAAAAAAAAGAAAAAGAAAACCACAAACACAAACGTCATAAACACACAAGCAACGCAAACAAAAGCAAACAAAGAACAAACACAAACAATGCGAATAAGCAAACAAACGACACAAGTAAATGGATACAAACAACCAAACACAAATAATCAAAGATACAAACAAACAAAAAACGACACAAGCAAACGAGTACAAACAAGCAAACAAACACAGATAACACGAGTAAACATAAACAAACAAATAAATAAGCACAAACGTACGCACACAATAAAGAAACCTCACCTTCAGATGAGAACAGACTTTCTTCACAAAGAAACACATAAAAACAAATTTTTTAACAAATAAATGAGCACAAACGTACACACACAATAAACGAACCTCACCTTCAGATGAGAACAGACTTTCTTTACGAAGAAACACAAACAAACAAACAAAATTATAAACAAATAAATAAATAAGCACAAACGTACACACAATAAACGAACCTCACCTTCAGATGCGAATTGACTTTCTTCACAAAGAAACACAAACAAACAAACAAAATCATAAATAAATAAATATGGACAAACGTACACACACAATAAACAAACCTCACTTTCAGATGCGATTTGACTTTCTTCACAAAGAAACGCAAACGAACAAACGAAATTATAAATAAATATGGACAAACGTACAAACACAATAAACAAACCTCACCTTCAGATGAGATCTGACTTTCTTCACGAAGAAACACAAATAAACAAACAAAATTACAAACAAATAAATAAGCACAAACATATACACAAAACAAACAAACAAAGTCACAAAAAATACATAAACACAAACGTATACATACACAATATACAAACCTTACCTTCAGATGAGAAGAGACTTTCTTCACGAAGAAACACAAACAATCAAACAAACAAACAAACAAAATTACAAACAAACAGATATGCACAAACGTATACACACACAATAAACAAACCTCACCTTCAGATGAAAACTGACTTTCTTAACGAAGAAACAAACATTCAAACAAACAAACAAAATTACAAACAAATAAATAAGCACAAACGTACACACAAAACAAACAAACCTTACCTTCAGATAATTGACTTTCTTCACGAAGAAACAAACAATCAAACAAACAAACAAAGTCACAAAAAATACATAAGCACAAACGTATACATACACAATATACAAACCTTACCTTCAGATGGGAAGAGACTTTCTTCACGAAGAAACACAAACAAACAAACAAACAAACAAAATTACAAACAAATAAATAAGCACAAACGTATACACACACAATAAACAAACCTCACCTTCAGATGCGAATTGACTTTCCTCACAAAGAGACACAAACGAACAAACAAAATTATAAATAAACAAATATAGACAAACGTACAAACACAATAAACAAACCTCATCTTAAGATGATATCTGACTTTCTTCACGAAGAAACACAAACACAAACAAACAAACAAAATTACAAACAAATAAATAAGCACAAACGTACACACAAAACAAACAAACCTTACCTTCAGATGAGAATTGACTTTCTTCACGAAGAAACAAACAATCAAACAAACAAAGTCACAAAAAATACATAAACACAAACGTATACATACACAATATACAAACCTTACCTTCAGATGAGAATTGACTTTCTTCACGAAGAAACACAAACAATCAAACAAACAAAGTCACAAAAAATACATAAGCACAAACGTATACATACACAATATACAAACCTTACCTTCAGATGAGAATTGACTTTCTTCACGAAGAAACACAAACAATCAAACAAACAAAGTCACAAAAAATACATAAACACAAACGTATACATACACAATATACAAACCTTACCTTCAGATGAGAATTGACTTTCTTCACGAAGAAACACAAACAATCAAACAAACAAAGTCACAAAAAATACATAAACACAAACGTATACATACACAATATACAAACCTTACCTTCAGATGAGAAGAGACTTTCTTCACGAAGAAACACAAACAAACAAACAAACAAACAAAATTACAAACAAACAGATATGCACAAACGTATACACACACAATAAACAAACCTCACCTTCAGATGAAAACTGACTTTCTTAACGAAGAAACAAACATTCAAACAAACAAACAAACAAATAAAATTACAAACAAATAAATAAGCACAAACATATACACGCACAATACACAAACCTCACCTTCATATGAGAATTGATTTTTTTTCGGATCATGGTCCGTCAGGTTTACCTCGCCTTCGTAACACATGATACCGTTGACGTCAGTGTGAACACGTCACTTCAGTTCTTACGTCACTGTGTCAAACAACTCTTCTCTTACGTCAGTGTAGGCGTCACTTCATTCGCCACATGAGCGTTGGGTTGACATCTGTTTACAAAATCACAGCAGACGTGTTATTCTTCTGTTCGAAAAATGATGTTAAATGGTTCTTTATTATAAATAATATTTTGTATACCGCCATTCTCCAAACTCAGTTGCACTCACCGTACATTACTACTACTACTACTACTACCACTACTACTACTACTACCACCACCACTACTACTACTACTACTACTACCACCACCACCACTACCACCACCACCACTACCATCACCACCACCACCACTAATACTACTACTACACCATCACCACCACTACCACCACCACCACTACTACTACTACTACTACTACCACCACCATCACCACCACTACCACCACCACCACCACTACTACTACCACCACCACTACTACTACCACCACCACTACTACTACTACTAATAATAATAATTACAGTATATATACCATGCCAAATCTTGACAATTCAAATCAAAGCGCACTCACGCACCAGGCATACGCATACAATCGACAAAGACCACCTTACAATATTTAATACACAGACTGAGGGAAAGAAGTAATTGTAAAATTCATCGCTGGGAAAAGATGTGGATTTTCAGATTGGATTTAAAAGCAGAAAGGGTAGGTATTAGGCGAAGGCAGAAGCGGAAGTCTATTCCAGGCTGAAGGTCCTGAGACAGTAAAAGAACGCTGGCCAACACTTGACAGTTTAACCCTTTGACTCCCGCAGCCTATCCACTAACTGCAAAATCTTTACCCTTTGACTCCCACACCCTATCCACTAACTGCAAAATCTTAACCCTTTGACTCTCTCACCCTATCCACTAACTGCAAAATCTTAACCCTTTGACTCTCTCATCCTATCCACCAGTTTCCTGCAGGAAGATGGTGGATGAGGAGAAGGAATCAAAGGGTTATGTTTTTGTTTTGCATGCATGCTTGACAATGCAAGATACTGATGGATGGGGTAAGGAAGTCAAAGGGTTAAATCTAGGGGCCTGAAGGGAAAGAGTGTCTGAAGCTGAGCGCAAGGTGCGAGTTGGAGTATAAATACATGTATTGATGTCGTCGCAAAGATACATGTATGATGGAGACATAAACTGTAAGGCCAGCTGATTGCATTCCACTATGTCGTTGCACAGTCCGCATCTTCAGTGGGCATACAGCATGGGTGTGTTCATGTTTTTATAAGCCACCGACACTGGCATAACTTGCAAGATATTTACTGTGCATATACCAGTCGCCGTGGCGTAGTGGTTAGCGCAAAAGATTACCGGCTGGAAGGTTGTGGGTTCGAATCCTCATCAGTCCCTTCAAAAGTTGTTTTGGGATTTTTCGGCTCTAACCGGCCCCTACCCAGAGTTGGGCGTGCTATGGGCTCATTGGGAAGACTGGGACCACACAGTCGAGTCTCATCCACTTCACGGATGCGTCATTGAGGGTGTTGCTCAAATTTTCTGACCAGCACAGCAGGTGTCTGTGTCTCTCAGGCCTGGCTTACGGCAGGATATGTTATCACACACACACACACACACACACACACACACACACACACACACACACACACACACACACACACACACACACACACACACACACACACACACACCACACACACACACCGTACAACAATATACATGCCGACACACACACATAAACACACACAACATACATACTCAAACCAAATACACACATAAAACACATACACATGCATACACGTGTACATATACATATACATATACATATATATATATCAACATATAAATCAACATATCACAATGACCACCGACAATAAACTGCCGGCTGAATAAAGGGTTAGACTTTCTTGTGGATATACATGACTAGCATGGTGGTCAAGTGAGTAAAACATCAGACAAAAAAATCATTAATAATAATAATAGCAATAACAGTAACAACAACAACAACAACAATAATAATGATAATGATAATAATAATAATAATAATAATAATAAATAGTAACAGCAATGATGACAACAACAACAACAATAATAATAATAATGATGATAATAATAATAATAGCAAAAACAATAATAATAATAATAATGATGATGATAATAATAATAATAATAATAATAATAATAATAATAATAATAATAATAATAATAATAATATGACAATAATAATAATAAATACTAACAGCAATGATGACAACAACAACAACTGCGCTCATAATAAATTCTATATGCTCTCACACCACTAATGCCACGTAATGGAGAAGATCTCAAATGACCAAAAGCCTGCACATAAACCCTACAAATGTTGGCAAGTTCTACAGATAATAATTAATAATAATAATTACAATATTTATATAGCGCAAAATCTTGATAAAATCAAATCTAAGCGCTAAGATTCTACCTACAGCGCTATACTTAAAATTTACTTACAAGAGCGTGAACAGTCTGTGTCCTCTTGAAATGAACAGTCTACATATGTACATTTTCCCAGTCCCCAAAACAGAATGTCACCTTAGTTTTCCACCTTGGACACAGTTACAAAAACAAGGAGTCCAAAATTTCACAACGTTGCCAGTACATGGAACCGGATGTGTATGTGGATCAAAACAATGTGTTGGTGCAGTAAGGAGAGTTCGGACAAAGCGGTGAAACAGAGAGTCAAACCATACTAGTGTTAACCTTAATGCCTATCAGTTAACATCAGGGAGAGAGAGTTCTTGAATGTTATGTAGAACCGATAATGTTACACGGTTGTGAGGCGTGGACAGTCAACAAACAAAACCAGAACAAGATTGAGGCAGCCGAGATGTGGTTTCTAAGAAGAATGTTGAAAGTTCCAAAGTATTTGTTCAAAAGCATTATCTGTCCACCATCTGCTCTTTGAATGTCCTGTCTTCCTTACGACATATAGAAATAACAATCTCGATTTTTCATGTACTGACTCTAGAGATATCCTTTACAACAAAAATAATGATATCATTTCGGTAGTCCAGCTGATTCTCAGATCCCCTGTTGGCAGATTGTTATGAAGAGTTAGTTAATTGTTGTCTGTTATTAATTGACACTGTTAACTTATTGTTCTGAATTATTAATTGTAATTGTTCCCCTTCTTACATTCAAACTTCCACTGCCCCTTCCCATCCCCGTCCTCCACCCCACCCCACCCACCTTTTTTTTCTCCCTGTGTGTGTGTGTGTGTGTGTGTGTGTGTGTGTGTGTGTGTGTGTGTGTGTGAGTGTGTGTGTGTGTGTGTGTGTGTGTGTGTGTGTGTGTGTGTGTGTGTGTGTGTGTTGTGTCTAAAATCACTATTGTGAACAGACATTAAATAAAGATTCCATTCCATTGAAAGTTCCATGGACAGCAAAGAAAACAAACCAGACAGTCTTGATGGAAGCAGACACAAGACGATCAATGATGTGAAAGATTAGGAAAAGACATCGACAGGCAACATTTATAGGCCATTTTATGAGAAAGGGGAATTAGAGCACCTGGTCACAACAGGAAAGCTCAAGGGAAAGAGAAGACCAGGTAGATCCAGGGAGAAAATATTGCACGGACTTGCAGAGTGGCTGAGGACAGCGAGGGTGGGAGATGTGCTTGCGGCAACAAGGGATAGATACATATGGAGGGCCATGATAATGGTGATGATGAGTGTTAACATTTGTGGTGATATCAACGGAGGAAAACAGTCGTTGTTTAGTCCTTTTCTCCCACTGGACGAAGCAGCAGGGAAGTTTCAGACCTTTTTCTCCTAATTTTTGTACTTGGTGTTTCTTCGTGTGTAATCTTACATTTACGCTTGACAAAGGCCAGCTGGCCGAAAATTCGCGCCTATCTTGTCTGGTTGTGTTAAATACGCGTTCTGATTCTATTTTCGTGTTTTTCTTGTTCTTGGAATTGTTGTTGTTGTTCTTGTTGTGGTTGCTCTTGTTGTAATTGTTGTTACTGATGGCGGTGGAGGTTTTGTTCTTTGGATTTGTTTTTATTTGTGTTGCTCTTTGGACTTGTTGTTGATGTTGTTGCCATCGGTGTACTCCTCACTCATTCAGTCACACTGTCGTGAGTTCACTCACGGCGGTGCACACTGAAGCCAGTTCTCAACCCAGCAGTTGCGCTGAAGAAGTCGGCCGGATCGCCGATGAAAGCTACGCAGTAAGTAGCTTTTTTGTCACTGAGAGACAGGTTCAGCCAGGTAGCCATGATGTTGTTGTTCTTTCGGTTTCTTAACAACAGACGTAGTTGGATGATTCTGGTCGACAGTTCATGGGGTGGCCCCCAAATCACATTTCACAGACTTAAGAGAAGATTTTATAAACAATGCAGTTGTGACCCTCGCGGTCTCTCTGTCTTTCTCAATCTATCTATCTCTCTGTCTGTCTCTATCAGTGTGTCTGTCTCTGTCTTTCTCGTTGTTTCTCTCTGTCTGTTTCTGTCTCCCTCTCTGTCTCTCTCTCCGTCTTTCTTTCTCTGTCTGTCTGTCTCTGTCTGTCTCTCCCCCCCCCCATCACTCTACCTCTCTCCCCATCTCTCTCATGCTCTGTCTCTGTCTGTCTGTCTGTCTCTCTCTCTCTCTCCCTATCTCCCTCACTCTCTGTCCATCTGTCTGTCTGTCTCTCTTTCTTTCTTTCTTTCTCTGCCTGTTTGTCTCTCTGCCTGTCTGTCTGTCTGTCTGTCTGTCTGTCTGTCTGTCTGTCTCTCTCTCTCTCTCTCTCTCTCTCTCTCTCTCTCTCTCTCTCATTTTTCGTTCATGTACACAGACGAACAAACAGAAATTTTGCCCCGGAGCGATCATAATCTTTCTCCCCTCTGGCCCTCTCGAGGTTCAAAATACCATTGGGGTAAAAAAAAAAAAAAAAGAAAAAAAGAAAACAAAAAGACACAACAGGACGTCAAATGTGTACTCTATTGGGAACTATCCTGGTCAGTCACAGCCACATAAAAAAGACAGATTATTACACTGTGTTTTATAGTACACAGTAAGCCGTCCACACAATGAAACCACTACTTGTCGTAAGCGGTGTCACATGACAGATCTGTCCCTAGGCCAATGTTGCCTCGGGCAGTTTTTGTGTTGTTAGTATGGAGTTTGTTCAAGAGAAGTTCGCCGCTCTCGCACAGTTCCATATATGCTCCACCTACGTCTACCAGCAATCATCTGGCAGTCTCCCAAAGCCTGCCCCAAACCTTAAAACACTAAACACTGGCGTGTTCGCTGCCCATCTTAATATTTCCATTACTCTGCTGGTGTCAGCTTAGTGTTTCATAGGTCACCCCCCCCCCTCTCCTCCATATTTCAAGACCTTGCCAGCTCACATTGTTTTGTGCAGGCTCAAGGAGTTTGCCAGGTGATTGCTGGCAGATACGGGTGGAGCGTATCAAAAACTGTCCAGTTAGTTGGCAGCGTGCTGGCAGATATGGGTGGAGCGTATCAAAAACTGTCCAGTTAGTTGGCAGCGTGCTGGCAGATACGGGTGGAGCGTATCAAAAACTGTCCAGTTAGTTGGCAGCGTGCTGGCAGATACGGGTGGAGCGTATCAAAAACTGTCCAGTTAGTTGGCAGCGTGCTGGCAGATACGGGTGGAGCGTATCAAAAACTGTCCAGTTAGTTGGCAGCGTGCTGGCAGATATGGGTGGAGCGTATCAAAAACTGTCCAGTTAGTTGGCAGAGCCATGGACTCAAGATCTGATATCTTGAGTTCAATCCCAGACTGCAAAATTAAAGACTGGCCTGTTCGCTGCCCATCTCATAATGTTTCCATCAGTCTGCTGGTGTCAGCTTAGTGTTTGATAGGTCCCTTCTCCACTTTTCCATGTTTGAAGACCTTGCCAGTGCATAGGGTTTTGTGCAGGCTCAGCTCAGGAAATCTGTCAGATAATTGCTGGCAGATTTGGGAGGAGCGTATATGGAACTTGCTCGAATGTGATGAATCCCTCTGAAACACGCTGTAACCTCCAAACTGTTACCAAGACTACAACGATTGTCGCTACTACTACTGCCACCACTACTGCTGCTGATATTACTTCTGTTACCTTTTTTTACAACATCTGGTTGGTACATGTTGTGTGGCTGTGTCCCGGGGTTTGTCATCTCCCCACCTTGCCATTCGGTTTGTAAACAAGGTAACTGATGACTGGGTCCGAATATGTCATGCAACGCATGGACAGCCTCCCTTTGCTTGAAGAAATGACTATCGAGTGGCGTCGGGAGCTTGGGAGGTGATCGTCCAGAGATTGGTGAGGCATTGGTCTTCTGGGTCCCATCCGCACCCTCGTGGTGTTTTTTGTTAACTTAAATATTACAAATTTTTGCCACAGCTTCTGTTGGTGGTGGTGACTTTGGTAATGCTGATTCTGATGCTGATGTTGATGATACTGATGATGACGACGAGAATATTCTCCTCCTGCTTTAGCTCCTGTTGCTGTTTATTGGGATAAAGATGAATATGCATTCATATTTTTGTCAGAAGAGATAAATTTGTGGCGCTGTGAAATAGTTAATTAATATACATGTATGCATATGCGCTGTATACACGACGCACACATACATATATTCACTCCTTACAAACACGCACAAACACACACATACAGGCAAAGGAGAGAGACAGACAGACAGACACAGAGAGAGAAAGAGAGAGACAAAGAGACAGAGAGAGACAGACAGACAAAGAGAGAGAGAGAGACAGACAGACAGACACAGACACAGACACAGACACAGACAGAGAGAGCATACGCATTCCATTACGTTAAAGTTCCAAAGTCCCAGAGCCCTCAAACAACTAATTAAACCACTCTTGGCGTTTATCAGCTCAAAACAAGACCCCTCCAAAGGACTTGAATAATTAATGGTTACAGACAGATCTGACCTAGGAACATGCATGACATATCACCGTTAAGAAGGATTTGGGATTGCAGGCCAAAGGAGATTACGGCTTATTAGAGACAAGGGTTGGGTGGAGGATTATCGGTGACGCTGGATAAGGAAATAGAAAGGCGAGGGATAAGGATTACCATAATGGGCCCGTCACCATATCTCGATAGTTAGAGTACCGGGCTGGAAGGCTTTGGGTTCAAATCCTCATCAGCGGGATTTTTTCTACTCTGATTGAAGTGTTAACTTTTCTATAGCCTCAGTTGGAAGAATGGACCACACACTTGAATATCAGTACTTTCGTTACGGGTACAGTGGTCAAGCGGGAAAACCCAGACTTCTAATCGTCATGCCTGCGTTCGATTCTGCCTTGGTATCTCCTGCGTAGTGGGTAGAAAGAGTGTCGATATTTTCTCGGGTGCGTTATGCATATTCTTTTGCCCACATTGTGTAAAGAAGTTTAGGAAAAGATAAGCAACATTTTTAGGCCATATTATGAGGAAAAGGGAATTAGAGCATCTGGTCATAACAAGAAAGCCGGAGGGAAAGAGAACACCAGGTAGACCCAGGGAGAAAACATCGGACGGACTTGCAAGGTGGCTGAGGACAGAGAGGGAGGGAGATGTAATTGCTGCGACAAGGGATAGATTCGTGTGGAGGGCTATGATCGCCAACGCCATGCAGCAAGGCACATGATGATGATGATGATGATGATGATGATGATGATGATGATTGATGATGATGATGATAACACTGTGCAAGCTGTATGTTGCTGCACAGTCTGCATACTTCATCTTCGGTTGGCGTGCATTCTAGATGTTTTCATGTTTCTGTAAGCCACCAGACACTGACATGGCTCACAGGATCTTTAACGTGCATATTCACTCTGATATTCTGCATGCGATTATACATACAAAGTGTTTAGGCACTATCATCGTCATCATCATCATCATCATCATCAGGTACCTTGCCGCATGGCGTTGGCGATTATGGACTTCCATCTGTCTCTATCTCTTGTTGCCCCAAACATCTCCTCCACCCTCCCTGTCTTCAGCCACTCTGCAAGTCCATCTAGTATCTTCTCCCTGAGTCTACCCGGTGCTCTCCTTTCCTCCAGCTTTCTCGTTGTGACCAGGTGCTCCAATTCCCCTTTCCTCATAAAATGGCCTGTAAATGTTGCTTGTCTTTTCCTAATCTTCCTTATCAATGATCTTCTTGTGTCTGCCTCCACCAAGACTGTCTCGTTTGTTTTCTTTGCTGTCCATGGAACTCTCAACATTCTTCTTAGAAACCACATCTCGGCTGCCTCAATCTTGTTCTGGCTTTGCGTGTTGACTGTTTACGCCTCGCAACCCTACAACAGTATTGGTTCTATATAACATTCAAGAACTCTCTTCCTGATGTTAATTGATAGGCTTTTGTTGGTAAGAATGCTTTCCATCTTCTTGAATGTTGTTTTGGCTTGGCCGATTCTGCTGGCTATTTCTGATGTGCATCTGCCGTCTGGTGAAATGATCGTCCCCAGGTATTTAAATTTAGGCACTATCAGATCTGAGCACGTTAACCTGGGGGATTAGAAAAAAAAATCTGTGTGATATCAGCCCAGTCATAACAACGTCAACAACCCATGTTGGTTCAATACAAGGAGACACAGACAGTAGGCCTACTATTGATACAGCACTCATCTCTCCTAAACAAACACTACTAATGAGTGCGGAAACAGTGAACACACATGGCAGTGGCCATGTACCAGTGGTATTCAGCATAATAAAATCAGGATATATCATCAAGCTCAATGAAAGCTGCGAGACATACGGCATGAAGATCAGCGTCAGCAAGACCGAGGTCATGACTGTCAATAAGAGACCAAACAAACTGGATATCAACATCAACGGAACCCAGTTGAAGCAAGCCAGTGAATTTAAATACCTGGGCAGCATCTTCACTGAAAATGGCAAACTAGACAGAGAAATCGAGACCAGATGCCAGAAAGCCAACGCCGTCAGCTACCAACTTGCCCCTCTCCTGAAACACCCCAGCATTCCCACCAGCACTAAGGCGAAGCTCATCAACGCCATCTTTCTACCAACGCTGACATACCAGTGCCAGACATGGTCCCTAACTAAAGTCCTCGAGAGAAAACTGGTCACCTGTGAAATGAAATGCCTGAGGAAAGCAATAAACAAGACAAGGCGGGACAAGATCAGAAATGAGGTGATACGAGACATGGTACGAGCAACACCAATCCTACAACACATCGAACATATGAGGATCAAGTGGTTCGGACACCTCACACGTATGCCCCTAAACCATCCAGCTCTTCGGGCATACAACACCAGATACTCTGGCTGGAGAGCCAGAGGAAGACCAAGATGACAATGGAGCGACTCCGTGGCAGACACCCTCAGAGCTCACGAGATGTCCCTTCTCCAGGCCACCCGCCTTGCTGCTGACAGACGACTGTATCTCCCCGCGACGCCCACCGGTACAAGCGGAAGGAAACAGTAAAGTAAAGTAAAGTAAGTAATATCATTAAGAAACCCATTAACTCAACAACCAAGGCCATTCCAATAATTATGACAGTGCAGAATCTGATCTCGTTTCTAAACTAAGAATTATTAACCAAAGAACATAACTCTTGAGAGTCACGTAGGAATTATCTCCCATGTTGTAGAACTTCTCAAATCTAACACAGTTTGCGCTACCTACGTGACTCTCAAGGGTTATGTTCTTTGGTTAAAATTAAAAATTCTCCCCGCTTCCCTCTTATTTCCTAAGAATCATTAATTCAAATGAGAAAACAAGAAACGAGCAAACGTCTAGAAAACAATCCTCTTTGAGGAATCTTGACACAAAGACTGCCTTGAAAGAAAACAAACAAACAAACAAAAACGTAGTTGTTGTAAACGTTTGGCAAAAACACAGAAGACATCGTTCATACCTTAATAATCTCAGAAAAACAGACGAGTTCAAAAGAAACTTTAAACCATTTTTGTCTTGTAATTTTGTACTATAAAAATTACAAATCCCAGTAATTAAGTTGTATTCTATTAAGTTATATTCTCCCATTTATTACAACAATTAGGCTTGGCTTTTGGCTGTTCCTGTCAAGAATATAAGTTTCAGTTTAAGTTTTTCAAGATGACGTCTCCACGCTCGGAACAAATTCCATATGCACTAACGTCCCAGGTACCACGTATATGGTGACCATGGCACATGCCGTAAGCCTGCACATAAACCCATGAGCTGGCCAGGTCCTGAGGCCCAACCTAAACTATGTTTTACCTAGTCTATATTTTATACTGGTGTTTCATCAGCCTATCAATGGAATAATAAAAAATATGTATATATAATACAAGAATATCATAATAAATTTGCGTATCTTTATGAATTGAATAAAGCGTTCGTGATGCCATGCATGGGGGCCTCTGATTGTCACTATTAATTGTCTCATTATTTTATAGTATACATTTCTTTATAGCAGATGTGCATTCTTCGTGTGCAATTAAGTCAATATTTATAGTACGTTAAACTCAACTTGCGGTTAAAAAAAAAAGTACCGCCCTCGTTTATGAAGTTGACAAAAAAAAATGTATACCGTCTGTGAGACATGGCAGCATTTTCTTAACAAGTTTTATCCGTTCATTGAAATGAACACGCTCAGCTAACACATCACATGGTTCTTTCAGTTTTACCTTGCAACAGCATTCCTTGTATGCTTTAGAAACACTGGTTCATAATTTGTTGTCCTGTGTATAGATTTGCCATTTGGAAGTTACATGTGGTCCATAGATATCTAGCTTATCAAGGAAGTGATACTTTAAAGCAGGCTTCATTTCCCCACCATCATCAACTCTAAGCTACTGGTGACAAAGTGACTTTTCCATCATCATCAACTCTAAGCTACGTGTGACAAAGGACTTTTCCATCATCATCAACTCTAAGCTACTGTGTGACAAAGTGACTTTTCCATCATCATCAACTCTAAGCTACTGTGTGACAAAGTGACTTTTCCATCATCATCAACTCTAAGCTACTGTGTGACAAAGTGACTTTTCCATCATCATCAACTCTAAGCTACTGTGTGACAAAGTGACTTTTCCATCATCATCAACTCTAAGCTACTGTGTGACAAAGTGACTTTTCCATCATCATCAACTCTAAGCTACTGTGTGACAAAGTGACTTTTCCATCATCATCAACTCTAAGCTACTGTGTGACAAAGTGACTTTTCCATCATCATCAACTCTAAGCTACTGTGTGACAAAGTGACTTTTCCATCATCATCAACTCTAAGCTACTGTGTGACAAAGTGACTTTTCCATCATCATCAACTCTAAACTACTGTGTGACAAAGTGACTTTTCCATCATCATCAACTCTAAACTACTGTGTGACAAAGTGACTTTTCCATCATCATCAACTCTAAGCTACTTGTGACAAAGTGACAAAGGCCTGTGTTGAAAACATGGATATTCTAAAGGCTGTTAATATGAAATAACCTTGACCTTCAATTTACAAATTCCGTTTCCGGTCAGAAAGACAAACTGTCAGTCATTTTGAGTCAGATCTACTTTAGATCTAGCTTGCCCGAGAAAGGATTCGGGCCATCAAATCTATTTTGCCCGAGAGAGAGAGAGAGAGAGAGAGAGAGGAGATCTAGCTATCGAGATCCAGCTTACCCTAAGACGTGATTTACTTTTGCGGGGACGATTCATTGTGAAAGTGGAACTTGACTTTGACTTCGCGGCACTATAAGTTGAAGCGAGATGTTGCGCCGCACTTTCTTCGTCTGTGGCAATTGGAAATTGAGCGGCGATAAGGAATCACTTGATGCTCTAATCAAATATCTGAATGAAGGGCCTCTTGACAACGCAGCAGGTAAGTCTGGCCCCAAACAAACAATGCACAACCTTTCTTCTTATATGTAGATCTAGTAGTACGCGTAGTAGTAGTAGTATTTGGGACTGGCTTTCAGTGGCCTAGGCCTTACGGCCTATTTACGTCCCCTCTTTCTCAACTATTTATAAAACAGGTGTTAATGCACATTTTCTTTTTGTTTGCACAAGCCTAATCAGGCCTTTAATCATCATAATCGAAGAAAAGTTCTTTGAATTTTGGAATTTCGTCCAAAAAATTCTTGAATTTGTTAGTATCTTGTGCAAATTTTATGTTAGTTGGGAGTTTATTCCACAAAGGGGCTACTCGATGTAAAAAGAAAATTTTCTTGTGTTAGTACGACAGTGCTGAATAAATATCTTTCCTTCCTTGTTTCTTGTGATATTACATTGTGAAACAGAAAAGAGTGAGTCAACACAAATATTATCAACTCCATTAAATATCTTATACGTTTGGATAAGGTCACCTCTTGTCCTTCTGCCTTTAAGTGAGTGTAATTTCAAATACTTCAATCGTTCTGCGTAAGATTTATCTTTGCATTCTTTTAATAGCTTTGTTGCACGTCTTTGTACTCTTTCTATTTGCGCTGACTGTCTTTTCAAGGATGGACACCATATTGCATTTGCATATAATAAGCTACTGCCGTACTAGACATCTAGATCTAGATCTAGATCTAGATGTGTAGTATTCTAGTAACGTTGAAAACGAGGATCAAACAGCCTAAGCTGTGAAAATACTGCTTGAGAGACATGCGTATTACTTTCACTGATATTGCGTAGAGGTACGACGTACCGGTGTTAGTCCTAACTGTAGCCCTACCTCCAAACCCGGACCCTTTGGTTTCATTGATTGATTGGTTTGGTTCAGTTTTTACGTCGACACCCACTTCTGGTGATATGGCCGACGGGGATAACCACCCCAGGGAAGGGGGGGGGGAGGGGGACTTATCTTAGCCTATACTGACACCACGAGAACAACAATGATGTTAAGATGGGCCAGTGAGAAGGCCAGTTTTAATGTGGTGACTTCTCTAATTCTATACTGACACCACCAGAACAACAATGATGTTAAGATGGGACAGTGACTGAGTGAGAAAGTCAGTTTTAGTGTAGCGCGCCCTGGCATTCGAACCCACAACCATTAGGCTAGCATGTGAATCCGACGCTCAAACAAACTGAGCTACTGGGGCCCCGCCCTTTGGGGTCAGTTTCCTCCTTATCAAATTAAAATTTTAAATTGAATTAAATAGATTACCGATCTCGACGCTGACGGTTTGAAGCTGGGGCTAGGGTTAGTGGACTGTGTTTGGAACATCATGCATGGTATGGCCACTTTTGCGGCCGTTGAAGTAAGACAACGCTGGGAGCTTCGGACTGCTGAGTGTCGAGACTATACTAAGGGGAAAGGTACTGACAGCTATGTGAGCTGATGGCAGGGCGGGCTGCCCGAAAGACAGATGAAGACCAGAGTGGGGCGAGAGAAGGGTCTTCCATTCCCTCTTAGTCCGGAGGCTGGGCTGGACCTGGTTGGTGCGCGTTGTGTGGCTATGTCCCGGGGTTTGTCGTCTCCACCACCTTGCCATTCGGTTTGTAAACAAGGTAACTGATGACTGGGTCCGAATGGGTCATGCAACACATATTGCACACTACCTCCATGCTGAACGGATTTGGGTCAGATCATAATATAACTTCACACCCAGACACACACACACACACACACACACACACACACACACACACACACACACACACACAACACACACACACACACAACACACACACACACACACACACAGCGAGAGAAGAGAGTGCGCGAGAGAGTCACAGTTGCTTAACCAATATGAGTATGGTCATGTGCATCTCCATATTTGGGGCGGTTCCCAGGGCAGTCTGCAGCTTCATGTATTGGATAGTGATGAATTTTGTTTTGTTGAATAAGCTTCTCCGCCCTTCAGTGACCGCAAAGTGTGGGAAATATTTCTCAATGCTGTGATGATGACTGATATGAAGCCTGGACAATCAACAGGCAAAGTCAGAACAGTATTGAGGCAGCTGAATTGTGGTACCTGAAGAAGAATGTGAAGGGTTCCATGGACCGCAAAGAAAACAAACTAGACTATCTTGAAAGAGACAAACATAAAAAGAGCATTTAGGAAGAAGATCAGGAATAGACAAGCAACATTTTTAGGACATTTTATGAGGCAAGAGAAATTTTAAATACCTAATCACAACAGGAAAGTCGAAGGGAAACAGAGTACCAGGCAGACCCAGGGAGAAAATATTGGATGGGATTTGCAGAGTGGATGAGGATAAAAAGGGTGGGAGATGTACTTGTAGCGACAACAGATAAGATGCGTATGGAGGGCCATGATCGCCAACGCCATGCGACTAGGCACATGATGATGATGATGATGATGATGATGATGACGACGACGACGACGACGACGATGATGATGATGATGATGATGATGAA